>CM075003.1:6500322-6524368 GCA_037576675.1 Pangasius sanitwongsei | reverse complement strand
TATATATATATATATATATATATATATAGTGGTTAAGGACATACTTGTAGGACCTGGAGGGCCAGGAAGACCCCTTTCACCCTTCTCCCCTTTGGCTCCAGATGTTGAACAGCTGGCTCCCTCTTTAGGAGACAAATGGGGAAAACAAGCAACAAATGAAATCAAAAGAGTACTGAGAAAAAATCCATCATTTGTGAAATTTTATTATTTTTAAGCTCTGAAAAGGAGATTTATTGCTCCACCGAAATCAGTGATTAAAAGCAAAATGGAAAGAGCTAACGACATTTGTTATTTTGTTCTTTATAAAAAAAATTATGCTTTTCTACACATCATGTCAGACTGAACAATTAAATTAAACAGTCTTGTAACCAAAGGGACAGTAAATCAGCAGGATTTTAAAACTAACCTGCAGTAGAATTGACGTTGATCTGTACAAACCCAAAAAAAGGGGAGAAAAAACACAAAGAATTACAGGTCATGATGAAGTGCAGAATTTGAACGGTAGTAAACAAAGTAGTGTTAATCCAAACAGGATGATTTTAGAGTAAAACCATCTGGGATAGAAATCATGCACTGGACAAACAGGACATTTAGTCCATGGAGCAGAAAAAAAAAGGGAACGCTCAAACATAAAACACTTGTGTTATGCGCACGCATGTTTTTCATCAGACAAAACACAGTGGCATTGCTGTTTCTTCAGTAGTAGCAGTTTGGTTTAGTAAAGAAGGTTCTTTCTATCTATCTATCTATCTATCTATCTATCTATCTATAGTATTTCAATCTCAGTATACAGATACACATTTTGGTAATATTTCGTATGGACAGTTCACATTAGACGCTTTGCACACTGACACCGTGTGCACTGAGTAGACTTTTTCTTTAAAAAAAATTCCAATCACAAGCATTTTAATTGTTTTAATTCTAAACTTATGTTTTTAAGCCGTAATTCTTTCACAAATGTACACTTTATAAGGAACACCTATACACCTGCTCATTTATGCAGTTATCCAATCAGCCAATCAAGTAGCAGCAGTGCAATGTATAAAATCATGCAGATTCAGGTCAAGAGCTTCAGTTAATATTGACATCAAACATTAGAATGGGGGAAAAATGTGATCTCTGTGACTTTAACTGTGGCATGGTTATTGGTGCCGAAGTGGCTGGTTTGAGTATTTCAGACCCTGCTGATCTCCTGGGAATTCAATGTTTTGTGCATGCTGAGATGCTTTTCTGGTCACCACAGTTGTAAAGAGTGATTATTTGAGTTAGTATATCCTTAATGGCAGCTTGAACTGATCTGGCCATTTTCCTCTGATCTCTCTTACCAACAAGGCATTTCTACCCACAGAACTGTCGCTCATTCATTGTTTTTTTGGGTTTTTTTTTTGCTCCATTCTGTGTAAACTCTAGAGACTGTTGTGTGTGAAATTCCCAGGAGATCAGCAGTTTCTGAAATACACAAACCAGCCCATCTTGTACCAACATCCATGCCACAATCAAAGTCACAGAGATCACCCTTTTTCTCCATTCTGATGTTTGATGTGAACATTAACAGAAGCTCTTGGCCTGTATCTGTATGATTTTTAGCATGGTACTGCTGCCACTTGGCTGGCTGATTAGATAACTGCACGAATGTGTACATGTGTTCCTAATAAAGTGGACGGTGAGTGTATATACTCATTTTAGTTGATGCCTATCTATTCTGAATTGATTGCTGAAATAATTTACTATGTCAATACACTCTATAAATTCTAATGTAATATTAATCTTCTAGTTTAATTTTTTATGGAGGTAGTACTTTAGTTGTACTGGACCACATTGCGTCCAGAAGAAACAGCAAATTAGAAGTCACATTAATCACAAGCATTCGAAACTTCCACTTCTTCCACTTCCACTTCTTGTCTATGAAACAAGAGCACATGTAATGTTCAGAATTTAGTTAATACGTTTGTTTTTAAAGGAACAATGTCATGATCAAACTCGGTTAGTTCATCAAGAAAATGCGCAGCAGACACATACCATGTTTATCTGTCATGCAACATGCTCGTTACCGATGCGTTTCGGGTTTTTGAGGGTTTTCAGTTCTGTGCAAGTTCAATGAGTGACTGAACTTGGGCACAAATTTGCATTTCAAACCACTTATTAGACAAGGAGAGCCACATTATTACGCCATTGAATGTTTTCCCTGCTACACCATACCTGTTTCAACTTCAAATGGCCAACGCAAGGAAAAGTCTAAGATGTATGGTCCTTCAGGACTTTGCTTTAGATTGTGAGCTATAAAGAATAGCCCAAATTTAATTTCACGTCAATTAAATCACTCACTCGAAGGCTTTACACAGTTCTTAGACATTGCCCATAAAGCAAATGACTTGTTTTCACAATCAAGCTGAACTTTTGAACTCACACAGACAGACTTCAGATGTTCTACAAGGCCAGTGTTCTGTAGGTTTGCCTTCCAATCAAGCAGAAGCAGAACCTGATTCGCTTAATTTAATAGTTCGTTTCTTATCCGTTAAATGCCTTTATATTAGATATATCAGGTGTGTTCAAGCTTGGCTAAAATAAAAACCTTCAGCTACACTGCCTTTTTGTGGATAAGACACCTCTGATTCACTTCTAGTTGTAAAACTTCATGCGATTGTATGAAGCAGGGTAGATGAAGGGCAAAGGACAAACAATATGGTGTTTTGCCAAAATGGAGAAATGAGCTAAAAAAAACTAAAGAAATACTCCAGTTTAAAAAAACAACAACAACCCTAATCTCTACCTAGTGTGATTACCACAGACAATGATTTCAATCCATTTCCCTGTACTGAGAAGAGTTCACTCAAAGTTTTCTCTTTGAAAGTAAAGAGAAATGGAAAGTGGAAAGTAAAGAGAAATGAAAATTTCCTCTTAATGGAATTTTAAGGGCTGTTTTTGACCTTTTATGATATGTGTCTATATCACACAATTTTAAAACTATGTATAGTTTGTACTGCACTCAGTAACTGTCAATGTCTTAGAATGTGACAGATATGATAAAATGTCTTATCAAAACTGTTTTTATGTAGTTTTAACCAAAGTTCCAACACTGGAGCAATACAGTATAAAGCATTTCCAGTTATTTACACTTGTGCTATCCTCGTGACGTCAGACTCAATTTATTTAACCTCTGAAAGGATGAATACTACAGTCTTAGAGCTTAATTTAACTTGCATTGAAGAGTTTGTAAAAGAATCCTACAAAAATGTGCACTTCACAGTAATATTTACAGACTGCCCAACAACTGCCCTTAGACTTCCATTAAAAGTTTTGTAAATGTATAATTTGTCTAAATGACTGTTTGTAGTAATCATACATGCACTACAGATCAAACAGATAGAAATTTTGTTGAAAAACACTGGATTATTCCTTTAATCCGGATTATCTTACATTTAACTTCATTGATTCAGTGAAGTTATACTAGACTATTTTGACAAAAGCACCATAGGTCAGGCCTGAGGCACACAGCGAGCATGAAACAGACTCTGGGGTTGAGTCCGAATGCCAGCGCACGACCCACGTCACTTACGGATGTTTTACAGTGGGGCCGGGGAGGAATCGGGAACACTGTCTATAAACATGTGAAGGTAAAGCAGACACGGTGAGTCACTGAGTTACATTTCAATATCAGCAAGAAAAAAAGGGAGAAGCAGAAAGTGGGAACAGGTTAGACTTACTCCTTTGGGGCAATTGAAGATTCCAGGACGTCCAGGTGGGCCGGGGGGACCAGGTGGGCCCTTTCACAGACGGAGGATGGAGGAAGAGAGGTTGAGGGATGGACGGATAAAAAAAAAAGCCGATATTTTGATAGAGAGAGAGAGAGAGAGAGACAGACAGACACAGAGAGAGTGAGAAAGAGAGAGAGAGAGGGCGAGAGAGTGAGACAGATAGACACAGAGAGAGTGAGAGAGAGAGAATAGAGCAAAATTATTATTATATATATAATAATATATAATATAATATATTATTATATTATTATATGCAATCACTAAAATAAAGCAAGAGTAAAGGCTTTTTTAAAGGTATGCAGATATTTTTAGTTGCCACAAATACATGATTAACCATTTGCCAAATTTAAGTCTAGCAAGCACAGGATTTATAGAAAGAGAACTGTGGATACAAATAATTTAATGAACTCAGAAATAACGTCAAATATGATGCCTTTAATATTACTGCTACTACAAATAAGAAACTAACTAACTAACTACCTAACTAGCTAAATAACTAACTAGCTAAATATGCTAATTACATGGACATGTGCTACAACTACATTGAAAACAGTTATGTTTACAGGCTGTTTTCTATCCGCGTGTGATGATATGCTGTTGCAGATTTGCTTTTCATGCCCTTAGAGTGCAAGAACTCCTTTAGGAGCAGATAAATGTGGTAAGTGGCATAATTACAACTCAGTACAAAAAGCCTAAGAAACCTCAAATATTTCTTCAGTTTCCTAGCATGCAGCAGCCATTACATCTCTCTGACAGGGTCACTGCTACAGCTTTACGGGGAAAACGATGAGACAGAGTATGAAAACCAGACCCAGTATTTCATAAATCCCAAAATACTGTCAACACTCAGATAAGCTTTCAGGACTGAAAGAACCTTTGATGTCACTGTGTGTGTGTGTGTGTGTGTGAATCACAGAATTAATAACATCCTTCATGAAAATGAGCGAAAATAAATAGATTAAGTGAAAAATACGTGCAGTGATTGGCATCTTGAGCTTAAATATATGGGGACGCTTTTATTTATATAGTTTTATTTTAATACAATATTTTTCATTACAGAGAATAATACTGAGTAGTGCATTTGTTCTGCAGAACACTAGTTTCAAAATGATCAGCATGTCCACAAGTAATATTTGGTGAAGACTTACCTGGACAGAAAAAAACAAACAAACGAAAAAAAAACTTCAGCAAATCTTCATGGCGAATGTTTAACTGTTCTAGACTTTTAAAAATTGTGGCCCCAATTAGCTTAATTGCAACTTTAAAAAAAAAAAAAAGACCATTAGTAACTGTTTATGTTTTTTGCATATCCATTACATTGCAGGTGAGCAAACACCTTTTTGTCTTGAGCGCTTTAGTTTTCCCCATGGTGAGGGAAGACTAAGCGATTTATCATTCGCTAGAAGGGTGCCAATAGTTCTGCAGTTGACTGCGTGTGCGTGTTACATACCGGTAATCCAGTTGAGTCTCCCTTTTCTCCCTTGCGTCCATTCAGACCAGGACGGCCCTACAACAAGACACAGAAGAGGTCTAAATATTAATGTGCAAACCATATTAGCCCCAGTCACAATATTTGACCATATTTGGATGCAAAACATCTGCATTAAACACAGACAGCCCAAGCAAATATGCTGGATTTGCATGGCAGAATGTTAACTTATGTTAACTTACTGGGCGGCCAGGAAATCCAAATTCCCCTTTGGGTCCACTTGGTCCGACTGGGCCCTGTTTGATAAAGCCAAATACAGAAAAAAAGATGACCCTGAGGCACGACTGTGTTCCAATCAATACTGCAGCCTTTATAACAGGTGCACAGACAAATGAAGTCAAGCTGTAAGAAGTGGAACGTGCCAGAAAAAAAGGAAAACTGTTCCACTTGGCCTATTGCAGTACAGGCAACTCTGGCCTCACAACATTTTCCAAAACACTTTGAACAGAAGCAGCTGTAGCCGTACAACAAAGGCATGGCGAAGAAAACAGAAAATCGCTTCAAACTACAGTGTGATAAACAAAATAACTGCAGCTCAAATGGCCAAAAAACAATATTATATGTTATATTATATGTTAAAATATCATTGTAGTGTCTTTGCACTCACCATTGCACCAGGCAGTCCAGGAACACCACTGTCACCCTAAAAAGACAATACATGTTAATATTTTCGGATAATGAATGACCATATAACAAAATCTGCAGGGAGTCAGCCAACGGAAATTGTCATTAAACTCAATAACATGCCCACTTGGCAAATAATACCATTACAACAGTAAAGAATCCAAGCTATGGAAACCACGCAAATTAGTATTGGAAGCAACAATATACTGAAATACTTGTATAAATAAATCCACGCACAAAGTTGCTGTCACTTTTGTCCAAATAAATCAATGTGAAATCCAATTATTCAAACTGTTTTTAAACTGCTCGCTGTCATTAATATATTCTTCAGTGGTGATCTTAAACCATGAGCAACATTACTAATTTTATATTATAATACACTTAAGTAAGCAAGTCAAAAAAGGTCTGGAGCATATTAACAATAAATATTTGTTAGGCTCCATCTATCAGTAATAAAAAAAAAAACAGCTAAACATATATATTTTCACTTTAGTATTATAAATGCTTATTGTTTGCCTTATTCTTATTGCCACATTACTATTACAATCACTTTTAAATGACTTTAATAATTTTACTTTTATTCTGCCGTTTTCAACGCTATTATTTGTTGCGTTCTTATTGTACACTTTTAGAATTGACTACCTTTCCGTCTTTCTCTCTTGACTACTTTTCTTTCTTTGCAGCTACATAGATAAAGGTTATTAAACAGAAGGCACCTTGAGTCCTTTTGGTCCCTGAGGCCCAGGCACTACAGACAACAGTGATCCATCTGCACCAATAGTGATCCCTGGTTCTCCTTTCTCACCCTATATGCGCGCGCGCACACACACACACACACACACACACACACACATATGCACACATGAACATATGCAGACATGAACATATGCAGACATGTATGCACATAAAAAAGCAGCTGAAAAATAAATAAAAACAAGTCCACATACATTTCCTATGAAAAGTTCTATCACTTTGGAAATGAGCTGGATTTCTACATGATATAAATCTGATATAAAGAAATAGACTTATTGAATAAACAAGACACAATATTTTTATGGTGATGTTCCTTCATTTAACAATGTTTACAAATTAAACGCACTACTGTAAAATGTACGTATGTGAAGGTATCTAATTGACATAGATTTGAGAAAACCTCAATTCAAATGTTACTTGTTGCGCTGTTGCTTGCTGCTATTGCTGTTCTGCGTCTGGGATGTAAAAAGAAAACGAATGTCGCTTGTCGCTTTGTTGACTGCTAGTGTGAACATAAGGTTAAAGTAGACTAAAAACCCCTGGCTTTCCAATGAACCCTTAACAAACCTTTTTATTTTTACCACTGAAGATGAACACTAGAGATTCTAACCTATACATACATACATATATATATATATATGTGTGTGTGTGTGTATGTATATATATATATATATGACATATGACATATATCCCATATGTCATTGTTCAGTACATTTGGTGGAAGGCTAACTAATTCCAATGCAGCTGTTTAGTATACATTACAGGTCACCTGGCAATGGAAACATGAAATAAAATGTGGGCTCATGGTTTTCACTGTCCACTGAAAAGAAAGCGCCAAATGACATAAAGCATATGAGTGAATAAGAATTGCTAGTTCAAGCGCCGGACTACTAACATGCTGTAGCGTGATTTAAAGAGGCCTTTCAAGCAAAGCATGACAAATTATACCTGAACTGATAGAGTTCACAATAGAGGAATGAGTGAAAATACCTCCTAACCTTTGGGCAGGACTGATCGGCAGCTACAGAAAGCAGATGGTTGAGATTATAGCCAGTAAAAGAGGTTTTACTTGTTACTATATATAAGGATTCACATACTTTCCCCATCAATCACCCTATTTGAGAGTTCAAATCATTTCCTAAATAAAGATTGAGCACTACAAACTGTTGTTTGTGCTGTTTACTTAAAAACATTTACTATTATGACTTTTCAAAGATCAGACCACAGTTTATGAGGCATTTATACTGAAATCCAGATCATTACAAAGAAACCCATGAAGTATTTTTCACAATGGACAAACAAGGACCAAATATATATGCAAGCAAATGTGGGTAATGTGTAGTATGGCAGTGCATTGCGGGGTGAAAATACACCCACAGACACATGCACGTGTACACGTGCACACACGCACTCATGCTCTGACTTTCAGGTTAATGTAAACCATATGCCAAAGAAAGCACCCGAGGACCTTTTAAAAGAGTTTAGTGTAGGATAACAATCTCATTCTGTTTTCTGAGTAGGTCTGGACTGAGTTTGTTGGTGTATTGTGTGTCTGTGTGTGTGTGTGCATGTGTGTGTGTGTGTGTGTGTGTGTGTGTGTGTGTCTGTCTGTCTGTCTGGTAGTGATTAAGCTCTTACACATCAATACTTTGTACTTGCCAGAAACTCAATATGGAGACACTCTTTAATCTTGAATTGAGTGCGTCACTTCTCTGATTAAAATCTAACACGGATAGACTGCTACATAGACTGACGTTTTAACACATCTATGTCAGAAATGGATTGCATGACGAAAATAATGGCTCTGGTTTCCAAAAAGCTCAGATATGAAGGACTGCATTAATGAAAGACTGCCTGACTTTAGGCCAGGTTTCCTCATCATCAACCTTACCTTTAACCCTGGGGGGCCCGGGACTCCTGGGATGCCGCGGTCACCCTTTGGACCTCTTGGCCCCTGAAAAAAATTAAATGCAAAATGAAACAGGTTAAAAAGGATTGTTTAAAGTCCATCAGTTACCAATAAAGATTCCAATTTACAGTAATAGGCAGCAAATATCCATGTTTGCGTCCATGTTTGATAAAAAAAAAAAGCGAAAATTCGAAACATGTGTAATAGACAGCGTGCAGAAATGTGCAGAAAATACTACAGGTATACGAGTATATATACAGGTATACAGGTATTTATACGATATAAGAATGGAAAAGCGTATAACTCAAATCATGAACGATTTGAACTCCTATGAAGTAAATAAGAGTAAAATGATAATAGCAAAATAAACTCACTAATTATTTAAAAGCCAATGTATGTTTAAGTCCCTGTGAAAGAGTAGTTACTATAGAAATGATAACGTATCATAATGAGTGCATTAGTGTAAAACTTCGATTTGCTTTGCAGCCTGAACTACTTTTACAGCTGCTGCTATAGAAAATGAATCAGCACCTTCTGACCAATCTGTGTCATAAAGAAACAGGCATCGATGTATATAAATTTGGGATCTACCTTCTTGTATATATACTGTACATTTAGCGTAAACCTCATTCTCTCATTAATTTCCAGATACTATTCTACATAAATACTGTAACTGAGCAGAAAAGTTGACAGCTTTCAGCTTGTTTTTTTTTTTTTCAGCATAAAGCCCAGCTGGATCTATTATCTTCAATCACAGGCTTTGTATCTGATCTCTTAAAAGAGTTTTAAACATAAAATTAATCTTTATAGATGTGAGACTCTAGACTGCAGACTGCTCCTCTGAAATACAGCAACAGAAGATATTTTCCTCAGTGTGAAATTGGAGGCTTTGAGCTTTTTACACAAGGGAAGAGAAGACTGTGTCTAGGTCAAACGCAGACTGGAAACCCAAACTGATTAGATTTAATGATGTTCTCCGGTTTTTTTAATCCTCCTTGTTTTGCTTCACACTTTGTCCATGCAGCAGAGCTTTGTAGGAAGTCATCACTAATGCATTGAGATCATTAGGAGCAACATTTACTGCTACACAAACTCTTTTCACACACAAGATCACTCAGGATTAGGAAAGTGTTTTTTCTCCTCACAAGTTTACACAGACTCACTGAGTGGTTTTGCTAATAGCCACAAAAATACTGAACAGAATAAGAACCAAGTCAGACAGTAGTTCGGCTACAAGACAAATCACAGGCTCTTCTTATAATCTGTATATTATTGTTTCTATAGTATAAGCTTAAACAGGGACTTGTATAGCAGACACTCCAGTGCTTAATTGTTGATATGGTTAAGTTTTGTTAGCGTTTTTGGAAGGAGTCTCCAGTGTCAGTGCTTTTGTAACAGTCAGAAGTAAAGCTGTAACTTTAAAGGAGCATTGAAAGCCAGGTTATAACAACATAAACACACAAAATGTGGCTCATAATGATTTATGAGAATGGTCAAGAGTGCCTTTGTTGTCTTTTATTCTTTGTAATAAGCTCCTATGAGCTATAAGCTAATTGACTAAAAATCGGCTATTGCTGACACGAGTCAGAAAGTCTTCAGGACAGGCGAGGTTGCACTTTCGGTTACTGGTAACGTGACCAGCTACAGGTTTCTTGAGAAAAGAAAGGCTGGTGACGGTTGTAACTATTATAACATAATGGGAATTACTTGTTCTGCAGACTTCTCACAACATTAAATGTAAATATAAACAGATAAATTGTATGTGTTGTTTTCTTTAATGAATAAAATAAACATTGTTAGCATATGGCTGTGGTATAAGAGCAATAAAACACTTCAGTGCTTCAGTAACTTTGCTTCACATTGGGATAAATTGCACCACCCCATTCTTGATTAGTTTCCTATAACATCTTATAGTGTTTTATTCCTTACATATGGTCTATACTTCTCACTTTATACAGGTGACACTACAGAACTGACACTAGCCTGCTATTGGATGATTATTACACCAGGATTAGAAAACTACATTTGAGTAACTGAATACCCCTTGAGAGGTCGGAAATGTACTCACCAAAGGACCTTGGGGTTCAAAAAGCCCTGTGAAGTTGTGAAGCCCCTCAGTATCATTCAGCAATACCTGGTAAGTTGATTAAAAAGATAAACAAATGTATAATCAATTTTTCAATGGAAGTTAAAATCTAGATACATGTTAAAATGAATGAACTCACATCCTGAAGGTTAATGACAGGTCCTGGTGGTCCGGGCGGCCCTGGTGGACCAGGAAGACTAACTCCATCTAGACCTCTTTCTCCCTACACACGTGTGAGTTTACACATTTATAGTTGAAATACAGCAGGGAGAAGTATAAAGTAAGATACAGACTGTTTGGGAACATACCTTCTGCCCCGTTTCCCCTTTCTCTCCTTTTTCTCCCTGGAGTAAAACAAAAAACAGGAAAGAAAGGAAACATCTACAAATATGTAACGTATATAGCACAGTACAACATTTGAAAGCAGGTAAACCTAGAGTATTAATTGAATTTAAAATCATAGAGAGAATGAAAGCTCTGAAATTCGAATGGGTGCCATAATTACCACAGGCTGTTTCTTTATTGCTTTTTTTGTACCATTTTTATTTGAAGAATTGCTTAAGCAACAACCATAATATACTCTCAGCATCCACTTTAATAGGAACACCTGTACACCTATTCATTCAAGCAAATTATACAATCAGCCAATGTGGCGGCATTGCAATGCCTAAACTCATGCAGATACAGGTTAAGAGCTTCAGTTAATGTTCACATCAAACACCAGTATGAACTCCGTAACTCTGACAAAAAAAATAAAAAATCCAGTTAGCGACAGTTCTGTGGGCACAAACGGCTTGTTGATAAGAGAGCTCAGAGGAGGATGGGAAGACTGGTGCAATCTAACAGGCTTACAGTAACTCAAATACCCACTCTTTACAAGCATGGTGAGCAAAAAAGCTTCTCCGAACACACAACACGTCAAACACTGAGGTGGATGGGTTACAACAGCAGAAGATCACACCGTGACCCACTCCTGCCAGCCAAGAACAGGAATCTGAGGCTACACTGGGCACAGACTCACCTAAACTAGACAGCTGAAGACTGGAAAAATGACGCTTGGTTTTGTTCCCACTTTCAACTGTCCAGGTTCAAGGTGTTTCTGCCACAGAACTGCCGATCACTGGATGTTTTTTGCACCATTCTGTGTAAACCTTATTGGGTGTGAAAGGAGATCACAGGAGATCTGCAGATCTCCATTCTGATGTTTGATGTGAAAATGAACCGAAGCTCTTTACCTGTATCTGCATGATTTTATGTATTACCCTGCTATACATGATTGCTGATTGGATAACTGCGTGAACGAGCAGGTGTACAGGTGTTCTTAAGTGGACGGTGAGTGTATCACTGCTCAAGCATTTCTAATATTCTAGCAGATTTTATGCATCCCGTGCTCCGAAAGTCAAAGACAAGTGAAAATGAAGCTGTAAATGTTATGTTTTTAAGGTTTTAAGGTTTAAGGTTTTCTTATGGACCAGGAATTACTGACATTTCTTCCAGGAAGTCCAGGTAGTCCACGTTTCCCTTCAGGTCCAGCAGGACCAGGCTCCCCCTAGAGGAATATATGAGAAATAATCATCACAAAATCATCCTTTCTAACAGCAATCTTATGTCTAATTTTAAATAGTGGAATACATATTCAGATTATATACACAGGTACAAAAATATTCTGCTCTAACATTGCTAAAATCACTGATTAACTGGTGTCACATCTGTATGCCTTATGTGCATTGAACCAAAACCCTTTAACTGTGCTCTTCTCTGTTGTGGAATATTTCAGTGCTAATTTACACAAAGGCTTTTTTTTTTCTATTAAGTGACACATTTGGACACTAAAATGTACCAATATAGCTGAAGTGGCACCATGCAAAACAAAAACAATGCGAAACCAACAGATGCTGATTTTAAATCAAGATCTTGATTTGCAAATATAAGCTTCAACTGCATAATGAATACAAAGGAAGGGTTAAATATGAGTGGTGAGTTGTTCTGACCGCAGCAGATGTGCTGTTTAACCATTTTTTTTGCACAGTAGGGATTATTGGGTAAATTAAATCCTAATGAGAAGCAAATGGGTGGGAACTGCAGGCTTCCTCTGGCAATGAGGAACAGGAAACTGTGGGCCTCATTTATCAAATATCTTCATGTGAGCACAGTCTACGTTTGAGCACAAAAAAAGAGACAAATGATAATCTCAAGTGGAATTTAGCAATCATAAATCACAGATGGTCCTATCATCTGCAGATGATAAAATAGTGAGTTGGCTGAGTTATGACAAAAAAAGAGAAAGTGAAATCCTTTGCCTTAAAAAAATGGGACTATCTAGCCAAGTTAGGAAATTGAGGTTTTCAGGTTCATAAATACAAGGTTCTGTCTGACATTTTGGTCAAAAATGAGTTAACCACGTATACTTCATTACTGGGTGCTATTTCATTCTCATTTATTATTATTATTATTATTATTATTATTATTATTATTATTATTAGGAAAGTGTTTAGCTATCTGGTGACCAATCATCACCCAAGCCTCAGTATGGTGAGCCCGAGGAGAAAGAAACTTCTAGCTGCAGATGTTTTAAGTATGCTCAATGAGTTTAAGAATTTCATAAAAACCTTACAGCTAATATTTCAGCACTCAATATTTTAGCAACACTAATAACATCAGCATTAAATATTATTTAGTATTAGTTAGCTATGTGCAAGTTCACTCAATAAGCTGATGTTTCCCATGTGACTAGGGTTGAAGATCAGCTAACAGGTTTTCTGTGTGTGTGTGTGTGTTGTTGCAAAGAAATGTGTGTGCACACTGATGTATTTCAACATGAATATATTGTAAAATACTTTTAAAAATGTTCTTTCTTGTTTAGGAAAAACATCAGATTTTGAAAGTGATTTTGAAAAACATTTTGGCTTTTAGGTATGAAAAACATTCAGAATAATAAAATTTATCGAAAAAAAAATATATATATATGTACACAAAGTGTGTGTTACTGGGCTTAAAATGTCTTGCTGTTTTTGAGATTGTACGATGATATAATGAGAAACAAACAGATTGGACCTTGGAAATGCAAGCAGTATTTGAGTCTACAGAACGTTTCTATCTGTGTTTGACCAGATTTCAAAAATCCCAACTTTCTAATCATTTCAGAATTTTGATATAAATGTCAATTTAATGTATAATGCTGAGCTGTAAATGTTAAAATATTGATGCCCTCTGTCTCAGCACTTCACCCAGATACAACCTTATAATACTAAGGTCACAAAACATCTAATAATTATAATTTTCATAAATTAAGTTTACTGAATACATGTGTTTGCAGTTGTGGTCACATAAACAGGTACTAACCTTCTCTGAGGTACCTGGAAGTCCGTTCACACCATCTTTTCCCTGAATCCGAAAAATACAAGAGATCCAATGTAGCATTTTAGTTAATGATAGACCTTCACATGTTGACACACTCACACTTTAAGTACTATATGTAAGTATTTTTGAGTAGCATTGAAAAAAGCCCAAACTGCTAAACTTACTAACATAATTAATAAGCAAAACATACTATGTGCTATTTGAATAGAATAACAAAATGGGTATGAACTCAAAGGTAAAATATTATTAACAAATTGAACTAATACGAATTGATCACATTAATAATAAATAAAATATAATTCAAATCAGTCAGTGTAATTCTACAGAGGTAAATCACCTGTGGTCCTGGGGGGCCAGGCAAACCAGGAATACCCTGCATGAGAAAAGGGAGACTTGAGTTTGTGAACAAGTATAAATTCTTAACCAACTACAGGAAAAATACATGAAAATAATTCATCTCGCCACTCTGCTACTGAAAATGCACTTACAGGAGGCCCTCTAGGGAGAAACGGCCCAAAACCACTGCCTCCACCCACTCCTGAGCCCTCAGAATCCTGCACGCACACACACACACACACACACGTTCATGTGTACTCCAGCCCTATTGTGTATATCAGTCATTCAATAGGATTTTGGGTTGGCAGAATTTAGATGCCGTTTTGAAGTTGTTCATGTAACCAACCAGAAAACTGCTTGCAGTCAAATGTTTTTCAAATTTGCTTCAGCTATATTCAACACAGAATGATACATGGGCTGTCATCAGTGTTAAGATTTTGGAGAATCTGCTGTTCTTCGGCTGTGGTGTTTATACCAAAAATGAAAAGTGATAATGGTGGCCTCTGGTGGATTTCAAATGATATCTTCCACTAAGTAGCTGTATGATCTCGAGATCTGATCCAGATCATAACGAATGTTTCATTGGTCCTGAAACTCACCAGTACATCAAAACTGAAGCGTGCAGGTGGACCTGGAGGTCCTGGGGGTCCTGGTGGGCCAGGTTCTCCCTTTGGACCTTCTGATCCTGCTGCCCCTGGTACTCCTGGGAGGCCTGGCTGCCCCGAGTCACCCTTATAAAGACAGAAATAAACAGCATAAGAAAGGAATAAAATACACTTTTATAGGGGAAAAAACAACAACAATGGGGTGGCAGCAAGATAACAAAAGTGGAGTAACTGTTACCAAGAGAGTAACAATAAAATTACCAAGAAATGTTTTATTCCTCTTATACCACAGCAACTTGCCAACTATTACATTTTTTTATTTCTTGAAAGAGTGATATGCCATATTTTTTATCTGTTTATAATTACAATGAATGTATAATTACATTCGGTTTATAATTACATTCTTGTGGAACATCCGCAATACATCTTCCTGTTACCATTTCCTGTTATAAAAGCTATAAACATTCATCATAATCAGTCGCTCCCTTACCAGCTTCTAACTTATAACGTTAATAAGACAAAAAGTGCTTCACCCTGAAGACTTTCTGGTGTTTGAAAACTTAAAGTTACATCTTTACCTCTGACTGTTACAAAGCACTGACACTGGAGACTCCTTACAGAAAAGCTATTTAAAATCTGTGCATGAGGAGTGTCCACCATACAAGTTCCTGTTTAAGTTGTTACTATAGAAACGATAACTTATTAGAACAAGTGTGTGAGTATAAACCTGCAATTTGTCTTGTAGCCAATCTACTGTCAGAGTAGCTGTTATGGGAAATTAATCAACACCTCCTGACCAATCGGATTTGAGAATTCAACAGTGGTGTGGGATGAATGAAATTGGATGTGTTAATATGCATTACATAAAAGTGCATTTCACGCAGACAGAGATATGAATAGCTAGAGAAATGAAAGCACTATAAAAAAAAAAAAATGAAAAGCTACCTTTTGTCCTGCAGTCCCATGCAATCCAGCTTCACCCTGTTAACAATTCCACAATAACATTTGAAACTCGTTTTAAGGACGTGACAAAGAGAGAGCAGATCGAACAACTAACAGAATATAAATTATTCATTGTAAATTGTACCTTCTCCCCTTTCTGGCCCTCTTTTCCTGGTTCACCATCTCTGCCATTAGCACCCTGTTACAGCCATGAAAGTAGAATTATTACTTCTTCCCTGCACTTGCATAACGCCAAAACTCTGGCCTTGACTGAGACTGAGACACCCAGTCCTCAAAGATTACGGAGAATTCAGAGAATGGTAATCCAGTGTACTTTTTGTGTATAAACTTATCCACTTATATTCATGATTTTTGACAATCAAAAGACATACGCTTGTATCTGATAGCCAAAGGTAGCCAAATGTCTTATTTTCCCTCAGATAACAAATACATACATACAGTACATACATACATCACTTAGCCTCAGTAGTACAAAGGCACAGTTATTTTAGCAGTGCCATGTCTAGAGCTTCACACTGAAGACTCAACAGGCTTATTATAGGCTGCTGTAAATATATATACTGTATATATGTAGCTTAAGATAACACAGAGGCAGCAATAGCTCAGAAGCAGTGTTAGACCTTTTAGCAGCAGGTTATGAAATAAAAGGGAGATTAGAAAAAAAAAAAACCATAGTATTCGAATGTATTCAAATATTAATTACCCTATAATTTCATACTGCCACAAACAAAAAGTAGTTTTAAAAACGAAAGTTTTTTTTATTATATTATATTTGTTCTGAATACATTAAGCCTGTGTTTTCCAAGGTGGATGAATGGGAAAATATCATTTCTTGAAATGCAGCACATGGTCCTACTGTGAAAAAAAATCTTAATATAGGTTATAGCATTAAAAAACAAAAATAATAAGATGCATTACAGAGTCATTTAATAGGCACACATTGGCACTTTGAATCAAAATCACTGATCAAGTCGTGAGAAGCCCAGACATTAAAATACATGAAATATATATTTAAAATTCCTGTTTATTCATTGAAGGTTTCATCATCAGTGAAATGATGTTTGCTTCATTTTATATGGTCAGTAAAGTTTGAGAAAAGTTTCCAGGTTGAGATTGAATAGTTAGGTGAAGAGTTGATTGGACTCATATTAAAAGGCAGCTTTCCCCCCAATACACAGTGCAGTTTCATGTTCCATGAAAAGTTCCAGTTCCAGGTAAATGGCATCAGTGCAGCACACACACACACACACACACCATTTTCCAGTAATATACTATCCTTTAAATATATCTGTTTCCTCAGTCCACATGATTAAACTAGAATTAAAATAGATCTCTTCAGAGATAAACCATTCAGCAAGGAATACTTTAATCTTTGATTAATACTTTGTTCTTCTTAACATGTAGCACAACACAGCATTTAAAGCACATTTAATAGTAATTATTCTGGTAAAATCCTCTTCACAATCACACAACACTCTTTCAAAAATAATCAGGATACACAATTTCTGACAAGTAATGTCAAAATATCACTTGAGCAAAGAAAGATGTTCTCCATCCTCAGATATGTCACAACCAAATAAGGTTTTGAATGAAAATCTGACACACTCAAACATGAAGGGAGGATTTTCCTTAATCTCTGGCCAAGTTTTGGAGGGAAAAATGTCAAAACTGTGTACCTATTCAAAAGAAATGTACCGTCTGTGTGCCTGAAGGACAGACCACACAAGAGGAAAGGTTTAATGCAAGTACCGAGTACTTTTCTATAGTTACACAGAAATGAAGTGCACTGTACATTGTGTGACACTAAGTTCCACAAAGTCATGAGTCACTAATAAAGCATTCTTCTTGTAAACCTACACATGTACTTTAGCAGAGCCCCTATAGCTGAGATAAACATATCAGAACTGAAAGCCAGAAAATAAGAATTACAGTAACTTTCCCTAAAATTTTATAATCTTTTTTGATCCGCACTCAGTGCCCAAGAGATAACAAAGAGACTGGTTTGGGTTTTCTTTTTGACCAAATCTCTCATATGAAGGATGGTTACAATGTAACATGGTAACAAGTATTTATTATAAACTGTTGATTATATTGTAGCTCATACTCCCATCCAATGCTTATTACTATTATCCTCATTCCTATAAACTCCTGTTACTGCCACCCAGAGGCATACAAGCTACTGCTACTCTCAGAAGCTTCATGTTCCTGCTCCAGTACTACAGGTGATAGTTCCTGTCCAGAGATCTACAGGTTCATGCTCCTATCATTCTGAGCCATACAATTGTATTTACCTGTCCAAGGGACTACAAGTCACTGCTTGTGTCATAAGACCTACAATTTCTTGTTCCCATTCAGAGGCCTACAAGCTCCTGCTTCTGACAGAAGCTTCAAGTCCCACAACTATATGTTGTGGTCCAGAGACCTACAAGCTTCTGCATCTGTCCAGAAGACTGCAAGTTTCTGCTTCTGTCCAGAGGTCTACTAGTGTCTGCTTCTGTCCAGAGAATGGATTTTCCATATTTTAATATAAACTTCTGCTGTTATCATCTAGAAACCTACAAGATATGCCTAGGAGTGTTCATTTTCAAGTGCTCCAAACTCCACCCTTAGCACCACCCTGCACCCTAAACGGACTCCAATGATAATTAGTATATTAAGACACTTCCTGCCAAGGTTTCTTGTTTGTAACTAATCCATATCTCTCCTACACACACTCGCAAATTCATGCATACACACATAGATTTGCATGCACTTACACAATCATACAGCAAAAGAAAGCAAATGCAGCAGGCCAGAGGCCAAATTATTGCAAGGTGCAAGCAGGTGGAACATGTTGAGGGGAAATCCTGCCTTTTGTGGCCCTTGGCTTTAATTTGCCAGCTGGGACCAGACGCTATACCTCAACTAAGTCCAGGTCTGAGCCAAGCTCAAATGCAGACCCAGCATCAATCCCAGACTCAACATCAAATCCAGAACCAGCATCAAATCCAGACCCAGCATCAAATCCAGAACCTGCATCAAATCCAGACCCACTAAACCAGTCCTCAATTACCTGAAACACAGCATGGATCAGCTGATTCAGAGAGTCAACATACCAAAAATGTAAACATTGGGTGTTCAGCTTTGTTTAACCAGCCCGAAATGCAATGTGTGAAGTGGCAAGACATTCTAGAGCTTTGGCAAGGAAGTGCTCTACCATACCAAATATGAGCATAGTTTCTGCTGTTTCTATTCAGGAATCATATTTCTGGATTCCAGATAGGTCTCTGGAACTGTACTGGAGGAATGAACACCATTCTTCCAAAAGATATTTCTTCAGTTGGTGTTTTGATGATGGTATTGGAGAGTGCTGTCTAGCACATCACTCCGAAATTGGGTTAAGATATTGTGAAAGGACATAACATATGATTTAGGTCATTCTTATCCTCATGAAAACATTCAGTGAGCCCTTGTGCCCTGTGGATGGGGGTATTATCATCCAGGAAGAGCCCACATCCCTCAAAATCAAAATGTATCGTCATAAGATAGAGGTGTTCACTCAGGTGATTGATTTTTAGGTGATTGAGTTTCAGCGAACCTTCCTGTTAAGGAGACAAGTGGGACCAAACCATGCCATCACATTGCCACCTACAGCATAAAAGTGCCACGTTTTTTTCTTTACTTTGTCCCCTATCTATAACAAAACAGAATTGAATGCAAAAGATTACTTACTGGAATTCCAGGTTTACCCATCTCCCCATCCTTCCCATCTTTTCCTGGAGCCCCTGGAGGTCCCATTGGACCAGGTGAGAGACCTACAGGGGGGCCAGGAGGACCGGGCTGCCCTGGAGGTCCTGGAGGCCCAGGTGGACCCTGATAGAGATATATCAAGTCAAACTCAACTTTTCAAAATGCCTTGGTATATTTATTATGTATATACATAATCCTACACTTTGGAGTAGCAAACCACACCCTAACCACATCATCTGATGCAAATACATATTGAGAGAGGATAAACTCACCCTGATAATCTCTGTGTCACTGTCAAAGTCCTCAAATCCTGAACCATCAATGGCATCCTGCATATTCAGAGAGAACATGGGGAGGAGCTTATTTTAAGAAGTGTAACACTGTGGTCATGTAATTAGACAGCCAATTATAAGTGGCTGTCCAATTTTCTCAAACACTGTTGTTTCTAAATTAATATTTGTCCCCAGCACTAAACTGGAACTACAAGTATTGACAAGTATTGACTACTGTTCAATCCTTCTTACGATTTTGTAAGATGATTGTTTGATTTTATGCTAAACAACTGTACTCCTTTGCAGGCACCATGATCAACAGATGGATAGTAAGTGTTTCAGTTTAAGAAGATTGCCCAGGTGCAAGAGTGAAGATATGCCCTTTTGTTTGGACCCTCTTTCTCCACAAACATGACTAATACTTGGACTGGGTTAACAGTGCGTGCATACCACATATCGGGGTGTCCCTGATCGTCCTGGTGGTCCCGGAGGCCCAGGAGGTCCAGGCAGACCAACTCCAGGATCACCCTGAAAAACATAAGCTTTCAGTGGATTTGGATTTTCTCAACTATGGTGGTATAAAACTCACAATATAATTGCACTACTCAGAGCAATGATCACTAGGCATTAGCAAGTCTACACCATGCATAGAGAATTTGTACCTTTTCTCCCTTTATTCCTGGATCACCAGGTATACCTGGGAACCCTGGAGCTCCAGTTCCTCCCTGCAGAGACAACCAAAGAGAAACATCCATGTAGGTCTAAAAATGACAGAGTTTAAAGAGAGGAACACACACGTGGACCCCTTATTCTGAAAGGGGAGAAAAGCAGGTCAGACGCCTGGACTGGTCTAATCAGGCACACAGGTATGGAGGAAGGTGCAGCTATTAATCTTCAATCAAACCCAGAGAAAGATCAAAGGCTCAGGGTCCACTACTGAAGTCCCAGCCTCAAGTCTCCATTTCGGTCTGATGCTGGGTCATTCTACTTCTTAATCAATGGGCCATGCCAAACAATTAATGGGGCTGTTCATTCCACGGAATTTAACCTTTTTTTTTTTTTTTTTTTTTAGCTCTGTTAGCACAGCTTAGCTCTGTTGGACATATGGGAGACACCGGGAAGTTGTTTGAGTAGTCACTGATATGGGCTGAGTGAGCAATAAACTCCAAACTCCAAGAAGTGGTAATAACGTCCTCAAAACTTATTAATTCATTCATCTTCAGCATCCATTGAAGATGACCTGGGAGTAACCTAATCAGGGTCACAGTGGACCCCGAACCTATCCCAGAACACTTGGCCCAAAGTCGGAATACACCATGAATGGGATGCCAGTCCATCACAGGGCACCATGAAAAGTCAACAATCCACCTACTCACATGTTTTTGGGAGATGGGAGGAAACCTGAGATCCCGGAAGGGGAAGCCACATGGACACAGGGAGAAAATGCAAAACTTCACAGTAAGCCAAGCTCAAGATTGAACCAGGGACCATGAAGCTGTGAGACAGCAACAGTACCCCCTGCACTACCATGTCATGTATCTCACCTGACTGTAGCTCATGAGTCAAGAATAAAGAAGAAAATTATACTCACTGGTTCTCCATCTTCTCCACGACTACCCTGAAAAATGAGAGACATCTTTTGTGTGAAATTCTAAATTCAGCAGATGAACAGATTCACATTACTAAGATAAGATTACCTGTTCGGCCATGGAAAAAAGAGAGATATAAATACATATGGCCATTTATCATACATCAAGTCTGAAAGATATTGTAGATCTGTCACTGCAAAGGTGCAGTATGAAATACAGCTGTCTATTATCTACTGTATATGCATGCGGATTTAACTGTTACTAATCATGCAAACTACAAGCTGACGGTAACCAGTCCATGGCATTCAGGCATGACCCTAATGCATTGATTTAGATGTTGAGTAACAATGTTTGAGCTGATTAGCCAAGTTTGTTTAACAAAAAATGATCTAAATGCTCTGAAGTCAGCAAGAAATCACACTATATACTTGAAAAATCTAATGTTGCATGACAATTTCACCATGGTTAAATACAACAAAACAGTTACCGATTTCAGATTTATTATCAAGTCACATTTACAATATGTTTTTAACACAATGGCTTGAACAGGTTCCAGGTAACAGGCAATAGTTATCATGTTTTTTATTAATCATGCCCAGGGAAACCAGCTATAATGAAAACACATGGGTGTACTTACAGGAAGGCCATCCTTCCCTGGTACACCCGTAGGTCCTGGTGGTCCTGGAGGGCCCTGAGCCCCTGGCTCTCCTACCCAAGATGAGATGTCTCCTTTAGGGCCTGATAAGCTTGCTGTGCCTGGGGGTCCTGGAGGGCCAGGAGGTCCAGCAGGTCCACGGTCTCCTTTCTCCCCTTTATGCACCGGCATCATCAGTGGATAATCCTGAGCAAGACCAAATGACAAAATGAGTAATGGACTTGGGATTTAAGCTTCTATTAATTGCCTAAATGGCATGACTGAGTCAGAGAAATATATCACCATGTAAGGTATTATGTGCTCAACCTAAAATGAATGATGAATGCTATGGTATGTGAAAGTATACGTAAATGAATATGATCTTGTTTTTATAGTAATGGAATGTTTTTCTTACATTTCCTTTGTGATAAACAGCTTTCTCTGTCCTGCTTGGCTCTGTGCACACAAGTAGAACCAAATAATAATATCATTATTTATCAAAGGTGAAGGGAAATCAGTGCAATCACAAATGTATGGATTGTTGCTTTTTCAATATGCCAGAATAATACCTGTAAAAGCACTGGAAATAAAATGTGAAATGGACTTTAAATTTACTTCAATCAATTTATGTTTATTTATATAAACATTATAATGTTAATATTTGCATCTGAATAAAGTTTGGAAAATGTTGCCATAAAGCTAGGACCAGATGACACAACTAGGAAAACTACAACTTGAAATATCTATAAACAATAAGAGCTAAATCATTAATTGAGAACTAATCAGAGGCCAGTACTTACAGGTCACTTTAAGGTAAAAATAACATCGATCAGCCGGTATAATCACTCACCTCTCTCAGTAAGCACCAAGTCCTGACCTGATGACTCTTCCTCCAAGTCCTCATCATCAAATGGAGCTTCATAGGATGCTTCAGTAGGGGGCGCTCTGACAGGAAGTGTCTGATCTTCATCAGGCTGTAAGCAGAGAACAGCAGTGTAAGTGTGCAAGTACTTTTTCAGAGAAACTTTTAAGCACGGATTTATGATGCAGTAATGATATAATCTCTGAAATCTACTATAAAATATACTAAAATGTATTTCACCATTGTAGAAATATGAATAGGGCAAGTTTAACAACTACATTTTTAATCTCGATTAAATAAATAACACCTCAATGCTAACATTTCTAATGTTTTCACTTTCCCAGAGCTTAGGTGATGATGGTAAAGAGTAGCAGGATGCTCAAGGATTATGTGTGTGTGTGTGTGTGTGTGTGTGTGAGAGAGAGAGAGAGTATGTGTGTGTGTGTGTGAGAAAGAGAGAGCAAGAGGGAACAAGTGTGTGTGTGTGTGTGTGTGTGTGTGTATGTGTATGTGTGTGTGTGTGTAAGAGAAAGAGAGAGAGAGTGTGTGTGTGTGTTTGTGTGTGTGTGTGTGAGAGAGAGGGGGGGGGTGAGAGAGTGCGTGTGTGTGTGTATGAGAAAGACAGAGAGAGGGTGAGAGAGAGAGAGAGAGAGACAGAGAGAGAGAGTGTGTGTGTATGTATGTGTGTGTGAGAAAGTGAGAGAGAGTGTGTGTGTGTTTGTGTGTGTGTTTGTGTGTGTGTGAGAGAGAGAGAGAGAGAGAGAGAGAGGGTGAGAGAGTGCGTGTGTGTGTATGTATGAGAAAGAGAGAGAGGGTGAGAGAGAGAGAGATAGAGAGTGTGTGTGTATGTATGTGTGTGTGAGAAAGTGAGAGAGAGTGTGTGTGTGTGTGTGAGAGAGAGAGAGAGAGAGAGGGTGAGTGTGTGTATGAGAAAGACAGAGAGAGGTGAGAGAGAGAGTGTGTGTATGTATGTGTGTGAGAAAGTGAGAGAGAGTGTGTTTGTGTGTGTGTGTGTGTGTGTGTGTGTGCGCTTTTTGAGGCCATTCATAGTCTTTTTGAGGCCATTCATAGTCTGAATCT
>CM075003.1:6466104-6498604 GCA_037576675.1 Pangasius sanitwongsei | reverse complement strand
ACGTTCACAACTAGGGGCAATTTAGAGTAGCCAATTAACCTACTAGTATGTTTTCAGGAGGCGGGAACAAAGTCAGACAACCTGGAGGAACCCCATACTGAACCGAGGACCTTCGAGTTGTGTGGCAGAAACACTATCCACTGCACCTCATAGATTATATTTCCCCCTATTATGCAGGGTACATTTTTTTTTTAAAATCACACCCTTTAAGGGTTCAGTTTGACCCTCTGTGGAAAATATTAAAGTTTGTATATAAAGATCCCACCGACAAAGAGTTTATCAGAAAGATAAGAACCTTTTTAGAAAGCTAAAAACCTAAAAAATAGTTAAAAAAAAGTTTTTATATATCCATTTCATATTTACTAACCCACTTAACCATGGAACATGTTTTAGTCAAATATCTGAGTTCATATCCATTAGCACAATTTCGCACAATACTATTTATTTTGGTGATATATCAGTTTAGCCTTGTCCTGTTGCAAAGCCAAAAGCACAGAACTGCTAGCTATCATGCTTAGTGTTAACCACTAGAGGGAGCAAGAACACAATTTTAGACTTGTGTACCAACACCGGAGCGAGTGTTCTCGAGTCCTAGCTCTTGAGGGACACATCTGTTCACATACTGTAACACCTCACTTGCTCCTCTGAATCCACCCACGAGCTAATAATCAGTCATATGGGAAAATATGAATCATGACTAAGATTCATTAGTTCTAACAATGTTCAGGCAGGATTCACTGGTATCAATCATTTACTTGCTTATAGATTTTTTTTTTTTTTTACTACATACATGTACAAATCTGGGAAAATATTATCAACTAATAATATCGTGTCATCCCCGCTACCCCTCTTTTGCCAACACAGCTATCATCAAGCTTAAAAAAAAAACTGAGCTGTTTCGCTCTAATTTTCATCTCAAGAGTTTAGTTTAATAGCTTTATAAGGAATTGTCCCGTCATCTAAGCTTTAATGATAGCAGTTCAAAGCTCCAGGGCATATCAGAAAGAGAAAAAAGTGCATGTGAGAGAAGATAACACAAACACAAGTTCCAGACATTACTCACATAGGGGTCATCCTCCTCACACTGCTCATCCGGTGCCCTGGGATCCGGAGACAACACCAACTGCTGGATAGATCCCTGCAGAGAGAGAGAATGGGGCAGAGTTTATTCACAAAAAAACGTTACGATTAACACAAATGTAACAATAACCTGCACTCACCGGCCAACCTATTACTCACTGGCCAACCTGTTCATTCATGCAATTTTCACACACAACAGTCTCTAGAGTTTACACAGAAAGGTGTGAAAAATAACAACAACAACAACAACAACAACAACAACAACAACAAGATCCAGTGAGCAGGTGGAGCTGCCTGGTTGATGAGAGAGCTGAGGAGAATGGCCAGACTGGTTCAAGCTGATAGGATATATATATATATATATATATCTCAAATAACAACTCTATACAAATGTGCTGAGCAGAAAAGCATCTCAGACTGACATGACAAATCTTGAGGCAGATGGGCTACAACAGCAGAAGACCACATCAGGTTCCACTCCTGTCAGCCACAAACAGGAATTTAATGCTACAGTATATACTCTCTCTCTCTCTCTCTCTCTCTCTCTCTCTCTATATATATATATATATATATATAAATTTAATTCAGTCTCACTGTGAGCAAAAAGCCTCCGCACTAAAATGACCTTTTGTGGCATTAATATACAGCAATTTTTGTATGCCCTCTTAGTCCTTTCTGACAATGTTGAAGCACTAAACCAACAAGTGCTTTACCTGATGTGACTCGGACTTTCTGCCACAGTAAAACTCGCATATAACTTTTTTCTTAGTGCAACAGATACAAAGAAGCAGAGCTGGAAGATTATTTGTAGAGCAGAGAATCAACACCTGTTTTCCATTCCCTAAGCTTTTTAATAACTTGGAGAGATAGTGATAGTGATAGACGACAGAGAGAGAGAGAGAAAGAGAGAGAGAGAAGAGGGAGAGAGGGAGAGACTGTAAACAAATAAATCAACTCCACATGTCAACGCAGTAAACACGTCTCAGAAATCTGATCAAACCGACAAACGCTCTGAGTAATTCTGTTCTTTCCCTGCTGTGCACTTTTATCATCAGAAGGCTAACAAAAAGTGTGGAGAGCACTGGAACAGAACCCCGGTGTGAATAAAAGTACAAATGGTCTCCCTTTTTCCAGGGAAAACTAGTCCACTGATAGGATCTGTAATACTCTTGTGGGGAAATCCCAGTTCTGCAGAATCACAGACTTAAAGTTTGGAAGGTAATCAGGATTTTCCACTGGGATCTGAAATACAACTTGCATGTCCATGACCGTATGAGTTTAACCACCCAAGAGTGACATCCTATTCCTCAGTTATTCATTATAAAAAAAAGAATATCATTCAGTAAGTACAACAAAACTAATTGGAAAGGTGTGTAGTTACAAGGGTAAGGAATGTAAGTCTAGACCTTTAACAGATTCTAGTAGTTTAAGAGTACTATCATTCAGATCATTTTAAACAGACCACAATGTAAGCATATCACTTACTAAAAGGTTTCAAGCCACATTGGTATGAAATCTAATTCAAATCCAACCAGTCATTCATCTTCAGTAACCACATGGTCCAGTCAAGGTTGCATTGGATCTGAAGCATCTCACACTCATTCACACCTAGGGGCAATTTAGTGTAGCCAATCCACCTACCAGCATGTTTATAGGTGGTGGGAGGAAACTGAAGAACCCAGAGGAAACCCAATTAGACATGGGACATGGGAACATGCAAAACTCTGCACTGACAGTAAGCTGAGTTTATGCTCTCACACCGGAGACCCTGGAGCTGTGAAGCAGTAACGCTACATGCTGCTTCAGCGTGCCGGCCAGATTTTAGCTTTTATTTTCACCATTCAGCGTGTACTCCTTCTTCACGTTAAATCGTTTGGGACAAGAACAACAACGCTGATGAAAAAACGCATGAAGACAGAGGACAGCTATATTTATGAAAAGATATATGATATATAAAGACAGATATTTAAAATGCTAACTTTACACAGTGCAACCACATAGATAGATAGATAGATAGATAGATAGATAGATAGATTTTCAATTTGACTATTCCAAATCTGATCTTAACCCAATTCATCACTTAATTACTGCCTTAACTTCATATGCAGTGACATTGGCTGAGTGTTTGAAGCTGTGTGTGTGTGTGTTCAGGAAAGGGAATGTGGGATATCCTCACTGCCTCATTCATTCATTCTTGTCGACTCAGCATTTGCAAATTTTAGTTGTACACACACTGACCAGGAGAGAGCCAGACCACACACATCAGCAGTCCTGTTGCTCACCTTGTCTGAGATTGTATGTCTGGTTGATTTTATACCTCCTAAGATTTTTGTAATGAAACAAGCACGAAATTACTGAGTAAAGCAGCACCAGGATGTCGTACTGAAATAATACAGTGTACAGGACAGATGGAAGGATCTGGAACTGAGGAGAACCTTCAAAAACACTGCATCGGAATGAGGAAATGATTAAATAACTAAGACACCCAGTACACAGTCACTGCACTCATGAAGCTGGGGCGGTTGCCAAAACATATGCACACATCTGTCGAGACGTGCATGTATGTGTGTTGGCTGTGGTCAACTGCATATTGGCGTCTCTATCTGGCAATTCCAGCTACTCTTAAGCAGGACTGTGACTGAGAATGTAAGTGGATACGCAATGTTCAGCTTGAGAGAGGATGAAAAAAAACATTTCACTCATGAAAAAATGAAAACCCTCCATGTCCCTCTTTTTTGGATTAATATCATCATATAACATTACTGATAATTGAATTACACACCATGCTGTTATCAGCATTTGTTCATCTCTATACCAATAGTTGAGATTCCCTCAAGTTGGCACTGGTGCAATGCTCATGCATATCTACAGGCGAGTTGATTATGTGGAAAAAAGGTTTGCCACATTGGACTGACTTTCCAAAACAATCACAGTGTAAGACCTTCCCAGTTAACTGGAAAACAACTCAAACTGTGATCAAAGTATATCTAAGCAAAATGATAGCTATCAACAGAAGATTATTTGTTTCCAGACCAAAGGGACTCTAAATTAATTCCAACCAATCTGGCAACCTTGGTAGAAATACTCCGGTATCGGTAATGCGGTGAAGTGTTTATTGGTGCAGCACGCAGCAGTTTCATCCTTCAAAAAAGCCAAAGCGAAACAAGATGCAGCCACAAAAGATCTGTAGACTTTCTTTAAAGTCTGTTCTTTAAAATATGCAGAATAAATTTAAATAATGAATTAGTTGCACACACATGTTGCTAAGTGGTTTATATCAGTTTTGTATTATGTAACCTACATCATTAATCGGAACATTAGTAAAGATGTAAACCAATAGTACTCCTTGTCTTTTTTATGTAACAAATTAGGACCTTATGCAATGATTTTCTTCCAAACTCTGTAAATTGGTCAGTCTAGGAGCTTCATTTCTCGTTCCCTCTGTATCCTTCCCTCTGTTCTCTCTCATCTGTGTTTGGCAAACTTTTAAGATGTTCTTAATGTTTTGAAAACAAAGTAGGACGTTAAGCAATGATTTTATTCCAAATTGGTCAAATTTTTAAGGGCTTCACTTCTCTTCCCCGTCGTCTCTCTTCCCTCTGCTCTCTCATCCATGACGTTTGGCAAACGTTCAGTCACCATAATGTTTGGAAGTCACTCAAACCACGTACTGCCTGCTAGAGCCATTTCTTCAATTGCGCCTTCCAGGGCGTTATTCACGTTGCTCTTTCCAGCATATTAATCACAAAGTCACATGAAGACAGTCACAGTATTCTTCTTTCATTTTCATTTTCTTTTCATTTATGTCAACTTATGTCTAACAGACAACTTCAATTGCCAGTAACTACCATATCTTTTTGTCAGAATGAAAATGTTTTACAATTAAACATGCTGTGCATTTTAAGGCCAAAAGCCAAGAGTTTTCAGGCCAGTTGTCAACAGGAGCAGCGGGGCCAACTGACAGGCTGCCATCCATACAGTGAGTCATTCAGAGCCGACTTCCAACTTCCAAAGCAGCACTCTCCCACTGCAGTACTGAAATGCTGACATAACATAACACTGCCACGTTGACAGGCCTGCCATTAGTCTGCTGTGCTATTGAAAGTTCATGTACCACATCTGTCAATAAATGATCAATGATCCAACTGCTGAGCAGAGTAAATAGCTGTCTAGATATTGCCACATTGCCACATTAAGAATCAATTCCTTTTTATGTTTATTATGAATTTTGACTTCTCATTAAATACACATCCTACTGCAGGGATAATTTATTCTTTAATCTAAGATGCTATAAACAAGAAATAATTACAAACAGGAATCAAATCAGTAGAAAGGAACAGTAATAGTATGTATTAGTGTCATGTACGCTAACTCCACTGCATAACAACAATCACTACATGCTGTAATGTCAGTTTTTAAGGACAACATACTACAGTTCTTCACAATTTACAAAATCCTACCAAAAATCCTACCAAAAATCTACTTAACAGTGTATAGAGGACAGCAATATTATGTGTCACACAAAGATGCCACCAACCCGATATCCAGTATCTATATCCAGCAGATAGCAACAAATGCTGGATCAGATATTGAAGGAAAAAAAAAAAAGAATGAATCCGATCAGTAACAAATCTAGCCTGAAATAACAAAGAATCGCTTGTAGCAAAACATAATGTAAGGCAATAGTAGGTCTTATGATACATATGGTGAAGTAGCCACCTCACCATGCATAGCTAGCTATTTAGCAATATTATACTGGAATTATTCTTCATTTATTTTAACTGCACTGTGATATTTGTTCATCTCTCCCATGCTGTCTGGGTGGGAGAGATGACATTCTCTTGCTCCCCTGTCAACACTGGCCAATCATGGACGTCTGTGAGGTCATGTATGCGGAAGAGGGTGGTTAGCTCTTTCCTCTGAGTGTGTTACCCTGCCCTGTGATGCAGCATGAGCAGCAGTTTGAAAATATGCATTTGGCTGGCTTCATGTGTCTTGGAGGAAGCACGTGTTAGCAGTTCACTGGTAGTTAGTAGCTGTTGTGTGACAGGGTAGAGCTGGCTGGAGGGTGGGAATTTGCAGGTGACCAAATTCAAATAAAAAAATTTGTTAATTTTATGAACAATTATTGGTCAATTCTCAAGGTTTCAGCATTGCTATAAAAATAGATAAATAAAAGCTCAAAATGACCAGATCCCACCTACTTGAAGACACTTATAAAACCCTGCTCTAGATCACACTTATAGCTCAGTTTGACCCACTATCCCACAAGACACAAGAATCAAAACTCTCCTCTGCACTCAGGTAGTGGAAAGAACTTCCTGGCTGTCTTCAAATGAAGACTGAAGCTCTTCTTCAATAAGGATTTAAACAAGCGCTAACTGCACTAAATTAAAATTTAAAATAATAATAATAATAATAATAATAACAACCTGTAGACTGTTGACCTTGACCTACTTGTACAAGCATAAGGATGTGTGTTTGAGACTACAAATCACTTTTGTAAGTCACTTTACTAGTTTCTTTACAGAATGTTGCATGCTCAGGAGGCCAAAAATCTGCAGAGTGTGTTCATAACTGTAACTAATAAAAAAGGCTGTATAAATGAAGTTGAAGGAAATTATAATAAAGTAGTAACATTCACAGAGCAGGTGCACAAACACAGGACCAAATGCATAAACATACTTACTTATACAAGCACACAGGAAGGAAAAAAAAACACTTATACAAACCTAGTTTTGCACTCACCACAAACCTCTCCAGCCTGGTTCCTCCCGCGTTCCCCACAAAGATGCCTGAGCTGGGCTCAAACGTGAGACTCTTCTGGCTCCTGTGGAAAGCAACCCTGTGGTGCTCCTCGCAATCCATATAGAGCTTCACCTCATCCCCCTGCACAGCCAGAGTGAATCTGGCCCAGCGGCCTGTCAGGTCCCCCATCTTAAAGGAAGCAGCCTCCTGAGTGCGTGTGGCCCCTGGTTCAGTGTAGTACAGAATCACTCGCTGTGACCCATCCTCCACTGGTGCCAGTGCTACTCCCAAGTGCACTATCTTCTGTAGGGCATCAGTGATGGCAAACAGGACTCCTCCATCGCGAGTGGTGGGTTTAGCAGTGACAATGATAGCAAAGTCGCGGAAGAAGGGGTCAGGAATGAAGGAACGTGTGAGGCGGCCTACGTTGGCGTCTGGGCCAAAGCTGTATGCAGGAAAACCCTCAAATCCAGTAATGAAAGAGACAGACGGAGGGAGAGGAACTCCGATGAGCTCTGTCAGATCCAGCTGGCTACTGGAGCCCCTCTCTGAGGAAAGAGGACAAAAATATAAAAAATCTATTAAATTAAAAGCTTAAATTGCTAGCTAATTCAGCGGTATTTAACAATCAAGTTGTATGAACAGTTACGAAGGTTAAGTTTTATTTCAGAGATGGGGTTAGCGTTCATGCCTTATCTTTTGAAAATGTGCAAATTTCACGAGATGGTATTTTTTTTAGTGATCAGCAGACACTTGTACTGTTATATACAATCAGATTCAAAATAAAATACTTTAATGACTATGTAAACTATATAAAAAAGAAATAGTAGCATGTGTATTACAAAAAAGCAAATACAGAATTGCAGATGTTACATTGTAGTGCAAGAGAGTTCTTTAAGTATGGGGTGAGAAGAGCAGCAGTCTCATAACTGTATTGTTCTTTTTTGAGGTAAAATGAATAAAGAGCCAAATATCCAGCTGTGATTTGGGCCAAACACTCCTACAATAAATGTCTTCTCCCACGTGTACAAGGAAACTTTGCAGGTCTCTACAGGTCTTGATTCTGAGCCACATTAATCTGCTTCTGTTTGGGAAAAGGCCTTCCTACGTACCTTGACCCATCCATCAATTTCCCGAAACATTACCATCTGCCCACCTCTTTTCTCAGACCGGACTCTCTTGTACAGCTTTAGACTTCATCATCAAGGACAGGCTCACAACAGTGGTGTTAGCTCAGCAGGATCAGGCAAGATCTAACAAAACCTCGACACAGTGGTTCACCCCAAACTCTTCATCTCCCTTAGTATTCCAACCTCACACATATGGTCCCTATTAAGGCTGAAGAAGACTGTGTGGTGGGATCATCTGGATGGGATTAAGTCATCGAGGGACTGAGGAGCTAATAATATGTGCAATGCTGCTAAGAGAGGCTACTATATAATAGCGCCGAACCATGCCATAGACACATCTGGGGTCATCTCTGAGATAGGCATGAAATAAGTGATGCCTTCCTCACATGAGCTCGTAAAGCAGCGTATGCTTACATTGTGGATATTTTCATGAAACCTCAATGGCTTCTTCTATTGGTGTTTATTGAAGAGGATAATTGTTGTCATGTGTTTGCTTGTGTTTTCTGTCTCTTTTTGCAGTGGTACGTTTGACCATCACTGGTCATTCCATGTGGTTGTCCCTGAAATTCGTATCCACTCTCAGCAATTTCAGATTAAGCCGAGAATACAACTATATTGATACAATCTCAATGATATTCTAAATAAGGGCTCTGTGTTTTGGTCTGGCGGTGGGCTTTGGGCCAGAAGGAAGTTCAATCTCTCATTCATGTTGTGGTCCACTGTAGACTGCAGTAACAACAATAAATAAGGAAGTTACTCATTCATTCGTTCATCTTCATTAACCGCTTTATCCTTGTCAGGATCATCGTTGATCCAAAGACTATCCCGGGGAACACTTTGTGAAAGGCCATTGCAGGGCACCATGCACACACACACACATTCACACACTCATTCACACCTAGGGGTAACTTAGTGTAGCCAATCCACCTAACCCATGAGGAAACCCACACAGGCACAGCAAGAACACAGAAACTTCACACAGAAAGCGGCCCGCACTCAGGATCAAACCCTGGAGCCATGAGATGGCACCGCTACCCGCTGCACCACCATACCGCCCAGGAAAACTGGTTGAGCCAAAACATATAAATGACAAGCTACAGGCTAAAGCATAGGCCTGCATTAACTGTGTATTCTGGACTGAAATTGATGCGGAATTCCCCATTCTGACTTCAATCTGCTGCCAGATCATTATCAGGATGCTTTTAACGTTTCTAGGCAACTTTGTGGCCCAACATCATTACAGATGTTTGCGTGATGTGTTCTGTTTAATCACACTCTTTGTTTCCAAACATACTGCAATTCAGGCACTGATTAATGCTTTACATACCACATAATATACATGTACACATGTACACAACTGCAGAGCTGAGATAGATTACATTACAGGGAGTGGCAGTGAGATCATAAAGCACATGATGACATCTTATGCATAAGCCAATATAATGTCTAGCTTCATATTCATCAAGTTACAAACTTGATGGCTAACAGCCAAATTCAAACTTCTAAGCACACTTTAGAGCAACTCTACTGTGTAAACCAGCCTTCATACTGTGGAGCAATGCTATTATGTAAACCAAGGCAGATGTGCGCAGTATTATCACTTCTTGGCAGGTCAATGAGCCGCTATGGGGCTAGTCAGACCTTGATTAGACCTTGATTCCTGTGAGTAAAATAGTTACTTCCTCATGCAGCTGTGAGAGTGAACAATAACTTCATGCCTGAGGAGGTTTTTGTAGGCAAGATATCAAATGGTTGTTGGACCGCAGCTTTTCTATCTTGCCAAGTTCTCTGATACAGCACTGACCTACACAGCTGTTGGAAAAAAAAAAAAAAAAACGGCTAGAAAAATTTCATCTTGCTGAGATGACTAAGAAGAAAAGTCCAGGCAAGCTTATGAAAATTTTCACAATTCTGCATTACTGTTACAGTTGGGTGCAAAAGTTTGCACCCCCTTACCATTGTTCTAGGTAAAAATTAAAAAAGTAAAAAGAATTCCTAAATTAAATGGTGGTGGATATTACAATATGATGACATTCAGGCAAGCTTATGATACTCAAAATGTTCAGAATTTGCATACTTGCATACTATTGTAGTGTAAAATTTTGCAAAATAGTTTGAAAAGAGGTTTTTCCATAACCCTTTTGGGCTGGAAAATGGGCAGGAGTTTAACTGGGTGTTTTGTTGTCTGAGGATCACAATGACAGTACAAACTAAAGATTTCTTCCTGAATTCTAGCTCATGGTAACGTTAGCTACCATACAAAACCTAAAAGGACAAAAACTCCTAATTAAGGCTTTATAGACATTTCCTTTACTGTAATGTTATAGTACTGCTATTCCCAAAAAAAAAAAAAAAGTCCAGCCTGAATAGAGAGAGGTTTGGGAGCAATCATTCTTAACAAGCACATTTACACAATGGAACAAAAAAAGTCTTTGCAGATCCAGCTGTTACTTATTACATGAGTAGGCAAGAGGAGTGGAATGGACAATTGTGGTCCTCCAAATGAATGGTTTGAGTTTACACTTGTTTTGGTGGGAGAAGAAGTAAGGATTATATAAATATTCTACGATTAATATGGCTGTTAGTGCAGCAAAAGTCCATGTGCTGCCCATATAGTAGCTGTGAGATTTACGACAGTAGACATTCCTCACAATACAATGATCAGGATATCTGAAGTCCTGATTATATTTGAACCCTAAGACTGGTTGTACTTAAGATCGTAGGTCTAACTTCTTCAAGTAACTGCAATGACTAATGCAATTCCTCTTACATGTAGGTGTGATCAAAAAAACATTTGGATTCATATATGCAGAAGCACATCCATGTACAGTCTGCCCAAATGTCATGAGTTAGGTGGAATATGAAAAACAGTGTGTAGTGATCAGCCCCTTAAACTTCCAGGACCTATTGGTATAATTCCTCACTATTGGAACTGCATACCTTCCTTATCATACCTTCTCTAGTTTCAGTGTAGTAACTGAATAAAGTCTCTACTGAGTTGCATGGTGTAATATAGGATTCATTGCCTGTATATAAAGGACCATAACAATGATTAACAAGCTGTACATCTTCAAGTCGTACAGTATTTAGGTTGCTAGTACAATGACTAAATTATCAAATCATTCTCTGGATTTAGATAGTGTGTTACATGGAATTCCCATTTTTCAGCCAAACCCGTCCACCCTTGCATGGGCATGACAATATTTATGAGCCCTTGTACACCAGTAAAAAAAGCCATGGTGGAAAAACATACTGAACGAATTCACATAACATTGTAGCAGTGAGATGGAAGGAGAGATGGTGTAATCCAACAGTAACTTCATTATAATTTCTCAGGGTAAAAGAGGACTAAGACCTAAGGGTAAGTTTATAGCCAGACATTGGGTTACTTAAGAGAATTTGGCAATGCAGTGTATATTAGGGCCATTAGTGCTATATTGGGGTTATAACAAGTTTTAAAGTTTCTTAATCATCATATTACCTCAGAAATATAATTTTAGTGTTTGGAGGTAAACTCTCAAGGTGGTCCACATCTTAGTCACCATGTTTTAAACTCTGTGTATGTGTGTGTCTTTCAGGCCAGAATTAGTTAATACATCAGCTTCATTGCCATATGTTGTAAACCCACAGGCTCCAGCACAGACACGGCCCTAATTGGTGGTCCCTGCTTAGAGACTCAGCTAAGAGAATGAACTACCGCAGCTAAATATGTGCAGGCCACTGAGAACGCACTTCCCAAACATCCAGAGACCGACACAATCAGCAAACATCTTATAACCAGATGTAGCTCTGGACAAAGAGCCGTCCTAAGAGTCTGAGTGGATGACATATTTATCGACCAAATTATACTATTAACTGTACAACAGCAGGACTGTATTTTCATCCATTACACTACATTCTTTTTATCTTCAGTTTAGAGATGAAGCAGGATTCCTTTGTGCTCATTCAGCACAGCCAAACGTTGTACAAATAAGACAGTTGAAAACTATCATGTCACATGACAAAGTGGTTTAGACACAGATAATCCTGTACATTCTTTCCCCAATGACATTTAAAGCAAATCCTGCTAATTAACCAACAACTATTGTTAATCATAGTTATACGTTAAAATACACATATATAAAGTATGAAGTAGAGGCTGGCACTGATTTTCTTTCTAGCCCTAATTGTAGATTTGCACAGCCTATAGTTGACTGTCATGTCAAGTGATTACGTAGAAACGAAACACGCCCTAGACACAGTGTCCATTTGGGCTAATTTATTTAAGCCCACTTTGCTGACACATCCATAACACACACATCATGTCATGTTATCTGCAAGTAGTGGGTGTACTAAATCTGAACTAGGTGGATTACTTTCTTGACCATTCATTTTTCTAAATGTTCTTGGAAGAGAAACTTGAAGTAAATAGGTTAAGCTTATATTGCCCAGTCAAAATTCAAATAGCCCAAATTGCTCATTTATCTCTTTACCCTGAGGGCTTCAAAGCATTAATTCCAACATTAAAAAAAAAAAAGTCTTGTTTCTGGACACTAATAGAGACGACCACAAGTCTGTTCCATCAACAAATGATCGTGATGGTCCTTTGGTGTTTGGCCCTTTGGTTTTGGCAGAATTTTTTTTTTACTTATGATTAGAGAACACCCAAAGGCAGACAGAGCTCATGGTTGTGGCATAGCAGACAGACCAACACAGACAGGGGGTGATATAATAAGAGTCATATCATGGTTCTCATTGTAATAACTGAGTGAAATTGCAGTGACCCAGAGTACCCCTGTCCTGCGCTTTAGTTTAAGTGAGGGTGTTAGAGCTGGGATACACTGTGTAGTTTGGAATCTGTGTATTAGAACAATAGTAGTGTTCCTACTTTTCCAAGGTTGCCATTTCCTATCCTTAACCACTGCAAATTTTGTCTCAGTCAAAAGACAGCTGACCGAAGAAGCCCAGGCATGCGATCATAAATGTTTCAAAAAGTTTCGAATGTCAACACAGAAACCCATTTCAGAATTATTATAAATTGTATCGGTTCTTCTGTCTGTATTGGTTTCCTCCGGATTCTCTGGTTTCCTCCCACGTCCCAAAACATGCCAGTAGGTGGATTGGCTACTTCAAATGGCCCATAGGTGTGAATGAGTGTGTGAATGCATGGCACCCTGTGACAAACAGGCTTCTCATCCAGAGTGTATTCCCAGCACTGAAGATGAATGACTGGATAATTTGTATCTGAAAACCAAATTACAGTATGTGTCTGCAGCCATGCTACAGATGTCCTGCTGAATGAGATATGTCTTTATGTTTGGCTCATGACGAACACAAGGCACTGTGTGGAAAGGAAGAAACCAAGCACTTGCTGCCACAGGAAGTGTGTGACCAGAGTACAAGCCTCAACTATGTTCAACCACTAATGTTTAAATGGAATCTGTCCCCAAATAAAACTAGAAGAGAAATTTGAAAAGTAAATTCTTATTTCTTTTAAAGAATATTTATATTTATAAAGGACATTTATTCCACAAGGATGTTTAGGTGGAATTAGTTAATATTAATTGGGTTACTGATATTTGATATATAGTATGTTTCAAATCTGACAAATCTGGTTTTGGATGGCAAAAGAGAATATTAGATAACCTGAAGTGAATTTTTTCTATGTTTACATACTGCCTATGTGCAGATGCATGATAAGTCCCAATAAAAAAATCAATTCAACTGCCAATATTTGTGCTATAAATCACGGTATACATAACAATATTCACAGTACTTTGAAATCTTCAAATATTTAAACATGTTCTTCACATTCGGGGTGATATTTCATGGTATTTTTTGTGGAAACGATATAATTGACTATATGAAAATAGTAACATTCGACACTATCTTTTTGGCCACAAGTCACATCAGCATACAGTCTCGAGAGCTGTCTGATTCACATCTGATCTTCTGTATCTGAACCACTTCCATATTACAGAGGAAGCTCCTTTTTTGGGGATTAATTCTTCTTCCTTGTCTAGGGCTGGAACTCCGCCTTCCGCCATGTTTGTTCTCAATCTAGGTGTGAAATGCCCATGTTACGGCGTGTAAACACGTCATCAACTATATCATCAACATCACGGGATGACAAATTCTTATCATGAGGAGGAAACAAACTGGATTGCTGGGGATGGTGCCACTTGGGGGCTGTGGAGATGGCTTGGGGATCACATATGCAGAGCTGTACTGTAATGGCTTTGGACTATGATTGCTATAGTGGCTTTGGGGCTGCGGTTGCCACGAGCACCTTCAAACTCAGGACTCCATCAGTGGACAGTGGATAGATTTTAACCAACCGGACTTCTTGCGAAAACTGTGATGAATTTACTGGTTGCACAATTGCACTATTTGTCCATATAGTACACAATAATAGAAGGGATTTATTTATAATCTGTTGCACCCAGATGAGGATGGGTTCCCTTTTGAGCCTGGTTCCTCTCAAGGTTTCTTCCTCATATTGTCTCAGGGAGTTTTTCCTTGCCAATGTCACCTCTGGCTTGCTCATTAGGGATAAATTCACATATTTACAATATATTTTTTTAATCCATTTATTTCTGTAAATCTGCTTTGTGACAATGTCCATTGTTAAAAGCGCTATACAAATAAAATTGAAGTGAATTGAATTGGTATATCATGGAAGATACGATATGGCACAGCCCTACTTCCCATAGTCATTTGACACCCTGCAGAAATTACTGTGCTGCATTTGTCCCAGGATGAGCTGTATTTTACACAGCCCAAGGTTATAAAAAGTGATATCTCTCTATTATGTTATTTAAAGTCATTTAGAGTATGGATAATTTATAAGCATGCATACGAGACACATCAAACTTTAGTAATGAAGGACCGAAATGGCTCTCTGCTGTGATTTCTTAAGCTATATAAACTATATGCATGCACTTCTGACATTTGTTGAGAATGGAGATATTTTTCCACTATAACTAACATACTAGTTATAGTATGTTATACAATTGATTAATACATAGAACTTAGTGGTTTTATTGCCTATAAATTTCACTCATTGCCATGTTCCAGGTTGCTGCAAAAAAGTCCTGTACTTTAATCTATTCCTCCTCAGCCAGTGTTTTTCTTGCACATTTAAATTACATTTTGGCATGCAAAAATACACGGAATGTTTGTGATTAAATGTGAATTACAAACCAAATATTATTATGATCAGTATGAGCATTGTTTTTGCAAGTCTCTCAGGAGCAGCTAAATACTAAACCCCCCCCCCAGAAGTATTATGATGCCATTTGGAAAGTATTAAAATAGCTATGACAAGAATGCATCAGAAACATAAAGTCATACAAAAATTAACCTATGGATTTATACTTAGCAGTGTGTAGCACCTACTCAACAGCCCTCAACACTCAGACCAGTTTATGAAAGAGTGGGCTATTTACTTGAATGTGTTAATCTTGGAGATTTTTTGTGCAGTACTACATGAATTTGTAAGTTGTACTACATTTGTAACTATAATTTGTATGTATGTAGTTTGTATGTATGTAGCATACTGAAAAAAAGATAGCACATTCAAAATAATCAAGAGTTCTGATTAGACCTGTTCTTTTAAAAGTTGTAATTTTATAGACCAGTACACTTAGACATTGTGAACAGAAATGTTTGGGTTGAAGGACTGAAATAAAATGTGTGGTGGCCTGACATTTTCTACCATATATAGTTCTGAAAACGACATACCTTCCTGAATTGTAATGACTTTCTCTTATATTTTATATATCTCAACCACAATTAACACCTTGTGACTGCCAAAAGAGAGAAAATTGCATTTAAAGATTTTATTCTGACTGACATTTTGACATTTGGTATCTGATTGCACACGGAATTGATCGGATTTTTGTATCTTTTGCTACTGCACATACGTTGCCATGCAACAACTTGATGAAAGTGTGATATTCACTGTGTGGAAAAAAAAAAATCACACTAATCTAGCGAGGCTATAATTAAAATTAAATAAAAACATTTCCATGTCGTTTTGGTAAAATATCCTTATGGATTCTTACAACTGGGATTGTCAAAGTATGTCACAATCAAATTTTTGGCTGTTTCCCACAGCGAATTCAGCCACAGCGACATCCGCCAGGATTTCCCAGACTGTTACGCACATGTTATGAAATGTCCGTTTACGCCACATGCAAAATTCAGCCAGCTCTCCTGTGACCAGCTGTCAAGACTGAAGCTTCGTAGGTCAATAATCCACCATGAGAACTGAGCAGGCCTGAGAATTAAGTAACACAATATGCTGAATATTATCTATGAAGCTCCTTCATTTTCCAGTTCGTAAATGAACCTTAAGTTATTACAGTGAACTGCATCATCCATATGAGTCATCTAGCTTATAAGGAGGAGTTGTGGCTTTTATTGGACAGGGAGTTTTTGTGGAAGAGAGAGTGCTTGAGAGAGAGAGTAAGAGTGAGATGGAAAGTGTGTGAGAGTCCAAGTGTGCCATTGTCACACACTGAGAACTTCTATTTGCCAAATGAGGCAATGTGGAGGAGAGTGATACCTCCCGGCCCACATATATGGAGCCAGTGGAAGTTCTAGAGGAGTAATGGGATGTCTGGGTAATAGCGGACTGTGTGTTTTACTTTATTCCTTCATCCAGGAGGGATTAAAGTGGATGAAGCCTGAGCTCTTGTACTGGAGGTTTAAACTTATCATTGTGTTGTCCATGAAGTATTGCTAAGAAGCGGGATAAGAATCGGGCTAAGAAGCGCTGGTCACTGTGAACCCTTTCCTACAAAAATCTAATGGGAAGAATTTTGTCTGGGTGGTTATGTGACAGAAAAGTCTGTCTGCAACTTACACGCAAGGGGTCAAGGGGTTTATTAAGAGCGTTACAGAGGAGGCTTTAAGACAGTGCATGTCTTAAAAAAGATACACCATACAATTCTGACAAATGTGTGCTTGCGTGTATTCAGTTAAGGACTGACAGAGAGACTGCAGAGAATGAAGAAACAGAAAAAAGAGAAGCCTAGATTACAGTAAATTCCTAACTGAGGGTTAGGATTGCTCTCATGCAATCCCATTTCAGAGCGAGCTCTCATGAAATCAGGCCGCATCACGCACTGTGATGACCAATACCGCACAGATTTATGATTTGTAAACATCTCACCACTGACAGGATAAAGCATTTGATTAAATAAGAACAAATTGGATTTTAGTGGGATTTTATCATGTATGCCAGGAAAGAGAAATAGCATCCAATCTGTGGGTAACTTACATGCTAATGTATTTAGGTCAGACCAAGATGCACACAGCAGGTACTGAGAGCTACTCTTGAGAAGCACACAAGTGTTTGTCAATCTTTTATAGAAGGAATATGTTCTTTTAACTAAAGTATTACAGGTCACAGGTCACATCTGATTCAACTGATCATAAGTTGTTATGCTATGGTAGATCAGTGAAAGCAGTATACAGTGCAAGGCAATGTCCTTTCACCAAAAACTGCCCATCCATAGTGTATTGCAGTGTGTTCTGTTTTGTGTAATAAAGTGACTTCAGTTTCAGGACATTGAGAAACAGGGCCAAATCAGCCTCAACACTGTCTGAGCTAGCTGTTTTCGGCTAAACAGCTGGCCAATTATGACCCACCCACTGAAAATCTAGAGAGAAACAATTAACCATTCACTGCCACTTCCTGTCTACATCTGGTAAAATCTTAGAAAAACATCTGTCCCTACCCCACTGATAGACTTTGATCTAAAACAAAGTGCATGTTACAAATAATACATCAAAGTCAGTGTTTATTTCCCGAAATGATTTGACTACACTTGCGTAGTGACACATGTAATGATCTTGCACACTTGCATTTCTGGATTAGTTTTATATACAGTGTATTTTCAAATAACCCTGCTAGCTTTCCATCATGACCCTGGGTAGCCCCTAGCCTTATACAGATGTGGTAAAAGTCACAAATTCTCACAATTACACATCTACACAAATAATAAGTTGGTGAGTTGAATTATATATTCAAAATATAAACTCTTACATCTACTTGAACGCATGAACATAAAAGTACAAGAAAGATTCAGAAAAGAAAAAGAATCTCACATTTATTTTAGTTAATGATGGTGCCCCTTTCACCAAGGAACCAAGGAACATGGGAAGACATTAGCTAAGGCTACTTTAACAGCTAGCATGTTAGCTAGCATGATAGCTGTCGGTGTGTCTCAATCAGCTCCCTAGTTCAGTAGTCAGGGCACTGATCAGGGAGTCGGTCATTTTAAGGGCCGTCTCAATCTCAAAATCCCTCCATTGCACTGGAACATTCGCTCCCTAAAATATCCCACAATGCACTGCAAAAACCAGGGAGCATCAAAGCTCACTATGTTCCCTTACTGGAAATGACATCTTGTTGTCGTAGCTCTCAAATGATTACTTACGTTAGTGATTTTTTTAACTTTATTTGACATTCTATATACGGTTTGTTTGAGCCTAAGGACTTTTAAGTGTTTAATGTTTTTTTTTTTTTTTTTTTTAAATCCACTAGCTAGCCACGATCCTGCTTGATGTACCATGGCAGAAATGTATGTGATTAAGCTGACAAATTTATATGACATATAAAACTTAAATATTTTTAAGTTTTTAATTTTGGGGACGTTTTACAACGCAAGTACGTAGTCATGTCTCCAGAAATCGAATCATCTGTGTCCCAATGTGTAGTGAGCAAGGGTCCTTACCAGTGCCCGAACCCGCGTAGACGATTTACTGATTCACGAACTAGGGAGCTGATTGAGATAATAAAACAACACCTTACATACTGATCTTATCACATATATGAGTACAGAGAGATGTAGTGATGTGTAGAAAGTAGAGATTTGTTCCTTTTGAACTGTAGTAAGTAAATGTCACCTAATTGTGTATTAGGTGAAAGAAAAACTCAAGTAAAGTACACCGTAATTTTTCGTTATTACTTTCCATCTCTGGCTATATAATATGTATTACATATGGTATTGTATAGTATATATTGACAAATTGGTTGTACACTGTTTTCAGCTGGTTGGGGAGCGATGCAACCTTGTAATACTAAAGTTAAGTGTGCACTCTGAATCCCCATTAAGTTTATGTGCAAGCTGTGATTTTGCTTACATGCACGTCTAAAAACACACTCACTGCTTTCATTTAAACCTGCTCAATCCCTGACAAGCTTGCAGGCCGGCATTTCTGTGGTTTTATACCTCTTGCAAGTTACTCTCTTTACCAGCCAAGTGCTCAATGAAGCCTCAGTTTTGGGATGTAAATTTATCCGTGATTTTCATGGATTTTCATTAAGGAAGCCAGAGCATGCTGGGTATTGGGTTTGGCCAAAAAGTTACTTGAGGCAGAGAAAACAAATTGTATCCACAGTAAACAATTGGGCTTGAGCGAGATACTAGAAACAGTGTGTACTGGAATATATAATTCATAGTAAATCCCAAAGATTAAATGACATTGAACAAACATTCCAAACGTTTGTAGGTCTTTGTCATTTGACTAGCATTGAATAACAAAATTAAAAATAGCTCATTTTAACAAAAAAATGTTTTTGCATGATTGCACAATGTTAAAATTCTTTTACATAACTATCACAAAGCTTCGTAAACACAGTCAAATAATGTAAATAACGTGCTCGCCCCATTTCATCATTTAAACCTCTTATATGTGTGGCTCATGAATATTTGATTTTTGCACAGTTTGGGAATCTGAAATACAAGCTATTAGTGTATTATTATAGTATTCGCTGAATGTTTCAAAGATAGTGCTCCTCTGCGCATTCTCCAGTTGGTCTATCTAAACAGTTTGTGAGATGCGTATGCGTATGTACTTGGCGAAAAAGTACAGAAAAAAAAAAAACCACAATGGCCAATCTTAAAATCTTAAATCTTAAATCTTAAATAATCTTAAATTGGACCAGTACAGCTGTTCAACCCAAAATCAGTCCTAGCTCATGCTAAACGTCAAAACAACATGAGTAAACTCTAATGTACAGCTTTGCAGTCACTCCTCTAATCTGATTCACAGAGGATGTAAACTTATCTGTTCTTTGTCAAAAGGTAATCACGTACATCCTTTAATACACATCCGTTGGCTATTTAAACAACAAGTAAACAGCAGATTACAAACCACAGGATATTTGGAGAGAGAACAGGCACGCTTCAATACAACCCTCAGTTTGTAGACACACTAGTGTGAAACCACGGGAGGAAATGGCGTGAGCATGTGTGTACACACTCTGTATTGTGATGCAGTCACTTCACAATAAGCGGTAGAATTTGGGAGTGGAAACCTTAGAAATGCTGTAGTCCCAGCTCACATCCACCCTTCTCTCATTATTTATCTACTGCAATGCTTGAATGAAAGGGCAGGATGAGATTTCAGGTCGAATACAACATATGCTACATGTGTGTCGGACTGAGAAAACTCTATTTTTTTTACATTTTCTACTATATAATTCTGAAAACTACAGACTGTCCTGAACTGAATTATGTTTATCTTTTGCATGAATCTCAACCATAAGAAGTCTGCTTACCCTCAAAAGTGAAAAAGGGGAAAATCACATTTAAAGATTCCACTCTGATTTCAGCAAAGGAGCATTGCGGACATTCAGTATCGGAATACAAACCGAATCGTTCAGACTTATGTCCATTTCGCTTGTAGCTATCCAACAACTTCAAGATCAACGTCTGACACTGATTGTGTGAGGAAACCTCACTTAGCTCACTTAGCAAGGTTTTATTCATCTTTAGGCTGTTTTTACCACTGCGTTTGCTACCAAAACTGGCTGCTTACCCAATTTAATCTTTGCAGGATGATAGCTAGGCAAGGTTACAAAGTAAATAAAAACATTTACATGTTATCTATTATCTATTCTTAAAGTTGATATTTATTCTTAAAGTTGCGGTGTTACAGTAGGTTATAAATAGAAGGGGAAAAAAACATGTTTTGGCCAAAACCAGATTAAAAAAGAAATGTACGAAAAGAATAAAAGGAGACATAAATTGATCTTATGTCCATATACAAAGTTTCACACTTCAAAGAATGTGACACATTAATGTGTGACACACAGGGCATAGCATTTTGTATTTATCACTTCCTCTATGAACAGTCTAAATGACTGAACTTGACTGAGGATATGTAACATCAACAACCCACTGGCTGTGGGCCAACGGGCTAAAACGAAAGGATCAGAGCAGAACTAAGAAAGTTACAAGCCCAGCACTAAAAGGTGGAATGATACAGTGTCTATTTAGACCAATTCAAAGATCGTATTCATGTTAAAGCACTTTAGGGCATTTAAAATGTTTATAGCTTCTTTCATCTTTATAGTTTCAGTCATCCAGTGAAAGATGGCATTAAAGAAGGACCTAACAAATGGAACCTGTTCTTAAGAATCAGTGAGGGCGATGTTGGATTTGGTTCAATTTCATACAAAACGTTGTAAGAAAAGGTACCAGTGCTAACTCTGCCCCGAACCCTACACTTTGTAACTCTCCATATGACTTGATTTGTGCAAATTGTTACGAATTTGCAAGCATGAAACCAAGTGGAACAAATGTTTGGCTACCCGTAAGCAAAAAATACGGCTTGCCATAATGTTTTCCATTGTTTACATGACTATTAAATAATTTCAGCTGGGTCCTCATAAATTACCTTGGGCAAAAAACAATAAAATAGTACAGTTACAATGGATATAAAAAGTTTACACACTCCTGTTAAAATGGCAAGTTTTAGTGAGGTAAAAAAAATACTAAAATATAACCAAGATAAATCATGTCAGAACCTTTTCTACCTTTATTGTGAAATTTTAATCTATAAATTAAAGTGAAAAACAATAAGAATCATTTTTTACATAAATATGTACAATGACCTGGTTTCATAAGTGTGCACACCCCCCTAAAGTAATGCTTAGTTGAAGCACCTTTAGATTTTATCACAGCATTCAATCTTTTTGTGTAAGAGTCACTCAGTTTGGCACACCTTGACTTAGCAATATTTTGCCATTCTTCCTTGCAAAAGCATTCTAACTCTGTCAAATTGGCTAGGCATCTCCTGTGTACAGCCCTCATCCGTTCACCCCACAGACTTTTGACTGGATTTAGATGTGGACTTTGACTGGGCCATTCCAAAACCTTGATTTTGTTTTGGTGAAGCCATTCCTATGTTGATTTGGAGGTTTGCTTGGGGTCATAAGAAGACTTAAGGTTTTTCACCAAAATTGACTGGTATTTGGAGCTATTTATTATTCCCTCCACCCGGATTAAAGCACCAGTTCCAGCTGAAGAAAAGCAGTCCCAAAGCAGGATGCTACCACCTCCATGCTTCCCACCATATTCATAGTGTTCTTTTGGAGATGTGCTTTTTTTTTTTTTTTGCCAAACATATCTTTTGGTATTATGGCCAAAAAGCTTAACTGTGGTCTCATCGGACCATAACACATTAATCCACGTGGTTTTGGGATATTGGCTGGCTCTTTTTTGTTAAAAAAGGCTTCCCTCTCCTCACCCTACCCCATAGCCCAGACATATGAAGAATTCGGGAGATTGTTGTCACATTATTATTGCAACCTCCCTCATCAGTTTTCTCCTGGTCTTCCCATCAATTTTCGAGGGATGTCCTGTTCTTAGCAATATCACTGTCATGCCATATTTTCTCCTCTTGTTGATTATTGTCTTTACAATGTTCCATTTTTATATGCTGCAATTTCACAATAAAGGTGAAAAATGTTCTCACATGGTTCAACTTAGTTTCATTTTAATCCTAATCCTGCCATTTTAAAAGGGGTGTGTAGAGTTTTTATATTCACTGTATATTAACTAGCTACTGTAATATAGGTAGAAATTATTGAAGCAAAACAATGCAAGGTTTGTGTGGTTAGAGGAAGCACATTAACTTGCATGAGGTGGTGCTGAGTGAAGGTCATTTCAGGGCTTGTTAATGCACATCTGTGCCTACTTATATTACAAGCTTCTGACCTAATTCTTTTGACCTGAGTCAGGCCTTTTAAAGTTGAGAGGTGAGGTCATAACCCACAGAAGCCAGTGACGCCAGTGAAAGGAGCTTGGTCTTATTCATGTTCATAGGGGAAACTAATGACGAGGATTAATAATCCAATAACCTAAACGCTGAGGAGCTGAATGGCTCTGCAGATTTCGGCACTTTCAAACAGTCGGAGCCTGAATGAAGTTTAAATGTATTTAAAGGCAGTGAATAGTATTAGCCCGCATACAAAAGTACAGCAAACAGCTCAAAACAGCACAAAGGATATTAACGAGGAAGCTCCCGGTTCTAGAGATGAATCACTGTGAAATATTTCATAATATCCTGAATAATTGTGTATATTTCACAAGGGAGGGGTGTACATGCTGCTGCAAATTCATCTTGGAGCCATGTGTGTAGTCATGGTATCAGTACGCAGCCACAACATACCCCGTCTCATCAAGTCCATCACATATACACATATACATATACAATACACACTTGTGTTGAGTGCATGTTGTGTGCAGATACGTGCCATTTGTATATACCATTCCTAATCTGTGCAAATGTCTATGTATACACACAACATTAGTGTCATTCCCAGCAGGCAAGCAGCCATTATGTTTTAAGAGCATCACTATGGAGAGGATTAAAACATACTGTTATACATAAGCCAAGGTTATTATAACAGATTATAACAAATAACGGGATAGTTATAATTACATTACACAAATTAGGTCACATAGGGTGCTTTCACATATACAACATTTAGTCCATTTGAATTGAATCCTGACACTGTATGATTTCCTCTTTGGTCATTTAAGAAGGTGAGAAGACATCAATCACACTCAGGTGTGGACCAACAAAACCAGCCTGAGACTGTCTGAGCAAGGTGGTCTCAGTTCAGTTCCAGGTGATCTCTAGTGCTGTTCAATTGCAGTGAGAAAGAGATTTGATCCTGAGTCAACTCAACTGCATAAAGACTGAGGCTTGAAGCACAAATGGAGCCAAAGGACCGAGCTGTAGTACTGCAGAAATGCTAACAATTTAGACTGACTGTGTGAAAGCATAGAAAACCTATAGAAAGCCTTACCTTTTGTAAAATGAAACCAGCCTTTAAGTGGACATGTGCAACAAATCACTTAACGTGACACATTAACTCAGAAAAAAGACAAGCCCCTTCCTCTTTAAATGCTATAAATAGTGAGGGTGGCTGGGAGCATGTAACATCAACAACTCACTGGCTGTGGGCCAACGATGTAAAACGAAAGGGTCACTACACACACATACATGTTAACACAGACACATGTGTCTTACTATCTTTATGAGGACTTTCCCATGACATAATTATGACTGTAGCTCATTAATGCAATGCTTACACCTTCCATCACCTCATTTATATAATCTCTTTCAGGGGCAGTCGTGGCCTAATGGTACTTACGTGACCAGTACTCTCTTCCACCCTCAATACCACGACTGAGGTGATACCCTTGAGCAAAACCCTTGAGCGCCGCAGCAAAAAAAGGCTGCCCACTGCTACCTGTGTGTGTGTGTGCGCGCGCACTTGGATGGGTTAAATGCAGAGCACAAATTCTGAGTATGGGTCACCATACTTGGCTACACGTCATGTCACTTCACTTCTAACACTAACCTTAGCCTCAGTAACCAACTGGATCCATCACACACACATTAGTTATAGAGTGTAAAAGAAGCTCTTCCTCAGCACATTCTTGTGTTTCATCCAGAAATCTTGGGAAACAAGGCTGGTTCATCTTTATAGCCACTGTGTTCCAAAGGTAAAGACCCCAAAGAGGTCTATTTAATACAGCTAAGAATACACTAGACATTTTTGTAATTGTAGTGTTTCAAAATTAACAGATTACTGGTCATTTATGGGATACATTAATTCATGAGCATATAAAAAGCATAATCTCAGCATCAAAAATGAGGTTTTATGTCACATCCTGTATTAGGGTCATGGCATGATATATGTCTACCAAATACATATAATGATGATGATCTGGAGATATGACTTCGCCTGCAGTACACATATTAGACGAAAGAAAGAAAAAAAAGCCATTAAAAGAATGCACAATTATTGCACAAGGAAGCCTGACCCTTCACCTTTTGTCTAGAGAGAAAAAATAAATCAGACTTTTTATATGTGTGAGTGTGGTGCCAAGAACTAGAGGTCTGGAGGCCAGAACAGAGAAATCTGCTGTCGCTCATTTGAGCATCTGAGCTTGTAGGGACAGAAAGAGCGAGAGAGAGAGATTTTCTGGGCAATTTTCTGGACACACTGTACTACCCTTACAACGGTAGTTTAAACGTGTTCCACTGCTGACCTTCTTCAGTCTATGCAGTGCTTACATTTCCTGTATGTAGAAATAGAATAATTTAAAGTTATAACATTATGAACAAACATATGCAGAAAAACGTGCAGTCCTATTTATAACTAAAATAAATACACTTGAACTCCCAGTAGAGCTAACCTGTTGGAGTGGCGCCCAGACTATCCTCCTGCTGTAAAACTTTAGATAACATGAGAGTGTGGATAATATTCCATGCATTACGTATTTTCACGGAAACAGCATGGTAAACTACTGACATCATGCAAATTAATCATGCTCACTCAGGAACTTCATCTAAACAATGCATGAATACTTGATCTCCTCATGGAATGATATGGTTAAACCACTCAATGCTTTGTACTTCTTACACAAGTCAGGGGTTTTCAAACGTTTTGCAGCCAGGGACCCCATTTACCTTTAAAAAAAGAAATTTCACAGACCCTCTCCGAACCTAATCCATCTATTCAAATGTTCTCGTTATTTAAATATGTACTGCTTGTATTTTGGCTACTTATTACAACCATATAGCATTTTATTCCTGAATTTCTGACGACAGATCACATTAGGCCCAAGCTGCTATTAGGCTACTTGTTTTATATTATTGAGGTCTGGATTAAAGCCATTCAGTTCAAGTGACCAGATATAATAGTGGGTTGTAAAAACATCCTCTCTGGCTATGCTTCAAGGACCCATAACTAAAAATAAGACTGCAAGTCATATTAATTTTTAAGTAATGTGGATAAAATGAGCTGGATTGAAGGCGATTAATGTATTAGGCAAAGTAATTTTGTGATCTCAAACTGTGAAGCAAAGTAAAATTGGAAAATGACGAACCAAATCAAATAAGTGTGACTTTCAGTAGAGACTTTCAGACATTAGCATCCTTATAGGCTGTGTATAAAGTGTAAACAAGCCTCTACAGCTTACATCTGTGTTTGAGCAGCTGTAAAGCCATAGACCGAAACACATGGTTTAAGAAATGGTAACACACATTGCTGGCACCTTTGGTGCATTGCCTCCAGAATGTAATCTTTCAGCTGCAGGCCTTTGAGCTTGAGTGTGAGGCTCTTTAAACAATGTTTGGAGAAAGTGTTGACTTATAGGAGACGATGAGATTTTAAGGTTTGGTGTGAATTTGGGAATCCTTCCAAATGTTAAAGAGCAGGGAGACATGGCTGCAGGTTGGGTAATGGTCAAATGAATCAAAATGATCTGTAATAATCCAAATCAAAGCGGTTATAGGGTTACAGTATGTATTGTTGGGGCTCAAAATTGTATTGCTGTTCCTTAGATGTTCCCATAGTTTAAACTGTTTCTCAAAAGTTCATTACTGTTCCTCAAATGGTTCACTAGCTCAATAATCCTAAGATGTTCCCCCAGTTCTTCAGTGTTCCACAAATGTTTCCTTAGTTAATCATTGTTTCAGATATGCCTGTGGTTCCTCATTGTTCTTCTTCTGTTTCTCCTCAAAACTGTTAGTAGTCCTTCAATGTTCCTCACATGTTCTGGTCATTCACTATAGTTCTGAAGATGTTCCTGTAGTTCACCACCAATCCTCAGAAGTCCGAGGAGTTCAGGACTGTCCTTCAATTATTCTTGAGGTACTTCACTGCTCCTCAAATGTTACAGTAGCTCATCCACGTTCCTCAGACGGTCCAGTAACTCATCACTGTTCCTCAAATGTTCTCATAGTCCATCACTGCTCCTTGAATGCTATTTAAGGAATGTAATACTTCCTTAAATGTTTCAGTTGTTCATCGCTGCTCTTCAAAATCCCCACAACGAAATTCTCTGATATTTTAAAGATTTAGAAAAGCCATAGCTCAGCAGCAGCTTTGCAATTAATGTTATTGTTCAGCTGGAACCATCTCATCAGCGTTTTATTTTCCAAAAGAGTAACTACTTTCCTGTAAATGGTTCCGATAGACTCAAACTCATTAACTGCCTATTTCCCAGGTCATGCTTTGGAAAAAATCCCTGAGGAAAATGTGTAATACTGAGTACTCTGAGTGAAACCAGCTGTCCTTTACATTACACTGCAGCATTTCAGAGTTGGGACTTTCTCCCCGGCTCTGAGTTTGCTAACCGGTAAGGTGCTTCATGCTTAACTAAGTGTGGTCCCTTCCAGGACATGATGATTTGCTGCTGACATTTCATGACCTCAAAACCAGTAATTAATACCAGAGCAGCAAACCATAACACAACTTCTAAAACCAATTTATCACATTGCTGTGAAAAAAAGCAGGGCCTTTACAAGTGCAGTGACTGCTAAAGAAATGCAGAGCTCAGGTAAAAAGCCTGTCATTGCTAATTTTCTTGCATCGTATGGTTGTGACACAATGAAACTGGCAAATGTGGTTTTAATAAGGAAGCTCTGTGGAAGGTGTCTGGTATGTCAAGAGAACTAAATGCCTGCCTGTATGCTAATTACACGGCCCTGCTCTCTATGTCAAACAAATCTGCTAAAAAACATTATGCAATGCTTGCAACTCAGCAAACAGGCACGCCATACTTTATACACTAGAATATCTGATAGCGATAGTATTTCCTTCTATGTGAAAACTACAGGCTTTCCTGAAGTGAAATGTGTTTCTTGTTTTCATGTGTCTCATCCAGCATTTTAAAGTCTGGCTCCCCCAAAAGTAAGAGAAACTTGCAATTAATATTTCGAATTTTTTTTTAAATTATGAATTATGAATGATTTGTTTTGCCTGTACACCCAATTGCTCACTGGACCTACTGTTCAATTTTCCATATGCCTCTCTTTCCTGAGGAGGTTGGAATCCACTTTCAGTTGGTTTTGTTTTGTCTTCATTCCCTTTCAAAGTTGTTTCTTGCTAATCCTGCCCTGGTTTTGGCCATTCAGGTCTAGGAAAGGTCTGTAAAGCTGAGTGGTGGCTAAACCTTTTATAGTAGGTGCTATATATTAATGAAAATATTCTGATCTGAGATATGAGCATGCCCAGTCAGAGTCTGACCAGATTTCTGTTAAACAGCCAAAACTTTAGATTTTTTGTGGGGGTTTTTTTTTTTTGGCAGTTTACCAGAAATCTGGTCAGACTATGATTGAGGCATTTGTGTAGCCCTCCAAATGAACCTACGCATGCCTTATCCATCACCTTATGCTGTTAAGTCAGGAGCAATGCAGGAAGTGCAAGAATCTTACTAGGAGAAGACAAGTTCACAGCTGGCCACAAGTCTCATAAATCTACATGTCGAGCATTTGAATGCAGAGACAACATGCCAGTACCTGTAGATCTTTGATCTTGAAGTTGTACATAATTTTTGCACTCCATGTTAACTTCCACTCATAAATCTGCAAATGAAACTCAGAAAATGGCCAGAATAAAACTTTTTACGGGTTTTTGGCTAGGTGTCCTTTTACGCTCAACCTGCATTATAAGAAGATACTAATGCCCATATACACCATGTTACAATTTTTGCTGTACTCTAGAAATACATACACATTTTTGGCTATAATTAAAAAAAAAAAAAAGTATTCACTAACCGATGAAAGTAAATTGGTCACTTGGCGATGACCGAGTACATACTGTATAGTAATATAAGACATCTGTTACTAATATCTGTCACCACATCTTTAACTTGTGAAATATAATTCAATTCAATCCATCAGTAATATATATTACATTATAAACCTGTAATTAAGACATCACAAGAGTTTTTTTCATTCAGAGGGCCAGTGTAGCTCTTTTGGTTGAGAGAATGTACAAGGAAAGGAGAAGTCTGAATCTGAAAGGATAACAGAATGGATATGCTCCAGATCAAGTACTTATCCTCCTCTTCAGTTCCCCTTTTCTGATTTCTTTTGCCCTTTTAAACAATCCTTCATCTCGCCTATCTTTCCTCCCTTCTCATTACTCTCTCTTCTTAACTTCATTCCTTCATCTGTCTTCCCTGTTTATTTCCATTCCATTTCCATTTATTTCCATTTAGTCCAGATTCTGATTTTCCCTTCCTTGCACTTTTGCTTAGCCCCAAGGACCTACACCACCCCTCTGAATGAAAAACTGAAGTTATACTTTAATTACAGGCCTTTAATCTAATACAAATTCCGATGAACGTAAATGACGAATGGCACTTCGCAAGTTAACCACACGATGACAGACGCATTCATGATTCCTCTATCTTAATAAAGGCATCATCCAACTGACACAAAGGCTTTCACTATTTGGAACAAGTTAAAACAAGCAAAAGAGAAACAAAATGCTAAAAATCCAGCTGAATAGAATTCATAGATAACAAAGAACTTTATTATTATTGAATGAAGTTGCCAAATCCTCCACAGCACTTTTTATTTCCAGTAAGCCGGTATATTGATTCATATTTGATCCAATGAAAAAAAAAAAAAAAAAGCCTCTGGATTTGGGATTGGACATCAAAGTTAAATAACCCCAAAACCACATAAAATCTGCCACATTCGAAAAGAAATGGCGCTAATCCAAAACCATGGAACTGAAACTGCCATTACTTATGTTATGTAAATTTTGGTTTACATCTTGTGCCTGTTTGATTTAAAACAGTGAAACGGCTACGGTGTCAGACCTTCTGCTCACTGCTCTGACACAGACCGACTGGTAAAAAGGGAGCTGTGCATTCTTCTTATTGTTTCTGGCAGGATAATGTATCAGTTGGACACTGCTAACCACCGACAATAGAACAAACCCTCCTTTTTAGGTATATGATAGAGAACTGTATTGACTGTAATAAGAAAATATAAAACCTCTACAGTGATCAGGTTTTTTTTCTGTGTCAACTGGAATTACAACCAGTTAAGATTACCATCCTGCATTTGCTTCTATGCATACTGTAATTCCACCGTTTAATGATTTGAAATAGGAAAAGTATTTTTTATATTAGTAAGGAAAACAGCTTGGTGTAAGTAGCCTTCTCTTTAGGTATGAGATTAGGTATGAGAGAACTGTATTAACTGTAATAGTTACAAGGCTCTCACTTAGGTGATCAAAAGCAAGCCACATATCTCTAAACATACTTCACATCCACTTTGCTTTTGCCCAACATTCTTTCATCAAGTCATCTTTAGTGAACACTTTATCCTGGTCAAGGTCACGGTGGATCCCATGAACACTGGGTGTGAATTGGGGACCTGCACTGGATGGGACAGTGCATCACAGGACATGATACACACATACACATTCACACCTAGGGCAAGTGTATAGAGTAGCCAGTCCACCTACTGGCATGTTTTTGGGAGGGGGTATGTTTATTGTAGACTCTTATACAGGCAGTAAAAGGCACTACAAATCTCATAATCGATGTAATTCCTCCTTTCAGAGATGAGATGAGTTTTAGACTCTTTGCCAATTCAATTAGAGGCATTGTTCCTACAGTTACAGTGTCTGGGGAAACGTTTCTCACTCGTCCAGTTAAAGCTGTGCAGTCATCTAGCTGGTTAAACTGAAATGACAGCCTACAGATGCTATTGCTCACTAAAACCTTCAGAAGCCCCTGGAAATAAAGCTTCCCCGCTAGAACAGTGTTTTACAGCTTCAGGCCATACTGTTTTGACGAATTTCCAGTGTGTTTTTTTTCCAGGGATTTTTCTTTACGTCAGTTGGAATCACAGTCATTTAACTTCCTGCGTTTGCTTCTAACCCAACTGTAACTGTATTTCCACAGTTTAATAAGTTTAAACAAGAAATGTACTATTTTTACGCTTAATTTTTTTTAATTAGTAAGCAAAACAGATTGGTGTAGTTTACCTGAAAAAAAAAAAAGTCATTCCTCTCTATACTTAAAACAGTGTTGACTAAAAATGCCTGATGGTTTTAGTGCTAAATATTCTGAAATATAATAGTCTGGGGGTGTTTTCTTTTATTATTCAAAATATCCATGCAAAATAATTAAAATAAAGAAAGTGTTCCTATATTTTGAATAACATACCACAGACTCGCACTGAGGTCCTCATTAAATATACTATAAATTAGGTGGCTGATATAGACATAGCTATAAAGACTAGACTGTTCACCCTGAACATCTTTCCAACACACTTAGTACTGTTTGACTTTCTAGTATACAGTTGTAGAGGAGCAATAATATATACTCTGACTATCCAGTGTCACCCAGAAGCTCAGCTTTCCTTCTGAGTTCCTCTACATCCCTTCACTTGGCTTTCTATAAGCGACTTTCATTTGGTAGCATCATGAACTATTATTAAAAAAAAAAAAAAAAAAACAGCACACAGTATAAAGGTGATTTATCACTCAGTCTAATCCAATAAAACAGAGTTGGCAATCAGATACAGCTAGTGTTGTGTGGTAGACCATTATGTATTATGCAGTTTGGTATTAGGGACATTTTCAGGTAGACCAAGCAAATAAAGACATGCTTGATGTGGAATGAGTTATATCTATAGCCAAAAAGGAAACTCGGGACCACTTTTGATTATTAGAAATAATCAATGCAAGACAGGAGGCAACTACAAGGACAGAAATGGAACATTCCCTGAAGGCTGATTTTTTTTTTTTTCCCCTGCAATGAAGCATGGTAATTGTGCCTCATTAAAATTAAGAGTAATTGTAAAACAAAACAAGTGGCAAATTTTTGGCTAGTAACAGAGCACTCTTCCTAAATGCTATTTCACAAGCCATTTTTAATGTCTGCTGAATAACCACATAACTACTTAAGCCCAATCAGTGCCTTAATCATGGCTTTAAGACTTGGCTTATGTCTTTTGACTACATTTCATGAGCTATAAACTCCAGAACTCTAAATCATAACCATATCTCAAACAGGAAGAAGCAGCAGCAGCCTTTTACATTAGGCTTTAACTGTTTAATCAAACAACAGAGGGGCGCAATTATTAGCTGCTAAAGCAAACTATTTCATTAGGAAGGTAGAGATTGATAAATAAACCGGTTAAAAGTAGGACAATATAAAAAGTAAAGAAATATTAGCAAGTGTTACTGACTTTATGGAGGAGAATTTTACATCTTAATCTGAGGAATAAAAGTGATTGAGAGAAGTTTCCCACAAGGCCATGGCATCAAATGGCACAAATGCCATTCCCACAGTCCTACAGTAGTGTCAATAAAATTGCATAAAAATACTACACAGCTGCTAAACAGCTGTAGAGTATCTATCTATCTATCTATCTATCTATCTATCTATCTATCTATCTATCTATCTATCTATCCATCCATCCATCCATCC
>CM075003.1:6385442-6466004 GCA_037576675.1 Pangasius sanitwongsei | reverse complement strand
TATCTATCTATCTATCTATCTATCTATCTATCTATCTATCTATCTATCTATCCATCCATCCATCCATCCATCCATACATCCATACTTTACTTTGTTGGCATCTCTATAACATGGGCCATCAAAATAAGAATATTTTAAAGGAACATTGTATAAAATCACTTTTCACTATCTGTAGGGAGAGTATGCACATTCAAATCACAGGCTTAAACTTTTAACCTCTTTGCAAAGTAAGCATTTTTTGCTGTATAGCAAAAGTCAAACAGTAATAACCAAACAATATATGATTAAAATAATGAACACCATAACTGCCTGTATGGTGGTTCATGCTCTGTTACTATGTCCTTATCGATTTTAAGCCTCATCATACAGTATGTTGGCATGTATTCATAATTTTTTTTTAATGGTCAATGTGGATATTACTTTATCTTATTGCTGTAAAAGTGCTGGGACAAGAAAAAAAAACTTGCAGGATCAATAAGAAACCAGGTCAGTTTGCACAGAAAGTATTTCTGTATTGCATTCAAATTAGCAGGTGTTTAATACCAGCTATTTTTTTAACATCTCCATTAATCACAAAATTATGAATGTTTGTGAGGACTTTTGAAATTTAGTCGATATGGTGTAAATCAGTGGAAGCCTGAGAGTAAATCAAAGCGCTTGATCCTGCAAACAGATTTAATTAAGCATTATAATGGCAGCTACAGCCTGTATAAAGCCTCGCTTTATTCGCTTATTATCTATACAGTAATGTGATTCATGTGCCCATGTGTGTGATAGAGGAGACAGAGATGTTTTTTTTCAGCCACTGAGAAACGAACGCCTTGATTATGGCCTAAATGATGTATTTAGAAAGTGTTTGGAGCACTTTTTGCCATGGGATATTATATTAAAAACTTCAATTGTTCACTTTCAATTTAAAAAAAAAAAAAAAATGGTCAAGAACAAAACTGGGCATATCAAAAAGTGGTGGGAGACATGACCCAGAGATCCCAGGTGTCCCAGGGATCAGTGTAACTTGCTCCAAACATGGGTTAAGGCACTTTTGTGTAAATCACTGCATTTGTATACTGATGCAATCACCTGTTGTATTAAAATTGCATTATCTTCACATTATCTTCACAACCAGGTATTCTCTATTAACAAGTGAAGCATACCTATTATTACACACACTTGAAGATGAAGGCCAGTCATTTGTGTGATCATAGCTTATATCATCTAAATTAAAGTGGACCCATCCCTGGACGTTAATTAAACCAACACATGACATGGTGTCTATAATAAACTGGTGCAGTAAAACCCACACCCTTCGAACAGTAAGTTAAGTTAAGATTAGAAGCTTAGCCTTACAATATTGCAATATAGATGTTACTACACTGGCAGGTCTTAGTGTGATGTGCTACATCAGGTGGTTGTTTGGTGGAATGCTGTAGACACTGAATTATAACAAACCCCTTGTTTGCAGATCCAATATATCTGTTCCCACCATTTCCTTTTCCTCACTGTTATTATCAGCACCCTGTACTTCATCCACTGTAATTTCTTTCATGTTCCAACTCAGTCAGCGAACTTCAGAGGAAACTTTACTGCCTTTAGTGTATAGCGTTGTGTAGATTCAGCGCAGGTGGCAATGGTCATATCCTGTTTCTCAGCCAAACTGAAAACATACACACCTGCTGGAAGTCCCCCATTGTGTATTGTGAGCTAAAACTTTCCAAATAGTCACTCCATCCAGACTAGATAAAAACAACCCATAAATATCCCTGTATTCCATATGGATTGATGTCTGTTCAAGCTCTGAGTATGACGACGTCACTGCGTCTTAACCTGTCGACTGCCCATAAAAGTACAAAGTGCATATAGATAAACTTTGCCTACATTTACTAAATTATTTTAAAAAACTATGCAAAATATGTCAATTTCATTCCCCTCAACCATTAATCAGTTCCAATCTCTGGTTTTCCTACTTTCATTTATAACAACTTACATAGCCTCCAGTTTAAACACTGACTTGAAGCACAGCTTGAGATGGAAGAGTCTTTTCATTCATTCATCTAACTGCTTTATCAGGTCAGGGTCACAGTGGATCTGGAGCACACCCTGGATGAAACTCACACTCACACCTAGGAGCAATTTTAGCATAACCAGTCCACCTACTAGCATGTTTTTTAGGAGGAAACCACAGAACCCAGAGGAAACCATGGGGAGAACAGGCGAAGCTCCATACAGACACCACCCCCAGCTCAGGTCCGAATCAGGGACCCTGGGGCTGTGACGCAGCAACACTACCCACTTCACCACAATGTCTCTCTGACTCAATCTTTTTGATTTAGCATAAAGCAACGCTATTGTCAATGGTGTAGAACCATTTTTGAATAACTGTAGTGAACCTAATAGGACAGGTATGTAGTTACAAGAGTGCGAAATGAAAGCCTGGATCCATAAATGGCTTTTTGTTTTTTTGCGGGATTTGTTTCAAATAGCAATACCAATACATACAGTAGATGTTTCATAATACTGACATAATTGTGTTTATAAAGAGGTGCAATCATGGTGATGATGTATAATAGCGAATGTAGTACAGTGATTCTATCCTAATAGGTAACTATAACTGGTTAACTATAACTGATAACTGGTAATTACATAACTTCATATCTTTACCTAATACAGCTTTTGCCAAAGCTGCACATGGCGTTTATATTTCCAATGGCTATGATGTGTCATGCAGATTATGGAACATTCTTGTCACACATTTCTGTTTTACTTTTCTCCATCGTCATCATATCAACACAGATATATGTTGCCATGCCGCTTCGCATGGCGCCATGTTTTCCAGAGCTATTGTTTGGACGTTCCTGTTGAGATCACACAACCAGCAGGGAGTGGAATAGAAACAGTCACCATTTGTGCTTGACAACAGGGGGATATGTTGCTTGTAAAATGCTTTGTTATGATGTCCACTTGCCTGAGCATTTCCGTAATATATACAACCCCAAAATACATGGCCTAGCTGTGAGTACATAATCTAACCTAATGGGTAGGTAGGATTGCTTTGAGATGGTGCAGCAGCACTGGCATATCGTCTGCTCCACATGGTACAGGTTTTCTGTGAAAGTCTCTGGAACTGCAGGGACACTGCTATGTTCTACGAGAAGATGCTAAGCAGATGAACTTGAGGCATTATTTAGGCATCGCTCAGGCCACCACAAACCAAGAATGCATGTGCCCATAGAGCCAACAAACAACAGGATATCAGAAAATGTTCTCACGGTGCAAAAGACATGGGGTCTGTCTTCACATCCACTGATGTGACCAAATGGAATGACTACACAGTGAATGCTACAGCTACACAACTACAGTTAGTAGTTAATGTTCAAAGACAATTACTGTTATTTTTCTTTAAAAAAAATTGTTGTGTGAGCAGGATAGGAATTAAGTCAGTAACGCAGAACAAATGAAATACAGAAATCATTTTCCAATTTTTAGCTTCACTAAAAGGCTGTTCTGTCCTTTGAGACTCACTGGAAAAAAGATTAGTCTTTTTTTTTCTACAGTCCATGTTTGTACCCCATTGAAGACTTCCTCTGGATACACTTGCATCTTCTGCTTCACTTTTTCCTAGAAACTGAAGTAATATATTTCTGTGTTGCTGAGGAAAATCTGCCTCTTGTGCATCCTACTCTTATTCATGATGCTAAAAGTAAAACACAGCTGGCCTTCATACATTACATAAACTTTTTATTTGCAGCTTCAGTAGCGGTTTATAATGAAGTTCATTATAAGGATGTTCATCATTTTCTGCATTCTCACATCTTCACAATCTTCTTCTACTATCCAAAATCCCACTCATAGGCACCATGCACCATAAACAGGTTTAGAAAAAGACAAAATACCAAATCGTAAATCAACATTAAGAAGCTCCAAATACAGCCACATCTGCTGTAAAAGTGGTTCGCCATGGTCTGATCCACTCAAAGAAATACAATATCATTAAAAAAAAAAAAAAATTAAAGGTCAAGGGCTTGTATCCAGTTCTTCATTCTGATAGGTGATTCTCTATATCTTCTCCAAATGTCTTTGAGAAATCTAATACCAAAGTCAGGGTAGAAGCTATTTTTGGCTGACACACATGGGTCCTTCTTTATTAAAAAAGGCTGATTGTTTTCCCCCAACCTCTTTTTGGAAGTTCTGTCAGTGAAACCTGATACCAGCACATGCTAAGCAAACAGCTCACAGCTACAAATGAGATTATCCATCAGTATCTGGCTTGTGCTGCCCGGACGTTTCCAGCTATATACTTTCTGGCAGTCTTAAAATGAGAATTTCATACTTGATTTATAATTTGTCATTTTGGAGAAATATATTTAAAAATCCCCAGAATTCTCTAGCCCCAGCCAGTAGTTAGCTAAAAGTAATGGATTTGGGAAATGGTTTATGGTTCTGTGGTAGTGGCTAAAAGGTTGTGAATTTGAATACTATGGCTAGAAGAGAGGGGGACATGGTGGCTTAGTGGTTAGCAGGTTTGCCTCGCACCTGCAGGGTTGGGGGTTCAGTTCCCACCTCTGCCCTGTGTGCATGGGCTTGCATGTTCTTCCTGTGCTTCAGAGGCTTCCTCCAGATGCTCTGGTTTCCGTCCAAAGTCATGCATTATAGGCTGATTGGCTTCAGTAAATTGTGAAGGCTGTGCAATTGGTACCCTGTCCAAGGTGTTCTGCTTTGTGCCCTGAGGCTCCCCCCTGACCCTGTGTAGGATGTGGTACAGAAAATGGATGGCTAGAAGACAGCCACTGGTGGGTGGTTGAGCAAGGCTGTCAACAATATGTTGGATTGTATTCAAACTTACACTATTATATAAAAGGCCCCTCCAGGGTTATTTTTTTTTTTTTTATGATAAAAGGCTCTAGCTCTTTAGAAAAGGGTCTACGCTATAGCACCTAACTAAAGAACCATTTATGGTGCTAGATGGAATCTTCTTTACAAAGGGTGTACATGTACATCACATTAAATAAAAGCGTCTACAAGCTGTAAAAACAACCATTATCACTGATCATATGGTTATGACAAAATAAAGTGTTCGGTAAAGTTACTTTAAAAAAGAAAATGGCTTGTTTTTAAAAGTTCCAGAATTTGCTTGTTGTTTTACCTTTGAATTTTTCTCCTACTAAGAGAAAATCACATGACTATGGAATCCAGTTAGCTTCCTAGAAAGATTCTACTTAGGTCATAGGAATCAGTGACGGTTTGGACTTTTAAGTGTAGTCTTAACATGATTAACAGACCTAGTTCGAGAGATTAACTTGTACATATAGGGCAGGAAATGTGAGGAACAACAAGTTACAAAGTCATTACATATCATGAGACATGTTTAAAGCCTGGGTGCTGATTGCTTGTAATGTAACTAGGAACTGTTGCCTGCTAAGCTATGATATATGATCATCTGCAAGCAGGTGGAGGTAATGCTATCATAAAATACTGAAGGAGACTCAACTGAGACTGATATGCTAAATAAAGACGTTCCTTCATCTGCCAAGACAAATTCATAGACCTAGAGCAGAAGTGCTAAAGGTGCCTTCTTCTGTATGTCCTGTTTCTCTGAGGAGGTCAAATGAGGACATTTCAGCCGCGGAACACACACAGTGCAACACTAATGCAGAAAACTCATGAAAGAATTAGGAATTTGGTGCAGTACTCCTGAACAAAATGCTTATTAAAATAGAGACTCAAGGTTTTACTTGATAAGATAGCTGATAGTTTACTTCAAGCCAAGAGCAACGAGCAAACAGTATCTCAAAAACCTCAATATGCGTACTGTAAAACTGATTCACGCAACTCACACTAATGCCGCCTCACTGACCACACACCAAGCAGACTGTGTGCATTACCATTAACACTACTGCAGACCTCAAACATATGAATCAAACAATCATTTGAATTAGAAAAGAGTTCACATTCCTGCGAATACACAGCAATGTGGTTTCCACAGCAACAGCTTTATTTCATGTGTGTTTACAGCTGTGGCTGGAAATATTTGTCCTCAAATGGGCTGCCTGGCAAATACACAACACTGCTGGCTGTGTTCTCCTGCATGATGAGTCATAAAACTACAGAAGTCAAATGTCAACCATACAACAGCACAATTCTGTCACGCCTCGGAAACTGCTCAACATTATTAAGCATCAGGGGCCTGACATCACATACTGACACAAAGACATCTTCTTCATAAGCTCTATCACTCACAAAAACTGTTGAAGAAGCATTTCAGCATAAGACTAGCATTTAACACTGTTAATACTGCAGCACTGCTGAAGTCTCCAATCTGATTGGTCAGAAGGTGTTGATTCATTTTCTGTAACAGCATGGCTCTGGGTGTATTTCAAGCGATGAAATGTTTAGACTAATGCGTTCATTCTAGTACTTTATTGCTTCTGTACTAACTCGTCTGCAGGGAATTGTATGGCCAATTATTGCCATATGCTCCACATTATTATGCTCCATATAATCTGTCCAATAATAATAAACATAAATAACAATAAAAGAACAGATTAAAACACATGTTGATAATCAAGTGTATAATCAAAGTTTTCTGTGAGGAGGAGAAGAATCTTCAAGACGGAGGATTTTTGCACTTTCTGGTTTCAGAAGCTGCTGAGGGAACAACTGTTTATAGCTGCTATAATGTAAGCGATAACAGGAACGAACTTGTTTCGCTAACTTGCACAACATTAAGTGTAACTCTAACTCTGTTCATTATTAAATTGAAAGTTGGTATGAAAATGAAACACATTGGGACATGCTGTTATTGGAAAATAATCACTTTGTGGTGGTAATACATCCCTGCGTCATGGATTATTTTCCTATAACAGCATGGTTCATTGTGTTTTATTCCTCGCATTGTGTGGTATTCTGTGGTGCAGTTTTGCAACTCTCAACACCATTTTGACAGAATTTTCATTTTTGTACCTTTTATTGTTTTTTCACTCATCAGTCCATGGATACTACAATACCCGGCATCCATTCAGTATTAGCCCAATAGCATAAGTTAGCCAGCTAGTGAATAAAAATTCAGTCACCTCCCCTCACCTCAGCCAAGTACTCGCTCCAAAGCTGTCCTTTAAAATTTACTTCCATCTCCAAAATGCACGAGGAAGGCAATTTCTCAGTACGTAAACCAGGACATCTTGCTCTAGAGACTACTTTGTCACCAATTTAAGACGCAAACTGGCATGTTTACAACAGTTGTATCAATGGTAAAATGTTTTACGAGCCCTTCCATCATAACAGCTTTGCTATCAAAATAAGGTAAGGTCAAATATGTGATTCCTTGGCATGCTTCATTTCTCTATGCCTGCAACCAGTCATTCGTAACAGGGTCTGCTATGAGCTCACAACATTATTTTACAGTCTGAACACAATCTAGCCTTTGTATGTAATGTCATGCTTAATGGGTTATCATATGGTCCCCAGTCTTTGGCATAATAGCTATTTACTAGCTATTCCTACAGATGTATGGACTGCCTTTGGCCACCCATCACTCATTACAGGGATAATTTGTGGTTAAAATCACAGGATGTCTTTCAGTGGCATTGACCTTGAGACATGCAGACAAGGATGATTTATCAGTCCACGATCACATCTTCAGTTAGTCTTCTAACTGACGGTCAGGGAAAAGTAAAGGTGCATGCTAAATTTGGTAGCTCTGAAAGACGAGTACATGCCTACTCAAAACATCCAGCTTAGTCTGAGCAGCTACCAGCCAAAGCTACATGCCAAGTTGTTCAAACTGGTAGACCATCTTTATTACTTGATGGTAAGTGCTAGTAGAAAGGAAACAGTTTCCGAATTCCTGCTAACAATGCTACATCATAGTCAAGTTATATGTTTTAGGAAAATAACATAACAGTAGGTATGGCAATTAGAATATTTCAAACCTTTATTGATTATATTAGACAAGCTGGAAAATAGCTTAAGCTGCTCCACCAGTTTGACCAGCTCACTATGTGTTTTGGCAGCAATTTGCTGGGCAGAGCAAGCTGGAGCAAGGAGAACACCTCAAATTCAGCACCTGTACCTTATATTAGCATTCAGGGCAGTGGTAGCTCAGTGGTTAAGACACTGAGCTACTGATCAGAAGGTCACAAGTTCAAATTCCTGCAATGCTGGGCCCTTGAGCAAGGCCCTTAACCCTCAAGCACTGTTTAAAAAAAAAGAAAAAAAAAAGACAAATATAATGTCTGTTAGGTCACTCTGGATAAGGGCATCTTATCACATCAAGCTGAGCAAGTGCTGGGTATAGCTATAAACCCACTGTGCTGTATCAGTACCATCCATGGTTAACTTCCTAACTCACAGCATGAACAAACAGGCCATAATCTGAATCATAATGTGTAACAGCAGTCTGACTCAGTAGTAATAAAAGCACTAAAGCTTTCCTTTATTTTACTGACTCAGTGTGACCATGCCAAATCCTTGCACACCAGATTCATCTCTTCAGCTAATTAACAGAGTCGAAGTGGGTGTGTTAGAGCAGAGAAAACACTAAAGCACGCAGTGCAGAAGGTACTCCAGGACCAGGACTGGGAATGATGGTGATGGACACCACTGAGCACCATTTGCGCAAAGCACATGGGAAAACGACGCACTGTGCGCAAAAGCGCATCGTCTCCATAACAAACTCCATAACAAACATGAAACATGACAAGGTAGTCAGAGCAAAGCTGTCCCTTTTATAAACTCTAGCTGCGTAAACAGAAATGATCAAACATATTTCAGAAAATGTCTTTCTTTCATTCATTCATTCATTCATTCACTCAACTGGGCAAAATGTCAAAGTTGCACCTTCAGCCAGGATTTTCTTAAACTTTTTTCTACCTCGGCTTCAAAATTCATCGTCCTCACCACGCAGGCAAACCACGTGAAAGAGTTATGAAGGAATTAACAACAAATTTAATATACAATCATACAACTGCCGCTGTTCTGTGCGTAAAAATAGGCTTTGAAAGAGTATGCTAGAATGTGAAAGAGTGACGTACCGTCCTGCAGCTGGAACGCGGTCGCTGGATGGAAAAGCCACAAAGCAGCGAGGTACAAACAGCACCAGGGCGGCAGTCTGGAGATGAAAGATGTCATGAGAAACATCCTCTCAGAAATGAAATCAACAGAAATCAAATCGTAGCAGCTATTCGTTAAATTCACCTTAGGAAAGCCATGTCTCCGCGCTCACGAAGGAGCTGGCGGTGTTGAAGCAGAAGCCGTGAGGAGCTGTGTGTCTCCGCGCTCTGCTCCGCTCTGCTCCGCACCTTCAGGAGCTGCTCCTGAACAAAGACAGCCTCAGTTCACCCTCAGCTCAATCTGCCCCCTCAAAAACACTGAAATCTGACTCCCGGGCTCAAGCCGTGGACCTCCACCTTTATCCGGCCCTGCACCGTTCCCACATTCTCACTGACGCACGCCATGTCTCCTCCTCAAAGTCTGACGATAAGACAAGTCTCCCACTTTATCTCCAAAGCATCATATCAATCATACTTCATATAGCTGGGTTTCCAAACTTTTTCAAGCAAGCACCACTTCCACAGTGAAAAAGATACTCGTCAGTATACACCTCAGCAGAGATTGAGGTTATTATAATCCGGCTTTTCAAATATTAGTCATGTTAGGCAAACACCTAACATCATATTCATTTATTGGAACCATTCATTCCTTTAATTCCTTGAGTTTGCACCTCAGACCACATTTAGACTGTGTGTGCTTTTGTTCAGTTTCATTCAAAATGCCATGAGATTAAAGTTGCCATTATTTATAAATATGTTTAAAATAAGATTTTATATTTATATATAACCTGTTCAGAATCACCAACCAATTAGGTTTATATCCAAAATAACTCATAAATAAATACTAATAAATGCTAAAAAAGAGGTTGATGATGATCTGCGTCACTGCCGGTTTAAAGAAATCACAGACCCTCTGTGAATCATGGACAGCTTGGGATCTCCAGACCTCACTTTGGGGGGGGGGGATTTTTTGAGTGTAAATAGAAAAATAAATGGTTCCACAAGAAGTCTTTCAGATATCTGTTCTTAGCGTCATAAAGTGGTTCCCTTCCTGAAGCAAGAAATCAAACAGAGACCAAAAAACCAAATAACATTTAAAGTGGCTCAGGTTGGGAATAATTAAATTCCATTCCTCAATATTAGAAAGTCATTAGTTTGTCTGCCTGCTTTGCACATTTCCAACAAGAAGACAATAACGTGCATTGAAAGAGAAAGACAATGCAATGAAAAATAGTCCTTCTGTATCCTGGAAATGCACAGATGTTCCTCATGAGCTCTCCATATTTATATGACTCTTTAAGGACATAAGTGACAGCGAGAGAGAGAGAGAGAGAGAGAGAGAAAGACAGACAGACAGACAGAGAAACAAGGAAAATGTCACTTACCCATGTTCAGTTACCCCAACCTGACCTCATGAGACATTTGAATGAATTTGTGATTGCATTTTGTTCATACAATTTCATACAAAGGCTGTAAGCTAAGGTACAAACGCTAAACCCTGAATTTAACCTTCTTATCATTTTGAGTTGTGTGAATTGTTATGAGTTTGCAAATGCAAGAACCAGTATTGGTATTCGTCAGCTGTGTCTTCCTGCCATTTCATCAACACAGATTCCTTTTGGTACTAAATGAGACTGAGAACACTTCAATGTCCTGCAATGTTCATATATGGACCAGGGATATGGACACAAAACAAGTAAAAATGAACTCATGCGTACAGTGTGAGCTATGATTCCAGCACCAGTGAATGCAATGTACCATATTTTGCACATCATCAAACATGTAGAGGTCAAGGTGAGCTTGAGGTGCTGATTTGAAGTTTGGCGTTCATGAACCACCTGCTTAGACATGCGTACAGCGTGATGAATCCCAGACACTTACAGAAAGCTGAGCCCTACATTATCACCTTCCTAAATCTCTAGGTCAATTAGAAAACAGTTTCTAATGCAAATTACATAGGTTCACCTAGGCTAGTGCACATCTGGATTCAGAGAAGACGGGAGTTTACTTGGATTACAATTGTTCCGTGGGTTGCAATCTCTTTCCTGAGAGATACTGTGGTTATACAGTAAGGTTTATTACTTTCCTGAACAAATGGACTTCATCCAGATTTAACTGCAAAATTTAATCAATTCCCCATGAAGGTTTATAGCTAAATCCAGAGTGATGTTACAGCTTTAAACAAGGAACACAGGTAATACAACACACTCATAAATACAGATGGAACCAGGTTTTCACTGCCAAAACAAGACTCTTGGCTTTTTCAAAGCTCCAAAGGAGGAGTTTGTATAACCTTGTGACTCTATTCCCCCAGACATACCTCAACCACCACAGAGTGGTCAGCACAGCATATGACTTCACTTTCACAGACATCTAGGAGACAGTGATGAAACATTGAAGAGCTTCTTCTAATGACAAAGCCATGAGTATGCTTATGATTCATCTCTAGGGGTATTTCATTTGGAAGATGTGTGGAATTCACTCCCTGAATGGCGCCTGAAAGGTGCCAAAGAGAATAAAGAGAGATAATGTTGAACATTGGAATTCCCTTCTCTATCCGTACTGATACACCGACATCTAACCAATGAAAAGTCTTCAAGAGTAATCATCAGGGACATCTACAACAAGCCGGAAGGTCCTGTGTCGCAAAAACACATTATTTTCAGTCTGGGAAGCCATGGCTGGCTGTTCAAGGCTGCTGCATGACAGCATGTTGAAGTGATTTTGTCACTCTGCTGGATTTGATTTCTAATTTGTACAAGTCAGACAAGTGCTCATGGGATCTTGTACTATGTAGAGGGAAATGGTGCAATTGCTTGCTTAGTAGTTTAGTTGCTTAAAGGAACTAATGTTAAGTCACGAATGAAATTCACACAGGTTTCTCTTTATAGTACAAAAATATAAAGACAAATAAGAGTATTTTTTCCCCTAAATAAGTGCATCAATGAATTTTCTTACAAAAAGGCCTTTTTAACAAATATGTTAAGATAATGCTAAGCATAATACAAATTGGGTGTCAATTTGCTAAACCTTAACTGTGCACTTTTCATTGGGAATTTCTCCATACACCAAATGTAAATAATCAGCAAAGATAGACAGTATTTGGTATCTGAAGTTAGATTTTTCAGTTTGCGCTAAAACTATAGGGCTAATGTAGCTATAATGTAATACGAGGAAGATTAGACCACAGTATAGCATTGTGCATATAAGTGCATTTCTACTTCCTAAACATTGTTTGGCTCAGTGATACCATTGTTAATTGTAACAGGTCCATAAAACAGAATAAGTCCATGTTTAAAAAAAAAAAAAAGATATCCATCCATCTATCTATGTTCAGTAACTGCTTTATCCTGGTCAATCTGGAGCTTAGGAATATGCCCTGGATGAAATGCCAGTCCATCACAGACACACACACCCACACACACAGGCAGCAATGCCACCCACTGTGCCACCATACTGCCATTAATTTCCGGCTATGGTGAACACGTAAAAGCAGCCTCCTTCCTAAATTTCATCATTGTGCTGCCCAAAACAGATATAAAAATCAAATATCAATTTGGAACTATATTGGATTACTCCTTAAAATACAATTTCATCTTCAAATCTTGGGATACACCTCATATATGAGTTTGACATTTGGTTTGAGTGATACCAAGCTATTTGCTAAGAGATTCCTGATTCAAGATGGCCGCTACTGTTTTTTTTTTTTTTTGGTTTTCTAGATAACAGTGTCATATGGTCTCATAAGTAGAAAGTCTGTTTGAGATAATGAAACTCAATGCAGTTTGAAGCAGATGTGTGATGATTTAGGCATGCTAACACAGTGCTGACTGCGGATAAACTTCTTGTACTTATTAGCTATATTAGCGTTGCAGCTCAAACCTAAAGAGGCAAAATACATCTTGTCTCATTCACTAAATTTTTGGTTGAACTGTTGCTTGAACGGATGTTTTAATGAAAAATGCTAATATGACTAACAATTAAAACACATTATTTTGTATATAGTGTTCTCACAAAACCAACCATCCAACTTTAGCTTTTACAATGGCGCTTTGAGATATGGCAAGGCATTGTCCAAATTGGGTATTAACTTGCTAAACATTTCTTTTGAGAAAGGCTGAGAGGGAACATCTGGTTCATGAGTGTACGGCACTCTCTAATGCCTTCGTCCATTTTTGTTCAGTATGAGTATTTGAGTCAGAGATAACACCAACCACAACCAGGCACTTAAAGTGTAAATCATATCTGAGATCATTAAACAGCGTCGGTGTTTTTTTTTTGTGTGCATTGCTGAGACAGCATTTCTCATAATTTGACAGGTTGCTTAAAACCATGTGCAGAGTGTAAGGTTTGCAGAAAAGCAGCATTTCAAAACTTTTGCTCAGACTGTGAAAGGATCTCCATGGTGATGTTGTGTTATAGGAAAACATTGATGTTGAGGTGTAGCTTCAGTGAGGAGGACAGGGAGACTGTGGGTGGTGGAACTACATTAGATTTGGACATGAAGTTCAAGGTCTAGCATGAGTCAGCATGGCCTGTGTTAACTGAAGACAGAAAAATGCCTTTCTAGGGGGAAAAAAAATCAACTTTGGTTGAAAATGAGAGACAAAAGAGCAGTAAGTATGCTTAGTTTGAACATACTTGTGGTTTTATAATAATGGATTGATCTCAGCCCTGTGCCTGGGAAATTGCACAGTTTAGCAGTTTCTCTGCTCTAATAAATCTGATTTAATTAGCAAACATGACTTGAAACAGGTGTGATGGAGAACAAAAGGCCCATCAGGATGGAACTGAAGAGCTTAAACCCAAAAGAACAAAGATATGTCAAGCAAAAACATTTAAAAATCACAGTGAAAAAAGTGAAGTGGGCCTCAATTGCAAACTTATCTTCTAAACCTGAGCGTTTTCTGATGGTAGCTCATTTCCTGGCAGCTGCATTGTACGTAGTGTTAATTATGCATTTATATACGCACACTTGACAGGTTAATCAAGTGAAACTAAGTAATAGCCATACACTGAATATAAGCGGCTGAAATTTTCAACCATTTTAACCAAAATTAGGCTTTGATCCTTGTGTATCTTGGCCACCCACAGTCGCCAAGCTCTGAAGGGGCTTTGTGCCACCAGATGCCTTTAGCATCAAACCGGAGTGTAAACACGAGCGCACGGTGTGCAGGGGACACAAAGTCGGCAGGAGAATAGAGCTCACTGATAACTATCCTACACGACCGAGTTCTCTACTCTACAACATCCCGGAGATCACTGAAAAATAAACTCCCAAATCAGACCACCTTTAATACTGTTTAATACGCCATAAACACTCTACGCACCATAAACCCAGCTGATTTGTTAAACTATGATACTCTTAAACCTGTTATGCTTTTCGAGGCTGAGGTTGCAAGAAATAACTGTAAAAACATGTAAATATGGAAAAAGCTACACTCAAAACTGCAATTGTTCTGTTTCAACCCAGCAGACATAATCAGCTCAAAGATTTTTGTTGCTTTAATCTTTTTTAGATCTGTCCTAAATTCTTTAGGCCTTTATGGAAAAAGGAAATAAAGAAATAAATAAAGCTAAGAATGGTTAGTTCCTTTGGCTTTGCCCTCATAAGGTCAGGTTTTGTCAGTTTAAGCCTCGGGAGGAGGGAAAACAGCAGTGGAGGTTGTATTGACTTACTCCCTGAGAGAGAGTGGATTTTGTTTGCACATCAGTTTTCACTCACATGCTACTTCTCTCCATCTCTCTGCATCACACACACACCCACACACACATGGACAAACAGTTGTAATTGTAAGATCTGGTGGTATTTTGGAAGGAAGCTCCTTTTAGTGTGCTCATCACAGCCAGTGGTATAGCAAGTAGCATGGCTGACTTCCAGGTCCAGGCTCCATCCTGAGGTCGGGCTACTGTCTGTGTAGGGTTTTGCATGTTCTACCTTTGTCCATGGGGGTTTCCTCCGTTTTCCTCCAACCTTGAAAAAATGAAACTGGCAGGTGGACTGGCTATGCTGAATTGCCCCAAGGTGTGAATGAGTGTGTGAATGTGTGCACATGTTGCCCAGCGTTGTACTGGTGTCCCATCCAGGGTGTATTCTCACCTCACACCCAGTGTATTTGGGATAGTCTCTGACATAGGGGATGGAAGAAATAAATATACTGGAAGAACAGACTGAAGACAGGCACTATCTAAGGTCAAGGGTCATGCTAGGGATTCAGCCTCTTAAGAAATGCCAGAGGAGCTGCGGCCCTTACTGGCTTTAAAGCAGAGGAAATGCTCCTGTTAGCTAACATATGCAAACATATACAAATACACACATAGGTGCAGTACAGAAAGAGGCAAATATCAAAGTGTCTGGTGCAGCCCACTGTGGGAGATCCTGGAAGCACAGAGTCTGCAATTTGTCATCTTTGGCAGCTGTGATAAGAGTAGCTAGTTATCTTGATAAGCTAGTTATCTTGTGAAATTCCCTTGTCAAACATTATCCAGAGATTTGATATTTACAGTCGCAGAATGTGTGGCAGTATATTATATGTGTGTGTGTGTGTGTGTGAGGGTTTGAGGGCCAGGGTTATCATTGTGGGTTAGCATTATGAGTTAGGGTTTAGGGACTGAGTGTTAATGTTAGAAGTTAGGGCTAAGGACAAGATTTAAAGAGAGGGTTTATGTAGTCTCGCAAGTCATGCTTCAAGTATTCACTTTAAAGTGTGGTATGTTTTGCCAGAAAAACCTGGCCAAGAACTAACTACTTTCACAGACAGAGGCTATTTGACAAACCACAGACCTTTTCCTGTAGCCAGTCGCCAAACACACAAGATTATCTTGTTTACATACTAACTAACTGCTAACTGCTTCAAACAAACCTCTTTGTGAAGATGTGATAACTACATCTTGCACAGAAAAGCTAACCGTGTCTTGGTGTTCAAGGACTTGTCTTCCTGCTGAGTGTACATAGAAACAATCAGATAGCATCGTCAAGATTCTGAAGCTTGTGGCTAGAAAAGTGTACAAAATATACATGGACCACAGAGCATCTGAGGATGAGACTAGGGTTCAGGAGTGTGGTTAACATTGGGGGTTAATAATTAGGATTTAGGGGCATGGTTACCATTATATATGTTAGCTTGATATTAATGCCATTTTTCTAATGAGGGAAAAATAAGCACATTGGCATCTTTTATTTCAATAAAAGAAAAGTTCTGTCTATAACGTGGCCATAGGTTCAAAACCTACATTAAAGTCTAACATAACCAAGCTTAAGCTCACAACTCTATATGCAATTAAACAATACTGTGTGACAAATAATGTATTTTCTCTTTAAATATTAAAAATGGAGCATTATTATTTCCTAAATTCCACAGAAAATATGGAGAAGTCTGCTAATGTGTTTCAGGGCTTTTGGTGCGAGTTTGATTCGGTGAGGGTCACGAGACACAATCTGCACTGAATCCAGGACTGTAAAATTTTCAGCTCGGCCATCTGTGCTGTGCTCAGATTTCTGTTATCACAGCTCCGCCTCAGAGAAATGGCTGCTCGCTGATGCAACACAATTGGAGACTGCGTATCTAAAGCCAGCTTGGCAGACCTGGTGCTTTGGCCAGCTCTGAGCACAGGCTCCTGTTTGGGAAAGCCTTGCTTATACAGGAGGAGTGGAAAACTGGAAAAATATGAAATACTGCCAGGGTGTGAACTGTATGTGCTTCTGTGTATACAAGCATATGCATGTGTATAAGAGAGGAAGCCTGGAAGTGTGTGTGTGTGTGAGGCGTTAAACAGGAGACGTACTGTATGGAGGGATGTAGGAAAACTCCACATATGTCACATAGTGTGTCCTGGCCTTCTTTGATGCCCTTGTGTTTACAGTAGAAGTGTTAGCTTCATCCAAAACTGCACAAGGACTCCACATGATGCTTTATAGTATAGCGAAAACCAGATTTGGTGTCATTTGAGGACTCTATGCATTCATAGCTTACTCCCATTTATTCTAGCGAGCAGGGGACATATTCCGAGTTGAAGCAAGCATTCGTAATAAAACTGAAAACCGAAATTCAGTGGACGTTAACTATAGACAAGAGCAAGAGATGGGTGGAGTTTTCCCAATGGGCATGAGAGTTATTCACTATTCTGACCTTAAATGGTCTTAAATGATGTCCATATTGAAAATGAGCCATATAGCACACAGCACTGTTATCTGGTAATGGTAGGTTGGTCAGTCTAAATTTCCCCTGGGTGTGAATGTATGTGTGTGGATGGTGCCCTGTGATGGATTGGTAACCCATACAGGGTGTATTCCCACCTCACACCCAGTGAATGTTTGAATTAACAAAGTTGGACACTTGCCACATGAAAATTTAAACTGGATCATAAGGAAGTAGTTATTAAACATTCACACAGAATTCTGACTGTGGTCATAAGTGTGAGCCAGATAATGATCTAACACTGAAAAAGCTGGTGTTGTTTAATATTCAAGGAATGAACTGGGAAACATACATAGTGTATTTTACACACCTCCTCTACACTGATCCCTCCATTACTCTTTTTAAAGCAGCACAAATGTTGTTGTTCTTCTTCTTTCGGCTGCTCCTGTTAGGGGTCACCACAGCTGATCATTGGTCCACATACTTGATTTGGCACGGTTTTTACGCCGGATGCCCTTCTTGATGCAACCCTTCCCAATTTTATCTGAGCTTGGGACCGGCACTGGGAGTGCACAGACGTGTGCAACCCCAGTGGCTGGGGTTGGTTCCCTGGTCAGGAATCGAACCCTGGCCGCGGTGGTGAGTGTGCCGTAGCCTAACTCTCATGTAAGACTGTATTAAGGCCTACTTAGATCATAATTTCACACTTTCCATTTAAAATCACTGCAGTCCAGAAATTGCGAAAAACAAGATGCGATAAAGGATAACTATATATATGCCAATGAAAGGGATAAGCACATGTTTTGATAAACCCATGTTCTTTGTATCTTCATAGACTTGAGATATTTGAGACGGGATTTGTTTAGGACTACTTCAGTACATTCTGAAGTGCACACGATGAAGTGATTGCTCAAGCAGTCCTACAGCTTACAAAACCACAGCTTTGAGAGAAAAAGGCTGTATAGGGTTTTTGTTTTGGGTGCAGAGTGATTCAGATTCAGATTTAGAGGAACACTGTGCCATGTTTATGCCACCAGACACATCACACGACTTTACATAAAAATTATGCCTGTTTACTAAAATGTGATGCAGTTATAGAATTTAAAGCCTTAACACCATAATAGTTAAATCGCTGAGAAAAAAGCAGTTTGGAGGCAAACTTGTCTTCACTTAGATGAAGATTTTATCTTCACATAGGTAGAGCAGATAGTTCTGAAAAGGCTTTCCGGAACTGAAATACCTTTCCCGTTAGCATTTTAAAGTTCAGTTTTGTCGAATAAATTTATTTTTATTAGTGTGTTTTAATTAATCCATTTAAACATTTTTTAAACTTTGACCATTGTCATGTGTATAGAGTGTGTAAGCACTCTTACCCAAACCGCATCACAGTATGGTACAACGATTGCACAGTGTGTGACCAGAAGGCATTACAGCGGGTAGTGAAAACTGCCCAACACATCACTGGAACACAGTTGCCCAACATTTCAGACATTTTATCAAAAGCGTTGCTTGTGGAGAGCGAGAGGTATTATCAAGGACAACTTCCATCCCCACCATGGACTGTTTGTGCGTCTCCCATCAGGAAAATGCTACAGAAGTCTGTGTTGTCACACAAAAGGTCTCATGAACAGCTTTTTCCCTTCAGCTGTAATAATGCTGAACTCAGCTTCAACGTGTTAACTGCCAGCCTCCACTTTATAACTAAACATTAGCATTAGCCACTACTGTTCTCTGCAGTTGTTTGCAAGTACTTGCAGTTTACTGCACTAACTTTACTTTACTCTGTCATTATTATTACAGTCATTTATATCAGACTGTTATTTGCACATTATTGCTATTTGCACATCTGCATTTTTATCCACTGTATGTACCCACTGCATACCTAATCTAACCTAACTCTTCTCTGTTTTGATGATGATCACGTGAAGGTATAGGAGCATCACAGACATTTTGAGAGTTAATATCAGTTTACAAACTGAATAGATTAGGTTCATGTCTGTTTTGTCACGGCACATAACTCTCCCAATTGTGAGAAAAGCTCACATAGCTAGCGAGGTTTTATACATCTTTTTGACTTCTTACCCAACATGATCTTTCCAGAAAGGTATACAAGGTGAGGTTAAAAAGTAGCCTAAATACAAATATTTCCATGCTGTTTTGGTAAAATATATTTATTCTTTCTTAAAATAGAGAGGACAAAGTATATTATTGGCAGAAAAAAAACCCCAATTTTGGTTAAAAAACAATTTTTCATCATTTTTGGTAGTTTTCCAGAATTCAGCCGGAGCAACATCTGACATATTTTCCCAGGCTAAAAGTAGTACACAAAGCTCCCAGAGAAACAGGACATTTTGGACAAAAAGTCCTTCAATCTTAATAAGGTGAAACTTTCTGTACTATGAAACTTTACTACATCTATGTTTGACAGATAGACAGATAGGAAGATAGACAAATGGACAGACAGATAGATAAATGTATTTTATTGATGCCTGAGGTGAAATTTAGGTGCTACAGCAGCAAACAACATTAATACACTAGACAAAGTTATCCATTCAACACATATGAACAAACCACACACAGTGTAAAAGACATCAGTGATAAGGTGCAAAGATATGACAATGTCAGCAGAATAACAGCAGACATTCACAACAACCCAGTGGTGGATTTGCTTTGGGGAGTATTACCATTACATAAGCACATTGAAGTACACTGTGGTTACTCCCTGGATTCTTATTTATTGGATTATTATGTGTATAACAATTGAAAACTTATGTGTGATGGCAACTGTCTATAAATTTTTATTATTGCTGCTTCTGTAGGGATACTTTGCTGCAGTAACTCATTCCTTTGTCGTAAGAAGAGCTATTAATCACAGATATTGAATTCAAATAAATGGAAACTTTGCAGACATTAAAATGCAGAGCTCATGTGGGATCTTTAATCTATGGCTTAAAAAGCATTGTGTAGATTATATTCATTTAATGTCTGATATTCAGGCACCAAGAGTCTAAGCTTGTATTTAAAAAAAAAAGGCATATACTGGAAAGTTTTTGTGATGTGCTTGTGTATAACAGCTGGTTTGGTTCATGACATGCTATTTTTGGTACAATTCAGACTAAAAGGAAAATAAGCTTAAAAAAAAAAACACAGTGAAACAAATTTCGTGAATGCAGCATTGATTTTAATGATTCCCTGGTAATAGGAGGTAAATTATGTTTTGCAGGCACTGCATTCATTGCTGATTTCCCCTATTCATGTGAAAACCATTAAACAGGACATGGCAGAGTGTAAAGGCAACACCCTTTGCCTTGAAGAGTCTTACGTAATGGCACAGATGGGCAAACTGGCAGACCTAAACAGGGGAGGGTCCATTACCTCTGTCCAGGCAGGACATTAGAGCCAACTCCAGGTGAAAGGTTGAGTTAGGCTGTTGCACCACGCCAGCAAAATGTCCAAGTGTAAGCTAGGTGTCTGTTTCTCATAATCACAGTTCTCCACAAGGATTCGGTGCTGTGACGTAATTCTGTAGCTATGGATGCTGTAGCTCTAGCTGGCTGAGCCAATTCGAACTCACATAAATAAAAAGAAATCAGTTCAGTGCATATTATTTTCTTCAGGCTCCTACACACTGACAAAGGCGTGCATTCATACACAGCAGCTAAGACTGGCAGGCTTCTTTCTGTAATGAACCTATAAAACGCCTTAATTTAGTGTTACTCTATTGTTTTTGATAATGAACTTCTTGCACATCTGAAGGAATAGGACAAACTTCCACATTGTTGTTAGAGTATTGCTACTTATTGATTCCTTGAGTAAGAGAAGGATGCAGTTTTTAACTAGCAATGCACATGGCTTGGATTTTGTATCTAGATCAATCTTCCTTCATCGTCTTTGTTGCTGAAGTATAGGGTGACAATTTGGACTTTTTAAATCTTTTCGTTCTCGTTGGTTTCTCGGCAATGAATCGGAGTGTCTTATCAGAAATCAGAAAACCACAGGTGTGTTTCATTGGCTCAACCAGGTGCAACACTCTGTACACCGGGTAGCGTTGTTGCCTTTGTTGCCTCATAGACTTGATCAGATTCAATCCTGAGCTCAGGTTACTGTCTGTATGGAGTTTTGCTTCTCACAATGGGTTTCCTCTGGGTTCTCCAGTTTCCTCCCATCTCCCAAAAATATGCTGATTGATGGACTGGATTGTATGAATCTGTGTCTGCATGGTGCCCTGTGATGGACTGGTGTTTCATACAGGTGTATTCCTGCTTTACGCCCAGCATTCCAGGGATAGGCTCCGGATCCAGCGTGACCCTGACCAGAATAAAGAAGTTACTGAAAATGAATGAATGAATGAATGAATGAAAATAGTCCCACATTCATTATGCCATTTGTTTCTTTTTTTATATAAACAGACACACACATCAGCACATTCTTTTCTTAAAAGAAATCCATGCCACATTTCTGCACACACTTCCGCATGGCCTACACACGGCTAGCATTTGCAGTTATGCATTCACTTGACTGGTCTCTCTGCAAAGAGCCTTTGAAGAATAAGTGAAAAATCGAAATACAATTAGCAATTTGGAAAATCTTTGCCTGGTCTATTTTTTTTTAGATCTTCAGCTGTCCAGTTTAGCCCATTTGACTCAAAGTTTGATGTGTTGTGTGTTCTGAGATCATTTTCTGCTGGTTGTTTGAGTTACTGTAGTCTTCCTGTCAGTTTAAACCAGTCTGGCCATTCTGCTCTGACCTCTCTCATCAACAATACATTTCTACCTGCAGAACTGCTGCTTATTGGATGTTTTTTTGTTTTGAGTCAAAATCCCATGAGATCAGAAGTTTCTGAAATACTCAAAACAGCCTGTCTGGCACCAACAACCATGCCATGGTCAAAGTCACTGAGATCACATTTTCCCCAGTCTAATGTTTGATATGAATATTAACTGAAGGTCTTGACCTGAATCTGCTTGATTTTATGCATTGCACTGCTGCCACTTGATTGGCTGATTGGATAATTTCATGAATTTGCAATTAATGTGGCCAGTGAGTATGTTTGTTATTCTCACCTTTTCTTATTCAGCATAAGCCTATACTAGAAGCAAATCTGGGGTGGTGGACATCGTCTTCAAATTGAGTGAGTCAAAAAAGAAGAGTGATACTGAAACTTTACATACACAGTCACAGTAAGCTTTCTTACTATTTGGAATACTAAGACTGTGTTTGTTTTCTACATTCACAAGAGTCCTTTTTGAGCAGTAATGCAGCAGCTCTCACAAAGATCTAGTGCCAGATTTGTTGTTCATATCAATACGGTTCAAGTGACAGCTAACAAAATCAGCTTAACCAAAAGATATGCACAAAAGCACCAGTCTGTACCCTAAACTGACAACCTTGACAACAAGCAATATGACAATATGAATTGTGGTTATGCAAACAGCAAACTTCATCACCATAAGAATAGTGAAGGGAAATGAATTTCCTTCCCTGTTGCCTGCAGTAATCACTTAGCTAATGAAATTCCACCTCTCTCTCTCTCTCTCTCTCTCTCTCTAACACACACACACACAGAACTGAGGTATGGAAATAATCTGAATAATGCAGCAGAAGGACAGCTCATTTTACACCCTGTTCTGTCTTTGACTTGCTTTATGAGCATATGGAAACTACTTCAGAGCTGATGTCAAACTTATGAAAGCTGCTTCAATCCCCAAACAAAGAGGCCTTATAGTAGGGCCAGATAGACATAAACCTCTAAAGCAAGGATTGGATATTGAAGAGCCCAATATTCATGGGTTCATCTGTCTTTTGTTGGAAGGCCTTCCAAGAAGTCATGATAGTAGGAGTGTTTATGTTTATTTTAGCAGCAGATTTTGACTTTTAAGAAACAAGAGATTCAATGGTTTTAGAGATTTTAGAAAGTTTTTTTAGAAAGTTGCCCTTGGCTTCCTTGAAAATAGTGTTGTTATAAACCTGAAATAATGCAAAATTGGAAAGAGTTGAATTTCATTGGATTTCATACATGAAATCCATGAATATGAACTAAAACCACAAATATTAAATAAAAAGTGCAATCCTGCCATCAACTGTGTGAGATTTTTGTACAACTCTTAGCTGTAGAATTTTTACAACTTTACAAACATATGATCAGGTTGGTCCTGAGGTAGGAATATATCCTGGATGGGCTGCCAGTCCATCACCACATACTCTTTCACACGTAGGGGCAATTTAGAGTCACAAATCCTCCTAATGACATGTTTTTGGGATGTAGGAGGAAACTAGAGAACCCCGTGGAAACCCACACAAACATGGGGAGAACATACAGAACTCCACACTTACAGTAACCTGTAGTCAGGATCAAAGCTGAGGTGCCAAGGGTACACTATGCACCACCGTGACACCCCTCTTACAAACAACATTATCAAAAGTGCAAAATTCTCATCCTATGTTTGCAAACAAAGACAATCTGAATGCACAGCATTTGAGATTTATTAAAATGCACAATATAAAATCAGACACTGGCCATCAGTGAGCCAAGACCTCCGAGACTGCACCATGCCTTTAATGCTAAAAAATGAAACTTTTTATCAAGTGCACTAGCTGCACTGAGACAGACCTGTACTGTTCTACTTTTTCTTGATCAACACTAATTAAGCCTGAACTCACTGGCAAAGCACATGTCGTTCAGGAACACAGAAACTAAACTCTATCGCCAATAAAAATAATACTGAGTCATAAAACTTTATACAAAAACACTCATGCACAAATTGAATTAACTCCGATTCAGTTCCCACATGCTTTAGGCAGATTATGAGCTGATGAGCCGTTTTGTGAAATTAAGGCAAAACAGAGCCTGCCCATAAACAACTGTCAAAAATATTGGCTCATTACATGCTCAAATCATGCTGAGGAAAAAAATCAAACCACATGGCATACACTTTTCAGAGAAAATGAAGTATATTACCTATAAACTCTGCAAAGTGTAAATCCCATAAGGATATACCTGGATAAGTATACATTTGATAAGTATACATCTGAATGAACAGATACATCTGGTTGAGACTAGAGCAGTGCATTGGGACTAGGATCCCATGAGACATGCGTGGGAGGTTTTTACTTTCACACGGGAGAGCGGTCAGATATGAAGCATCCATTCATCCTTAGTAACTGCCTGGTAAGGGTCATGGTGGTTTAAGGTAGGTTACTGGTTTGTTTATATTTTTGTAAATAGAACCAACTAGATTCATTTCTGAAGCAATGTAGCTGAGGTTGAAGAACCGTTAGAGCCAGAATTCACAGATAGTGCTGACAGTGCTGGCATTTCTATGTATTAGAAATACATAGTATTTTATAGCATAGCAGTGTTTTCCTGTGAGTACTGGGGTTCATATTTAATTTTTTATTTTTTTTAATTCTGGTAAAGGTCACATCCACTTCAGGTTTAAATCCAAATCCTGATGCAGATACAAACAGTTGGAGCACTAAACAGATAGAGATAGTGAATGTGGTTACGTCTCCAAAACACCAGATTACAGTCCGTCCTGCTTGCATCATTTAGAGATAGCCTGGATTTGCCTTATTAAATCTGCAATCACTAAAAGAGAAATGTTTTGGGAAAACAACAAAGATCTGTCATTAGGAGTAGTTGTGAGCTCTGAAAAGTGTGACAGTATCAGAATCTGCCTGTGTAAAACTGCACATCTCTAGTAGGCAGGAAACAAATGGGAACACATGAAGCAGTATGAAAACTTCTCTTGTTTCCCTGGACAATAATCTCTTGGTTTTGGAGAGAAGCTGGGTGGCTTGATCCCAGGCCCTCTGCGTGGTGCTATGGGATCCATCCCAAAACAGACAGCAAAAGAGCAAGAGCATTGTATGTGCTAGATTACCCCTTTCTTCCCCTTCTTTTATCCTCTTCTGGTTCTTTATGCATACCCAGAAGCTCTGAAGAAAGAGAACACGCTTTGTGATGAAAATGACAAAATAATATTTACATCTACACGACCATAGATGTTTTCCTAACTAATGTGTTCAAATGATGTCCAGAACATTCTGCATCTTGTCCAATGACCATTTCATCTGGTTCTCCTATATATAAACTACTGGCTAAGCCAAAAAGTTCCCATAAAAGTGTAATTTTATACCATACAAATGATCTATATAGAATAATGAATTGTTCAAATGGGTGGAGGAATTTCTGTATACAAACTGCAAGCGCATTAATGACCTCTTGCCAGCCCTAACAGCTAGCTTGCTAGCTCTGCTAATAAACTAGCTTGTATGTCGCTGGTGAAATCGAGTAGGATTTCAGTATCAGAGTCTCAGTTTGAAATGTAATATTCTCAGTTTAACATTAGACAAACTAGCCAAAATAGCATTTATCCTACATTATACCATAACAATCATGATTTTGTAAATCTCTAATATTAGCTAAATAAGCTGGCAAATGAAAAACAAGTGAAAGCTAGATATAATCACAAGGTAGTCACAATGTGATAATGGTATATGGTTCCTCTTTTGCTCTGATTGAGGTAAGTGCCAGCCTAGACAGAACCAACTCTGGAGAAAATCAGGGTCAATAGTTCCCATACACACAGGGTTGTTTTTAAGTGCCTTGGGGGGTAGTTAGCTGACTTGCCTGTTACTGAAGGCAAACAGAACACCTCTTTGAGCTTGCAGAGCTAACATCCCCACTCCATATAAATACACACAGGTCTGAAGTGGCAGGATTAACTAATACACACTGTTCCCATCTTTGTTTGAGGATTGTGAGTAAAGTGAGCGTGAATACACACACATACACACAATGAATAGCAGCGTTGGGGATAATACTCCAAATAAACAAAGTTTAAGGGTGGTGGATGGACTGACCCTGGTAAAGTTAATGTCTGCTGTGCATATGTGTGTGTGCGTGCGTGAGAGAGTGAGAGAGAGGTGGCACAAACACTCAGGCTCTTTGATATTCCGGCATATTCTAAGGTGGCATCTGAATCAGAATCAAAATTGATCACAGTTTCAGGGAAGTATTTTTTGGCATCACTGGAATGCATTGTTTAAATCAGTGGTTCTCAAAGTGGGTTCCAGAGACCCCCAAAAGTTTGTGAAGCAAACTCGGGGGTCCGTGATTTTTTTCAATTCAGTTCAGTTAGTGGTGGAAATCACAACCCATCATTATGAAAGCTATGTTATTTAATATTGAGTTCTTATAATTAACAGCTTTCTTGATTGGTCAGTTGTATTGAATGGATTTAATGCAAAATGCAATAACTCGAAAACAAGCCTATAAATAATGTCATCTTGGACCTAATGTATTCTGTTGGGGGAAATTTCAAGAAATGAAAAGCTCCATGGCTTGAATAAATATCCAGAATGACACTGTATGGATTGCGTGGACTGTGTTCAGAGAGGGTCAGTGAAATTTATTTTACAGATAAAGGGTTCTGTGACTGCAAAAATGTTTGCGACCCCCTGGTTTAGACGTCAAGATACTGTATTATTCGTAAAGTTCTCAAATATATAATATGTTATATTAAAGTGAAGTTCAGGTTCATGGAATAAATGTATGCTGGATTTATGCAACATATTTTTTGTATTTATGATTGCTATATGTGCATCACAGGAGAACAAATGTTACAACTGCTACAATGCCTTGTTTACTGTAGCTCTGCACTTGCGTGGCTTTTAGCTGCATTGTCTTAAAGCCAGGGTATCCTTTGCTAGCTCTTTAACAGTCTTTCTTATCTTGATTCATTAGGAAATTATGTAATTCTATATTGTAGCTTCTTATTGAGTGCTTTAATTACTGGATTCAGGACCAACAATTTATAATAAATTGCACAAATCAATTTATATGCAAAATAATTGAGTTCACGTTTGAGACAGGGTTCACATTTTATCTTTTAATTGTCTTCATGTGTACATCACCCTTGCATATTAAAATTTGTACAATTTTTTATTAGATGACTTTAGGAAGCATGTGTCTTGCTTTAAAAGTCTGTTAAAGTGGGTCTAAGTCTACCATTGGAGCACCTTTATGGATCTTTATGTCAAAGCTGTTAGAGATGTATTGTTACAGTAGAGTCTTGAATACGCAGAATAAATGACAGATGTTCAAAACAACTTTGCTGCACACAAAAACTAAAGTGAGAAATTGCTAAATCTTTAACGTCGAGGACCATTAATTTGCTTAAATTTTAATGTAAAATGCTTTTGTTTAGAAAAAGCAGAATGTCAGAATTGTTAATTCACCTGTTATGGCACGATTCTTTAATATCCTGGAAAAGTGGATGGAGAGACTTACAGCTGCATAAACACTGAGGTTTTGTTAAAATCTAAAGAGCCTTGTCCCAGCCATGCGTACAACTCACAAAGTCTACAACTCCTGTGATCATCAACCTGCAACCTCATCACATGACCTTTAAAGCCACTTGAGAACTCACCTGCTTGCAATCACACCATTTGCTGTAAATAACCTGGACTCTAGGTGTTACTTTGCATAGACTCACTCTGCTATCATTGTGTCTTTGATGAGCCTTGTTATCTACCTGGTTGATACTACATATTTGCTAATTTGTACTGCGTTTGACTTACTCAGAAGTAGGAAGTCAGGACTTGGAATTATGTCATTTTCAAGCTCTGTGTGTTCGAGCTACAAAGTGGGGGAAAAAACGTGAACGCCTCCATGTTGTTAACAAAAATCTAGACAACTAATGGTGAGTAGTGATGTATATTTACCTCCTCAAAAGTGAACTGTTTAGTCAATGTTATAGATTTAATAAGCTAATATGTCTGTATGTTGATTTATCTAAAGAAAAATACTAATACTATATACAATAAACTCATTTAAAAGTGAAGAAGTGCTGCTTTGGTTGCTGTTGATGCTGTGAGCGTGCTGAACTCTGGGTTGAGGAGACCTCCTCGACTTTCTTTGGTTTCCCTTAGGCAGAAGATGGATATTTCCATGTTACAAGTTTTAGTCGAACTCAGCATTTGTCTTGCCCAGTTTATGCCTGTTTACTGATTGCTTGTGTTGCGTTTCTGAGTATTGCCTAGCCATGTGGATTGTTTGCTACATTGGCTTAAAAAAAAACACACACACAAACCTGTGTTTGTGTCCATCTGTCCACTTCATGACAAGCAGCAGTTGTGCTCTCTGTTTTACACAGGAACAGAAGCTGGAAAAAAAAAATTGAAGATGAAACAGCAGTGCATTAATGCCCATGGGTGCCCCAAAGTCTGATAAACATCTCTGACAGTTATTGTAGAGCAATTTACTTGAGTCCAAGCCTCACTTTTCCCTCTTCCTTTCCAAAATGCCAGAAAGAGATGAAAGGTTTGCGTGCTTCCTCCTCTGAGAAATGAAGCTTATACCCTTAAAAAAAAAAAACACCACTTTAACCAACACTTTAATTTAGGAGTATAATCTATCAATTATATCATTTTAACAATAATAAGTAACAATAAAGTAATAATATTTTAAAATACAATTTTAAAATGATTTTATAGGAGTCCTTGGGTCATTGAAAGCAGGTTTATTTGTTCCTGTTGCCTACTTCCACTGTTATTTCACAAGATTAAGCCCATTAAGAGGAAAACAGCACAGGAACTAGCAGTTATCAGGGCACACATAATGGTCACACATAGGATTTCCTATAAAAAGTGGAGTAGGAGTGCATACTAGACGCTAGCCAACACAGTGGTCAGCATATAAAAGAACTTAAAACACAGAAGTGAAAAGACATGTTTAAAAAAACTTCACGTGACTTTACTAGGGATGTTCTCTCGTTTCCACAACTTACTCAAAGACTCTTTTGTCCAAACATAGCAGTCTGAAATCAGTGTAACCCACATGCACTGATTAACATCCATCTTAATGGTTTATCTTCTGTTGTTGGACATAAAGACTGCAATACTGCTGGCCATGGTGCAGTCCTTCTGAATAGCAGTCATTGTCACTCAGGGAAATGTGAGCCTGTACACAGGTGAAATGTCAAAATCAGGTAGAGGGATATGAGCTGCTCATACTGAACAAGCCATGTGGAATCCTCCATAAGAGAATTAGGCTGTATGTTTTGTCCTATTGGGGCTTTGTGAAACACATGAAAAACGCTATGAAGACGTTAATTAAAAAAGAAGTTGTGTAAAGATGTTGGATAAAAGCAAGTTTAGGACCTGAGGACTACACAAACCCTTTTACAAAATGGTGGAGCTATATAAAACCCAAGCTAAAAACAGTGTCAACAGTGTTGTTTGATGACAGCAGATGAACAAAATATCTAGAAACATATGTCTAGTTGTTTTGCATAAAGTTCACTCTGACTGTACCTTTCTTCCTGCGGCTAGCTAGGAGGTCATGAGCACAAAATCCTCATTTACACACACAGAGTAGCTTTGTATTTGTGACAGACCTTATTCAGGAATAACATGAAACTGACTCCCTGACCTTACTGGCAAAATCTTTACCTTTTTGACATCTAATTCCATTCCCTGTAATCAAACATTGTCTAAAGACATGTTCAGACTTTTCTATGCACAAGAATTTGGAAATTGTTTGTCTAAGAAGCGTCTAAGAGTCATCTAAGGTGCTGAAATTCTCACGTGTTGTTGCTTGATCAGCAGAGAGATTTAATAGTAACTAGGGTTGACGGTTGATTAGGGTTGATTAGATCAGATACACAAAAACATACTAAATTTAAACGTGGCAAGAGAACATGGTGAAGAAACAGACAGTAACTTGTCCACTGTGTAAAACAGAGGTGTCAAATTCAAATTCTGCACTGGCCACATCAACATTTTTGTGAGCTCTTGAAAGGGCAACTAAGGCTATTCATTTTTAACATAATATCATCCATCCTATTGATTACCACCAATAATCTAGGATGCTGTGGGTCTGGTGTAAATTCTAGATATTACTGGTCTAGTGTGAAGATGTTGAGTAGTAGGTATTACAGGCCATTTCAATATTATTTATAATGAAATGAGGCACCGGGCCATAGTATTTTGGCAGCTGAGGAGTCATAACATAGTTTATAATATGTATTAGCTGTCAATAAAGTATGTGCTGGGTGGTGGTGTGTACACTTGGTGCCCTGAGATGTATTGGCGTCCTATCTAGGGTGTTTTCACTCCTCACACCCAGTGTTCTTGGGATGCCATCACAGCCCTGACCAGGATAAGGTGGTTACTGAAGAATCGATGAATCGATGAAGATGAAAATGTGTGCTTTAAAACTCAGGCGTCGGTGGTTCTGTAAAAATGATACAAGCCCACCAACAACCAACCAATCACAACACTCAGGACAGTCACGCTGCCAGTCAAAAAAGACAGCTATTCATCTTCATGGCTTTGGAGAGACATGGATATAGGCAAGAGTAGAGGCTAGATTTATTTACATTTTGAGTTTCAAAACAGCTAGTTTCAGCTAACTTATACCAAAATCTTTATGCAATGTGATAATTATATTTTAGGTTATAATTAACCACTCCTGCATGTGAACATCATTCAGTATATACTCCTGGGCAAAAAATAAATAAATAAATAAATAATTAAAAAAAGGGCCAAGCCCAAAATGAATGAACAATTAAACAAATAGATAAAGGAAGTTAGTATGGGAGCTTTTCCCTTTTGATTTCTTTAAATGTTTAAGCCTTGTGGCCCTTGATGGGCTGCATCAGGTGTGGCAGAAAACCAAATAATGACTAATCTTTTAAGAAAAAAAAATCCCAGAAGATATTTTTGGAAAAATTTTTGTATACCCAGACCTGTTAACATTTCACTCATGATCATGATTTTACCTTTGTGTACAAGAAGACTACATAAGTGAATTTCCCTGTTTCTAGCTTTTCCCCAACAGTTCACTGCAGCTAAAGTAAAAGAGCAAATGGTGGCACAGGAGCTCTCAGGAGTGCATTTATTAATTCTTGCCAATTTTCTGAACAATAATTTGTTGTTAAGACCATTAAAAGCTTAATATTTGTCATTTTGGGCTTGGCCCTTTTTTTTTTTTTTTTTTTGCCTAGAAATGTGTTTTATATCCTCAATCCACCATAATATGATGTGTTTATGTGTTGATGTAGGAAGCCTGATCTGTGAATGCAACCAGCACACATTCCAGCCTTGATACAATTCAAATAACTGGCCAACAGTCTCAGACAATAAAAGGCCCCATGAAATATGGACCTTCCAATGAAGGATCTCCAATCCAATGCCAGAGAATGGCACTGGCAATCGCTGAGTTATAGCCTTGAGTTAAAAAAAAAATAAAATCATGTAATAGTTGTGAAATATATGTGCAGCCAAGCCAAGACCATTTTTCTCTTTTATACCACTGGACTACATTTATGTATATTTATTGAGCAAATGGAGGTCATAGTCTGGTTTAGTGTGATCACTGCAACAGAATAAATGTGCATCATTGTTCAGTAGAACAGTTTCTAGGTAATAATTCAGAGAGGAAACCTGGAAAAGCTGCAGGACCTGACTAAAGATGGATGAACTGGCCTGTGAGAACGCAATTTAAAACTGTTAACACTGCAGCCACATGATACACACTCTTCCTTAGAAAATGAATCATTTCACAAGAGACCCAAAACAACAAAGTGTAGCCCAGAAATGTCTAAGATCATTTTCCGGCTACTCTTCATCCATACGTAAACTACACTGCATGTATAAACATACTGCATATATATACATACTGTACCATATACGGTGTACACATTCTATATATATTGTTAGTATAACAAAGTTACAACCTCCACATCATTCTGTCAGAGATTCATAGCTCCAGGTCAGGATAAGGGGAAGCAGACAGGGATAATAGACTGCCATGAAAGGCATTAGATGAGCTAGAACATGCTGGGGTAATGTAGGGGACACCTCATTCTCCTCCTACTCCCCTTTTACTCAGCGGAGTTATCAGGCCATGGAAAGAAAGAGGATCTCAGTGCCCAAGACTTTCACACAATCAGCTACACTGAGTGATGCATTAGTGATTCTGAAAGTTAAGTGGGAGGTTACGTGTTCAGGAAGAGAACGAAAGACAGACAGGAGGGAGAGAAAACAAAACATAAGGGCTATTGCATGAACGGGCAGGAAGGGAATGCTGATTTTCTTCCACAGTCTAGGTACTAGCAAGTCAAATAATAAAGTATAAATATCATAATACCTCTGTATATATACCCTATAAATATACCCTGTATATATACTCTCTCTCTATATATATATATATATATACACACTATAATACCGCTGTATAATTCATCAATATACCACAGTTCTCATTAATGCTCCATTCTGATTGGTCAGAAGGTGTTGATTAATTTTCCCTAACAGCATGACTTGGACAGTCATTTCGGGTGCAAGGCCAATCAGAGGTTTACATTAACCTGCTTATACGTTATCATTTCTATAATAACAACTTACACAGGGAGTTGGAGGGCAGATGCTGCACATAAACAGATTTTTAAAAATATGCATTATCGTTGAGATGGTGAGGTTTTCTCTGAGAAGACATCTATTCAATATTTTTGGAAGGAGTCTCCAGTGTTAGTGTTTTGCTTAATTAAAATCACAGGTTATTATTATCAATATATCCAGGTATATAATTGTGCTTGTTCTAATACATTCTAGGTCCTATAGTAACAGCTCATTCACAGCAACCTGTATGGTGGATGCTCTACTTAAGCCTAATAATAAAGAGATTTTTTTTTTTTTTTGAAAGTGCCATTATTTAACACAGAATATGTATAATATCTGATATGGTGAAGCTTTCTGTAAGGAGTCTCCAGTGTCAGTGCTTTGTTTCTGTCTTATTAACGTCAGGAGAGAGGGGAACAAAGATGCCTGTTTATAGCTGATATAACATAAGTGAACTTGTTTCTCGGAGATTCATTAAAGAAACATTAAATATAACTAGAAATGGATAAACAGTACGTCATTCTTTAACAAATAAAATTAAGTTCAGAAAATTGCCTTGGTAAAAGTGGAGAGAAGAGCACTATAGGATGCGATGCTATTGGGAAATAATCAAGTTTGCGGTGGTATCAGAATCTCTGCTTTGTGTCAGGTCGCGTCACACCACCCTGTCACTAATTAGTTTCCTATAACAGCACACCCCTTTATGTTTTATACCTTACTTACATCAGCTTATCTAACCACAGTCATGGCAGCAAGATTATGGTCTATTCCTACATTAAAAAGTTTGCCAGTTAGTGGAACTCATAAACCAAAGTCAAATGCTATTGCTGATGATGTGTTGAGTCATGCACTAGAGTGAGATCACTGGCCCATGTCATGCCCCTGAGCGCCCAAAAAATCCCCCTATTAATTCCAGATGAAGCAGGACAGGGTTGACTAAACACAATTGGAATGGCTTAATTGCTTTTGTGTCTGTTTGTACCACCAGGAATTTTCCCAACCAGGGTGCATTACATTCTTCTTGTTTCCATCAGACAAAATGACAAAACATCACCGCTCTTTCACCTTACAATTCAGAAATGGTCAAACTCAACAAGAACATGAGACTTGAATAGCAAATGAATAAGAAAAATATCATGCTCGACATTTCAGGGATGAACTCATCTGCTCAAAGAGAGGAAGGTTCCGAGAACAAAGCGCAAGGGTTGAGAAGTCATGTGAAAGCGACATGGAAGAACGTCACCAGGACAGCAGAGATCTGTGAGCTCAAACACAATGCTGACTTGAGGAAAGATGAATAAATAGACAACAAACATCAGTAGCCTTGCTAAACATCTTGTGTCCAACGTTTGTTTTGGGTTTTTTTTTCTTTCTGTTTTTTAAGCTATTTAGCAATTCATGAGGCTGGTTTACAGTAATCCCTTTAAGTGTGCAATAAAGTGTCTTTGAAGCTGCGTTTTAAAACATTAAGCTAAGGACCCAATAAAAGTAACTGAGTGCAGTGACAGGCCAGGAATTTCCTGAATCAGCATGCAGCAAATTTAAATGTGTTTGCTTTTGAAATTTGCGTGAGAACAGTTAAAGATAAAGCTAGGGAGGAAGCCAAAGCCTGTGAAGCAGATAAAAGTATTTATAGTACAGCTGAATTGTCTATCACAATTCACAATTTACAATTAAAAGCAATTGTATACATTTAAAATCAAAACAAAGTATAATTATTATGGTGAATCTTTTTGTTTATTTAAGATTTATGGAAGGAGTCTCCAGTCTCATTAATAAATTAACAGCATCAGCAACTTGCTGTGGTATAAGAGGAATAAAACACATGAAGTATGACATGATGTATTTGGAAAATAACCAACTTCAGGGTGGTAACAGTAACTCCGCATAGCACCGGGTTGCATTACACCACCTTGCTGTCGATTATTTTCTTATAACAGCATGCTTTATGCCTTACCTGAAGTAGGGAATGATTATGAATAAGTATTCTGAAATACCTCTGTATTATGGTCTCTTGCTGTTCTAGTCTCTGCATGTCTCTTTGTGTTGGCTGAAATGTTTTTGGAAACTGTAAATGATCAGTAAGAGCTGAGGATAACGTGTGTGTGTGTGTGTGTATACCAGTGGACAAAGAGATGGAGTGCGAACTGCATGTGTGATGCAGAGCAATAAACACGTCCTATGCTGCTGCACTCACAGGCTCTTCAGCTATATGTAGATGTGTCACTTCTCAAGTTGGATAGTAGTGGAGGGAGCTGAAGGTGAGGAAACTGAAGGAGAGAGAATCCATTTTTATATCATGGCAACACAGAAAAAAAAAATGACATGACCTGCTTTCACGTGTCTTTCTCTCAGTGTTCCTAGGATAGGCTTCAAATCCACTGTGACCCTGAGCAGGATTTGCAATTACTGAAGATGAATGAAAAAAAAACCCATATATTTGGTTACTCTGCATAGCTTTGGAAGATTAATTTGTCGTGCATACACAATTTCTTCCTCTGGCAATTTTTGAACCACAGCATTAGCGCACAAAAATAGACAGTGACGATTGTGCAGTGGCCAAATGGCACAAAAATACTGTTCGTCAGCTTTATACAGGCAAGAGTCTTCTATAAGATTTCAACACAGAGGAAAAACGACACAGCTCTTGGACAAATGTCCACCATATGGCATCCGCTGGCTGCTGCTCAGAGCTAATAGATTTATGGTGAAATCTGAGTTTCCCATGTTTAACATACAATGTGTTAATAACCCCACGCACGCTGAACTTTTTGTGAGATAGAAAAAGACTTGGCATGGAAAGAGAGTGAGTCAGAAGCTGAGGATTTGTGCAGCAGACAGGGTGGGACTAGGATGCAGGATGCCCTGTGGGACATGATGAGGCAGAAATATTACATTGCTTCTGCACCTGGAAGGGTCTGAGAATAATGGGAAAAACATATCAGGAGGGCCAGTTAAGGACAAAGCCACCTTGCAAGATTCAGAGCTTTAAAACTCCCTGCTTTTCTGATAAAGAAATCTGGCAGCCTATTATACTGTTAAGGATTTCAAGGACACCCTGGGCTTCTGTTTTTGGATACAATTCCCCATCCTAGTCCAAAAAGTCTTTTTAGTGGAGCATCCGTGTTAGAGGTTTTATTTATTCAGAGACTGCACTTAATCTCTGCCCAGAAAAAATGGGCCAAAAAGTGTAAGTAGTATATCATGTTAAAGGCCCAGTCTGAAGTTGCTGATAGAGCACCAGGCTCCAGATCTAGCTTTGACTTTTAAGATTTCCAGTTGGAAAGCATGTGGGAGATGCAGCTAAAAGATCACATCGAAAACGTTTTTGTGCTGTGAAGAAGATATTTTTGAGTGGCCTAAGCATTAACGTCTCAATGATAAGAAATATTGATATCATCCTTCATGAGCCTTCCAGCAAAACCATCTCTTTTATTTACAGATAGCAATGCAGAAAGCTCTGTTTGCAGCTTGTATAGATGGTGATTTGAGCAGCGTACTGAAGTCTGATTGAGACGTGTTCAGCCTGTAGAACACATTCAAACCAGGGAAGTGGTCATTCCTTTTAAAAATGCATGAGGATGCTACACAGTACATCTGACCTACACAGGATGTCCATTGTTGTCAACATAACCTTGAAACCAGATGATGTACCAGAGACGATAAATGTATTAAAAAACAGCTGTAGTTCATTGACTCTAATTGTCTAAACATGAACCACTGCAGCTTCTGTAGCACATCCTCTGTTGAAGGCAGCTCATTGGACCAGTGACTAGCTATACGGCTAGATACATTAGCCCAGAAAGAGGAAAGCTTTCACTGACTTTTGTAGATTATTCATTTACTGATTTACTGATTAGCAAACAGAGTTGCATGCCTTTATTCTGCATGCCTTTATTCTGTGTCTGTGTTCAGAGTCTGTAGTAATAGTCAAATTGGCAACGTGAAGGCCCACTACGAAACAAAACATCTTTCAAAATCACTTTAAACTGTCTTATTTATAGCCATAAACTAATCACAAGTGGATAAGAACTGTTGTCACCATTCAGTCATGTTAGTTGCTTATCTACACATCTGTAAGCAAGGAATGGTAAGTAACTAGACATTTATAAATTTTAGTTGAATACTCCTGGCTTAGAGAGTCAGACAACCAGTCATGAGGGTCATTTTGATCTTCTGGGCTTGTTACAAAAGAAGCGTCCGTTTACTGCGTTATCTAAACAGTTCCCTTCATAACAGCGCTCGGTAGGCCACATTCTTTTACACACTCCACTCAGTAGACCAAATTCAATTAGACTCTGTTCCAGGTCTGTAATAATGTAAAGGTCAGAGGAATGGAAGTTAAAACTAAATAAATATTTGTGCACATAAACCACTAAATTAAACAAATAGGTTTTCAGCTGCTTTGACACTTAAATGCACCCTTATCACTGAAGTCTCATGGAAGGTAAATGGCTGCACATTGCATCCCTGTTACTTTACTCCAGGGGTGTTTGCTCTTATCCTAAAAGGGCATGTGTGGGTTATCAGTCTAACTAAGCAGAAGCCACATTTTATTTCATTTGTTTAAACATTTTGTCATGCTCTGTGTTGTTTAAAAGGCTATTAACTGTGCTCCGGTTTATTTTAGTCTATATGCAAGGATGAAACCCTGCAGCTGCCCTTTAACCTTTAACTGTGCGCCCTCTGGTGGTCATCACTGGTATGACTCGTTCAAGTGTGCGGTATCCACATATAACATTGGGGGGAAAAAACTATTTTGCAGTGTTTAAAAGGAGCATAAAACACATAGCAAAATGGACAATGTATTAGCCCATACGTGTATTTGGCAACTGCGATATAATTTTTTTGACAAAGGTTCCCCAAACACACAGAAAAACCTTATAATGCCATGAGTAGAGGGAGGCCTAATGTTCAGGACTTGAGAAACGAAGTCATGTACTACCGCCCTATTTACCACAGATTAATACATGTCCTCGGCTTTGCAGCACCTTAATAATCTTTATCACAATCACCATTTAACAGAAACCCAAAATACTCCAAATTAGCAAATTCTAGCTCTTTTCAGTGAATCAGATCACCAATAAGAGTCAACTCTTTCATCTCCCAAACATCTATACATTTTCTGTACCAAGGTCATGGGGAACCTAGAGCCTATCCCAGGGGACTCAGGGCACAAGTGCCAGCCCATCGCAGGGCACAACTGCACACACACTCATTCACTCACTACAGACAATTTAGAGATACCAATCAGCCTACACCACATGTCTTTGGAATGGGGGAGGAAACCAGAGTACCCAGAGGAAATCCCCGAAGAGTATGCAAACTCCACGTACGCAGAGCAGAGGCAAGAATCCAACACCCAGCCCTGGAGGTGCAAGGCAAACATGCTAAAAACTAAGCCCCTCCATCTCCCAAACAGCTCATTGCTAATTTTGTCTAGACTAAACAAAGTCTGTGATCTTTCCAAACGACACATCAAGAGTCCAAAGAGAATGCTGAGGAGTGGAACGTGTGACACAAAGTAAAAAGGGTCATGACCTTTTATTTATGTCTGCCATGTTGTAATTTTAATGGCACTGTTGTGGTTGTGTGAGATTTAGGCTTGGTATGTGTACTTTTCTAGTACATCAGTCACTTTTACAGACAAAACATGCTTTATTATTGCTTATGCTTATTTCTTGTTCTTTATTTCAAAACGCCACAAAGTGAGAACAAAGTCCTCTAAGCAGAAGCCTGAAATTAAAGAAGTGATGCATACAGAGGAGGTCTAATAGAGATATGTCTCCTGAATTCACCAAAGTACACCATGAGGTGCTCCATAGATTTGAAATAATAAATCGTGCCTTTCTTTTCAGACCAGAAGATCTATCAGGGTTAAGGCAGATTTGCTTTAGTTCCATAAAAGCCTGTCTTGTATGTCACAGAAAATAAAAAGTACATCTGAACCAGTCACACTCTGTAAAACATCTGAGCAGAAACACTTGAGATATCTAATAAAGACAGACTTTTTTTTTCCCGTGGTTTAGAGAAAAAGGTTTACTTTTTTCCCCCTATAATTTGAACAGAAACCAAGAGGAGGAGATCAGAACTCTTTGCAGTCCCTTAATGACCTCCCCAAATGAAACATGTCGCTCCATGCTGCTGTTTTCCCAGATGAGCAAAGCTAAAAAGCCAAAGTCAACTAATGGCTTCTGGTAAAATCCTGTTCTCTTCTATTTTCTCAGACCTGGGAATAGCTTGTCCTTTCAGCTCAAACTGTGTTGTGTGAATAGAAAAAAATATTTCATTTTTCTCTGTCAACAAAATGTCATCCCAGACATCTCATTATCTTCCATCAAATGTCTTGTGTGGATTAGCTTTACTATGATGGAAAAGAAGGTAAGACCACTAGGTTATGAAGATAAGAGATATGACGGCGTTCTTCTACAACAAATGAGCTCCTCACTGCAAAGCAACACAGGCATGTAAATCTGCCTGAATGGAATTACAGAGGCTCACACCAATTAATACACTGTGCCATGCAAATGTCAGTTCAATTCAGATGAATTCAATTTTATTTGTATAGCACTTTTAACAAAACAGCTTTATAGAAACCCAGATATAAAATTTAAATTAAAACTTTTAACGTATCCCCATTGAGCAAGCCAGAGGTGGCAAGAAAAAACTCCCTGAGACAACAAAGGGAAGAAACCTTGAGAGGAACCAGACTCAGAAGGGAACCCATCTTCATCTGGGTGACACCGGATAGTGTGATTATAAATAATTTCTGTTCTATAACTATATACTATGAAGTCAAGCAGTGCTAATTGTGTTAAAAGGAACGGGTATGAGCATCATTAGAGTTTTACCTTTAAATTTCTTGTATTAACCTGAAGTTATCAACTGTTCTATGATTGAGACTTGAGTGTAAACTGTTCTTACCAATTGCCAGTAAACTATTCTTACCAACCAGTCTTTAGGCTATCTAAGAAAGAACACCCCCAGCCATCTTTAGGCTGTCTGTGTCATACCATCCACAGGAAACCCAATGGTGATCTGTAGGCTACCCATGAGGGGCCATCTTCAGCAGCAGTGTATGATTTTCAGGTGAGGCGAGGCCCCAAGCAGAACGTATAATGAAGATGTACGTATATAACAGTTAAATGTACGTATATAAGATTTAAATCACACAGAGAAGCAAATGAATAGATTGAGAATATACTGTTTAGTAAAACTAGTAACAACAGCATTGCTACATATATTTGATCTATAGAAACATTATTATTAAATATGCATATCACCTATAAGCAACACCTCACCAGAAGAAGGTCTGCAGCTCATTGGTTTTCTTCAAGCTTTCTCAATCCTCTGTCTGACTGAGGTTAAAAGGATGCGTGACTGAATTTCTTCATCCAGTACAAACTCTGAAGTAGATGTGTTTCTGGCGTAATTATTAAAATATATAGTAAGAAGTACAATCGGTACTGGGCTATTCATTAACTGTACATTAACTGTGGGCCAATGTGTATACTTGTACCTCCTCTGTCTAGTAGTCAAAAGCAGCAATGTTCTGGACAGTTGGCAGAAGCGAGTGACATTGCATGAGCCACAACTGAACCATCCCCTTGTTGTCTATGCACAAAAATGCAATATTTAGCACCAGTAGTCTGATCATGGGTCACAGGAGCAAAAGGACATATAGACGAAGAAGACATTAATCAAAGGCAGTTAGGATAATAAACACATTTTATTCTGTGATTTTCTTTTCACATTTCATAGCAAATATACAGTATAAGTATACTTTCTGTACACTCATAATTGCACTCAAAATCCTGAAATCAGAAGGGAATCGGATGGAAATCATCAGAGTTTCTGTAATACTAAAAATGTAGCTATATGTTTGGGGGGAAAAATAAAAATAAATAAATAAATATCCATCAATAAAACAAAAATTTTTTTTTTATCGCGCTTATAAATGAGAATTCCTAACTGATTATAATAATGATTTCAGTTTCTTTATAATCTAAAGAAGCTAATATTACTGTGCTCAGACAGAAAAATAGCCTGGCATCACTCACGCTTACATCAGACTGGGTTAAACTAGCTTTTGTCACGAAAAAGGATCAATGGGACTTTATTCAGCAGAATTCTGTGTCTCTAGAGAAAGTTAGAGAAGCTATAAAAACATGGAGAGTCACATTACAGAGAGGGAGAGAGATAGGGAAAGGGAAATTAAATGTATATACAGTATAAATATACATTCTTTCTTGAAACTCACTGAAAATGAAAGTCTCTGAATCACAGCAGGTGTGTGTTGAAAGGAAACATCCAACCCGCCCTAAATATGAACCCTGTAAGTGTGTATCTTTCACAGGAAGGGGCTGGTCTCCATTTGAAATATTGTTGAAGAATATGATTCTACCTTGTATTATGAACTTGTTTTGAAGTCGCCTCAAGCGTATCCTCAAGCGTACACCTTTCATATCTTTAATATGCATCTTTTCCATAGAAGGCTGCATCAGGATGAAAAAAGTACCTTTAACGCTTTACTCTAAAAGGTAATTATTGTCCAGTTATGTACCTTAAGTCGTTTCTAAAGGCATAGTGTATCCACATTTCAAGTTGATTTATATCTTATAAATTAAAGCTACAAAATATAAGGGAACCACATCAGCGACAAGGAAAGATACTGTTTACTATTGTTTTAAATGGCTTGAATCATTTCATTTCCGAACCTGTATATCCTGGAGAAGCGTAATAGAGTCCAGTGAAAGGCACTGGATTTTAGACCGGAATCATATGGGAATATCCAATTGATCATTATGAGTACATACACTCACCTGCCATTCATGCAATTATCTAATCAGCCAATTAAGTGGCATCAGTGTAATGCATAAAATCATGCAGATACAGGTCAAAAGCCTCAGCTACACATCAAACATCAGAATGGGGAAAAGTGTGATCTCTGTCATTTTGACTGTGGCATAGTTGTTGGTTGCATATGGGCTGCTTTGAGTATTTAAGAAACTTTTCTAGAGTTTGTTCAAAGACAAAAAACTCAAAAAGCAAGTTCTGATGCAAAAATACCTTGTTGGAGTGAGAGATCAGAGGAGAATGGTCAGAGTGTTTCGAGCTGACAAGAAGACTACAGTAACTCAAATAACAACTCTTTACAAATGTGGTGAGCTGAAAAGCATCTCAGAGCACACAAAGCATTGAACCTTGAGGCAGATGGGCTACAAGAGCAGAAGACCACACTGGGTTCCACTGTTAGCCAAGAACAGGAATCTGAGGCTACAGTGGGCACAGGCTCATCCAAACTGGACAGTTTGGCCAGGGTTCAAGGTGTTTCTGCCCTCACAACTGTCACTCATTGGGTGTTTTTTTTTTGTTTGTTGTTGTTGTTTTTCATAAACTCTAGAGACCGTGAAAATCCCCGGAGATCAGCATTTCCTGAAATAGTCAAACCCATCTGGCACCAACAACCATGCCACACATTCCTCATTCTGTTTGATGTGAACATTAACTGAAGCTCTTAATTGACCTGTAGCTGCATAATTATATGCACTGCACTGCTGCCATATGATTGGATAATTGCATAATTGCATGAATTAGCAGGTGTTCTTGTGTTCCTATTAAAATGGCTGATGAGTATATAGAATACATATTAAAATGAGCGTATGAAAACAAATGCAGGGTTAGTCCTTTCCAGCAGAGGGCAGCATTCATCAAGGGATTCTTTTACTAGGCTGCAAAAATAATATAGTAAAAATGAAATTGTGATTTTAAAAAAAAATGATAAAAGTGATAAGATGCCAATGTACACTTTATTAGGTAAAATTATCACAAAATTAAAACAGTCTGAAAATATTGTTGTTGTCTTCCATATCTGCTACATACAATTCATTATCCCATCGCTAGTGTACCTGATGCACTCGTACCAGCTCCACGTGTCACTGCTGTTCTGAGATTCACCACCCAAATAATATCTGGCCGGTGGAGATCCTACACACTCAAAAAAAAAAAAAAGGGTACTAAAGTGTATTTCCTTGTCGCTGAGGTCGTATCTTTTACCTGGGGGTTGAGGGTACCACCCCAGTGACAAGGAATGGTTCAGTTCAGCACCATTTTGTTTGTGAGGGTGTTAGGGAGTTTCTTTGTCTTGATGGAGAAGGTAAAGGGGTCTGACAAATTGTGCATAGCAACAGATGAAGGACAGTCAGTAATCATACACCTACAAATTGACCAACATTGTCCTACACTGAAATTTACTATCAACTACCTGAGTCAAATACGTAATACTTCAGTATAATATCTTTCAGACAAAGACATAGTGCTCATGTAATTAGAGCTGTTTCCATGACAACAGCCCCAGACTCCAGCAGGTGTGGTTTAAGAAGACATATCTTTTTCTTTTTTTTTTTTATGATGAACAAGATGTCTGTGAATGGGCCTCTGTAATAAATTAAGATTTAAAAAAAAAAAGGGGTGATGAAATTTGGATTTAGTTTTCAACATGTATGTAAGAACATCAATGTAAGAAACACTGAAACCTGACCATTACTTTTGCAATAATTCTACTGTATCATTTAGCTACATAAAACGTAATAGGAAGATGGTGAATGAAGAAGACGACACACACACATTTTTTTTTTTTTTTTTTTTACATATTTTTAATTCCATAGAAATCGCAGCATCAGATGAGACACTGTAAACCATGTCAGAGACTTGAATGGTCAGGTCTGGACAAGTAACATTCCCTAAACAACGATCTGATACATAGAGACTCAACGCTCGTGAAAGCATAAACTGGTGCTCACTTTTCCATGAGTACACACACACACACACACACACACACACACACATACACAGGGTGGCAGTGTAGGGACAGTGGAACTCAGGATGTTCAGAGTCTGCAACAGCCAAACATAATCAATATGACACATGGACTTTCCTGCTTTACTGTCCCACCAGCCCTCCATACAGCAGATATATAAAATATAGTCTTTAATGCTACTAAAACGTTTACATTCTCTAGTTCAAGACCGATAAATATGCGTCTGCCACTTCAAAATATATACAAGTATCCATGCATCCATGATATACAGATAGTACAATAAATAGATGAATAGAACGAAGGATCAAAAACCGTTTTTGACATTGACAATGCAATAGGCAGCATTCACAAACAAATCTCTGAGTTTGGGGGCCACAGAGGCATCGACTATAACATGAATGCTTTCTCAAAAACACTGGACTCATATAGCCACCCGTGGTGACCAGGAAATGTGCGTGAGATGCACATGATACCAGAGCAGGCTTGCGGCACAGCTCTAGGAACACATTTGAGTAGTCAAATAAGTGTTAGCCAGGTGTACTTTCCAAGAACGGGAATGGCAAGTTGGAGCTTTTATTGTCTACGTCTGGGGTTCTCAAAACCTTTGTAGCCATAGACCCCTTTAACTATTAAAAAAAAATAAATTCCTATGGATCCCTAGTCCACATTTATTTATGAGCATAATCCAACTATACAACTATAAGGCTTATTATTTAAATTTGTACAATAATATTTGCACTAGAGCATTTTACCCCTGGGCTTTTCACCGACAGAACATATTAAATCAAAACTGACATTATTTATTTTTGAGTTTCTGATGTTAAACCAATTCAATTCAAGTGACCAGGCAAACAGGCTGATAACTATAAAAACCCAATCATGAATATAACTGAACAGCGCTGATAATGGTGGGCTGTGATTTCCACGACCGAAACAAAATTTTAGAAAACTGCAGACCTCACTCTGAGAAACAGTGATCTACACATGGCCTACAGGCTTCTATCATTACGTGGAATTTACACTTTGCATTTCAATGCAAGTGTAGTTTACTGATAGTCAGTTTAGTCCTTTTATTGTGTTATTTTTACTAAAAAACACAACGTGCCAGAGATTATTCTAAGAAGACAGTTGCGAATGACCAAAAAAAGACTGCAGACCTGCAAATTAATATGCAATAGCAGTTCAATTGCTTGAAGGAAACAGAAAGCACAAGCACCACTCAGCTCTCAAACTTCTCTTCTGTGTGAGAGATGTGATAAGAATGTTGGATGTTGGATTCCGCCAATGACAGACAACTCTTCACCACGCTCACGCTCACCAACACTGACCCCTTGTGGTGAGGAGAATGGTGGGCAAAGGTGGAATGAAAGGCCAAAGAAAAGCTCAGTGTTCTTTCCGATTAAAAGCATCCTGTACAATTTCATCCCAAAGCTCTGTATCTTCAACACCACACTCAGAGGCATCACAGTGAGTGGATTAATGAAAATGGTAGTTTCAACACAAGGTCCCCGTTGGGCTGAGGCTTGACTAAAAAGTTTGCATTTTCAAGAAGTGGGAATAATCTGCAACACTCCTGCTTCAGTCTTAGCATACTGAAGACTTTTCCTGATCAGCAGTGTCCCTGTGGCCTAGAAATCAATACTTTTTTTGATTTTATCAGTGTATATGGTGAAGTTCAATCAAAAATGATTGTTTTTTTGGTTTATGACAGTTTCAGTTATCTTTAGCCAGGGAGTTTACTTGAGCTTGATAACAAGAACATATTGAGGCGACAAGTTCTCAAGGTTCTCAAACCTTTTTTCTGCCAACTGTATTGACTGTAAAAAAGGTTTATTTTAGGATATTTTCAAATATTACTCTCATTATTCAAACGTAGAATAATATACTCGCTATTTATTGGAGGTTTTTATTCCTGAACTTTCTACATAAAGTTGATATTACTGACAGGCCTACTTGTTTTTTCAGTTATTAAGTTTTCAAGGTTCAAACCCACTTAATTCAAGTGACGAGTCAAACAGGCGAATAACTATAAGAACTCAACAATAAACACAGCTTTGATAATGGTGCGCTGTTTCCCGCATGGATCCCTGTGGTTCCCGGACCTCACTTTGAGAACCACCACATTAGACAGTCATGGGCTCTTAGCTTCCCCTCTCTGGAAAGGAAATACTTCATTGTATGGGCTCTGCATAAAACCTTTAAGGGGTCCCCAAAAGAGATAAACCCTTAATGCTCCAGATTTAAACCATTTGTTCTAAGTGTGTAAAAATGCGTTTCTGCATTACTGTTCTTCCATCTTACAAATCTGTAGTCTACCAGAAGTGTTATAATGACTTCCAATCCAGTGAGCATACAGGTTTATACTGCATACCAGGTGGCCTTTGTTAATATTAGTTTGGTGATTCAACTATTATTTTAAACACCTGTTAAAAATATAAAAATCATATTAAAGATAAATGGATGTCTACACTGCAAATCAGTGCCTTTATAACCGTCTTTCACGGAGAAAAGGAGAGCAGAAAACATTTAAGATAAGGCTGGTTTGGCCCAGCGGTATTCGGTTGCTAGGTTACTGTCTGGGGCAGCAGAAGAAGCTCTTCTTTGAGCTCGGAGTCTTTTCATACTGAAGCAGGCCACTCTCAGTGGGAGCAGACCAACACCCTCTTCATCCCAACGCCAGTTAAAGGTATGCAGATGTCCACCTCTGCATCATCTCTACTTTCGAAATACAGTAATTTAAAGCAACACAGAGCAAACGTCACCCACAACAATAGCACTAACTCATCCTACACGGGACCGTGTGATCGTTCATCATTCAGAGTGGGAAGAGTTGAGGAGGCTACGCATTAATTGCTTCCCAAGGACGGGTAAAAGGATTCGCTTTTTCTCTCCGACGCACCCTTCCATCAAAGCTTTGTTTCACCGGAATCGATTTTGAAAGCCGAGTGTGTCCTGTTGAAGTGTGGCCAAAGCCGGACTGTTGAGTCTCGGCCTTTTCAGCGCGTCCCAACCCCCACCTTCTTACACAACATGTTTGCTAATGCTACATAAAGAGAAGGAAAGAGACTCTTACACAACAGCGGTGCTAGCAGACATATACACACTTCAAACAAATACAGATGTAATGTCTAACAACTTCAGGTTTTTTGAATTATTTTGTACAGTTGAAACACAACAGAGTTCAGAAAGAGCATAGCAACAACTGGCAACGTAATAGATTTGTAATCACAGGTATGGTATTTTTTGGATTGAAACCTCATCATGACACAATAACAGCACACTTATTCCAGTTACATCTGCAATCTGCAGTATTATGCTATTTGCATAACTGCATTACTACAGCAGCTGTATGAGGACAGAGCTTTAAGGTGGAGACACTAACACATCACCTTTTTTTTTTCTTTTTTTTTTTTTTCCCGCAGCTATAAACCATATTCAAATTAGAGACCAACATAATCTTTTAATTTATCCCATTTCCAAAGTCATCATTTTTGGTGATAAAATCTGGCCTGTTTGAAATAAATAAATAAATAAATAAATAAATAAATAATAATATAGATTTTTTTTTTTTTACATATCACTGCACGAATCATCTCTGGATATCTGAGGAATAAAATCTGAAAGGATGCCTTAGGTGAATTCAGATAAGCTTGATATCACTCCATTATGATATCAGATTAATTCAGATTTCATGATGTAATCCTCAAAGTCGATTTTGCCTGTAATCAGCATCTCTGTTTTATTTTAAACACGTTCATATTGTATGAGGATCTTCATAAACAACGCCCCCAAATCGTCAAAAGCTGTTTTGATGATAGTTACTGATATGTGCACGGTGCTGATAACTGGATTAGCTCTCACGGTCTTTATCCTAGGCTCTATCCTAGCAAATAGGCTTCAGCCCATTTCTGCCCCGAGAAAACATGATTTGTAGCCATCAGGTCAATTAGAGACGTGAACAGGAGCTGTGACCTGTAGAGATGTGTAATGAAACAGAAAGCCATCCAGGCTGCAGGACACATTAAAGTTCGCTTCTTTTCATTTGGCCATAGTGAGATGACTTAAATATAAATAACTTTTTAACATTTTCCAGTTTAAGATCATTCTAAACACATCTATAGAAGATGAACCATGCTAAACCATTCCGATGGCTGTTATATTTGTGTATTTCTTTTGCACAAAGTGGAGCGAACGTGAAGGATTTGGAGAACGAGGTGAAAGGTCACTGACAATGGCTGACAGAAAACAGTATCGGTTTGTTTAGGATTATAAGAAGAGCATGCACACAAGCACAAATATTAGGTACAGGAGGAACCAAGTGAGCAAAAAAGAGGCATTTCAGGAAGCAAAGGTTATAAATATGCACATCCAGAGATGATTTTCACGGCAATTTTCCTGTGTAGTCTCGTATAATCATTATATATTATATTGTGTGAATTAAAAGCCGTGAACCTGGAGAAAAAAAAAAAAAAAAGAAAGAAAAAAAGTCAGATTTTGGTCACACATTGACAGTAACAGTAGCATCACAGTGGAAGTGCTGCACCTCTCTTGGAGAAGCGTATAAATCAAAGGCATCGATGCACCTCTCGAACAAGACACGCAAAACACCTACTTCAATGTGAAACATCCAAAACATAAAAATAAATATTACGCATAGCATGTATAAATATGTATGTAGTTATGTACAGCAGATGGTTTTCACAGGCAGTTTAAAAAAGAAAAAAAAAAAAAAATTCTCACACTTGATGAAATGTCAAAATAACTTTCTCAAAATACATTTCTTTGATAACTCAACTTTGCCATGACACTTTTATAACAGTTGAAGAAGCGGTCATGATATTTATTACAGTAGTTCTAGGGATGCGTCGAAATTTCACCCGCTGAAAATTTTTGGCCGAAAATGCTGCAAAAAAAATGCTGAAAAAGTCCAAATGCTGCAAAAGGTTAACAGAAGAGTAATGTTGGTTTTATTTTTTTTTTTTAAGATTAAATACAGCATATTAAAATGTAACACTGCAAATAAGTTTATTCATTAAAAACACAGCACCAGAAACTTGTACAGTGTTGCCAGATTAGGAAGGATCCCCAATCGTACCAAATCCAATCCCCCTACATGAGAACAGGGCTATTTGTAATCACTCTGAGCCTAAAGAAAATGAAATGACCTTGGGTCTGTAGTTGTAATTTTCCATAATTACATCTCCAGGCTGACTGCATCCAATCTGGCAACCCTAAACTTGTAGCTGATTCGTTATCTGCTTGATGTGCACCGCATACCGTATCACAGTTTCAAGCACGACCTGCATGTGTAACAATTTCTACGCTAGTTGCTATAAAACAACTGTTTATCTGTGGTGAATATAGTTCATTAACTTGTAGGTCTTCGATTAAGACTTAGTTTTGGGTATAAATAAGAAGAAAAATAAATTAATATAATTTATTTTAGAGTGTGAAAAAGCCAATTAAGAAAAAAATCTAGCAATTTTACAAGTTTCGGCCAAGAACTTTCATTTCGTTGCATCACGAGTAGCGTGACGTTACACTGTACAAACAAATGACACAGTGATCAGAATTAGTTCTTGCTACCAATCCTGTGGAGAGTCTTTTGCATTATGTTAGCCTTTGTGGTTTTTATCACCAGTTACAACCATCATCTGACCCTTTTATACCACCCAAGTAATGCCTGAAGTGGTACATTACCAACTTGGAACAGAAACAGGAAAAGGAAACAAACAATGGTAGATATTAAACCAAATAAACCAATAAACCAGAACAAATAAAGAGCCCAAAATAAAAAAAAAAATCAATCTTTTGGCTTGTAGGTCAATGTTTGAAATAAGATGTAATAATGATCTAATAACTAATACAGTAACTAATTCAACTCCTATTAAAATTATGCACTAAAAACACAGGTCATTTAGGATCATGTCCCGGTCAAAACAGCACTAAGCATTGCGTAGGAAATGTTTGCATTGTTTTGAATATGTTTTGGTATACCTATTTTTATGCTTCTAATTGACTCAGCTGTGTCTAGCCCTCAAGAATGTGCAAGAATGTTGCTAGACATAAAATCTAGTTATGACACGTTATCAGAACCCTAACCCTAACCCTACATCTATCTGAAAAGGTATGAAGTGTAGAATTGGCATTAAACTGTGTCAGATTATTAAGCTGACCCTGTAAACAGAATGTATTATTTATTGTTCATGTAACAGCTCAGTGACACTTAGTGTATGCAACCCATGAATTTGTAAAACAATAGGGGTGTTTACTATTTTGTTTTATGTTGTATGTCTGCCACATTTACCACTTGTTTGTTCAGATGTTAATTATAGTAATTATTTCCAACTCCAACACTGTAACAGGGCAGGCGGCTGCATGCTGGAACACCTAGCCACGCTGTGCTAACCAGAGGCCACCGCTTCGATTGTTTGTGATTTACAGCCCTCATCTATGTGTGCAAGAGTGGTTCGGCTTTGCATCACACGCTGAATACAACAAGCTCAGGAACAAGCCGGCCAGCTTCATGTAAGAGCTGAAGAACAGAATTAAAACCTAAAACATAAAGGAACAGTAGACTTGTGCTAGCATGCCGGGATTACACTGTTCTCTGCCGTTCCTTCATATTTCAGACACACAAGCATATCTAGGCAGATTTATTGCGTAATTGACCAGAGGGGAGTTCCTCTCTAAAAGGCCTACCAGCCAAACTATTGATTTTTGCAATGTTCTACACACACAGGACACATACACAGGACAGCCCACTGGGTTTGCACATTCATGCAAGAAGGACAGAACCATGTTTGCCACAGCTAAATGTTTTTTTTTGTTTGTTTGTTTGTTTTTTTTGAGTGGTATTCTCCAGTGTTGAAAATATCTGCTGTACAATTTCCACTCATCTTCCATGAATCCAGTGTGATTTAATCCAGAAGCAGTGCCGTTCCGAGAAAGCAGAAAGAGTATATTGCTGTTTGCATTTCTGATCATTCCTTCAAATTATAACCATAAAATTCAGCAGGCTTAGATTTAATTCCAGGTTAAATTCCATTCATTCATTTTTCTAGCTCCAATCACACTTATTCAGTCATCAGTCAAGCAACTCTAGCAGTACAGCGACATCCTGCTGCGTCGCATGGCCTCACTGATCAGATAGGCTGGACTGACCTCAGGTTCCTCCGTCATCACTACGATGTTCTGCCATTCGCCACACTGGTTGGACTTCTTGATTGTGTCCACCACACACAAAGCATATAAACAGTCCTCAAAAGTGGCGGCCATGGTGAGCGGCCGGCCATCCCAAGTCCGCCGATCCTCCTGGCCTTGGAAGGCTTGTCGTATAGCCTGGACCATGCAGATGGTGCCAGTGAGGTAGGGGGAAGGGATGTCGCTGAAGGCCTTGTCAGGCAGCGAGGCATTGCCTAAAGGTGTGCTGTCCTTGAGCAGTAGCTCACGGCCTCCCATGCCACTGTTCTTTTGTCCATACAAGTCAGTGCCACACACTGTGAGTCGTCCAGCCGTTCCAACCACTACCACCTCCTGCCGGAACTCACCCGGCACGTTAAAGTTGAGCGTCACGGTGCAGCAGGCTCCACCCTCCAGCACCATCTGAAAAGTGCAAAAGTCGTCACTGGTGATCTGTCTGATGCCCTTGATGTGGTCTGTCTGTTTAATGAAAGTCTTGAGGAAGCCGTGCACCTTGATAGCGCGCCGGCTGGTCAGGAATGTGAGCAGGTCGATGATGTAGCTGCCCACAGAGTGAAGTCCTCCACCGCCCATCAAGTCGTCACAGCTCCAGTTGTACTTCTTGCCTAAGAGGCTGCCACTGTGGACCTGTGCCTCGCAGACCAGCAGTTCTCCCACATAGCCCTCCTCTAGCAGCTCCTTCATGCGCACGAAGGCCGGAAGAAAGCGCAGAACATTACCCATAATGCTCAGCAGCTTGGGGTAGTACTGTGCTGCTGACATCATGCGGAAGGCGTCCAGCGGTGTGGCTGTGCGGTCACAGATGACATTCTTGCCAATACCTTAGAGATTAGAGAGAGCAGAACAGAAAAATTAGTCAAAGGTTGAGTCATCAGGTTACACGCCAAAGCCAAACAATGACCACGACCATGAAGCATGCTACCAGGATTACTTAGACTTCTGAACTGGCATTAACTGGGGAAAAAAGGAAGTGATAAAAGAAACAGCAGTCTGGTTAATTTTTTTGCTATTGTTCATGTTTGTAGCTACTGTTTGTAGCTACCTCTTTCATTTATGAAAAAAGAGACCAAGTGCTTGTTCAATGGCACAAGGCAGGTCTCAGACACAGTACTTCAAAAGCCCTCTATTTAAGCCTCAACTTTCATTTCATCACACGAAATCCCCAAAGATAGAATGCCCTGCCAAAAATGAATATGGGCGCAAGATGTGCTATCGGAAAAGCACACAGCTCAGTTTCAAAACCGAAACATGGCACTCGTATTCATTTAAATGTGTGTGCGTTTAAATAACTCTGCCGTCTATGTGCGAGAGACTAAAACGATTAACACGCAATTACATCTGTTAAACTCAAGGGCACTTTGCCCACGGCAATAATCACATTCATAATCCTCCCCCAGTGCAATTTTTTTTATAGAATGATAAAAGTCAGAGTGACCATGATAGCAGGAAAGTCAGCTTGCCATTGAGATATACAGCAAATCCTCAGTTAGCAAGTGTGGTTATACGGTTGTTTTGCACATTAGTAGGTTCTCTCTAATAACACGTGGGCTTTTCAAAGCTGAGAAGACCTAGGCCAAAACCTCACAGCAGAAGAGGTGCACTTGCATCAAAACACCCAGCCATGATGCATTAAAACCAGGTCTATAAGGACAATGTTTGCCCTCTGATGCATTATGAATGAAGTTGCTGATCAAACAGAATTATTAATGTTAAGGGCCTGGTATTCTGCATTATAAGGGAAAATGTTGCAGAAGGATAAACTGCTCATCAGTGGGAAAGTGGGCTGCCAGACCTGCCATTGTTTGAGCTGTAAAAGGCCAGACTGATTGGCCCGGTCAGCTAGATAAACAGCAGGGGAGCTGGAGTGGTGCCGCTCTCACAGCTCTCCACCACTTCATGTGACCTTTTCTTAAAGGGGCCTGGTCGAGGAACAGCCATTGTGCTTTCTGAGACCCGCGGAACAAAAACTTCTCGGCTAATCTCCCATTATCTCCCAACAGCAGAACGCAGGCTACAAAATTAAACCCCCTGACCCGCTTTTACACTCCCAGAGTATATGATGGAATGCAGTTTCAGATAACGTAACAGCAGAGAAGGCCATGATCTCTACGGGTTGTCCGACGGTAACTGAAGCCTCCTGACCTCGGGCACTGTCAGAGTGAATATATTTATAGATGGTCATGTGATTTTCTGCCTCTTTTGAGATGTGATTCTCAAGATTATTGTTAGAATTCATCTTAACTATAAAGTAAGTCTATTTTTTTTTACACTGCAGTCATTGTTGTTACACGCTTACAATCCTAATCATAAGACTCCAGAAATATATCAATATGATGTTCTATTTCCGCTTGCAGATTTCTGTGACTCACTTTCTGCTGCTGTGAATGGTCCCAAATAGATACCCTAATGCACTTCCCAAAAACTTCCCAAGACTTGCACTTTCCTCAGTAGATAATCTCACATGAATACTGCAGATTTATACCTAAGAACTGCTGCCGTAATCGTAAAGACTGTCCCTTATCCCAGGACTCTTATTCACAATACGCTCTTACTAGAAATCCTTTCAAAACATGTGATACGGTTTGACTTTATAGTATACATTTGTACGAGAGTAATGATTTACAATCTCACAATCCGGTGTCACCTAGAAGAGGATGTGTTGCCTTTTGAGTCCACTACCATTCATACGAGCGTTCTTTGACTCACACGTTCGCACTACACTGAGCTGAACTAGGTCACTCTCTGTAGTCTACGTGATGCATCTTTGGTTCAAACCACAATGTCACTCACTCACACACACTCACACACACCACAGTTTGACAGCTCAGCTTGAGAGGTTCCTCTCAAGGTTTCTTCTTCATATCATCTCAGGGAGTTTTTCTTGCCCCTTTCTTGTCCCTTCTGGTTTGCTCACTAGGGATCTAAATCTACATCCAGATTTCTGTAAAGCTGCTTTCTGACGATGTCTATTGTTACGTGCACTAAATAAATAAAATTCTGTTGAATTGAAAATGTGCCTGCTTTTAATAGACCGTGATTTTTTTATTTTGTTCCTATTCTCCCTGTGGCGGGCCAAATCGTCTCCATGGCCACTTCTACAGGCCGATTCCCAGAGACAGAGAAAGACAGAGGTATACAGCTGATAAAGAAATAAAAAGACAGGATAATAAACGAGGTATATGTTTGAGGAGAAAACAGGAAGTGAGTGAAACAGTGTGAACTCGACCCTATGATGTAAGAGTAGGAAAGTAAATGGGGCGCAACTTAAAATTGCATTTGGATTTCAATTATTTTAAAGGTTCAGTATTTTAACGCATTCAGAAATTCAGGAGCCTTTAAATCTATACTGCTACAGACACAACGAACATTAGCGGTGGTGCTACACTTTGCACTTGTATTGCATAAATCACAAATTAAACATCATATCTCGGTATTTGATTTATTTGTATATATATTTTATATATTTACAGGCTGAATTTCAAATCATTTCCTATTGGCTATATATGCTCACTACATCGGGTATGATAATAGTGGCCTTGTATAACCTACACAGTGAACTACATGTCCAATAAAATGCCAAATTATGTGAAAGTATGCCATAAATGTATTTCAGCCATGGCAACTTTTGGAATGAAATTAGCATGCGTTTCCTGATAAGAATGAAGTTTAAGTAGGTTTGGTCTTGGCGGACTGAGCTGCTGAGCAAGTACAAGACTTGCTTAGTTAAGCATACCCAGACACAGAGATATTAAGAACCATGGTTCTGCTGCGAAAGGAGAGGTAAGAGCCCGTCCCCCAATGCCCGTACAGATCTATAAGGGTGGCGCTGGGGAGGAGGAGGGTGAATGGGAATTCTCATGGCGCATGTGGAGACCGTGCCCGGCTAGTATAGTCGGGATAATGGAGAGTTACGTAGATGGAGAGGCGGACCGATTGGCTGTAGCACCGGTGTCGAGAGAACCAATCAGCGCGCAGACAGAGTTTCAAGACTGAACTAGACATTTAGTAAAATATGTCATGTATTTATTTAGACCATAAATCATTCTGCTATGTTAAGTGACACACAGCTTTTATTCAATCAAAAGGTCTAAGAAATGAGTTTCAATTGACTCGACCTGTGACACAAAGTAGGATATGGGGTCTTAAACATCTGCATGTTGCTTATACGGTTTGAATGTGTAAATATTATGAAAAATTTCAGTAGAATTTAAAGTGTAAAATTCATTCTCATAGCCTTTCTGCAATTTGTGGCTGATGTTCAGTGAGACTGCACCACTGGCTGCAGTATTTTTTTTTTTTATATTCATAAACAGACAGGAATATCACATTACATTTACTAGTAAGTCTGATCTGAATGAAGCTCTCCAGTGCTATGGAAAAGAATAAATCGAATTTGCCCTGAGTGTGCTGGGAGTGTGCTGCTCCAGCTCTGATGAGTATGGAGGTCCTGTGAGTCTAATGTGTCAGAGGCATTCACACACTTTAGGAAAAGGCATTTTTACCTTAGGAAAGACAAAGCACAAGCAAACACCAGCAAGAACAAGGACAAGGTCTTCATTATTCATGGAAACTCGATCTGGTAATGTGGATACTAAAATGCAAATCTGCCAGAAAAAAAAAGAAAGATGATACAGATACAGAAAGAGAGAGAGAGAGAGAGAGAGAGAGAGAGAGAGAGAGAGCAAGCTCATTATTATGCTAACCGTCTCTGGGGACCAAACCGGCACTAATGGGCAAAAAATACACAGGTGCACACCCCATACACACTCACACACAGAGGTAGCATGCTTGCATGCATGTGTGTGTGTGTGTAGAAGACGCCATGTTTTTAGTACAAGGACAGGGATGTCTGACTAAAAGTTCCCTTACAAAGTCCAAACTGTCACATATTCCTGTCCTTATGGGGACATTTGGTCCCCATCAAGATATTAAAAAACCAGGCACCACACTATGCCACACACCCATCAGTTTCTGTGAGTAGCCCCCCAACCGCCCTCCTTTTTTTAATCCACTACCATTCATACTAGCTTTCTTTGACTCACACAATCACATGACAATAAGCTGGTCTAGGTTAATCTCTGTAGTCTACATGATGCATCTTTGGTTCAAACCCTAATGTCTCTCACTCATACACACACACACACACACACATGCCACAGTTTGACAGCTCAGCAGTGCTGAAAGCCTTCCGCTGAACCTCTAGACAGAGGCTGATGACCTGGAAACCTCTCAGGAGCTCAGCCTATCAGATACGAGCCACTGACTGACTGACATCCACAGCACACAGCAGAAAGGTCTACACCTGATCAAACTACCATGGGAGCTGGTAGATATATATAAAAATGTTCATAATATATGAATTCATTTACTGTTATCGCAAAATAATATCAGTGTCATTTGTATAATAGTAGTGGGAATGGCATTTTGGAGGATTCATAAAGGTTTCTCAATTAAATCACAAGACTTTCAAGTACTTTTCTCTAATGTGTTGTTTACAGGAGACCACTGTTTATTTTAGCACTTTTAATTCAGTTGTCTACGCACCAAATTATTGTGTTTTTTTGACCAATTCATCTATTTAATATTACTCAATTTAATATTACTGTATTTAATGATAACATGTTACATTTTATTTGGCATTCTTTAATTTAAAAATGGCCATTTTCCTTGTTTTCTGGTCCAATACATTTCAAAAAGCTAAATTTAAGTACTACAGAAGATGCAAATTGTGATCTCGTCTATCATGTCATGTTTGGGTTGTGAATTAAATGGAACACTGGCCTGTGGGATTTACAGCCTGGTTGCTGAATGAGGTTTCAAATCACTATTTGGCCTGAATCAACCCGAGGTCTAAGGGCACGCCTGCAGATAAGCAGGAGCACGACTGTCTCTCAATGGGTCAGAGACCTCATAGAGACTCTGTCCTCAGCCCTAATGGAGTGGAAAATGTCTCTGGGATGAGTCCTCAGTCCTCCTCATCAATTATAGAAACTCTGCCTTCGAACACTCCGGCAGCATGCGCACAAGCCTCACACAGCTCTCTTAGGAAATACGCTGCCATTTTAAAAGGCCAGTCTGTGTGTGACAGAGTGACAGGGATTCTCAACCTGCACTAATCTTGATTCTTTTCTATATATTAGGCATAAAAATATCCAGGCTTGATTAACTATTATGACCTGTATGTCTCTATTCTCAAACTGTTTCAATATCACCATCATCCTCTATTACATCTGAGGTCAAAATGTGCTAACATCACCCATGTGGCTGTCTTAGAAAAACTGTCTCTTAGATGTTCTTGCAATCTTTTTTTTCACATGAGCATGCAGAAGCCTTAATACAGAGGACAACGAGATCTTCATCATATGCATCACCTCGACAACAGACAACTTGACACACAAAAAAAAAAAAAAAATCACATAATAACATCCAGTTAATAGCAGGTGCAACTATGCAGCAATGGCTAGCTATGTTTAAACTACCATAGATAATAGAGAGAAGTGAGTCATGAAGCATGAAGCTTACACTTCATGTAAGGTTAATGGAAGCGCAAGGGGAATTTTCACAGTGATGCAGTGGTTAACCTGGGGTCATGTGCTGCTCTCAAATCCCTACTGCTGCCTCCAGGCATAAATCAGCCAGCAGAGATCACAGCTGGGTAGCTTGAATATATAACAGTAAAGCTCAAATTAAACACACGAGCCAGACACCAGGATGCCGCGCTTTAACCAGGCCACACTAGAGGTGTTCACGCGGCTGTTTTTCTATCCTACTTCATCCTGCTAAGCTCCTGAAGGATTTCTGACCAATCACGTCCACTCCTGCAGTTACTTTTGTTATGAATGAACTTATTTGTTTCTGTTTTCCAAAATATATAGACTCTAGCTATATACTCTATAGATGAATAAATGAATGAATGAAGCCCAGGTTACACCAGATGATGTAAATGCATCATGCAGCTCCATGTGAGTATGCTCATGTCCAATACGTGGGCAATCAAGGTGGCCTTTTGTACGTCCGTTCCTGTCAGCATGAGTAAAAACTGCCCGCTCTTGTGACATTTTTGTTGAGTCCTGGAGTCCTGATGCACACCTCCAGGCCATGGCCGCAAGCTTCTACAGCCAGGTGAAATAATGTTGAGAAAAACCTTTTGCTTGCATCATGGGTTATTCATGATGATGTTATAATTTCCTGCGTAAAATCTTCATGAGCAACCAAACATAGCTGTATCGAATGCAATGTGTTACCAGTAACACGAACATCACATTTATAACAATCAATCTCTGTAACAATCAAATCCACACCCAAATCCACTACTGATCCAGGAGCCATCACAACTCCGCACCCAAATCCGATATAGATATTATATCATTCCCACTCACCTACACACCTACATACCAGCTCTCTCACCTAGAACCGTTCGAGGTTTTTCTATTTCCTGTGTGCATTTCTGATTGTTCTTTTTGATTTTTCTGATTTTTGACCCCTGCCTGGGTTTCTGACGACAAATGTGTCTTCTCGTTTGGATTCGCCACAAAAGGCTGGTCCTGACATCTGACTGCCTTCACTTTGTGACAACATTATTAAAAGAATATGATGTCCTTTTTAAAACTGTATCGCATTCACTACAGACAAGAACTTTGATGTATGAAAAACCCCTTAACTAGAGACTCAATTACATTAGTGGTCTAAGGGCAGTTGATAAATTTTGTCAACAAACATGACGATATAAGCTAAATTTAAAACCATAATGATACGAGGGAACTTTCCAACACTGGCACAATACACAACCACAAGTATTTCTAGTTAACTACACTTTTTTCTAAGGTTGCATGGTTTTCATGGTTGATCATGCACAAACCGAGGGACTTTCATGTTTATTTTGAGCTACGTCAACTACACGGGTAACACATGACCACAAATGATTCCTTCTGAAAAAAGGTGGAAAGATGATTTATACAGATTTAACTTTAGTGTAATTCACAAATATCCTTTATGAAAGCATTCACTGCGCGTTTCTCATTTCGTAAACATTTATTGACCATCCCGGCAACGTTACAGTTCTTTTATTACTGCGGCGAAACGCGTTGAAATGACCGTCCGTGGTGATTACACATGGGGTGCAGATGAGGTTGACAAACACTACAGCATTCCTATGATGAGTTCAGTAATTATTTGTACACTGAACAGTTAACCACCCTGAAATTATACCCGAGTCAAAGATAACAGAGACACAATCTCCTCTCCTTATCTGACCATTTTGAACATGTATCCATTATGAAAGGTAATTCCAGTTAAGAGATGAGCTTTGCAAGTCAGCCTAGTAATTGCTCTACTGAGAGCGGGGAAAAGCATGTGCTCCATGCAGCTTGCCGGGGTGGAGGATAATTGAGCGAGCTTCTAGAGGGAAAGGACACAAAGGGGGTAATTACACATTCATCCTGCCTAACAACAACTCAGAGAGAGCCAGAGAAAGACACACACACACACACACACAGATAGCTAGTAGAGGTGAGATCAGGCCGCGCTATATGTAGAAAGAAGACATTACACAGCAGAGGATGAAATGAGATGAAAAGTGAAAGAGGAAGAGTTAAAAATACAGTGTGGGTCAAAAGGCATTTTCTCAGTAGGCCTACATAGTGCTTTACTCCATCATACTTAGCTGTTACTACAAGGCTGTAGCTGTTATATAATTATTTTTACTCAATATGGAAATCACAATGATTTCTCCCAATTATTCCAGCCAGCTGGAGGACAAAGTAGTTTTAGTGTACTTCATTACTTCATTGTTTTACTCTATAAGCTGGTGTTTCTTCTCGTATATGCCTTTAAATCTTTTGCACTTAAAATACTAGGTAGGTTAGGTACAGACAGACAGATGTACGGATAGTTAGGGCGGCACTAGGGTTGTTCCGGTGTCGAGGTTTCACGATTAGTCATGGTGCATGATCAGGCGTTTACCTCATCGTTGACTTCTTTCAAAATACAGATTAAAATGTATTCCTGTCTAGTAACATCTACTGGTTCATTTTTTTTCACCCAATCAAGTTCCTTACTTCAGTGATTCTCATCACCGAAAACCCTTTAATCCTGTTAATACTGTTTCAAACATGTTACATAGCTACCTCTGCTGCCACTCTTAGCATGTTTGTAACTTTATCGTACACACAGAAGAACATGACACTGCTGATCAAAACTAAATGATACTCGGGTTGCAGCCATATTCCGAATGCGATGTTTATACGTGTACAGGCATCTGAATATTCCTGTATACATGGTTGTTGTAAGTATGGCTGAGTTGCCATTCCAAAATACCTAGCCTACAGCTAAGCATCTGTTAGCACCCACAATTCCTTGCAGACTGAGCATGTGCATAATTTAATTTGTTAGAATGGCATAAAGCCTTCAATATACTCTGCACGTTATTGACTTCAAGAGCCTTGGAATCACAGAGGAAATGTGTTACCCAGGAAACAATGACACAGATGCACAGACGAACAGATACACACACACACACACACACGCACAGGAGAATGGGCCAATGAGAGGATGCACATGCGTGTCTGCCTGTGAACACATTACTAGTTCCACCCCTTTACAATCACACACATACACACGCATGTATACACATCTTATCTTATTACCTCAAGCTGCATTCAAGCAGGAGCGAGTAAAACAGGTCCTGCTAACACTTTACACACAATGGGGCGCGTGCTCATAAAATATTCCTCTACCACGCCCCTGCTCTGTGTGTCAAGGAAGCGAGTGTATGAAGGTCATTATAGAGAAAGCGTATGTGCGTATGTGCGTGTGTGAGTGTGTGTGAGACATAGGATGCAGCTGTGACTCTATGACAAAGAGCCAGGCGCACTCCAGCTGAGCTCTGTTGATGAGAGCTCTGCACTCTGCCACATTAATCACACACAAGGCTTACTCTGCTGCATGGCTTCCCGATATTCGAATAAAGCTGCGTGTTCACATGAGCCATTACACATCAGGAGACAGCAGCCACAATACACAATACGCCGGGGCCATTCTGTCCATTAACACCTATTCTGTTCTGTCTGTTAAACAATTAACACAGCAATAAACATTGCGATATAAAAATGGATAAACACAAAAACAAACAGAACTGAAAAAGGAAACATTCGTCCTAGACAGTATACTGTTTATGTAAGGAATATAATACGAAGGGATGTGCTGTTATAGGAAAATAATCAATGACGGGATGGTGGGATGCGGCCTGACAGGAAGCGGAGTTACCCCAAAGTTAAGTATTTTCCTATAATAGGATGCCCCAAGGAGTTTTATTCCTCTTATACCACAGCAATTTGCCAACACAATTTTTTTTTTAAATTAATTAAAGAATGACATGTCCTACTCTATATCCACTTATAGTCTTGTTGTGAAACATCCATGAAACAAGTTAGCTCCTATTATCACTTAAGTTATAAAAGCTATAAACGGTTATTCCCTCATCTCCTCTCCTTTTTCTTTCGCTTTTAGTCTCTTTTAAAAAACTTAAAAGTTTTCCGAAAAAGGTCACAGCTGTACCTTGACTCCTACAAAGCACTGATACTGGACATGTTATGTCGCTATGGAAATGAGAACAATCAAAATGAACCAATCAGAACTCAACAGCGCTGTGGCGTAATAATCATCATCACAACACTGGCCACACAATATCCACACAAACACTGTAACATGGCACCATGTCCTCATTAACTCTAGCATCCTCATCAATATTAAAAATCCACATCAGTATTAGCGCTTCTGTAATCACAGCATTCACATGGTGGAAAATGTAAATAATTTGTTTTTTTTTTTTAAAAAAAAAAATACAGTCTTTAATAGTAATAGTAATAATATTAATGTTTTAAATTCTCTCTGAATCAATTCTGTATCAATGCACAAAATTTCATAATCAGAATTTTACATTACAATTATTAATTATGTTCCGATCGTAAAATGTCAACAGAATCAAACATTTCTGATGTAAAATAAACACTGGAACACTAAGCTTAGGGACGAGTGAAAAATATATAATAATAATAATACATGATACGTATGCCAAAATTTTGTTTTGTTGAGGTTTTGTAAATGAACTGAGCCAACAAATTATTAGAGCGACATTATGAAAAAACCAAGAGCACAAAATCTTATTCAGTATTCACAACATTTAAGAAGAACGTAGAGAACTGGGGACTAAGAATACATGGAACACTAAAATTGCATGACATCATTTATTGCAATGTCATTATCACACCGTCATATGGCTCAGCCTCTGGACTTCTTTCGGGATGTGAAATATTATGTTTTTAAAAGCAGCAAATAGTCATGCTGAAAAAAAACAAAAAAAAAAAACATTGTAGGTTATAGAAGTCCATTAAGATGCAGGAATAATCAATTCATAATTGCATCAAGGCAGCCGGAAAGGAAACTGAATCGAACCCCGAAGTCCCTAGAGATTCCCACATCTCCCCTAAAGGTCCTCATTATAAAGGTTACATACATGTGTGACATATATGACGATTTAGATACACAGGCTGAGTAGATAAGCACCGTAACACTATTATACACCTACACACTTGCACATTATTTGACATCGGAGACAATAAGGCCCACTATTTTCTACACACTGTCACACACACACACACACACACAATGAGCCAGATGTTTGCTACAGCCACAGAGCAAAGATAGCACATAAACATACATTTCCCTTACTTATGAAAACGTAAGGGCACTGAGTACAACCCAAATCCTGGACAAACATGATACAGACATGGAAATACAAGTCCACTGGCTGGAGAGCAAGAGAGAGAGAGAGAGAGAGAGAGAGAGAGAGAGAGCATGCAGACTTTGAGCAGAAGGCCATCTCTGAGATTAAATTACTCGTCCCCCAGGCGACATGCCCAGTCCATACTGTACTACTGATCTCTTTCTCTCTTCCTCATGTGATGGTCCAATCACAGACACACAAATCATAGACACATTTCTCAGTCTGTATTTTGTAGCACTGCTTCAGTACAAACTTCTTCACTACAAACATCATGGGATGCGATGTTTCAGCTATCACAGCTGATGGGATGTAAGTTATATAACTGACTAAGTTGTACAGGGCACTCCAGAAGTATTGGCACCCTTACAGAAAATGGGCAGAATTGATATATAAAATTAATAACATGCAGTGAGTGATATTTTAAGGTTAAAGACATGGGAGCGGTGTTATGTTTTGTTTTACTAAAAACACAAATGAAAAAAAAAAAATGTGTGTAATTCTTTGCTGCAATACACTGGTGTAAGAAATATCTCCACCCTTAAAATTAAAATTTGGTGAAGTCTCATCTGGTTAGAATAACAGCCTCTCATATAATGCCTAACATGGATCTAGACACTTGTGGAGAGATCTTGGACCTTTTCTAAGGACAGTATAATTTAAGAAGCTTTTGTTAAAGTTTATACATGTGCAGTGGTGTGAAAGAAAATATAGTTCTGTTTGAAATTAACTGATCTTGCAGTACAAGCTTGATTTTTTTTTTTTTTCTGTTTCATATTCCTTTTGTCAAAGTGCCATGTTGTAGTGATGCAAGTGAAATTACAGACTCCATCTAAGACAACAGAAGTTTTTATTATGTATAAGCACAAAAGTGAGATTTGTCTTTCAGACACTGACAGGTATCGGCAGTTTTAGAAAAAAAAGAAAATCTGCTTGGACTGTCTAAGGAGGAAGAAACCTGTAGATAATGGCCTCCATTTCCATGTTCCAAGAATAGACACAGGAAGAAAACCATGATGGAATAAGTTGGAAAAGTGGGCGGTTACATGATATATGCCAAATATCTACCTCTGATTGAATTCTGTCTTGAAGAGTCAAGTGCATACCAAAGACAGGACTGGTAGAAAATAATGCTCTATTCCGATATTCTATAAATCAGGCAAATAATTCCCAGCATGCACATAGCCAGGCTCTGTGTGAAAGCATAATATTCTTGTAGTCTAAAATGGTGATGGATGCTTTATGTTTGTATTCAGAAGTTGTAGGCCAAACTCTTGCCACTCAGAATATATACAGTATGTCTGTTGGATGTGAACATATGTGTCACTCGCCAAAATGACCAACCCTCCGTAAACTCAGTTATTAATTTAAGGGCTCTTTAGGACTGATTTTACCAAGCATTCTTTATACATCTCTTTTGCAGGACTTTTAAAAACCAGAATGTACAATAGTGGTCCTCTTATAGACTAAATTGACAAAATTTAAAAACGCTTAAACAGATTACATAGAACAGAACAAGGAGAGTACTGTGCACAGGAATAAGGACCATAATAGTACAGGACAAAGTGAGGAAAGGAAACATCGAGACAAATAGTCAACAACCTGAAATAATCATGTCAGCATATCAGCGCTCTCAGACTGCCTGTGAACACGTCCAAATACCGGACACCTTTCTGCTGAATAACACCCTTTACTGGTTGCTGACTCTGGCAGCCAAGAGCAAAAGCCATTAGCTGTCCGCATTAGCATCTCAATGCAGTCGCTATCAATCGTGATGGATGAGTGCATCTCTAAGGCTGCAGCAATGTTAGTTTTACTGATCCAAAAGACTTCTGTCTGCACTGGCAATGATAGATGTTTACGCCTTAGAATTAGGTAAATAGCGTGGAACAATACCATATACTACATTTGGTACAAGAAGTAGTTTCTCTTCAGCAACTGTGAGACAGCACAATAGCTGTTTGCTGCAGTACAAGCAACAGTCTTAAACGTCAAGCAGGAATCTCACTTAGTTTGTATGAGAAGCTTCAACGAGAGTGCTCCGGCAAATCTGGGCCAAGGAGCTACAAGAGAGAGAAAAAAAAACAATCAAGACATGTTAAGCAGTTTACTTCTTTCCGACAAACAAAACAGTCACTGAACAATCAGTGGAAGTAAGTGTGCCATTTCCAAGCCAACAGCTCAAGGACTCGCATATCTAATGTAGTGTTCCTCATGAGGACAGGCACTTCTGCTGGTCCAAGACACATCTGAATGGCAGAGAATTCAAAAAAGGAGCCATTTGCATTTGGCCTCCATGAAAGGCCTGGACTCATCAAACTCCATTAGTTTTATTAAGAAGCCCTCAGTCAGGGTGATGGCCATTAGCATCACTTAGTGGGATTTGCTAGCTCGCTAATATCCCCAATAACGTGCAGTAAAGGGCTATTACCATGCCAGTGCCACTGCTGTGCTGGGAATGGCCCACCACCTGGATAATATCTGGTCAGCAGTGGTCCTGGGTGGTCCCTCTTCACTCATGGACGTAGAGGGTAGAGGGGGGCTCACACATTTTGCAAAGTAACAGATGGGCTACACTATACCTACAAACTGACCTACATGGCAAGTGTACCTGAAAAAAAGTGCTATGAAAAAAAAGTATTCATATCACCTTTCTGTTATGTTGGAAAAACCCAACCAAATGGAGTCATTCATCTTCATATACCTTATATAAGAAAGATAGCCTTCAGAAACAGTGAACCACACACCTGGAATAAACATCACAGGACCCTGAAACGGGATACTCTTATTACACTGTGGCATTTTAAATATTTAATTGAAGCTAATGAATATAAATGTCTCACTTAATGTTCTGTGATATTTATTTTTGCCCTTTCGATCTCTTGTAATCTATTTATTATAACTATAAAATGCATTGTTGTAAATCAAGGCTCACCTTCCATGTAAATAACTGAAATTAGATTATGATTCAACTTTTCCGACGCTCGCATTCCCAGTGCAACACTGTCCTCCTTCAGTACATGTAAATATACACACAGATTTTATTAAGACACAGTGCTTGTCAGGTCAGTGATAGAACCAGTTTTCAATCACCGTAAATTCTGGAAGTGCATCTCTTTGCTGGTGCGTCATGTAGTTGTTGCTGCTGTTGTCCTTTCAGCGGATCACTGGTCCACATGCTTGATTTAGCACAGGTTTTACGCCGGATGCCCTTCCTAAAGCAACCCTCCCATTTTATCCAGGCTTGGACCGGCACTGAGAGTACACTGCCAGTGGCTGGGTTGGTTCCCTGCCCGGGAATCGAACCCGACCCACGGCGGTGAGATCACAGGATCCTTAGGCACTAGACCGCCAGGGATGAAAAAAACACATCTGGTATATCCAAAATAGTGCACTATTTTGGAAGTTTTGATATTCATCTCCAAAAGCATAGTAGAGAATATCCAGTGAACTAAAAAAAAAAAAAAAAATCCCACAAAGTGCTACAATAGGTTAGGGTCCAAACAAAGTGCCCATGAGGGAACAGAACACCTAAAATTCACTTTGCCATTTGTATGGAATAGAAAGTAGGGCACCATTTCAGTCATAGGGACTGACTTCCTGTCAGGATGCCATGTGCGCCACGCAGCTTCCCTGTGCCTTGGGACCAATTAGTCACCCTTCTACATTTGGCATGGTAGACTACACCACCAAACACATCAAGCTGTACACATCATTATTCCAGCAGGCTTTTTATGCAAATGAAAGAAGGGCAGAGGGCAGGTGCTTTTTAAATGAACGATGAGTAAAGGCCGCAAATGAGTTGTCTTCATTTAACCCTATATTTGAAGGTTAATATAATTACAGCTTGCAATTTGCAGCTAACATATTGTACTCGTTAAGGGGTTGGGCAATATGGCAAAAATCTTACATCATGGTACATAATGTAAGGTACTAACACATTTTCATAATACACAATATATATTACATATTTGGGCAAGCTAACAAAGTGCAATCATAATGTTGCTTTTTTATTGTGATATTAACATCTAATCTCTGCTTCTGATGCTCCACTAATAACTTTTGTGTTCAGAATCTCAAGGTTGCAATCTGATTGGCTCTGTGCACCTCTGTATGCTGCCTTGAACTAGAAAAACATATATTGAAAAAGCTAAGATTGAAATAGCTAACAAACCAGGATCTTGTTTCAGTCTGGATTTTTCAATACATATTGAAAAAGCAAACATCATCTCATTCTTAGACCAGTTTATTAGCCATTTTTTTTTTTGAAACAGTGATGAGTAGACAAGTTTGGCCATTTACAATACCAGTCAAATGGCCTCTTCCTGTAAAAGTAGCCAGTTCTTGGATCCTTCCAGTGATAAAAAGTACCAGACTCTCAAGTGAAAGCTAGAAGTCTGGTTTGAAAGACTATCAATTCTGTACCATCATATTGTCCTGACCCAGACTTCCATAACACCAATGTGGTGTCCCTGTGGGCTCTTTATTTGTCTCCACTCTGTTTTACAAAAGCGCATTACGTAGAGGTGCATGTCTTATCATTACGTCCATCCTAGCCATGTGCCTTAAAGCTAATAACATGAACAGGGTTAATCTCTTAATGCGACACAGAAAGCAGAATTTACTGGTCTTCAGAAACAAGTGTGATATCTTATTATACAACAATACTTATAGATTGCTATGTCTGTCAAATGATATAATATGTCCTCTATTTCAAAGCATTCAATAAATCCTTGTAACAAAACCAACAATGTCATGAAAACAGAAAACTCCTCTGATCGAACAAGATCCAAGGTCAGAAGGCTGATCATCCTTAGCCATAGTAAGACAACCTAACATGATATAGATACACTGTTCCTAAACAAAGCTGTCCTCCAGTGCTATTAATGAGGAGAGATTTAGTCTAACACGTGCCCCGAGCATGTGAGACATGTTCATTCCAAACCTAATCTCATTTCAACTGTTATTATTATGCAGCCGTTAGAAGGACAGAGACACAGCAGACAGAAAACACCACTGATCTTTTCGGTACAGTGATTTACAGAAAAACAAATATGACAAATACTTTTAAATGAACTTTCTCTTGTTTTTTGTTGACATAACCACAAGCTTGTACTTGCAATTCATTAACTGTAAGCCATAACTGTACCTGTTCTAATATTAAAAGTAAAGCATGTGATATACTAACAAAGCATACCGAAAAGCGGCTGTTTATATTTTACTGCACTGCAATAAAGGATGAAATTATAATGCAATTATACAGTAGATCTTGAGCAGTGAAATATGAATATACAGCTAACCTACAGCAGCCAATTCAGCCTAATGTGATAGCATCCGCTCTAAAGGAGTTCACCATTTGCTAATTACCTTTTTCATCTGAGAGTGTGCTCTCGTTAACGGTAGGGAAGCTAGAGCCAACCCTAATCATCAGTACTGTCAGTACATCCACAAGTTGAATGGGAAAATGATGTAACAAAGAAAGACACCTTCACTCACAGCTTTTATATATGCAAGGTCACTACCAGCTGAGGACTATTGCTCTGTCTGCCTGTCTACCTGTCATCCTGTCTGCCTGTCATCTGCCCCTGCTTACTCACGGCAGCTGCAAATACACTACCTCTTTCCAGAGCATGCAGAAGAAGATATCCGAAGCTAAAATATGCTCAGCCTCAGAGAACATGGAGAGAAAAGCAGTGAGTGAGTGAGAGAAAGAAAAGAGGAATGATAGGGGATGATATCACGGCTCACTAAAGACGTGACAGAGATTTCAGGGAGCGTCTGAGCAAGGACCATTAGCTGGGTTGATGCCGTGACAGTGGTAAAGCTCTGAGTGAACGATATAAATGAAAAATACTATAAAGCTGACATACTGCACGATGGTCGTATCCTACACTTGAATAAAGAAGAGCGTAAATAGAATTAAAAAATAATACTTATGGAGATCTTTGTTTCTTTGCATAATCACATACACAAACACCCAATAATCTATTTATCATGCAACGCTAAGCAATATCAAAATGTTAAAGAAGCAATATTTGTTTGTTTGTTTGTTTGCAATATTTACAGTCCTCTGCTGCCTATAAGGTGAATTCCCGTTACAATGTATACACCGTCAAGTCTTCTCTTTCCCTCCAAATGAATTGTAGCCCCTCCAGTAATACTATGTATGCCCCATGATGACATAGATTCCCCCTTCACATCGCGGTTCGAATGGCCAAACGGGCACGCACTGGTGTTTATTCTGGTCTTGTTATCTGATTGTGTCCACCTGTTTTGTGCTAGTTCTTGATTAGTTTGTCTATCTATACTTTGTTGTGTCTGGGTACCTTTGCAAAGTCTTGTTGTGCTTTACGTCACTAAATCATGTTCTCCTGAGTGCCTTGTTTCTACATATTATGCATTATCCATGGTTGATGTTGCCTGCTAATGCTTTGATGCATGCCATGGACAACGATTATGATTATTGTATTAACCCAAATAAATATCATGCCACCCACATTTGCATCCTACCTTACGTGCCTGCACGTTACACACAAGTTGCCTTTTGGAGAAAAAGAGCAGAGCTGAGCTCTTGAGCTCGGTGTCAACTAATTTCTCGACCTTAAAACTTCTTTGACTACCTTTAACACCTTTAACTACCCAACTCAGGTATTCTCTGCTGGAAGTCATTAAACTACAGCAAAAGTAGCATTTTGAAAAGTAATACATTTTATACCACAGAGATGTTGAATGTTTGATTCTGATTGGTCAAAAGCTATGGATTAATTTTCCATAATTAGTAGCAGTAGAATGAGCTGCAAGGTTTTTATGGTTTTATAGCAACAACATACACAGGAACTTGTATGGAGGACGCGACACATAAACAGATTAAAAACATGTGTAATAGAAGGAGTCTCCAGTGTCAATGCTTTAAAACGGTCAAAGGTAAAGCTGTAACTTTAGGTTTTCTGCTATGGGAAAGTCTTCAAGATGGAGGGCAAGCTAACAAGCTAAATTTTTTTCGTCCTTTTCATTTTGAGAGAAATAAAAAAGAGAGCCTAGTGAGTGTAACTGTTTATAGCTGCTATAACATAGTACTGACAAGAGGAACTAACTTGTTTGGCAGATGTTCCACAACGGTAAATGCAGCTATAAGGTGATAAAATGTAAGACATGTCATTCTTTAATACCTAAATATTGTTACACTTGGAAAACTGCTGTGGTATAAAAGGAATTAAACACTTCAGGTTTTTGCTTTGTGTAATGGGCTGTATCAAACCATCATTTATTATTTTCCTTTAACAGCATGACTCGTGATGTTTTACTCCTTACATAATAGAACGGGGTAATTTTAGGTCCAACCTACTGTAGAACTTTATGAAAATATATTAATTTTATTACACTGCTCACTATCCTGAGAGCATCGTATGTAAACTTTTTACAAGCTACAATTTAAAAAAAGTCACATAAAATAACTCCTTGTTTTAAAAACAGTGTTGTTGGTGAAAGACACAACAGGGTGTGTTTTGACTAAATTTCATTTAGCCACCACATATACTATAACAGTGTTATCAGGCACTGCTCTCATCACTACCGATTAGTGATAGTAGTGCCGCAAAGGCTATCAAATGCGACGTCATTATCCCAGCCACTCATTAGTGGTCCAGAGCCCTGAGTGTTTGATTTTCTTATGTGTTGTCAGTATATGCAGGCCATTGTTTGCCTTGGTCAGCCTACAGTCTCTTTTATCTTCCTCCCACCAGCTGTGTGAGCGTTAGTCAGAGAGCATTGTGGGAGGTCACACCACAGCCTCATTTGAATGACTGCTTGCTTCTCTTCTTTAGTTTCGGTCCTTGGCTGCATTGTAACACTTATTATAGCTGGAATTGAGGCTAGTGCTGGTTTGGTATGCTTCTTTACAAAAATGCTGATCTTTTGGAATTCGTATAAATAGCCAATTTTAAGAAATCAGCTAAAAGGAAAGTAGCATGTTGTAATAACATAAAACTGCAACTCCATCATCAGCAAATTAATGGTATGACAACCAAATCATACTAAAATTAGTGTAATTGTGAAACAAACAACATGTGGCCAATCGAAAAGCACACGTAGGTAAATGTTATTATAAAAATCAACTCTATAATAATTCTATACTAAATAACAACTGTCTTATGCTCATCCCAGGATTCTTATTCACAAGACACACTTGGTACTGTTTTTCTTTATTCTTTTACAACTGTATAATGTAATGAATTATAATCTCGCTATTGGGTGTCACACAGAAGATGGGCTCCATTTGAGTCTGGTTCCTCTCATGCTTTCTTCCTCCCGTCATCTGAGGGAGTTCTTCTTGCCTCTGTTCCCTCTGGTTTGCTTATTAGGCGCCTAAATCCACACCCGGATATCTATAAATCCACTTTGTGACCATATCCATTGTTAAAATATATATAGTGCATACAGTAAAACTGAAATGAATTCAGATTGAAGTATAATTACATAATAGCTAACTTCACTGGTACTATGAAATGAAGCAGCCTCTAAGCTCCAACCTCTAACTTCTATGAACAGGATAAGTCAGAAATTGAGAAATGTACACTGCAAAAATGCTGACTCTCTCTAGACTAGACTAAACTAGATTAAACTAGACTTCCATATATGGGAACCAAAATGGGAGGAGGTACGTATATTATTCACAATGTGGGATGAGAAAGATTAGTTTAACTTGCCCTAAAAAAAACAGAGCACACTGTGCATAATGCTTGTGCTCACCACAGTGAACTTCCTGTACTATGACAACAAGGCAGTGATGCAAGAATGAAAAAAACAGGTTTGTGAGGAAACAACTGTTTATAGCTGTAATAACGTAAGTGATAACAGGAACTAACAGATGTTCCACAACATTAAACATAACTATAAACTGATGAAAAGTACAATGTGATCTTTAATATATATATATGCAATTCCCAAATATATATTTTTGGCAAAATATTAAGCTTTTAATGGACTTAATAACAAATCATTGGTTAGGAAATTAGCAAGAATTAAACTAATAGATAAAGGAAGTTAGTATGGGGGAGCTTTTCCCTTTGATTTCTTTAAATGTTTAAGCCTTGTGACCCTGGATGGGCTGCATCAGGTGTGGCAGAAAACCAAATAATGACTAATCTTTTAAGAGAAAAAAAAAAAATCACAAAAGATATTTTTGGAAAACCTTTTTACACCCAGACGTGTGTTAGTTTGAATTTTACATCAAACATTTGAATCATTACCATGATTTTACCATACAAGAAGACTATATAAATGAATTTCCCTGTTTCTAGCTTTTCCCCAAACAGTTCACTGTAGCAAAAGTAAACGAGCAAACAGTGGCACAGGAGCTCTCAGGAGTGCATTTGTTTAATTCTTACTAATTTTCCACCCAATGATTTGTTTTTTTGCCCATATATATGTATATATATATACATATATATATATATATGTATATATATATATGTATATGTATATATATATACATATATATGTATATGTATATATATATATAAAACTGTGATATAAGAAGAATAAAACAGTTGAAGATGTGCTGCTATTGAAAAAAACTTCAGGGTTGTAACACTAACTCTGCTTCACATCATGCCACGCCGTCTTATTTCATTCCTTACATTTCGAGAATCGGTTTACCAATTTTACCACTTATGGCAAATTAGATTATTAGATTGAAACTCTGTAATGAGTGCACATAAATAATGTATTGCATGTTACATCCTGGGTATGAGATCAGACTTGTCTGAATTCCCAGCAAACCATTTAGACAAACACACATTGTGCCATAAGGATTGAAAAGAATGATTGAGTTTTTCTGCTTATTCTATTTCACTATCCTCCTCCTATCACTACCTCCTATCACTTTCTGCAATGTTTATGTTACTGGTGGATTTACAATGTAGCACGAAGACTTCCATTTTTATTATATCCTCTACCATTGTAGCTACATTCATACAGGAACGTGTATGTGTGTTTTAAAGTAAGGTGTAGTCAGGCACAGCATCAAGCATTTCAGCCAAGCTAAGCCCATTTCACTTAAACAGTGGTCATGGGAAAGGAGTAAAGTCCCTCTGCATTCATTACCCCATAAGCAGGATCTACTACTCCCAGAAAATAAAGCCCGGGACACACTCCTCCTTCTACTGTAAAGCAGATTTGCATGATTACACAGTTCGCTGTATTCAGGATGCGACGCTAACATGAAATGCAAATACTACTGTGGTGCTAGGTCAAATGCCAAATGAAGCTAGTAAAGCTTCTCAAAGGCTGAATGAAATATACATGAAAATGGCAGTCTGAATGAGGACGGCTAGCTTCTTTGCCCAGTGAGAGCTTTTTTTTTCTTTACACCCATCAGCATGTGAGCTCCACTTCCCTAACTCAGGAATGCTCACTTGTCAGTGCTTAGAGAAGGTGGGCGATTCATTTAGTGAACAAAAGCATTTTCACACAAATTTAAAGTAAAGCTTTCTCTCTCTCTCTCTCTCATAGATTCGCTCTCTGTTTCCATTAGCATGTAAATAGCCAACCAGATGACTTGAGACAGAGGCCCAGGGAATTCTTACACAAGTGACAGCCCTTACTAGAAGCATGGGAAGGGCAGCTTCACTCCCACACCCCTTCTCTGGGACTTTCTTGAAGGTGTCGGATATGCAGACTAAATATGTACGGTTTGGTGAGTGGGGCACGATGTGTGAGGCCAGGAAATGAAGGAAGGTGGATTTTAGGAAGGGCAACAGAGAAATTGAAGCTGTGGGTTTGTGGATCAGTTGCAGTTTTGCTCTAAATAGCCTGTGTTTCCTGTTTGTCCTGTCCTCCGCTGATAAGTGCACTCTTTTTCTTTCTTCGTACCTGTAATTTTCCAGGACCAGTCAAAGAAATATTGAGGCAACGTCTCTAGAAAAAAAAAAAGATACATCTGTAGATGCATGACAGTTTCATTGTGTGATCAACGTTCACACAACGGCACAAAGAAAAGTTGAATTAAATTTATTAAAATTTCCCTTCATCTCAGCCGAGTTTTGCTTTTTTTGAATTTTGCAATGAAGATACATGACTAATCTAGCTAACATATGGGGATTCTTATAGCTGCCAGTTTAGCCGAAATCTTCACATACTCCCCGGAAAGCACATTTCCGTTGACATAATGACATTTAAATAGTTTCATCAAATATTTTAATCAAATTGGAACTATATTTTTATCCAGTTTACTTCTATTCTGCCTTCAAACTTTAGTTCTACTTGAATTTGTTGAGCAGGAAGTGATTCTGGTTTCAAGATGGCTGCTTCTCCTGTTTTTAAGCTATGTGGCATTATTTCTGTCCTTTCTTTATATAACACTGTGTCATGCATTGTTAGAAACCATATAAACAAGTCTGTTTGAGATCCTAAAGGATATGAAGTGTCTGAAGTCATCATGTGATGATTTCGATATTGCACAATGCCAAGCTGGCAGCTACAAGCTTCTTGTTACTTAGCTACATCAGCCTCATAACTCCAGTGCAAAGTTTCAAACACCAGTTTATTTGCCCTGAGCTATTGTTTCTGTAGGCCTGTTTACAAAGCTGCAATGTGTCAATTTTTCACATCATGTCATAACTGCTTCCACAACTTTGACCTCAAATGTCCTTAAATGCCACCTTTCCATTGCACTCACACATTATTCCCCAGCGTCCATCATCTGCATCTGCATGCTTAGCTGTTAATACTAGCCAGAGCCTTCCAAATTCACATTCCTCTTTTGGAATAACTGATTAGCTTATCAACGCACCACACAAAGTAAACAGACCAACAGTGTGGAGATAATGACTGTCCCACACCCTGGAAAGGGGAAATTGATTTGCATTCTGAGTCATTCTGTAGGATCGTCTAGTCATTTTGCCTTCTGTTGAAGTGTTGGAGCTGCTGCATAACGTAATGTTCGTCAGGGTACAATGTGGCCCCTGATGTTTCCAGGTCCAGGATTATAACAGGTGTAATATGGACGATATGGGTAGTCCATAGCAATACAGCGATTATAGCAATACATGGCGTGACCATCGTATGATTCAATTTAAATATTAAATATTAACAGTAAAATTATTTATTATAGTAATAATGTTCCAGTAACAGGTAAACTTCATTAAGTAAAGGTAATTAAAGGACTAACGACCTCAGTTCATCTTTTACATAATATAAGAAAGATCTAGACAGATCAACTGATCAGACAGATATTAAATATTTCTTTGCCGGCATGTTTACCGATTTTATTCACGGCTATCCCTATAACGTTACTTATTTCACTTACCTGTCTATACATTTAGTGCCCATTCCACTCCTTTGTACTAAACTGTAGCATTGAAGAACAATTTCAGACTCACTGTGAACAGTGAATATGTTCGTCAATCCCAAACAGTGAGCGTAATACTAGCTACTGATGATTAGCTACTAGTGATTAGCTTCCGAACTAGCTACTGCTTCTTTTTATTTTAAAATCTAAGACCATAATTTGTATTAGCTAGCTGGCTGGTACATAGCTAATTTCTGCATCATTCATGAACGTCTGCTAGGAAAATGGAACCATCTTGAGCTTCTACAATAATGTACATGATAAAACAAGCCACCTTTATGCTATTTCACCCTAACTCCCATGAAAGAGGACAAAAACAGATGATAGACTCTACAGTTAACTATAATCGTAGTTGTTTTTAATCATTTAAAATGTATTTCAGCCAAATGTACCATCCAAAGCAATTGAGGAGCTCGTCCTGCTGTCCCTCTCTAGATCTATGGCTATCCTAGAGTCATAGTCACAACAAGGAAATGGAGATGACAGCCTTGTTTTCACACATTCAGAATTTCAAGAAACAAATATGATAGTGAATTGAGCAGAAGTCTTTATTTGTTGCATTTTTAAAGGAATGGTCCACCTCAGAGGTTAACTAACTAGCTTAGCGCAGTACAGTGCATGTTTACTTAGAGAGCTTTAGCCCCTGACCTGCAACTGACACATTTATCAACACAGAATTACGCAACCTGACTAAAGCAAACTTTGATAACCTACACAGATAAAAAAAAAAAAACAGTCCCTTACACAAAAGAGGGGACTTTGTCTGTCTCTGGATCAAATACAAATTCATGAACACCAGCTTATAAACCGATTTGCCACAGAGTAATCACCTAAGCCAATGCACCTCACTTCCGGCCTCACTTCAAGGTCTTCATCAGCAGGGGATTAGATAAATACCCCAGCAAAGTAAACATCAAGCTGTCCAGAAGAATTACTGTTCAGTACTAAGAGTGAACAAATTGCTCCAAAAATTATGCCAAAGATACACGACAGAACTACAATCAGCTGATTCTGAAACTGTTTACAATATCTGACTTAAAGCCATACATTTTACAATACTTTCTCCCCCAGGCTCTGTTGTGACAAGGCAAAAAGTAGACAAGCAGCCATTCCTGTAAAACTAGTAACACGTGCAGTCTTCTCAATGTGTCTGACAAAAGTGATACAGCAGTGAATGAACTGATACTGAAAGCTGACAAGGTAAAGCTAATTTCAGCAACCTCTGTTCCTGGGCTTCGACAGGAAGTGAAAATCTGTTAGGGCAAAAAAGAAAAACACCAAAAATATAACTCTTCCTAGTTGAATTCACTCTCAGATGTTCATTATACACAAACTTAGTGGTCTTGTTCACTCTGTTCAATGTATGTTAGTTGTAAATACAGTTAAAAATCAGTTTCCAATGACTGCACTATAGAGTATATAATAACTAAGAGGAAAAAAAAAGAGAGATTGGTGAGGGAATAACTGTTCATAACTGCCATAACGTAAGTGCTATCAGGAACCACCTTGTCTCATGTACGTTCCACAACATCAGCTGAAGCTATAAACTTATAAACTATAAGAATTATGATGTGTTGTTAATTAATACATTAAAACTTGTAATCATTGACAAACTGATGTGGTGTAAAAGGAGTGAAAAGCATTTCACTCCTTTTATACCACATCAGTTTGTCAATGATTGCAATAATCATTTCAATTCGGGGTGGTAACAGTGACTGTGCTAGCACCTTCGCGTAACCTCCTAACTATTTTCCTAAAATAGCACACCCTGCTGTGTTTTTTCCCTTACTCACAATATGTACACCTTTTTATAACATAACGCAAGATTTAACCTAACTCACTGTGACAAGTAGCAGACTGAATAAGAAAATATATTTTTGCACTGAATGTCTTTTTCCTTCATGTAACATTTTAAAGAATTTATTTTTGTTATTGAACCCACAGATCTTGTGCAAGTGTGTTAAAGGTGTTATTACTGTTTTGCTGGCATTTTGTTGTTAAGAAAAGACAAAGTCATAATGTCATTTATAGCAAAACTCCACCGGATACTAGATTAGAGACACTAGAGCACAGTCAACAAGAGAGGTCATGATCATTCTGCTCCTCGGCCTCAGACTCGTCCTAGGGTTATGGGCTATTTTTGGGTCATGAGCATGATCTCAATGCCAATGATGAATCATTCTCAGAATCTACTGGTTATTTTGAATCATTACTGGACACCTGCGTATGCCAGTCTGTGTTTACCCACCCTGTTGGCGGAACACCAGAACCAAGCTGCCCAAACACGAAGGTGCATGGCAAGAAGAGAAAAAGCCTGAGTCATATTGGATATCCTTTTAAAAATAGGCCTGAGGTCTTTCAATGCCAACTGCAATTAGAAGCTAACCCCGATACTGTCAGGACTCATTGCAGTGTCCAGATGTATCATTCCTCACTTGTGTTACACACCTTTTCTCTTAGTTTCAATATAGGCTCTGAATAATTCAGAGTACTTACTGAATAATAAGCTTTAAAAGGAATAACTGGGCAATAATTTAGGAGTTTAGAGGGTTAAATCACCTGACTTTGAACAACACTAACATATCAGCGAGTGACATTTATACCGGAAGATGAAGGCGAGTTTCAACACACAGGATGTGTGCAATCACACCCACCAATCGAGGCATTGAGATTAGCATGTCTCAAACAGTCATAGTACTGACGAAACTCTGTATGTCATGACACAGAATCTTCTAACCAGCCGGGATGATATTGACTATCACATGAATCCTGTGCAACCTGGATGTATTGCACTGTACAGGCTGCAGAACTTCATGACCCAGACGTGTGAATCAGGTTTTCCATCATATGGCCAAGCCAGGTTTTGCATGACGCTACTGCTGAGATGGTACATTTGGTTGCCACGCCTAGGCTCCGACCAGTCCACGTGTGCTAATACCTGACAACTAGTACAAGCAGAAACATGTATTCACCTTCCAACAAGAGATTAGTGAACAACACAAAGTGATTGAGTTACCAGAGAAGGTAACTAGGTTTATAATGATCCTTCCCAACCCTAGACACAGAGATATGATAAAAAGTTTTGCTCTTTCCCAAGACCAATACACCTGAACCTGGTAAAACCGTCTTGTCTCAGGGACTTGTTGAGTATCACCCTATTGTTTGGATAAGAATGGTTATAAGGCATTAAAGCAAGCTTAGCAAGTGAGCTAGTGCTACTAATGATCGGTTCCTTTTGAAATTATAGCTCATAATGATAATCATGGTGAAACAGACAAATCAGATTTCCTGTAATTATTTCCTGGAAAGAAAACGTATGATGTAAGGCACGTGTGTTAAAAGCTCAGACAGTTTAAGATTGGGAAACTATGCACTAGAGTATATGTATACATACTCAGCTGGTAAATTATTTTATTCTTATATTGGCCCTAAGGTAGAGATGCACTGATCCTGGCTTTTTTTTTTTTTTTGTGATACAATACTGATGTGAAAGCTCTGAGTATCGGCTCATAACTCGTTACTGATCCAATACTGACATCCTCACAGTTACCCAGCTGAGTCTCTGAGATATTTCCCCAGTTACATGAAAAATCACAAGTATGACAGCTGTCTGGATTTAAAACAAACCTCTGTTCACATGTATGATCTTTGTTATGTCAGTCAATAAAACATACATTCACAGCAAATAAATCAAGTCTGATCAACATACTGATCCAGTGTTTCACGCCAGTATCGACCCTGTTACTAATATTCAGTGTTGGATCAGTGCTCCCTTATTCTGAACTCTGAAATAACATTATAAATGCAATCTGTTTTCTGTTTTTAAAATAAAAAGTTTATAGTTTATTGGGGCCAGACTGTTTATTGATGATATTGTAATTTTTTTATATCTTCACTCAATTTTATGTTAAGGTCTTCGGGAACCAAAATGAAAAGAACAATATAAAAACATGTATTATTAAAGGTCGCTTTACACGAGAGACATAATATTTACACGAGAGACATAATATTTACACGAGAGACATGCACCTATTCTTTTGTCTGTCACACTGTCACGGTTTCATGTTAAGTGTAGTGTCATGGTTTGGGAGGAACTATATTTCCTTCCTAACAATACATCTCTCTGTCTTAACGTCTTAACTTCACTATTATTCCTTATTATCATTCTTATTATAGGCATTGCTGCCTCATAGCTCCAGGGTCCCTGGTTCGATCCCAAGCCTAGGCTACTGTCTGTGTGGAGTTTTGCATGTTCTTCCCCTGTCTGCGTTTTTTTTTTTTTTTTTCCCAGGTTCTCTGGTTTCCTCTCATCTCCCCAAAAAACTGAAAACATGGCAGTATGTGGCCTGGCTATATCTACATTGCCCCTAGGTGTGAATGAGTGTGTGAGTGAGGATGTGCATGGACTTCCATGCCATTCTGGGTGTATATTTCTGTCTGCTGGATAAAGTAATCAATTGAAGATAGATGAATGAATGGATGAATGAATGCACTGGCTGTCACTGGGTTACTTGTCCTGTAGAACAGTCATTCTGGGAGAAGATTATATTTCATTTCTATTCCTATCCATGATGAGAGGAATGACAATAAAGCTGACTTGACTATTATTATTATTATTATTATTATTATTATTATTATTATTATTATTAGCACAGGTGCATGAGTAGGAAGCAGATCCATATGCACACATGCACATGTGGTGTACATGTCAAGATGCCTCTCTCACCCAGCGTTTTGACGGCGATCTGGCGCGTGAGCGGCGGGGGAAGATTGATGCACACCAGATCCACATCCTGGTGCAGGAGCACGTCGTCGATGCGGCTGGTGTAGAAGGGCACGTCCATCTCCTTGGCCAGCTCCTCGGCCTCCTCCTGCGTGCGGCCCCACAGCGCCTCCACGGAGAAGCCCTCACTCTTCAGCAGCGGGATGATCACCCGCGCTGTCAGGCTGGTGCCGAACACACCGACCCCGGGCAGCATGGCGATCACAGCTCACTGCTTAGACCCCCAGCTGGTATAGCATGGCAGCACGACAGCACACGATCTCTCTCTCTCTCTCTCTCTCTCTCTCTAGCATCAGGTCGGCCATCCACCTGCACCGCGCGTGCCGCTTCCGCCGCTGCCTCGCATTTTCGCTTCCCTGTCCCCTATACAGTCTGAAACCTTTGAAACCTTATCCCCAAAGCATTCTCGCATTTAATTCAGCATCCTGTAATCCACAAGATCGGGCATGCGGGACTCGAGCGCAAAATGGTGCACTGAGGAGAAGGGCGCGCGCTACGTCCGTCTTCTGAGACGCGCGTGCAAAACAGAAAGCTAAACCTATCCCCCTCGGTGATGTCGGGCCAAACTGCGCCAATTTCTACAGCCTTAACCCAAACGCCGCTGTGCCTCTGTCAGTACTGCGGCCAGTGTGTCAGTGACACTCACTCCTCCTCCTGCCTGTTAACCCCTTCGCTCCTGCAGCAGGTCAACACACTCCTGTGCGTTTCCATGGCACAGGCGCGGCCACGGGGGAGGGCGTGGCTTACAACGATGACGTGTTGGGGGCTCGAGCCGCCGACTGAAACCTGCCCCTTCTAGGAATAAATATTTAATCTACAATAAATTTAAGAAACATATATATATATATCTTAAATTTATTGTAGATTAAATGTTTATTTAATCACACACACGTACACACACACACACAGACAGGTCCGGAAGTATTTGGACAATGACAGTTTTTGTGATTTTGCCTTTATACACCACAACAATGGATTTGAAATAAAACAATCAAGATGTGATTGAAGTGTAGACTTTCAGCTTTATTTTAAGAGGTTC
>CM075003.1:6336109-6383872 GCA_037576675.1 Pangasius sanitwongsei | reverse complement strand
TATATATATATATATATATATATATATATATATATATATATATATATATATATATATATATATATATATATATCTGTCATGTTGACGCCAGAATCGGCATATAACTACACTTCCCAGAAATCAGCGCGGTCTACCAACATGGCCGCCAGGGACTTACAACACCCAAACTCTCTCATGTTCACACGTACAAGATTACTGATTACATACACCTGGACTCAATTACCTTCACACAGTATTTAAGGACTTGCAGTTCAAATATTGCATTGTAAAGTATATGCTCTGTGTCATTTACTACTAGTCAATACCAAGCCGTTTGATTACTGTTTGTCTCTCTGGTTTTCTCTTTTTTTGTGATTCTGCCTAGTCCAGGCCATGTTTTTTTGCTCATCGCCTGACCCTTGCCTGTTACTTGACATCGTTTTGGATTACGTCTCTGTCCTGTTTGATACGTTAAATAGAACCATTGAGTACCTTGTGTCATCAGCTGATTCCTGACAGTATCATCACCTTTGTCTTCACTTCTTTTACCCAGAAATTCAACTTAAGCGTCCGGATAAGCCAACAGTAAACACTGACAATCCCTGTGTAAATATTGATTTTTCTACTGAACTTAAGTCGCAGACTCTATATAGGGCCCTAAATGTGTAAAAAAGTGACAGCACTTGCTACATCATACTTCATAGGCAATGCAGGTGTTATAACGTCTTACTAACATATGCACACATCTTTATAGTTGATCCAAATCAAGACAGTAGATTCATTTATGAGATGAATATCAGTCATGAAAACAAGTGCTTTAATAAAGTTCTGTAAACTTCCAGACATCTGCTCCTCTGATGTGTGTTATACATAGAAAGGGAAGAAAAATGAACTTGCTAGTCATGCAGTTAATCATGTAGGCAGATATAACATACATGATTGTTTAATGTAATAGTTAACCAAAAGATACACAATACTTCAGTTACCCCAAATTTAGTTGTTTAGTTGTAGTTGTATAAGTTACAGTAAGGTTACAGTAAGAATAACTAAATAAAAACCGTTTGGTTTGAAGGCAGATATTTATGGAAAAGATATTGTGAGATAAAATTCCATTATTTGTTAACGAAATCAACCTTCTAGCTCCAGGAGCCAAGCCTTTTCTTTGGAAAATCTATTCCTATAATGAACAACAGAACAACAATGAAACAAAAAAGTATGCATTCTAAAATAAGGAATACATTATGATTTACAATGAATACCTTTCCTCGGTGTGAGTTGGCACAGGAAGTTTACGAGGGCGAAAAAGGATGAGGTAGCAAAGAAACACAACAATAACTGTACAACAAGGTGTACAACAGGGAAACAGCTGTTTTTACAATCACTGAATACAATAAAGCATTGACTCGTAGCTAAAATGGGTAGGGTTTGTTTTTTTTTTCTTTTTGAACAGCTCATATATCTTCATTGTTTGTTGCCATGAAATTGCCATGAGTGAACAGTGTTCAGTGTTCAGTGTAGTGTGTATTGAGACAGCCTTGAGACATGTCAGGGAGAGTGTTTTATTTACAACCAGTGTATTGTCCTATGCTGGATTATTACTGACCAGTATCAGTCATGATGAATGCAGGTGTATTTTAAGAAACAATATTATTATTATTACTATACTACTATATATATATTACTATTATAATATTTAAAGCAGTTCCACATTGCAGTACATCAGCTGATAGTAAAATATCCTGGCATCCAGGATTTGTAAACAGGAGGAACGGGGGGAAAAAAAAAAAAAAAAAAGATCTGGACCACCAGTGACTAGTCAATAAGTAAAGGAGGCGTCTTTAATAGCCTGTCAATCATGCCGCGTGTCAATTCGGCAAGCTTCCTCTTCCTGAAGTATAATTTTGCATTTAAAGGTTGTGTTTGAGGGTGTGGCTTGGGATTGAACACTGAAGTGAAGAGATGTGTTTGTCTGAGACTTCAACACAGCTGGCGTTAGCTTTTTTGCTGCTAAAATCTCTGGCTATACTGTTAATAACTTAATGCTAGTACTTTAGGCGTGGTGACGCATGGTGACAGAATGAAAGTTTCCAGGGGGCGTAAGTAAGGAAATATCTCTCTTGCCGTGGTCTAGTTAAACATGAGGGTTAATTGAATTTTGTTGTGGTGCCAAAAGTTTCTAGTCATTATATTATTTCTTTCCAGTGGAACTGGTGCCACCTGGTGTACCAAATTATAAACTTATGAATGAATCGTTGTAGATATTGTTCTGAGTGTACCTTGCTTTTATATTTGTTCACTTTTACTCAAATCAATTAGTTTGACTAAATTATGGCTAGCAATAGAAATAAAGGACAAATGAGCCAAAGACACTAGATACATTTCAGCACTTTAATTTAAATTATTCAGAGGCACAAATGTAATTTAAAGGGCTACTCTCCACTACTGTGCATCCACATGTGCTACAATCGGTGCCTTTCTTGTATCATATGCACATTCTAGTACAGGTTTTGGTCGAGCGTGTCCATCACAGCAGATGTGAGACATAGGGCCGTCTCCTTTAAATCAAAATAATGAGGGACTGTGGATTTCATGATCTGAGATGTTTTAGATATAGATTTTTGATCACTCTGCTACACATTCCACAGATACACATACATACATACATACACATACACAGATATTACACATACATTGTACATTCTCTCTCTGACACAGCCAACACACCCACACACACACACACACAGGCTCACACTTCTCTCTTCTCTCCCAGTTAGAATCAGGCCAAAGCAAACACAAATGGTTTCTAATTTTTCTAAGAAACTAATGAGGCACGGCTTGTTAACTTCTCTACTTTGTGTCGTAATGGAGCCCCTCCTCTCACCGATCTTATTGTAGCTGTATATCAGTCCCTGGATCAACGGCTTGTCAGTCATCATCATCATCATCATCATCATCATCATCTCTTTTTAGCTCAGTTCCATGTGCTCCTGCCTCACCTTGATAGACAAGTTAAACCCTCTCCCACACCAAATAGTTGGTGCTAATGTGAAATTTTGATAAATGACATTTTTAACAGTGCTTGAGCCCATTTATTGTCCTGGTCCCATAAAAAAATTCTTCCAATGAACCAGAAAAGCATTGCATGTCATGTTCCATTTGGTTTAGGGGACAGAAAAAAAACAAAAAAAAAAAAAAACAAGAACAAGAACAAAAAACAAAACTTCATACACACTTACTGCCCTTCCCAAATTTCACTAAAATTAAACATAACACTTAGAGCAACATAACCGAAGTGCAGAGACTATGACCACAAACAACACAATAAGACTAAGTAAACTAGTACATGGATAGGAACGTGGATGGTAAACTCCACAGAAAGAGAGTCCCTCTTCATCAAAGTCCATTTGTAGGGACTCTCTTTCTATGGGCAGCTCTATCACGATGCACTGTAGAAAATACAATGTTCAGGTTACAAAATACTGCACAACTAAAAAAAAAAAAAGAGACTGTTTAAATATATACAGTGATGTATCCCTTTTTCACCACACAGGCTGGAACGACACTGGATACTAACAAGGCCAAAAGCCTGCAGAGATGACAATCGGGAATCCAGATTCGCTCTCTCACCCATGTTTCAGACCTTATCGACAAGAAAACAATTCAAACCACATAAGCTGCAATCACAGAAACACATTTTAAAAGGTTTATACGTTACACATACATAGTTTACTGTGATCTACTGTGCGCGACTGTAAATACACCTTACTACATGCACTCTCTCACACACACACACACACACACACAGACACCAAAAACACCTTCCAGTATGTCTTTTTGGCACAAATCATACTTTGATAATAAGGACAATTACATTAACTTAAACACGTAAAATGATTAAACCACAAACAGTACTTCCTTTTGCAATACCAGCTTGTCAGGCTTCCTACACAAAAAACAGGATTTCCTATGAATCTGGCCCTTACATTTAAAAAAAAAAAAAAAAAAAAAAACATGAGCACATGGACTACAGGTATGCTCACTCCAACTCTATGTTACTCTATACAAGACCTACCTATTATGACCTGTAGCCTGGATTGTAAATACCTATACCTTTATGGTGTGCACGATTGTCACCACTAAAAACATTAAGTGGCCCAGCATTTAAAACTTGAGCAGCTGTTCATCTCATTAAAAAAAAAAAAAAAGTTGAACTAACACACAGATGTCAATGAGGTTACTACTGTAAATGATGGGAATACGGCTTTGGTTGTAACTTTGCTGATAGCTTAAAACATTGTGATCCACTGGATGACATTTATTTCATATATTTTAAGTGCTGACGCGTAACATTTACTTTCTGTGGGAGTCTTTTAAACAGCAAGATCCTAAGATTTTTGGTCTACAACTTCAAATCTACTAAAATCACGATTGTTCAAGTTCTTTGTGCAAGAATTATGGCTATTTTCCTGCTGCACTGACGGGACCTAGTTACTATCTTAGTTATACAAATCAACAAAAAAAAAAAAAAAAAAAAACCCTTAAGCAGCTAGAGAATGATATGCTAGTGATGTAACGAAGGAACCAAAATTATTGCATGTATCCAAATAATAATATCCGCTAAAATAACACGCACACATTTGGCGAACACACCACAGCTAGACCTATACATAGAACACAAATAAATACTCACTAGTTTAAAATGAATATCACATTTCTAAACTTGGTGCAGATCACAACTTTTCATACAGATCATGAGGATTTTCCCGGGAAAGAAAATCAGACAATATAAAAACAATATAAAAGAACGATGCATAATGAACTATGATGATTTGATTATATACACTAAGAAAAATAAAGGTGACAAAAGGTTCTTAAGAATAATGCCATAGGAAGAAAATTGTTGGGGTTTTAACCATTTTTGGTGACAGAGAGAAAAATCACATAAATGCTAACATTATATTAAAGCATCTTAGTAGTTGGTAATTATTATTATTATTATTATTATTATTATTATTATGTGTCAAAAAAAAAAAATTAAAGAATTATGGGCCGAAATGTTCTGATTCTTCAATGGCATTGCTAAAGAGCCTTTTATTTTGCTTTTAAGAGTGTACACTGACTCTTGCTATATCAGTAACATCATCGTGTGTGACTGTAAATGCAAGAAAAATAACTGTTTTGTAATGTAAAACTTGAATATATGGTGCAAAGCCTGGGGGAAGGCCTCCAGCTGGCCAGGCCTCCTCATAACTACACGTAGTGCCGCTGTGGTGAGCAGCGACACCAAGCTGAAGTGTTTCCTTACGGCCCTCGTCAAGAGCAGCACATTGCGAGTAACAGTAACTAATTCTACCTGTCCCACTGAAAACTCTGTATTGCCTAAAAAAATGACTTAGCAATGTGAATATGCTCATGGCTGTTTTAACATATCCACGTGAACCTTGGAGAGAGGAATCGGTTCCTTCAGAAAACGATAACAAACAACACCATTTACTGATATTATATATATCCTTCACTGAATACAGACAGACATGGGTGACAGAGGACAAAGGAAGAATCACAAAATAAAACGAACATAGAAAGTCAGTGAGTGCCATAGGTTTTGGTGTGCTTGTTTGTCCTTGGGCCTTCTGTGGTTATATGTCTTGCCTGAAATGTCTTCCTGCCAAAGGGGATCTTCTGCCTCCTTTTTCCATCAAGGCCAAAACTGCACAGTCTCTCCAGAAACACCAGTCCTCCGTAATGCCGTTAACCTAATCCCAGCTTCGCCATCAATGCTATTCAAATACAGCTGGGACAGCAAGGGAGTTACGAGTAGATGGTGATAACCTCTCGCCCACCACCACGTACCAACAGGACCCGGTTGAGACCTTCTAACAAAACCTCCAGGAACTCCATGTCTGAGGCACACTGGTTAAGAAAAAATATCATTCATTTTGTCAGTGAATGGAAACAGATATATAGCAGAACCCTTCTTTTAATTGTACTAATATCGTACTCTTGTAATATTTGCACTATTGTCACTAGGTCTCTTTTAAACAGAACTGCGTACTGGTCGGCGCTGTAGTCACTGTACTGTCTTGTTCTGTCTTGTGCTGTCTGCACATGTTTGCACTTGTGCACTTTATGTATAAATTATGTAGTCCCTTGTAGTTCTGTGTTGTTCTGTGTCGTCTTATGTAGCACTTTGGTCCTGGAGGAACATTGTTTCATTTCACTATGTACTTATATACGGCTGAAATGACAATAAACTCCACTTAGACTTGAATATTTGTATGGCAGGCTGGAAAAACTGTGTTTTGCCTGACACCTCACCTTTAAGAAACCAAAAATATATACACTATACATTTACATACAAATAGTGTAAATATATTTACACTATACAATTTCAGCCCATTGTTACTGTCACAGACAAAAAGGTGAGATTGGCGGCCTGGCAGTACCAGAAATTTAAAAAATGTGACCTCTGCAACAATGCTCGTCTAAAAGGCACCAAAAGGAAGATGGCAAAGGATTATGTGAAACTCACTGAACAGCTACAAGCACGGTAGTGGCTTAGACACTTATAAGTTTAGATAAGGATACAGTTTTCATCTCCTCCACGGTTCTTGGGTGGCCCAGGCATGTTGAGGAGGACCAGCTGAGCGTCCTGCGACTTGTTCAGCACCACTTCATTCAGCTTCACAGCAGTGTGCATGCGCCTCACATTCGACTGGTTGCTGTTTTCCAAAAGCGTGTAGAGGAGGAGTAAATATCAACAGACTGATGTCTGAAAACCTCAAAGAATGGAGGATAAACCATAGATACCAAATACAGGGACAAAAAAAGAGCACTTAATACTTTAATAGATGGTCAAAGCCCTAGCTGGCAGTTGCAATAGCATAGATGCTAGTCTGAATTTACAGTCATAGAATGTCGTGCTATAATTATTTGATACAATCTCTGTGCCAACTAAGTGAATAAAAATTTTATTGAAATGTCCCTGTGTTGAGTACTGTGGTTTAAGTCTCGCATTCAACTGCAACAACCAATATATCCTCTTGTATATCTGGGTTTTTCTATGGTCCAAAATACACAAAAGACAATTAAAGCTGCAAGATTATGTGAGAATTAATTGTTTTAAAGTGTCATAAAGGGAAAAAAATCACATTAAAGTCACCTGAAACCTTATTATATCCTTACTATTGAATTCATTTCAAAGAGTAAATTGGTCCAAGTGTTCAAAATATCACTGCAGCAGTTTTCCGATATTCTTTTACGAAATAGGGAAGATCTGAAATCTAATTGGACAATCTGAGTTTATTGGACAGGCAAGCATTAAAATATTACTAAAATATTAAACCCAATTATGCGCCAATATGCAAATATAGGCCAATCACCACCAGTTTTAGTGCATGTAGGATTGGCGTTTTTATGTAGCATATTCGTAGAATCTACAGGTGTGTCCAAAAAAGTCAGGGACCAATAGGAATATGTTGCGCAAATATGTTAAAAATACGTTGAGCGAAATCTGCGAGAACACGATTCAGCGGCTGAGAAAATGAGTAGAGCGAACTTGAGTAAGAGTGAACTTGCACATGCAGGTTCCTGACTTGTAGGACACTCTGTAGATTTCTTGAAGTGTAGGTACTTTTGTGTATTTTGTCTAATGCCTTTTTTTGTGGAAATGCACTTTATTATTGAACAAAGGCAAAAAAACAAAAAAACAAAAACTTGCCTTCACAGTAGGTTTTAGGTGACTTTAAATTGCTATTACATTACAATTATGTTACTATACCTTTATATAATGTTACATTACTATTCTATTACAGACCATGGGTTTTGGTAAAAATAATCAAATACATACATTTTAACAACATGTGTATTATGTGAAAATTATTGCTTTAGTTAATATAATATATAAATCTTCAATAAATACTGCATTGTTCTTCTACAGGGTCATAGCAGCTAGTTAAATATAAGCACATTAGCAGAGGTTAAAGCGCATGGCACTAATAGCTGGTGAACAGCAGGATATGCACATGACCTTAATGCAAATTAAAATTAAGCACACTCACACGCAACGCAATCAAAACACGTGCTCTCCATCACGGCCCGATGTCAGTTCATCCATCCACACTCAAGGATCTGCTTATTTTGCATGATTTTCCAGTCTTATGATGCAGAGTAAGGTTTGAACTGGCTTTTCAGATATTCTCAAACTGACACCAGGTGCTGTGGTCGGAAGAGCACGTATTGTTTTGATCGAAAGGAAACTACTATTCTGTCATGCTAGTTAAATGACTTTATGCACTGAAAGAAGTTATGACGTTGTAAGAAGCATGCATCTACTCTCTCTCTCTCTCTCACACACACACACACACACACACACACACTCTCTGAGGAGGATAAATTGTAATGGACCGAAGAGACGGGACAACTACAACACAGACACATGGCCTACATTAAAAAGAAAGTGGACTTACAGACTCTCCCACTCTCTGGAAGGAGGAAAATGGGACAAAACAATAGAGACAAACTTAGACGTTGCTGCAAAACCTTTCACGAGGACATGCCAACCATCCCAGCAAATCCACAGGTTACAATGCTTAATGATGTAGACTTCAATTGTCTAATCACACATACTGTGAAACTTTATCAACAGCAGCATTCTAAATCCCAGAGCCAAGGACACATGTTCTAATTCAACACACTATGAGACAGATTTGTTTTCGAGTACAACATAAAAATGTGTTGAGTTAGCATTCCTCAGAACTGGGATTAGGAAACACTGCTTTAAGCATGGTTCATCTTTTTGTTGAAAAAGTCTTTGAAATACATTTTCACGAGGCTAAGACCTCATAGTGAGGATACTGGTCAAATAGACACCTGAGTAAAATTATAAATCTGAGGATACATTGCATAACTGCACACATAGGGCCGTATTCAGAGTTGGTTACGCAAGTCTAATATTTAAGTTAATATTTACACGGTGGACAAAATTACTCGTATTCAGATTTGGGTTATGCAGCTGCTTATGTACATTTTCTGGGTTTTCCATTCAGGTTAAGCAAATCACCTAATTGTAAGGTTGTAACCTTGTCCAAGGTTGCCAGATTTTTCTTGAGTAGAAGAGTGTAACATGGGGTTTTTAATAGCATCTAGCTCACCATCTTTAAACACTAGCAGATCCCTTTAAGCACGACAAAAAAAATCATGCACCAGAAAATAAAGACTAGAGAAGAGGTCTAAAGAAGACAATTTAATTAAAATATTAATACTGTAATTTAATTTAACTATATGGATTCCACCCTCGTTATACAGCAGCTTATAAAATAGCACATGATCCAACATTTCCTATTATTTTGCTTTTTTTTTTTTATATTGGGTGCCAGTTTAATATAATATAATATAATATAATATAATATAATATAATATAATATAATATAAGCTATACATCTAGCTTATGAAATTGTACCGTGTGTGATGTAGACTATTCATTTATGTAGGATATTAATTCAAGCTTTTATTTTAATAAATTTGAGTTGACAGATTAATAACTTGCTATGGTTTAATTTAATAATTGAATAGTGTCATATTTATGTAATTATTACTGGCCTCAAATGGCATTACATATTTTTTTCTGGAGTGTATTTTCACCCCAAAACATGAATTTCAGTGTGATATATTGTAGTTACATGTCAGGCAATGCTGCAGGGCTTAATGCTGTTCCTCACTCGAGCTGCTAATATGCCAGAAAAGCAGGCATAATTTCAGAATCACGTGTAACTGAGACAGGCCTATCTGAATTGTGCTTAAATCCCTAGTTATGTCTGAGGTCTGAATACCGATGTGTACAATTTCTGTATTAAACCCTCACTGCATGTGTTTACCTCAACTCTGAATCCAGCCCATGATGTCAGAATAAATAACTTAGTAGTCATGACAGAGAAATATTAATTAAGTCCTAGACTTAATGATAAAAGGAGACGGACACTATATTATATGCTTGCTATATTATATAATTATATGCTAGCTATTGTTGTTTATAGACATACAGTATGCTCTATGTTATTGTTTTAATAGTAACACATTATTACATACACGGATATAGTATACTGAATGTTATTCATTCCTGAGAGAACATTTAGAAAGTGTTACATGTTATTGTTTAAGAGAATTTAAAATCTTTAATAGTTAAAGTATGAGTATTACTTATAACAGTAACGTATTCTTGAAAACATGGATGTTGGCTATACGGAGGTGTATTCAGTAACACAGAGACACAGGACACATGGTGAAATCATGACCGTTAGTCCAGACAATGCGCCTACACACTGGGCCATGCCACTACTACACATCATGCAGGCTGTGCCCTTGAAAACAAAATGAAACAAACCCCGAAATATACACAGGAACATCAGAGTATGTGTCAAATCATGCAAACTTCTTCCAGACCAGAGATGATAATATATATGAAACATTTCTTTAACTGTGCTAATAAATCAAATACTGAAAAAAATAAAACAAGAATAAAGCCACCAAATTCTAACAGTAATCTTAAACAGTTTTCATAAAGTTGTAATAGATGCTGATACAGCAATTTCAAGTGTCATACTTTTTATCTTAACTTTTATCTCTTAACTACTACTAACTAGAACATGAAGATCGCTCCAACTTAGGACTAGGCTAGCACAGTTTTGCTGTACGTGTGTACACTAATCTAACCAAACCCCCCGTTTAATGCACACTTTAACATGAAAAAATAATTCAATTCGTGGCTTGTACTCACGGTTTCATGTTGAAAATATCTCGCACACCCATGCTGGCGTTTTGCTCCCGGTTGCGATTGCGTTCACTAATGAACTTCTCTTTGGTCCAGGTCATGTGAACCCGGTCAGGAGTGGCATCAGCTTTGTCATTAATAGCAGCATGGGACGCTGTGTTCTTGTCATGAATGAGCTGCGCCTGAGGAGTCATCACAAGCATTAAATCAGTTCACATGGCTCAGAAAACATTAAAGCATACTAGCCGACTCTAGGAAATCCTCCCCTAGAAATCCTAACGTCGGGTAATTTCTGTCCAAGGTTTCTGTTAAAACTTTAAATACAATATTAAATGGCACATACTGGCCTGTCACAAAGATATCGTTGGATACTTTAGGCTCATGTAGAGCACCAGATCCAAAATGGAGGAAGCTCTCATCTTGGCAGCGGTTTGACATGATGTATTAAATAAAACACTTTTGCGGATCACAAATTATGAGGAGTGTTTCAGGTTGTTTACTTTTGTGTTTTACTAATTATTATTTGCAAGGTGGCTAACTAGCTCAACTCTAGAACAGTTGGCAAATGTAGCTAGCAAGCTAATCAACTTCTGGACATGCTTATTAAAAAAAGTTCCAAATATCCTTTATTTATACACAGGAAAATTACGGGTTTCCCTAAACTGATTTAGAGAACTTGTAATTACATTTACAAAGACATAATCTGAGCTAGCATTTGCTCATTTCTGCAAACTGTGACTAGCTGGAGCTAAACTGCTAAGTCACTGCAAACAGCACCGCAAACCAAAATGGAGGATTTGGCTTAGTTGGTATTTCTCAGCTCTCTCCTATTTTGTAATGATTTAAAAATTCAAAGTGTCTAATAAAAGTAAAAGGTCCACCTAATACAAGTTTGCCAACTATTGGATATATTTTTTTTAACTACAATAGCAAACATGATTAGCACGCTAAAAAATGCGTACAGTACAACAGTACAAAATGTTAATAGGCTTTTGTTATTTCTTAGTTACTTAGTTGCTGAGCTCGCTGATCAACTTTGGAACTTCATTTAAGTAAAATTTATGTATTTTAGTACATATGCTAACAAATTATAATGAAAACCTTACAGAACTGAGCAATGGAAAGTCCAAACAAAACTGTATACAATGTGGTGAAAGTGTGTTTCATATGAGTACCAAATGATCCATGCTGTACTACATGTAAAACACATACAAAAGGTTATTTAATGTTTAGTTTTTACATAGTTTTTGCAAACTATTAATATGCATGATGAGGTGGTATTATTACAATAAGCTGGCATGCAATGTTATGCATATCTTTCGTGAACAAAACATTAAAAAAAGCAATGCATGGGTCAAAATACTAGCTACCATTCGCTGCTTTTTGCTAGCTAAGTAAAGAGGAGAGTCTGTGCTGAAGCTCTCACTATGAGAAGGGAAGCAAATAATAAGGAGTGAAAAGAGAGGAAGAATATTTATGTTCACAAGGGGTTCACAAGGAGGTGGAGGCCACTGTGTATGGTATCAGAGATTCATGCTTAATGGGAGGAGTCACGGAGATGGATAAACACACCATGACAGTTACAGAGCCACCACGTCACTTGATACCGAAGTGACAGAGAGCTCTGTGTAAGGATTAAACATTAAGAAGGTTTGCTTTTGATTGTATGTAAAGCTCTCTGCACTTGTTTGTGGCTCTGTAATTGTGAGTGTTGGATCCAGGGTGGTGTTCTCGTGGGCACAGTTTTCATATTCGCTACCTCATTCTCCATTTCGTCCTCCAGTGCAGCACCTTGGTTACTTGAGCCCGAGCTCTGAGCCCGAGCGTGGTTCTTCCTCCGAATGGAGCTACGAGATTCGTCAGTGATGCTCTGTATCTGAAGGGGTAAGTGCCAGTCCCCATAGCAGCAACAATATAAGAGATGTCATATGGCTACATTACGGTGTGCAACAAGGATTCATGCTAGGTCTTCTAATGTTTTTAGACAGCTGACAATCAGATGCTGTTTTCTCATGTAAATACTTTAGGATCCAAGACTGGATTTTCATGATGTCCTAGATTATTGATCAGGAGAACCGGAAATTGTACTTCTTGTTTTTTCACAAACTATCACCATAGTTTCATTTTACAGTGCTTTGCAGAATAGCGCATTGGTGATGCCAACCCACAATTGTTTCAAAACACAATAGCATACTATGATTCTTACATACGTGGAGCTAAAGTCACCCTTAATGTCATAAAATAATTGTTGAAATAAATAATTTCAGTTAAATTAACACTAGTATGTAGACTGGACAAATGAAAACTATTTCTTCAGCAGATTTACTGCATTCTTTTAATAAATATAAATCTCATTAAAAATGTTGAGCATTTAATTAACAGAAAAGCCTATCATGTTCCAATATACAAAGGCAGCCCATGTAATTTTAAGGACAGTATATGAAGTCTTTACTTTAGTAGGGGAAGGGGGTGGGCATGTGCAGGCGATTACAATTGGCCTACTGTCAAGTTTCATGATGAAGATTATTTCTGTGCCATTTTTCTAATATCTATATCTATATCTGAAAGCAACATAAAGCAATTCAATATTATTTGTTACTAATTATAGAAAATCATTATGGTCTACATAGGTTTTGGGCGATTTTAGGCAATTACAAAACTAAACGAAACCAGTGAAGATGACAAATCCTTGCGTGTTAACATTACAACGGAATTTTATGGTTGTAACCCAAATGTCATTATACATATAAGTTTCAACATAACAGATTAAGGAAGCTCTTGCAAAAACATTACCTCTCTCTCCCTCTCAGTCCTTGAGAGATGCATCTGCTTCAGCATCTGGGAGCGCTGCTCCATAACAAGGGTCTTCTCATAGGTGAAAGCCGAGATATCACTATCGTGCTGTTTACATGAAAACACAGGAGAACACAAATTTTGTTTAAAAAAAAAAAAAAAAGACAGCATTTACAATATGGCTATGATCAGATGAGGTCAAGAGACAGCGATCCATAAGTAAGCTTACCATTTCAACAACCTCAACTTCAGCATCCAGTCGAAGGTGGTACAAGAACATCTGAAGGTCCTTCTTCATCTGGATACTGTTATCATCCATCTGAGCGACGGTGAAGATACGCATCTTACACTTCCTCCACACCTTACAGAGACGCGGACAGAGAGAAGGACAAGGAGGAAGGAGGAAGGAGAAGATAACAGACAGAGATTAATTCAAATGAACGAAAAAAAAATCCATCATTGTTTAGCTAAGCTACCTTTATTAGTGCTGGTGACATTTGTTTGGTGTACCTTGTGCTGGCGGAGCAGGAAGGGCAGCAGCATAAGCATTCCTCCATCGTGAACCACCCACCAAACATCTATGGTGCCTTCTCGTAGCCGCTCCTGCTGAGGGAAGTTGTCCACATTCTTAGCTACCAGCAAAGCCTGATGAGCCGCTGTGGTCTCTCGCACAGTCTCTGAAGAAGACGGCAAGTGTTTTCAGGATTGTTATTTATGTTGCATATACTAAAAATGTAAATTATGGTGCTTTATATATAAATATATATATTTGGAACCTCTTAAAATAAAGCTGAAAGTCTACACTTCGATCACATCTTGATTGTTTTATTTCAAATCCATTGTGGTGGTGTATGTTATGGTGGCTGGAATTCCTAAATGTTAAATGCCATATTTTTGTGGAACCTCTTAAAATAAAGCTGAAAGTCTACACTTCGCTCACGTCTCGATTGTTTTATTTTATTGAGATGCTAACCGATGAAGTTCTTCCATGACAGAGGGTCGTTGGACTGTTTCCAGGAGCTCGGCCATGCCATCAGCACCGTGTTGTGCTTCATGCCTCCGAGACCGGCTGACTGAATTAGGTGTGAGATGCCATCACGCAGGTTGGACGTCACCACCACGTGACAGAAGCCTTTGGTCTTTTCCGCAGCCATGGCTACTTTGATGCTCTACAACGTACAAAAAAAAAAATCCTATTTAGATAAACTTAATTTATCTTATCAGAATGTTTGTACTTCGTCTCACTTGTCTTTATCGCTTCACCTTAATTACTGTTTGTTTTGTGATAAGAACAGCAGAATAAACTGATATTATAAGCAAGGAATAAAACACTTAGAGGCATGTTGTTATTGTAAAATAATCAACGAAGTGGTGGTGCAATGCGGCAAAATCCTTTGCAAAAAGGGAAGTTACTGTTAGCACCCTGAAGCTGCTTATTTGCCAATAACAATATATTTCCAAAATGTTTTATTGCTCTTATACTATAGAAATTTCCCAACGCTAACAACAGTTTATATACTAAAGAATGACACATCATATATTTTATCCTTTTACAATTATGTTGCAAAAGGTCAGTGTCGGAAGACTTAAGGTTACAGCTTTACCTATGACTATTATAAAGCACTGACACTGTAGACTCTTTCCATAAATACTAAAAAAAAAAACCCTCTCCTCACAGAAAACATCACCACATCAACAATTACACACTGTTTTAAAATCCATTTATGTTGAGTATCTGCCATACAAGTCCCTATCTAAGTGGTTACTATAAAAAATTAGCATTCAAACCAGCACATTAATATAAACCTGTGATTTGAATTATAGCCAGCACTACTATCAGAGCCGTGCTGCTACTGAGAATTAGTCAACACGTTCTGACCAATCAGAACTGAAAACACAGAATTCACTGTGTGTAAGACACTCTATAAGCTTTAGATAAGACCAAGAAAAACAGTATTAAAGAAACACGGAAATTCATGACATTAAAGAAATATGGTGTTTAAATTTTTTTAAAAGACCTGCAGTTTATTTGTTAGGTACGCAGACCTCAACACATCTAACCATCTGAACACGTCTACAGTTCTTCTTAATGCCACTAGATGTCAGTGTCTCCTCATGCTTTATACTCCATGACCGGTCAACCTTCTAAAAATTTAATTCTGGGACCTGCACAGGACATTTTTTCCACTATAATACCCTGTACCCCAGAGTAAATTAATTTGAATTTATTAGATAATGAAAGTAGTATGGTAGTTAAATCTTACAGTCATGTTGCTCAATACATGCAGCCATTATTGGGTAAAGGTGTGGTCTTACTTGCTCGGCTTTCTTGGCTTCTGTATCCTTGGTGAGGTATGTACCTTCCAGCACAGAGCCCACAATGGTGAGCCCTTTACCTGCCTTCAGCTGTGTGGTTAGGGAGAGGAGACGAGGGTGCTTCACTTTTAACTCCGAGTCCAGTTTCAGCAGCACCAGCAGCTGAGGTCTTAAACATGACAGCAGAGGAGAAATGGATGATGTACAGAAAACGTCAGTTCTCAGTTACTTCTCTGAGGTTTTGTTGTGCTTGTATTCTTATACGGTGCTTTGAAGAGGCTTAGGCCTAAGATCTGCCGCTGTGATCGTAAGGGCTTTACCGTGCTCATCCTAGGACTCTTATTCGCAATACACTCATACTGAACATCCTTTCAATGCACTTCATAGGATACAGTTTCAGAAGAATAATGATTTATAATCCCACTCTAGGGTGAAAGATAGAACTGTTTTCAGGTAAGGAACACCTTAAAGAGTCTTCAGTACACCTCTGCTGCCTCTCTTGTGGCTCTATTGGGAACAGAATCAAGAATCACTGAGCAGGGTCACAATGGATCTGGAGCCTATCCCAGGAACAGTGGGTGCAAGGTGGGAGAATTCACCCTGGATGGGACGGCAGTCCATTCCACGGCACCAAGGGCACCATTCATACACACACTCATCCACACATTCACACACTAGGGGCAATTTACCATATCCAATCTGCCTACCTGCATGTTTTTTGAACTATCCCGGAGAACTGTGAGGAAACCCACGCAAACGTGCGGAGAACATGCAGAATTCAAGTAGTAACATGAGCTCACCGCACTGTCCTTATTTTTATGCAAAGTTCCTTTATTTCCGACAGTGAAAATAAACCTGCTTTTTCTTGTTTTTAACAACATGAATTTCACAGGCTGACATACTCGGGAAACTCCACACTGCTGCTCCTCATTCTTGTACTGTAATATCAGTTAAATATTTACACTGGCTCATGTTAAAATAAATAAATAAATAAATAGATGTTGTCAGTGTAGTTAGTATACACAGTAAATATGTAACATTTCTAATAGATTGGACATGTAAAAGCACATAGGTTAAATAATCTTGAGTTGAGATTAAGAGTAATAGTAAGAGTAATGGCGTTTTATTAAGAACTGATACACAGGCCAGCAAATTTAATCCGCCTGCAGTGACACACTGGCATTAAGCTTAAGAGGCTTAAGCAACAATGAGAGTGTAGAAGGGCACTGGTTTCGTTTCAACACATGACGTTCTGCCCGCTCGGACAGATGGCACTATGAGTTCTTGTTTTCTTGGCGTCAGGTTACGGCAACCCTTGGATAGTTGGACTGAGAAGGAGGAAGAGATTTGGCCTCAGCGTTTTCAACAACAGTCTGCTAAGGGTTGGATGAATCACTGTCAGGGCAGGTAATTTATTCAGTGTGGGATTAGCAAGGTCCTGAGGCAAATCAAATAGTAATTGTTTTTGGATTATAGTAGCGAGAAATGAGGACACCATAATCTGAGTAGCGGAGTAAAGAGAAATCAGATTAAAATATCATGCCTCCATGCTTTCCAACTTTGGAAATATTATATATAGACACTAGAATTCTCACCTCCAGTTTTTAGTGTGCGGTGGTGCTTCTTCCAGACGAATGAGAGCGTAACGAGCTGCGTTGAGCGACAGTCCACGGATGCCATCGCCCCACTCCTTCTCAGCTCTGTATACACACAAATGCACACATATTGGAGCCAGAGATTAGTTGTTTACTCGTAACACTTCTTGAGCACTTCCATGTCACATAAAACCACTCAGAAAAGCCAATCAGCTTATACGCCTACACATGCAGTGCTGTTGATCTGGACATGCCGGTCACACCTGTGCTTTCAGCACCATTCCTCTGAGCTTACCCTCTGTACTCGATGTATTTGTAGATACAACCAGCGATGACCATGGCCACCAGGGCATAGTACCAAGAGGAAATAAACATCAGGGCAAGACACAGGCTCATTCCTAGGAAAGACAGTGTCCTGTTGGATAAGAGGGAGAAACAAAGAAATGTTGTTATCTTGTTGGGGTTACTTAAAAAAAAAAGCTAACTAGTCACCTACCAGGACCTGTTTTTATAATATTTTATAATATTAGCAAATGACAGTCTATGTCAGTGTTTCTCAACTTTTTTGTAGGCAGGGACTCGATTAACTCTAAAAAATCTATGACAGCAGGTAAGAATCCTCTGTACAGATTTATTTTATGAACATGATTGGCATGATTGAACTATTTAAATATCAGGCTCATTATTTATATATTTATGCGTGTATAATAAAGCTGAAGAGCTTTTTATTCCTTAAATTTCCACTCACAGAACACTTTTATTAGATTTAAGTGATGAACCTTGGGTCTACACCATATATTAATGGTTGACATGCAGCTTGATGCCAACTCTATAAATGATCTATCAACAAATAGACAGCTATTCAATATTAAGATTCAAATTCTATTCAGAAATACAGCTGCTTAAGAGTTAGAAGGTATTTTGAAAGGTGTGTATGTACTTTTAGGAACCCTGCAATAGACACACTGACAAGGTTTGTTGTTTTTAGATACCTTCTGTTGACACTATGTAAGCCTCACAAATGGGCTTTTAAAAGAAAAAAGCAGAGTTGCGAAGCTCAACTTTCCATCTGGGGCGGAGCTAATTTCTGGGTCGGAAAAGTTTAAATAGAAGAGAACAGAAATAGAATATTGAAATAGAATAAAGCAGAATAGAAACTAACCAGAATAACTGCATATCAATATTCTAAACCACAGTTTTTCCAAGGTATCTTTGAAATAATACGAGTAGTACAGGTCTTGATGCGCTTGTTTGTATTTGCATTAGGGAATGGCACTAGGGCCTAGTGTGATCAGAACATGAGTTGTTAATGGGATTTACCCAGCAGGCTTGGAGGAAAGGGGAGTGGCCAGAGACAAGGCATTCCCCAACTCTGAAGCAATGGTAGTAGGCAGGCTGTGTGCCTTTAGCCCTAAAGAACCTCCACTTCCTCTGCACTAGAACTGCCCTGATACGTCATCGAGGACCATTGTGCGTATCCTTAAAGAGTGTGTCCTCTGAGAGATTGGAGACTCTGTAATTGGAATAGCTTATAGGAGCTGAGCAGGTTTCCATGCCTGGCTGCCATGATGATCAAAACAACTGTCAGAGGTCATTGACCCCTGGGAGGGTAATTAGCTCTTGTTCACTTGCTTTACTTGGATAATCTAAAAATAGTATCTACACTGATAATGGACCAACACAGTCCAACATGAGTGAGGTCAGTTTGTCCAAGGCTCTGTGCTCACCAGTGATAGTACTTAAAGCGAGGCCTCCAGTTGGGGGTGCGCAGGAGGGTCTGAAGAGCACAGGCCAGGTTCACAAACAGGTAACACATCAAGAAGAACCTAGAAGACAAACACACGTAAAGATGCAGCACATCTGTCATAATTCATAAAAACAGTTTTCATAAACAACCAAGAAAGCAAGGTGAAAATAAGTGAGCAGGAAGGAAAGGGGGAGATAATGAGCGAGAGGTTGTTAGGGGGTTTGAGGGTCTATTAAAGTTATTATCATCATTAAAGCTGGAGAGGGAACGCAGTCAGAGAAAAAGGAGATGAAGTAGTACAGGAGTCCTAATGCTAGAAAAGAGCAGGAAATGCAGTACAATAATGAGGGCTCAATGAAAAAAGCGTAGGCAAAAAATAAGGGGGAAAAAAACATCGTGAAAATGAGTGAGAAAGTAGCAAATGATAGAGTAAAGAAAAGGAAAAATATGACTAACAGCAAGCACTATTATGGCACTATAAATGAACAGATGAGATGAGTGATAGAAAGACAGCTCCACTCACATGGACAGGATGGGAGCCACAGCATCCAGTGAGGCGATGAGAATGCCGATTTCACAGATACCAGCAGTAAGCAGCAGGGCCCATGTAGGTTCCCCATTCGCTTTTCCATACCCAAAAACCTGAAAACAGGATCAACACCGTGGGATATGTTTTCAGATACTCATTAAATGATACATGTCCATTTGCAAACTGTTTCACTGTGTTTCTATGACGTTTCCTTTGAATTGGTTATGATCACTTTAAGGGAAATAGCTATCAAATGATCTCTATCTTGAGAAAGCAACATTCCTCAACATTTGGAGAACGATTGCCGCCCTGTTCTGTATACAGATTGCTGTGGATTGCCTGGAGATGCTCTGACTGACGAGGGAAATAATGTCCTTGCCTTAAAGCAGAACCAGTTAGACACACAGTTTTGATGCCAAACTTGTCCCTAACTTACCCACAAATAGTCAGCTATTCATTAAGATTAAAATTCTATTCAGAAACATAACTGATAAACGGTTAAACATTAAACATGAAACAGTTTTTATTTTTATAGCCTTCTTCTGCATGTGAGGCAATTAGGCCTAGATTTATCTTCCCTTGGCCCTTTAAATGTCCTCTGCTATACTATACTATACACTATACGATACTATACAATTTGAAGAAATTGTACAAAGGAAAAAAATTAATAAAACGCAGAGCCGAGCAGCTTCATTTTGCATCTGGCCAGATTAGCCAGACCAGCCAGATTAATTGCTTGCCAATATTGCACATTACAGTTTTTTCTTAGACTGTTGTCTTGCTATTTTGTATTTTTATTTAATGTTATGTTTTCCAGTACATTATATCGTAGATATAGTTATATCTAAGCTTACAGTGATGAAAGGACAAACATAGATACGTGTGAGTGTTAAGTATAATGTGCATCAGATTTAAATTTTGAAATAACGCCAATGTTATTATTTGAATTTTTTTTTTAAATAATAACATTATAATTTAAAATGTATAATTTAAAACAGTATAATTTAAAAAGACTTCCTGGGCTGAGGTACAGGAAAGACTACGAGAATTGATGTGAGCTAAGCCTATAAATATAGCAAGCTCTATAACCCACCACATAGAAAGTTATAATTACGCATAACTTCACATGAGCCAGAAATAAAGCAAGTGTGCGTGTCAGTGTTACCTCCAAGAAAGGCACGATGCCATCTCGAGCGATGGCCTGCAGCAGCCGAGGAGCTCCGGTGAGACTCTGCAGACCGGCCCCGCAGCAGGAGAAGAACGAACCAATCACAATCACCCACGGAGAGGGCCATGATAAAGTACCAATCACTAAGTTCTTCTTCACGGAGTCTCCAAACCTGATAAGAGACGCATCTTTTTTAGCTAGAATTTCATTAAAGTCTTAATTTTATATTTATTATTTTATATTCAGAGCAGTCTCCACAGATACATTTTGATATGAGTCTTTATGAAGCACATTTATTGCTTCATACCTGACAGTAAGTCATTAAGCACTACATAAACATTCAACTGTTAATTAATCCTCGCCAGTTCTAGTTGCATTACCACGTTACTTTTGGTTTTGCCCTTGTTATTTCTCTGTTTTGTGGTTTTTTTTGCGCCCTCATTGTGTACCGCTGTGCTTTGATTTCTTCCTGTATTATTAAAACCTTGAATTCAGATTTCGGTCTGCTTTATTATTTATTTATACACAAATTTAAAAAGTACTCACTTGTCTCGGAGGACCACTCCTTCAATGCAGGCACCGAAGAGCACCACACAAGAGAGGTCTAAATGACATCGTTAAGAGAATGTTCAAATAAAAAAAAGTCAATTAAAGTGAACATTATTTGCTTGAAGAAATATAAAAAGTTATTTGTAACTACATCACCCCGTACATCCTGTAGATTGCAATAACAAATTAAAAAGACTTAAGAAGGCCTTTAAGGCAGACTTAAGAAGAAACAGCTACAGAGACTAATATTCTAAACCTATAGGGACCACATTAAGGATACAGATGAAGGTAGTAGTTGCTATGGCAAGAATAGTTCCTATGGGAATGGACCTCTGTGCATCCCGCAAATCTCCAGAGCGGTTGGATCCAGCCATGATACCTGGAAAATTAAGAGAGAACAAAAATAAAACGCTTTCCAAAATGCTTTAAAATATGTTTTTACGTTTTATGTGTGATGTTTTTTTATTTATCAAAATGTATTACATTTCTTTGGATATAGCTAATGTTCGATTCTAATTTTGCTTTTCCATAAATATATAACCTTGGTTAACCATTTTGTTATTTTGTATTTTTTTTTTTATACACTTTCATATACCTCATTATTTTATATGTTTTAAGGAAGCGTGGAATCAGGGCTGACATGAGCACTATTGTGTTACAGCGAGCAGGCATGGGGCCTCTGAGGGAAAAAAAAAAACTGGCATGAGACATTTCCAGCTGAAGTGAACAGATAAGCATGATCTTCATGCTGCCTCCCTGACTGTCTATGTGTGGTTAGATACAGAGCAAGCCACCAGGCAAGAACAGAGATTAAATACAAGTGGGCAGAACTGGGCTAGCAATAACCTGCCTTCCAGAGGACTACACAGCTAAAGAACACAGTGTATTATACAAGTAGTGGAAAAAAAAAAAAAAACTGAAAGAACAGAAGGAAAAAAAAAAAAAACCAAAAGGGAGAAAAGAAAGGTAAGGGAGAGGTGAGAGTGCCCTTACCAGTGACTGAAGGAAAATAGATGCCCACCAGTAGAGTGAAGAAGGTGGCCATGTCATTGAGTACATAGGGAAAGGAGGTGCCCTGAGTAGATTCAGGCACTGCCACTGACTCAATCTTTTTCTCCACCAGCATTCCAGCAGGGCCGTAGCTCGACCACATGTTCTCTGCTCAGACAGAAACCACCATTAATGCTACAGCAAGCTCCATGAATGTTACAGTGCTTTAAAAAGAATCACTCCGCAGGCATTTACTAGCATAACATACATTTAAAAAAGTGGGGTTATGTCTAAAGAAAGTGAATTGAAAGTCACACTGCTGGTGCCTTTCATATGGCAAACTACAGGTTTCCTGAACAGAAATACGTTTCTCTTTCACTCTGCTTACACCCAAAACAGAAAAGAGAGAAAGAGCAGTTTTCGTTTTGACTGCGCTGCAAGAGCATCATGGATATTTTGATAGCAGCATCTGATTACAAAGCAAATTGTTTAGGCTTATGTCTGGTTCACTATGTAGGTAACCAACAACTTGATAGAACAACTTGAAAAAAAAAAAAGGATTAAAAAAAAAAAAAAAAACATGTCCATGTCATTTGGGTGAAATAAATTTATGGTTTCATAAAGGAGATGTGTCAAAGTACAGTATGTTCTAGACAGAAAAAACAGATTTTGGCCAAAACCTGAATTTTTGTCTCCTTAGTCAAAAATTCTCGACTCTGATCGGAAAGTGTTAATTAACTTTCTACAACAGCAATTCTGGCACCAGAGACAGCTGCAAGGCAAATAACAGGTTTATAATTAATGTGCTCGTTCTAATATGTTATTCTTTCTCAAGTAACAGCTAATTCACAGGGACTTGGATGGAAAATGGGCCACGTAATAGAAGCCTAATAATAAATGGATTAAAAACATGTTATTTAACAAAGGAAAATATATAACCATTGATATGGTGATATTTTTTGTAAATTTATGAAGGCATATTGAGTATCAGCACTCAACTTTCAGTAAGTCTGAAAGTTTTCCATCACACGGGTCTACAGAACAGGGGACTTTCTGATTGCTCAGTAACATGAAAATCCGATGTTGATTATTTTCCCATAACACTACACCCTGATGTGCTTTAGTGCTTGCATAGTTACAGAGAACGGCATTTACTGAGTCCATCTTTAATAAACCCACACACCTGGCCTAAGTGTCTCTATCACTTCAGAAACCACATCCCGTGACCAAAACTTGGTCTGATTGCTATAATTCAGGTGCAGCGACATCCTATGGGTTTTCCCAGACCACCACACATGTACTGAGTAGTTATTTAGGCCCAACATACAGTAGATAAGCTCAGCAAACACTTTTATAGCTAGGCTACTGTAAGCAAGTAAACACTGATATCATCGAAGAATACTTTTCCTGGGCGTTCATATGAATACAGCCTACATTACACAGCAAATGGTTCTCTACTCGAGGAGAACCTTCTCCCGGCTAAATGTAAGAGCATGTAATGATCAAGTAACCAAGAGTTTGACTGAGATTTACATGGGCCTGTCTATAAGATACTTTGCATCCGAGTGATTGTCCCTCACCTGAGATGGCGCCGCTGGTGAGGCCAGGAATACCCTGCACTTCTGTGACGTTGTTTTTTCGGAAATACTCATCGCAGGAAGCATTGAGATAAGGAGTGTCACAGAATAGTGACCACAGCTTCGTGGTCACAGTAACGTTGTCGATGATCTCAGTCTTTAAGCACTTGTCAAAGTCTTGGTTTTGGAGTGTGCGGTTTCCCAGCAAGCAGACCCTTCAGAAAGCAATCAGGAACATCAGCTTTTAGGCACAGATAGTCAAATTATCAGTATGGTCGTACATGTTTGGTAAAGTGCAATCTGGCTTACTACTAAAACGTGAGATCTAATTTATTCAGGAAATATGTTTTTTCCTCAGCTTTAAGTAACTTAAGCAAGATTAGTGTATATCGGTTAAGACAATGACACACTAACTGGATCACACGGAAACTGTGGTCCCTAAATAGAAACATTTGCTCATGTAAATTACATAGGCCTAATTTTTCTACCTGAAAGCAGCAAATTTCATACATTGTTATTTATAGTTCCACAGATGCAGCTCACCTGTGTTCTCTGCTCTTATATGAAAAAAAAAAAACCAAAGTAATACGAGTACCAGACTGTAGACTATGTAAGAAGTCCATTTACATTATATACTGAGTTCCTTCATAATAACAGGCTAAATGGGTCATTTCCACATCCTGGGCTCCAATTAAAACTTCCCAATCAGACACCAGAAATATGGAGCATATCATATTGTGTACATCAGGGATCTAACTAGTTTAATATCATTTATACCACAGCATTGTTAAATTCTCAAATCTGAGTGATCGGAAAATGTTAATTAACTTTCTATAGCAGCAGTTCTGACAGTAGAGTCGCTGCAAGGCAAACGACAGGTTTATTTGAATACGTTATTCTTTCTGTAGTAACAGCTAATTCACAGGGACTTGAATGAAAAATGGACCATGCAAACTAATCTAAATGGATGAAAAACATGTTATTTAACAAAAGTAACAATATACCACCATTGATAAGGTGAAGTTTTCTGTAAATTTCTGAAGGCATATTGAGTATCAGAACTTTGTAAGTCTGAAAGATTCTACAGAACAGGGGACTTTCTGACTGCTCAGTAACATGAAAACCCGATGTTGATTACTTTCCCATAACACTACACCCTGATGTGCTTTAGTGCTTGCATAGTTACAGAGAACGGCATTTACTGAGTCCATCTTTAATAAACTCACACACCTGGCCTAAGTGTCTCTATCACTTTACAAACCACTAAAACTGGATCAAACTGGATCACTCGCATAGCCTTTTTTTTTTCAAGCTATAAACCTGAAAAACTGGGTTAGAAAAAAGGAAAACAACAAGAAGTATTGTCAACACATAAAGCTTGCACTTTGTCACTCACGGAAAGACTGGTGGCTCGAAGATGGTCTTGATGACTCCAGCATAGATGGCCAGAATAGAGAGGATGACACAGGCCAGGAAGACAAGTGCTAGCTTATTGACATACTTCACACCCACAAACACCACCAGCGCCATCAGGGCTAAGCAGCAAGTGCCGTACACTCGCATGTTGTTCAGCATGGCCTCTGCTTCAAACTCCTTCTCCTCTGCCTTAAAGATGGCAGCACTGGGCACTATGTAGGTCTGGATTATAAACAATGGACAATTAAAATGTCAACCTGATCTAGCCAGTAATTAAGTTAAGAGTTTATTAAGCTGCATGTAGGTAAAAGGTACTTTTAGCCATACACTGAGGACTTTATGCAAACCTGGAATGACTTCAGTACTTTAATAAATTATTTTCAGGGTAAAGGGCAAAATTGGAGAAACTAATGGTATGACTCTAGGGGTCGTATTTGTAACTTGGATTGATTGACTGGCTGCTCTCTCTTCTTGTAGGTGTTTGGGTGTGTTCTTTTAATTACAGGCCAAAGTGATGATTGGCTAGCAACAGGGGAAGCTGCCCATATAACGAAGACTGTGAAAGGAAGTAGGGGGGCGCGTTTGCTTCTGGTGTGGGTTTCCGACACTTTCCTTGTTCCCAGACTTTCCCAGACAAACACTGTTGTCTGAGGAGTTCTGGGACCCGGGAGGGTGTGGATAATTCTGTCATTTTATGTTATAGCCTGACCCTAGACTGGGCCATAAAACTAATGTGTTCACACAGAACTCACCAGAAGAATCTCAATAGTACCAAGGATGTACATCGCTCCAGCAAATGTGGTACCCAAATAGAAACAGAGTCCTACAGCTCCTCCAAACTCTGGGCCCAGAGACCTAGAGATCATGTAATACGATCCACCGGCTATGATGAGAAAACAGAGACATGGAAAACAGTGGTCATAAACATTTGCACTGTAAAGTCTGAAGTGGTCCATATAATTCATTGTTGTTATGAGTGTGTACTAAACAAAAGTGGCCATAGTGATAACCAAGAAAATAATGCCATCTCACCTGGAACTACTCCATTTGTAGCAATGGCACTCATAGATATGGCTGTGAGCATTGTCTGAAAGAAACAATAGCGCAGAACACTTTAGAACAGAGTGTAGACTCACAATTGACAAAGGACGGACTCAAGTAGAACTGGGTCGGACTCGAGTGGAACTGCTTCAAAATAGTACATTAAAGGTATAATCAGCAACTGTGGTATTTTGAAACTCCAAATCCTTACAAATACAATTCTCTCCTTTTGTGTTTCTTCCAAAGCCACACCCTAAACCACATGTAAATATTTAGAAAACCCCAAATTTTTTTGGTGTTCCAGAGTTGAACTCATGATCTCCTGATGATAGAGTGAATGCGTTTTTGTTGCACCACTTGGGAGTCCTGGTCTGCAACACTTTTGTGTGTTAAAATAACCTTGGCCTATTTTTTTGGGCCTAGAGTATAGGCTAGAACACCTGAAAGCTAGTGCAGGGAATGAAGCTTTCTGAAAGGACAGGCAAAATGACTTGCACGGAAGTAGAAACGCCTTTTTTGTTGTGACTGCTTATATATCGTTGGTCCATATAATTTCTGACATTCACAGAGCCTGGCCGCCACAGAGACCAGAGTTAATCCTCTAAGCTGACTTTTTTATTCTCCTCTAAGGAGAACTTCACCAAATGTTATTAAAAGTGTTTTTAAAAGCATTTAACTGTCGTAAAAGAGGAATCAGCACTTCATAAACACTTAATTGCTTTTTAAGGAGATTTCTGTCACTATTACATAACACACCTCTGTGTTCTAGTGTCCTTGAGCAAACGCGGACAAATGATCGATATAAATCCCTTCAGCTGCTCCAGTCTCAGTCCGAAAGCTGCCCTAAAGCCACTTACTGGTCCATTACCTCAAACGGGAGCTTAGTGATTGCAAGAGCATCGCTTGAATGAACGATTCTGTGATCTCTGGCAAACACTATCAGGAGTAATAAATTATTATTCATAGGCTCTATTATGATCATTCAAATAACATCTGATGAATAACAAAAAGCACACTGATAATGCATTTATAACAGTATAATCAGTAAAAATGACTAGGAATCATTTAAGCTTTGAAATTTCCCTGAGAGCTACTGTAAGCAAAATATTAACGCCAGGACTATAGCATTCAGAGTAGGCAGAATCATACCAATGTAACGTGAGTCAGTCAACCTCGACAGAGAATGTCATACACACTGTGACAGCAGTGCAAGCTGGGCAATGTGACTAACTCTTCAACCTTTCTCTGAGAATTTATTTTATCAACTTGTCTTAAAATCAGGTTGCTATATAAAATAACATATGCTGCAATCAAGGGAAACTTTATTGCATTTAATTATATGACATTTTTTGACCTGGCAATGGCACAACACAGTGCAAAAGTAACTCAGCATATATTTTTGTAACTAAGCATTCCTTCAAAAGTGAAATCTGGACACTGACACAAAGACAGGAAGCGCATTGCCACACTTGTAAGTAAGTGTTCCCTCAAAAAAAAGACGACTGATCCCATTGTCTGCTCTGCGTTATAAATATACACCTGTTTCAGCGTCCCGAGCACTGAAGATTACACACCAAGCTGCCAAGAGGTATAAAATGCTAGAGCTCCGTTTGTAGAGGCGGGCAGACTAAACTTCCACTTAACTCATTCTCTCACACACAGCTTCTCTTTTCTTTGTCCCTGCTGTACGCGATCTCAGTGAAAAGTAATGTTTCAATTCTTCAGAAAAGAATAAAACATTTAGTATGCAACATGCAAAAATATCTAAATTGAACCCCTTATGGCTTGTGGCAAAACTCAGAATTTTACACTCCATCAGGACAAAAATTCAAACGAGATGTTTAGAGCAAACCTTCCGAGCAGAGCATACTTACACAACAGCAGCACATGGATACGATGATGAAGGCCTCCAGGATGCCTGCAGTTCCCACAATCCAGGTCATTCGCAGAAACAGGATGACCCCCAGGATATTCTGAAGGCAGGGCAGGTAGACGCCCATGAACGTCCCCATCTGTGGACTTTTCTTAGTGAGGTAGAAGCACAAAACACAAACTCTTTTCACACCCTTGATTAAAGTAAGCAATGATAACGGAATAGAAACTTGAAGAGGCATTCATTTTGAGAGGATTGCATTAACACTGTAAGTTAACACTCTAAATCCTGTTGTTGTAATGCAATACTGAAAGTATTGTGAAACTATTTTGGACTTCTGAATTGTGACCACAGCTTATAACTTTAGATATATAATTACTAGGTATAAGTAACTATTTCTTTATGGTATAGAATAACTTGAGGAAAACACAAAGAAAAACAGAAGTTACCACTAGTAATTACTTGATCGGGGGTGGAACATTCAGTAGCCTGGGACCCCAGGATAGGCAGATTTCATGTCCGGGCTATTACTATTTTATTCCTAGTTGCCCAGCAGACAAGTAGGTTTAATAGTGGGCTAGCTATAGTAGCTATAGTCGCTTAGAGTAAACCACTCCTACTCTCGTACACTCCTACCGCCAAATAGTGTATCCTAAAGGACCTAAGGGTCCATGTACCATCAAAGTAGTTGTACCAATCAACTATGGCTGTTCATCAAACGCACAGCTCTTATTCATTCTAACATCTACAGTATGTGAGAAGCATTTTGCAATGTCATAACCCCTTATGGTCATTTCTCTGTATTTCTCTGCAGCTTGACCAACCAGCAGAAGCCGTGCCACTCTTAGCATAAAACATGACAAGGCAATGAGCCCAGTGTGTGGTTTTCATGGCATGACTTAGTAACCATTTAGAAATTTCAACAATAACAAACAAAGTAGGATGTTAAGTTGAAGAAGCCCACAAATTAAGCTTAGAGTTGTGCTGATCCCCTAGATATGTGTGTGGGTAAAACAAACTGTAGGGCATTCAAAATACAATTTATAATTCTAAAAGTTCAAGCGTTTTTTTCTGATCGACGTGAGCGTGCGTAACCTAAATCATTTTAAATGTTGTTCCTCTTTCGGCTGTTCCCATCAAGGGTCGCTACAGCGAATCATTGGTCTGCGTATTTGATTTGGCACAGTTTTTATGCCGGATGCCCTTCCTGATGCAACTCTCCCCAATTTTATCTGGGAGAGTTGCATCAGGCACTGGGAGCGCACTGTTACACACAACCCCAGTGGCTGGGGTTGGTTCCTTAGCCGGGGATCGAACCCGGGCCGCAGCAGTGAGAGCGCTAAGTGAGTGGCCTAACCACTAGTCCTGCAGGGACCATAAGCTATCATTCTAAATATTATTACAACCTGTAAGGGAGTGTTTGCTTTGCAACATGTTCTAAGTATCACCATAAAATCTCCATTCAAGAATGTTTTTTGTTATTTTTCATAAGAGGAACAAGATCTACATTTACTCAAGCCTGTGACTGAAGGGTGCCAAAACATACACAAACCGAACGGAGAGAAACAAAAGAGTGTGTTTTCTGTACACATGACCTGAAGACAAAAACACTTTAATATGATCCTATTTCACTGAAGGACAGAGACTAAAAACAAAGATTTACACCTTGAGTGCAGAACCTTATAAATTATATGAACAGTAGTGCTACTTACAGAACAGTGCTACTTACTTTCACAGTTTTCTTCTTTGCTCCCTCCTCCTCATCTGCCTCCTCATGCTCCCGAACCCCCTGTGTAAGGTTAGTGTAATTGGCCAGTTTGCTGAGAAGCGATGACACCATTGGGTTGCTGTCCATCTCTTCCTATAAAGTGTAAAACTCATGCATTTTATCCATTAAACAAAAAAAAAAAATTAAAAAATGGCATCCAGACATGGCTGCATATTATGTGCCGAAGATTACAACTATGAAACACTGGCACTCAGAGGAAATCAGAGGCTGGAGGCCTGACAGTAACTTTTCCAAAATCAAAAGAGATGTACGGCAAAGACACAACACAATACAATGGCAATATCAAAACAGCAGGTTGTTCACCAGCCTATTTTTTTTATAACACACAAAAACAACTGTAAGTACATATCAACATTCTAGCACATTTTAACATATTAAGAACAACTTCCAAACGAATGAGGAAATCCTCATTATTAGCTTGACCAAATGGATAGAGTACCTCAAACAGTGCCATGTTTTTGCCATCGTAGAGGCTGCCCTTGTCATTGTCTGAGTTGATGAAGGGACTGCTTTCCTTTGGGTTTCCATCACCTGAGGCAAAAGAAAGGCAGGATGTTATACTTACAAGTTATGCTCTTATATTAGCTACAGTTACTTTTGCAATCTAAAGAACAAATGAAGGTCCCCATTTTAGATCATCATCTTAATATACACTATGTAGCCCATCACACGTTTACATTGTCATTACATACATTCATATTCAGTTCTTATACTACATTGCTTGTCCTCATTCATCAGGTTAATTACAGAGGCTGGCACACAAATAAACTAAAATTGCACAAAAGCACAAATCTGGTTTTTGCTTTGTCATTATGAGGTATGGCGTGTAGATTGATGTGAAAAAAATAATTTAAAGCATATAATTTAAAGCTATAATTTAGCGTAACATAAAAAAAATGAATACTCTGAATACTTTCAGAATGGATTGTATACAGTGCTATATACAGCTTAACTGAGACCAATTAATTAACTAATCAACTAATCTGAGAGACCATGTCCATCTGAAGCTTTACTGTAGTACCGCAGGAAACGATCAAGCCCTTTCACGCCATTGTTTTAATCATTTACAACTAAACCCTCTATATTTTGTCTCTTTCTGTTTCACAGACTAAACCAATTTCTCCATGCAAGCATAACAAAGTACAACTGAACTAAAGAAACAAAATGCAATGCCAAAGGCAGTGGAACAACCTGAGCACACTAAACACAGACCAATCAGTCCGTCGGTCCCTGCCGCATTGATTTTCCTATAATTGGAATGTAAAGGTGATCAATGCCATCCCTCTGGCTCTAAGGGTCATTCAATCCAACACTACCGATGTCCTAAACTGCAGCCTATGATTTGCTGTTGTGGATTTCACCTTTGTATTGCTCATATGCATAGAAGCAAGTAATAACCTTATAAGTATTGTATACTTCCATATAACATGCAGTTATTGGTTATAATTATATGCTGTACATGATTTACAATCTCTGGAAAGGAAAAATATCCATGGGGAATGAAATAGCATAGCAGAGGCAGGGTCTAAATGAAAAATTCTTATATAACCTAACTTTTACAAAGCATTAATTACATCGCATATAGTAGCAGGTTGTATAGAAATGATATCAGTTAATGGTCCATGGCTGTTCCCTACAGAAAGGCAGAATAATTTAATTAAATCTTGGGTGGGTCAGACCATTGTGGTCTGAAGAGTCAAGAATTGAACAATCATTTGCAGAGTTGCAAATGCTTTGTCTAACCAAAAACCAAAAGTACCCTCTTAAATCCTTAACCACTGAGAAAAGGGCAAGGGGATATGCCCCTGGGTAAAATTATATTCACTGAGCTCAGAATGCAAGAATCAACTGTCTTTGCTTTGCTTGCTTGGTTATTTATTTCTTTTTTATCTATTGTTTCCTGCTTGTATATTAATTATTGTTTTTACCCAATGGCAAAAGTTCTCATTTTGGCTCAAAATGGATATACCAAAAAAAAAGCTCTGACACTATGTGAATTGAGTATGAGATCAGTATGAGATCAGTTCAACAGATCAACTTCTGCTTCCTCACTCATCGCTGTTCAGACTGGATTAGTTTCTCACTTTTGATGTCTGTAATAAAAAAATCTTCGTGTCTCCTCTGTGATAAAACTTCTGCATCTAGATGGATACGAATAAACTAAGTAATTAGGTTCTTACGAACATGTTTATTTATTAGAACAGTATAATCATGATATTGTCGTGTGTACAGGTCACGCTTTAAGCTTATATGCATTGCAGTTATTACAGCAGGTAATTTATATAGTATGAGGTATTAGACTCTGCTCATTGGCTTCATTTTGTGTTAGTAAAGACACTATGGAGACAGAATGATCATGTCCCATGCCAAAGAAAGACCCAGGTAGAACTAAAATAATCAGAAAGCAACAGCCAAGAATTCTTGAAGTAGTGGAGTGAAAGACAAACAACAATGTGGACAAGCCAGATGGAAATGAAATGACAATAGTAGCACCTGCAGTATGAAAAGGGCATAAAGAATAGCAGTAATGTCTCAGTGGCTATGCACAATCACAGTGAGGTAAAACATGCTATTGTGTGGCAGACAGTCTCTATTAGTTACTAAATCCTCTTCGAAACAGAACTTAATGTCCTAATGCCGAGTCTAATCCTGGCCCCCGGAGTCATTGTTCTTTCAAAACAAGTAGTAGAAGTGACATATCCTGATACTTGAAGACATTTCTATGATACACAGGTTTGCTAACCAGCATTACACAGTACATAATTTTAATAATTCAGTCAAATATGATCAGCTGCTTCCAATCAGCATTTGTAATTGTTATAAAATACTGATGATACCTGTGATATCTCAGAAAAGTATGCTGTGATATAATTTATTCAAATCAATTTTATTTGTATAGCACTTTTAACAATAGACGTTGTCACAAAGCAGTTTTACAGAAATATATAAATTCCGGATATAAATTTTAATTTATAAATTTATCTCTAATGAGCAAGCCAGAGGCAACAATGGCAAGGAAAAACTCCCTGAGATGATATGAGGAAGAAACCTTGAGAGGAACCAGACTCAAATGGGCACCCATCCTCATCTGGGTGACGCCGGATAGTGCGATTGTAAATAATTCCCTTCTATAACTGTATACTATATAATCAAAAAGGGCAATTGTGTAACCAGGAACTTATGAGCTTATGAGCAACTTTTAAATATGAGCATCAGAGTTATTTCTGAATTCATTATAGTTTTAACATAAAATCTATTTTGTAGCAAAACTGTTCGTAGCAATTGCAATCCTAAGTCATCTTTATGGTTTCTAAGTGGTACCATCCACAGTAATCTTTTTGATCCTTAGGCTGTCCATATGAGGCCATCCTCAGCAGCAGCGAGTATTTTTTTTATTCTAATGTCATATTGCCCAGCCCTAGCAGTGATAGTGAAAATCCCATCAAGACTGACACGGAGCAGTGGGTGATGCAGTGTAAAATTCACACATTGCAGAACAGACAGTGGTTTATTAACTATTCCCACACCCTGATGGTTGCCTGTGCAAGGGATTAAACAACAAACTTTAATCTATATGAGTGTAGCTGTGAAGTTCACATAGCTGAGCCTTCTGCCTAAGGCTTTATGAAAAAAAAGCACTTAAACCTGAAATAATTCCCTGTCATTAAACCCACTTTGAGATGAAAGCTCCTTATATTTGCACACTTGAGCTCATGCTGAATTTCCTTTTCTTAAAGCTACATGAACTGTGGATTTTAGCAAGAGCTAGGTAAACAGTAAATGACACGCACACTTCCTAAGAAAGTTTGGAAAAGATAGAGAAAGCGGCAGTGTGGGCAGGTTTTTGCTACCACGATGCAGTTACAGACCAGATATCAAACAAGATCCTTTCATACTAACAATGTGGCTGACTCCGCCTACTTACTGTAATGTAACGCAATGCCACTATCTCTATCTTGATTTAAATCCTAAGTTGGCTTGAGCGAAACCAGAAACACTGGAAAACACTGGAAAAAACTCAGAGGTACGTAGAAATGTCAGCATGGTCTGTGGATTTTGCCTCTGACAGTTCCTCAACCTCAGCTACATCACTCGAATTCAACTAGTAACGTGCAAGGAACATTTTTGTTAATCCTGCTTGCTCAGTTTTTATTTTTTTTATTTTACCTGCTTGTGATATTTTCTAACAAATTCTGTTGGTTCTATTTCCAGAAATATAATCAAATTACTAGCCTACTTTGAGCCACTGTAACTCTGGCAAGGCTCAATAGCTAATGTTACAGCTAGCTACCTCCAGTTGATTAAAATGATTTCTGTTCTTTGTCCATCTTTAGTATACCATATAGTGTAATTCGCGTGAGACATGTTCCACTTTCATTTACCAGGAAGAGGACAATGACCCAGTTTCCTGACCTGTTTGCATCACTGCCCGCATCACACTCACTTATTCAAAACCTTAATAACGGTATACAGTGAGTACCATCTGGCCATGGATGGAGACCTATACAAAACTGGCAAAAATAAAATAAGAGTTAAAAAAAGAAAAACAGGGAGAACCATGAATAGATAACTGAACTCCTGACCTCAGGATCAAGAAAGCAGGGTCTATTGAAGGGCTCAAGTTTCTCAGTAACAACTGGCAGCCTGTTAGTGACCGTGGTATGACAGCCAGAAATGACAGACGTAAGATTCTCTGCATTCTTCCCTACACTGATCACCGACAGCCCTCGCTCCTAACCGACCAGTGTGACAGTGATCTCAATGTGACGACCGTAAATATGACGTTTGATCACTTCAGCTGCACCGACCTACTAAGATCATCACAAACATACATCAACACTTGCATCACAAATTTACAATAACATGATCTTTGAGGATATTCATGTAGCACTGAGATGAGTCTGGAATGCAAGTAAATGCAGGGTCTAAATAAAGGTCGCTGTGTAAATGTGAAGCCTTTTGAGTAGTATAAAAGCAAGTACATTTAAAAGGCAAAATGCGAAAATGCCACTGCAGTGATTTTGCCACATTCCTGTAAGAGACAGCATGGAGTTGAAATGTTACTAGACAAGTTAGTGTTGAAGTTACTGTTGAATGCAACACAGGCTAATAGTACTGCATTATAAAATCTAAGAGCCTGTCATTATTCAACACCCAAATATCTTTTGATATTATACCAGGAATTTTGGGTGCGTCCAGATTTGATTTTCATACCAGTTTCTGATTTTCATATTGCACAATCCAGATTTCTTTGTGAGAGTAATATGTAGGTGTATCTGTGCCCTTTTTTTTTTGTTTGACCAGCATGCCAAGCAATTTATTATCTATCCCCTGCTTGTACTCTAATCACAGTGTACACTCTTTTAAACCACTGTGTGGTAAGAGCATACCTAACAATCTCTCTCTCTCTCTCTCTCTCTCACTCTCTCTCACTCACTGGACTTGCACTACTGCTGCCTAACGTGATGCCGGTGCCTGATCCTGACACATTACTGCCTCTGTGGCTCCTCTTGCCCTGCCTGATTCATCCTGATGCTCTACTTCTGCTCGGAGCTTTTGCACTTGTGACACACTTTGTGCTGCTGTGGATGGTCTCACATGGATACCCTAAAAATCTGCATTTCCCCAAAAAAAAAAAACTTTATGCCCAAGTCTTACCCTTTCTTCAGTGCATAATCTCATCAGAATACCGTAGATTTATACCCAAGAACTGCAGCTGTAATCACAAAGACTGTCCTGTGCTCATCCCAGGACACTTTTCCACAATCTACTCATATTGAACATCCTTTTAATACATTTATGAGTGTCTGATTTCACAGTATACAGCTATAGAAGTGTAATGATTTATAATCCCACTGTCCATTATCACCCAGAAGGACAGTTCCCTTAGGAGTCTGGTTTCATCCTCATGGGAGATTTTTTTTTTTTTGTTACTGTCACCTCTGGCTTGCTTACTATGGATCTAAATCTACATCCGGATTTCTGTTAAGCTGCTTTGTGACAATGTCTGTTGTTAAAAGCATTAAGGCTACGTGACTACGCATTTGCTCTCTCTGTCTGTAGCCACCTGCAAAGTTCCTTAATGAGTACTAGCCTATAATCATATACTAGGGCATCCTTGAAGGACAGATCTGCTGCAGTACTGACTGTAGCATAATACAGATAAAAGTAGCCTGCTCTCATTAACAAACTGCTTCACTTTTTTAAACAGAACACAGAAATTCACAGATAATGCTCTGAGCCACATGATCAAAAGCCTTCTACCTGATTTGTATTTGGGAAAGTCTATTATGAAGCCGCACGTCAGATGTACTGCATTGACCCTTCATTACTGACCAGTGCACAGTATCTGACCAATCACCATTGACCAATGCACAGTACCTCTGCTATTAATTCCCAAACAACCTACTAGAAGGTCTGCACCATGATAGCTGCAATCCAGTTAGGATCAAATGATATTTATCCATGGACAGCGTTAGGCAATACTCAGAAACAATGAAGACTCTCAAAATATTTGTTAAGAACCAAATGGCAAAGGTTAAGAAACTATATTAGTTTCTCAAAAGCATCCAGTGTTAAGATAAAGCAAAGGGCCTTACAAATATGATATATCTCTCATTATTTGAGCTAAATTAGAGACATCTCAGGTACCCATGCTGTGTCTGAAATCACTTCCTCACTCACTTGTTCACTATTTACTATATATACTGTCCTACATAGAGCAGCAGTGAAGTGACAGAGTAAAGGACCTTGGATTTTTTCCTTACAGCTAACACATATGATACAAATGATTGTCTATTTATGGAGTGGATCAGGTGTATAGGGATAACTAAAACTAACTACATTTCAAAAAAGTGCACCAAAAAGCATTTTTAAAGTGAGTTTAGTCTGTATGAAAAAGACACACTTCCATTTTAATCAGTGTTTAAATCCACACCAGCTTTTTAAACACCGCCTGGAAGCCTTTTTAAATTTCACTGATGTGGTATACATCATCTACATACAGTCTTTGATGTTCTCAGTAAAGAGTGTATGTAGATGATGTATGCCATCATCATCTATGATAACTCAAATAACCACACTTTACAACCATGGTGAGCAGAAAAGCATCTCAGAGCACACAACATGCTGGACCTTGAGGTGGATGGGCTATAACAGCAGAAGACCACACTGTGTTCCTCAGATACTTATTCTTAGCTGCCAGATGTATAACACAATGTGGTCTTCTGCTGTTATAGCCCATCCACCTCAAGGTCTGGCACGTTGTGTGTTCTGAGATGCTTTTCTGCTCACCATGGTTGTAAAGTGTGGTTATTTGAGTTATCATAGACGTCCTGTCAGCTCAAACCAGTCTATCCATTCTTCTGTGACCATCCTCCTCCTCTCATCAACAACGTGTTTCCACCCACAGAACTTTCACTCGCTGGATGTTTTTTTCTCACCATTCTGTGTAAACTCTAGAGCCTGCTGTGTGTGAAAACCCCAGGAGATCAGCAGTTTCTGAAATACTCAAACCTGACACCAACAACCATGCCATAGTCAAAGTCATAGCAATCACGTTTTTCCTCATTCCGATGTTTCATGTGAAAATTAAATAATTAAGTTTTTTTTGTTAATTTGTTAATCAGGTTCTTGATCTGTATCTGCATGATTTTATGCACTGTGCTGCTGCAACATGATTGGCAGACTGGATAATGGAATGAATGTGCAGGGATACAGGTTTTATAATTAAAATGGCTGCAGATTACTATATAAACTATATATATATATATATATATAAAACTAAAACACTTTTTTTGAAAAGTGGTTGGGACAATATTGGGTGCAGCAAAATGAGCCTAACAGGCGATGACACATGACTGACATCTAACGCAGCTTTGACTTTGATCGCCTGTCTTGACAAGTTCACACAATGCTGTCTGATTTACAGCTGTGCTCCCCCTAAGGAGCTGCACTGTTCTCATTTCTGCTGAATTTGCTGGGGGTTGCACCAGTCTCAGTGATGAATGACTGCAGGTGTACCTGACGTGGAGCGCACTGGAGTCCTTGAGCTGGCCCGTCGCTTGACCTCTCACAGTAGCCATACTACTGTCAGAGAGACTGCGGAGGAATCATTCCGCACTGTTTTTCCCCCCAGCACTACAACTAGACTGTTTAAAATGACTTAATACCCTTCTGCAGTATAGGATTCTAACACTGTAAAGGACAGAAAACTGGCCCAGTGGGGCATATTAACTATCGCTCTACACGAGATATAAAACCAAGAAGCTTGGAACTAATAGTACGAATCTGTATGAAAGCGTGTGAATCACAGACCATTCGTGATCGAAGAGCATCAGTATTTTGTTATTGAGCATGCAGTCTATTTATATACCTGTTCAGCTCGAACTCTAAGCTGCCTAACACACACCTAGTCTAGGTTTCCCTTAAAATAAAAGTGCCAGAAGCAATAGAAGAAGAAAGAAGAGGAGGGTGCACTTCACTCCTTTCGCATTTGCGAAACATATCATAAAAGACAGAACTGTCAACTAAAAGTTTTCATAGGTAAGAAATATAGCCGACTCAAATGTATTGTCCAACCTGACGTTTCTGGAACCATCATACTCAAAATTATTATGCCAAACAGCAGAGCATGACCCCAGGTACTTACCCTGGCGTTGGGAGCTCTCTCCCTGCTCCATGCTTGATGGAGAGGAGAGGGCTGTGCTGTGAAAGCGGCTGCGTTCAGTTCCCCCAAAGCCTGAGCTCAAGAAGGTGGTATGCTAATCTCTGCTCTGCTGATCAACTACTGTCACACGGCCAACCTGACGCCAGTGACACATCAGATGCTGATCCCTGAACATCGGCACTAACAGAGAGGGAGGAGCCAAAGGATAGATGAGGGAGAGAGAGAGAGAGAGAGAGAGAGAGAGAGAAAGAGAGAGAGCGTGCAAGCTCAAAAAAAAAAAAAGAGATGCACTGCTGTTCACCTAGCTGAGCGTACAGTGTTTCAGTATACACCAAGGCTCTACACAGCACGAGTGAATGGACATCAGAGCATGGCAGAGGGGAAAAAAGAGTGCTGTGTATAAGGCGATAAATCCTAAGTGACACCAAAATTGAAAATGAAAGCGCCGTCTTAATGCCATTTACGTAAAGCTTTCAATGATGAGGTCTGACAAGTTCCTCTACACTGGATTTCACACGTGGTAATACAAGAACAAGTGACTGTGACATGGGAAGACAATTCGTATTTCTGCTTTCTGGTGTTAAAGTTACGCAGTTGCACTCTGTAAAGTCTGATCAGTGGTCATTAACCACCTCTTCATCAGCATGTGAACAGAACAGTAATCACTTAACAAGATTAACAAAATCCTGTCCTTTTTATAAAACACACACATGCCCAGCGTGTAGGCAGCAGGACCACCTGAAAAACATCTACAAGCAGAATTTGTCTTTTTACTGTTATAATATAATATAATATAATATCTAATAATATAATATAGTCAAAATAAACTGCTCAAGTGCATGGTTTAAAAAGAAACCTTTAGATGTCTTAAGAAGAAAAAAAGACAGTATTTAATATAATGTGTCATCATTCAAGCAGCGTTCATAATACCACCACTCTAAAGTAAAAATCATGAATACCTTATGGTAATTATTAATAACTGGATTTAAAAAACTGTGTTCAAGGTCATTAGAGTGCTTCTAGTTGGACCAGATGAATGCAGTGTAGAAACCTAGCACAGTGTAGAAGGTAATCTGCACCATATACAATTAAGGTATATGTCATAAATAGTAGTGCATGAAGTCATGGATGTCAATGTGCAAGCCAGGGGCCCCGAGGGGTCCATGAGGCACTGCCAAAGGAGTCGGCAATATTTTCTTGTGTCACAGTAGTGGAAAAATCACAATGGACTTACTCTCTTCTTATTAGCTCTTGTAGTCATTTGCTTTTTTGACTGGTAAATCTCGGTAAATCAAAAGCAAGCAAGCCTTTAAATAATGTCAACTTCAATCTGTGAGTGAAACAGGAATAAAAAGATCTACGGCTCCAAAAAACAGCCAGAATCTTATTGTGCACATTTAAATTCAAGTAATATCACACGAGCAAGAGTGCGGTTATACCGAATATCGGCCCGGCTGTGATTCGCCACAGAAAACAAAAATACGCAGAAAAATAACAAAGACGATATTCAGTATAACTGCACGATTGCGAGCGCGATATTGCTTTTATACAACAGTTCAATTAATATCAAGTTTTGACATTTCGGACACAATATAGCCAAACGTTCTGTTTATTTTTGCACTACTAGCGAAAACTGATCCTGAAGAAGCCACACTTACTTTATAGTACGTCAGCTAGCTGGCTAGCTAGCTCATATCAATTTGTACATTCCTGTTAAAGGTTCTTACAATTAATGTCGTTAACTCTACTATAGTAACCGTTTCAGACTAGGAAGTGGAGTTTCACGTGTTGAGCGGAAGGATACACGCAGTGAAACGCCCCAGTGTGGTTATAGTAAATATAGGCACTCTTAGAATGCTGCTCGACCAATCAAATTAGTGGACCGGAACTAACTTGTCGTATAAAATGAACATAATATTTGAACAGTTGGATTATGTTGGACTGAGGGGGTTCATGGAACTTATTTTACAATTAAAAGGATCCCTATGCAAAAGGTTAGAGAACCCCTGTGACTTCGTCGCACAGAATGACATGTTTCGCCATCACCACCCAATAAGTAACATGGACTGACAAACAGGAAATCCTAAATCCAGGGAAGCAGTTAGCACCTGTTTCTCACAGTATTTCCTCCAAGTCAGCAAAATCCAAATGTATCGTGCTTTATATCAAAGTAATGCATTAAATGATCCACCACTTGTATATACTTTATGTATATATTATGTATGTGTGTCTTGTGTATACTTCGTTGTGCTGCTTGGGCTCTCATACAACAATTTTAACAGCATTTTAAAGAATCATGGCCTTGAAAAATAACAATGCAAACGTAATCTGTATTTGAATATACTCAAGAATATAAGATAAATATAATGCCACATTAATAGTAAGGTGTTTAAAATAATTTATGACATTGCCAATAATCTCAAGCTAATTGAAAAATGACAATTGGCGGCTGTTGTCATTTTTATACACACGAAAATAAGAAGAAATTGGATAAATAATATGTTACTGAATGCACATGGACAGAGGTGTAATAAACACAGAGTCCTGAATAAACGTGCAAAATATTAAGTTCAATTTCCCAACCAGAAGTCAATAACACAGAACAGGAAACCACAAGAGTAATGAAAATAAAACACCAGTATTGACCAGCAGATTAGTGGTGTACCATTAATAACATTTCTGTGCCACAGAGTGTCTTTAATGTTGACAGCCATGTATATTTATTGCACTGAGATTGTCAAAAATAACCGATACAAGAAACATGAAAGTTCTGGTAATTTCCATTGCCGTCCATGACACGTACAGAGTACTTCCTATCTCAATAGAGAGAGGAAAAAAAGCATGTTTGAGTGTGTGTGCGCGTCTGTGCGATGCACACTCAGGGAGGCAAAGCTAGTCATTACATGTCATGGCTTGAAGCCGTCAGCCACAGAAGCCTTAAATTACAGCGTGTTTAAGGTCAAGAGTGAGTATGGTCAAATGAGGATAATGTCGACACGCAAAAAGTGTGAATATTAAAAACTGAAAGCATTGAACATGAAATGAAATGCAAGGCTGATGTTGTATCCACCAGAGGGCATCAATGACAAACAAAGCAGTGCCTGCTTTATCCACATTTAGGTTCTAAGTGTTTTTTTGGGTTTTTTTTTAATTTCATGAACTATTCTCAAATAAAAGAACTGAGTTACCATCAGCTTCTTTCGAATAGCATCATAAAAGTTAGTGTAAAAATCTACAAACAAAGAAAGGTTTCTAAATGCCTAATGAACAGCAGGCACCAGGTGTTTTCCAGTCTGCCTTGGTGAAGGTGAATCCAGCTGGCAAAGTTCACTGCATCAGCAATAAAAGTCCTTACAGAAAGCAAGCAGTTCCCTACAGATGTAGTAGAGCAGTGAATCAGCACACAGCAGCTGAAGAGGAGAAAAAAAACTGCACCACCTTCTGCACACACGCCTGTTTGCAGTCATGCAAGTCTGGCCACTCTGACTGTTTTACAGGTTAGACTGTACATTAAACTGTACATTAGACATAACAGTGAGGAGCAGTGCTCATTTTAATGCAGAATTTGTTTGCTTTTGTTCCCTGAGCTCAATACTGAAAAGAAAAAGGACTAGCTCAGAATGTCATAACTGTTCATTATCCAGTACTTGTTTTTCCCGATTTGTTTGCCTGCAATTTACATGCCTTCAAAATAGCAAAAAAAAAACCTAAGCAGGCCTGTGACAGGCATAAAAATACAACAACAGGGCATTTTTTTTTTATAAGAAACTATTCAGCAACTGGGTGGTGTGACATGGCCCGACACAAAGCATTACTGTTAGCACCCCGAAGTTGGTATTTTCCGATCACAGCATGTCGCGAAGTGTTCTATTCATCTCATACCACGGTAATTTTCCGAAATGAACATGGTTTTGGTTATGAAAGAATGGTATTTTATATGTTTTAACCATTTACAGACATATCTAATGTTGTGGAATGTCTGCGAAACAATTTCCAGCTGTAAACAATTGGTCCGTCTCTCTCTTTTTCTTTTTTTTTTTTTTTTTCCTCAAGAGGTTAACAAGACAAAAAAATGCAGATGGTCATGTTACCAAGAAACCTGAAAGCTCTCAGTCCTGAATACTTGTGCTGGAAAACCCGAAGTTACAGCTTTACCTCTGACTGTTACAAAGTGCTGACATTCGAGACTCCTTCCATAAATGCTAAACAAATGTCTCCTCACAGAAAACCTCACCATATCAACCATTACACACATTTATTAAAAATCTGTTTATATGTAGAGGGTCTACCACACAAGCGGGAACTCATGGTTAAATCATGATTATTTGAGCTGCTCAGGACCCCACATTCATATGTTTGTATATACAGTACGCATGCATAGTGAGTATACACATTCATTAGCCCAAATTTCATTATCATTATCATTAGATTAATCTTAAGTTTCTAAAAGACTTAAGCATCTTTTCATTCATTCATTCATTTTCTGTAAGCGCTTTATCCTAGTCAGGGCTGCGGTGGATCCAGAGCCTATCCTGAGAACACTGGGTGGGAAGCAAAGACACACCGCGAATGGGACGCCAGTCCATCGCAGGATACTCAATTAGCTTGTTTCAGTCAAATTCATATCAAACCACTTGCCTCATTTGTTGAGATGTTGTGAGTATGAATGGTGAAGATGCCACAGACAACCAAGGACGGGTGTCTAAGATAAGCAGAACCGGCCTTGTCTTCTTCTGGACTGTATCAAATCAGAGCACTACTAGCCAATCATGGCCATCTGTGAGCTCATGTATATAAAACAGGACAGGGTGCTGCTCTCCTAGTGCATCCAGCTGCCTTATGACGTTACATAAGCAGCTGTTAAAAAAGAGGTGGGATGTGTGTGTGTGTGTGTGTGTGTGTTTGCTCTGCAGTCCTACTCTAATGACGTCACCTGTACCCACAAGTCCATAAATCTAAGGGCCATTCTTTTCACATTGTGTTTATCATGGAAACTAATGTCATGTTAATGATAAAAATAAGATGAATTGCACTTTTCCAGATCTCCCAGCATGCAATTTCTCCAACAAAAAAAAAGTATGTTTCCCGCGTACTCGACCCCGTTGTCCTCTACTCTCCTCCTCTAGGCCTTACAGACCCAATCTTCTTTTAATTAAAAAAATGCTTGGCCTCACTACTCTCTTAGACCTGACTCCCAAAAATTTATGGGCTCAAGAGCTTTTGGATGATCTAATAAATGGTATGCTTTATCATGTCCACCTTTCCTCTTCATAAATTAGACCGCGTGTAGACCATCTGGAATTTATCATTCCTCCTGTGACTTGGCTGTTAGGCTATGGGCCAGGACTTCATTATAGCCTTACATGACTTCAGTTTTCACTACATCAGATGTTCTAGGCCTAGCCTTATGGGGAAGGGGTGGGGGATTTGGGGTGTTTCTAATAATTAGGGTATCATAGCCTTTTTTAAAGCATCCATTCAGTTAACTACCTTATAGTCAGAGCTTATGTGGAAAGTTGCTAGATTTACAAGATTAAACATATTTTTTTAGCATTCCATAGACTTGAAAAATAGACCAGTAAGGGGGCTGTGTGAATTTTCAATACCAGCTGAACCCAATAAGTTTCGACCTTCTAGACTGAATGTCTTTTTATTATTTTTTTTTATACTGGTTTTCTCTGAACAAGCTTAAATCTGCAGTGGGCTTTTTTCAGTTCTTTTCTCTGCAAATACAGAAGAGTAACATAGGTTTTGACAAATATTCTCAACTGACTGAGTATACTTTTGCCTCCTGATTTTATTATTTGTGCCTTTGTTTTTAATCCTGTGATATTATTCCCGACATTTCCGAACTCAGAACTCTAAAGCACCCTCTGATTCTGTCAATCTTTGTCAAAATATAAGCTATAAGCAAACTGTGATATTACCGTTCATCTAAAATATTGAAAATATCATTATATAAAATGTACAGGTGTTCAACAGATTTCCCATGGCCACGAGACAAACAAAAGTTTCAAAGCAAAGCGTGCTAGTAGCCTCAACACTGGCGGGTGTGTGTGAGAGTGTGTGTGAGAGAGAGAGAGAGGCTATAGATTTTTTAGGCACGTTTGTAATTGGGCTGGACACAGCCCCTTGCCTGATAACCGGTCAGCAGATCAGGTCACGGTCAGAACATGGATGAAGAGCATACGGCAAATACACACATGCCTCATCCAAGTGGCCCTTGAGCAAATAACACATCAGGAAAGAGAGATTATACCGGTCCACGTGCCTTCGTTTTCAAGGGCATTATTATCAGAGAGGAATTTAACATTTAACCATGTCATTTATTGAGCCAACTTTGTTAATCCCTTTCAAAAACTGTTTGCATTTTGGTCAGGACAAGGTAGAGGTGAAGCAGAAAAGCAGAGCAAAGCAGAGCAGAGCAGCATTTACCCAAGAGAATCCAACAACAAGACAAAAACCCAGCGACCCTGACAAAGCAGCTTCCTTCCCATCTATGGTTTGAGTAACTAAAGGCTAGTAACTTTATAGAAAACATGCTAGATCTCATTGGAAACCCCTCCACTACCCACAAGGCTCAGAGCATCATCCAAACTGTAACTCTACTGCCCCCCAGCACACCCTGTCCTCCCCCAGGTCTACTGCAATTCAAGTCAATTCTATTCTATTCAATTTTATTTAGGAAGTGATTTTAACAATACAAATTGTCTCAAAGCAGCTTTACAGAAATGTGCATGTAGATTTAGATCCCTAATGAGCAAGCCAAGGTGACAGTGGCAATGAAAAAGACGACAAACCTTGAGAGAAATCAGACAAAAGGGATTCTATATCGACAGTGATACAGAGAAAAGGCAAGCAGTACTAAATGTGACTGTCTTTATAATTACAGCAGCAGTTCTTAAACTGCGATCACACTAGCAAGTGAAAAGTTGCTTGTGTCGCAGTTTTTATCGATTGCTAGCATTCACTTGTAGTTGTTGCACTGTCTGAATTGAAGCCCCGATATAACGTTGTAGTAGCCAAAATTTATACACTTAAATACAATTAAAACACATGACTTTGTGGTCTTTGTTAAAATGCATTTTATATTGTAGCTAAACTCAGGAAAAACTCTCATGAAACTCTTATTGTCTTATACTTTTGAGCTCCAAAGTGGTTAAAATGGGGGCTAAATGGAGGTAGGAACTGAAGTTGTAGGAGTAGACGTTTCCAGGGACAATGGACAATCTGAGAGGTATGGTTTCATTTAATATGATTTCAACAGTCGCCAAATGTTTGGCTTTTTTCACTTTAATGCATCGTACGTCATTTGCAAAGAATTGAGAAAATGGCTTGTTGTTCTGTGAAATGAAAAAGAAAGAATCCAACATAAAAAAGATTTTAAAAAAAGAAAGAAAACTTCCCACTTATGGAAAAAAAGCATTAGAAAGTTACAAGGATCCAATTGCCTGGCACAGTAAAAACAGTAAAACCCAGGACACAAGTGGAGACTCGAAGCCTGAAAGACCTGCCTCCAACACGAAAAGCTTCATACACAGTTGACTGCATAAGTTTGCATACCCTTAAGACACAATGTAGTTTTTTTTCCATTGTGTTTTCATTTTCAGTTTAGTGTATTAACCAGTGTTCTGCCACCACAAATGCTCAAATAGTGCATGTTAAGATATTATAATATACACTAACAAATTACATGATATCAGTTGAAAAGTTTATATCTCCCTTTCTGAATGTAACAGAATTCTTTAATAGAATAGAAAAGAATTCTCTAATACTTCTGCTTTCAGAACTGCTCTATTGAGTCTATCTGAATCCCCCTATATATGTTAAAGATAATAATTCTGAATAGAATAATTCTTTTAAAAAAAAATTGACTTTTGGCTTTTGCTGTCACTCCCAAATTTCATTTTTAACTTCCTGAAATTGATTTTTTTTTTTTTTTTTGGCAGATGCATTGTACAAATACTTACATTTTTATTTTTTCACCCAGAAACCATGGGACATTCAAAAACTCAGCTATCCTTACTGTGCTAGCTTTATTTCTTTTTAGCTTGATGTGTAATACTTTTTTGTTTTCATGTCAACAGCACCACCAGCAGCTACATAATGCCATTTTTCCTTAATGCCAACTCAACCATACCATGGAGTGCCATCACTGATATATTACCAGCAGCACACCAGCCAAAGACACAGCTGCCACATCTAATCATGCCATGCCATGTCATATTTTGGGTGTAGACACTTATTAGCTTCTTAGCGTATACGTGAGCTTATTAAATTATGCGTGAATGTTGAGAGGAAAATAATGGCTGCAGTTATCACCTAACTTGATGTTCTGCTTGTGTGAGTTATTTGCATACAGCAATCAGTTATTTGCATACAGCAGAAATCAGGATATGAGTGCAACAAAAATACAACAGAACAGAACAAAATAAAATTCCTCAGGGTCATCAACCACTGCTGCCCATTCCAGGAAATATGAATTGTAGTGTGTGTGTGTGTGTGTGTGTGTGTGTGTGTGTGTAAAGGAACCAGAATGCATCCTATTTGGTTACTGAGGTTAAGGTTAAGGTTAGATTTAGTTGTAGGCAAAGCTCTCAGAAGATCTTCACAGGGATAGTAAAACAAGTAAGTGTGTGTATATATGTGTGTGTGTGTGTGTGCGCGCCTTTGGGATTTCTTGCTCTCCAGTCAGCTATAACCCTTATACACTTTACATTAATGTTCCCTTAATTATTATTATTTACTGCATTAGTTAACAAGAACAAACCATAATCTTTATCCATAAGCAACATTTATTTAAAAAAAGATTGATAAAGTTAACATGTACTTAAAGAGGTGTATTTAAATGTTAACAAAATGTCTCCAATAAATAATGCTTATTTAGTTTATGGGGAAAAAAAAATATATATATATATATATATATATATATATATATATATATATACTTTTAAACAAAAACAGGGGT
>CM075003.1:6300073-6336009 GCA_037576675.1 Pangasius sanitwongsei | reverse complement strand
TTTATGGGGAAAAAAAAATATATATATATATATATATATATATATATATATATATATATATATACATATACACACACACGTTTACTTAAATTCATTTACAGCATGTTGTTAAATGCTGATAATAAGATCAACTCGGGTCTCTGGTTACGGCAGATTCGCTGTAACAAAGAAAGGTCCAAGAAGTCCTTCTTGCCCACTGCTGTCCGGCTCTACAATGACAACCACGAGGCTGGGGAGCTGTGTGGACATTGCAAACGACGGACATGTCTAATGATTTTGCATACCCACTACTACTACTACTGCATATTGCACAACAGTATTTACATAGAGTCACTGCACATTCTTACACACACACTGCCACTTTACTTACGTCTTTACTTATGACTACTGTACATTTTTATACACACACACTACCACAACTGCTCATTGCACATGTCTAATGTACACTTTTAAGCCTGCCAAAGTGTAATACATTTCATACAGTTAACCTGTACAGGAATCTTAGTCTGTAAATAACTTGGAGAGATATTTATATGTATATTTGTGGCATATTGTGAGTTTATTGTGCATTTTTAAATCTTGTCTTGTGAACCGTTAAGACTTAGTCCTCCCGGTTGCTCTTGTTTTGTGGCTGTCGTGACACCAAATTTCCCCTTGGGGATCAGTACTCTCTATCTCCATCTATCTCTATAAATACTGGAACCCATCACTCATTTTGCCAAGTAACCAAAATTAACATTAAGGCAATGGTTCATACTGGGCATTGTGGATTTGTCTTCACTCTTGGATGGAATATATATTGGTTAATTTGGTTTATATTTAAAGAAAAACAGTTGTTCCTTCATCAGCCTCTCTTATTTCTCTCTCGAAGTTAATAAGACAAAACTTTCACCTTGTCATTTTACTGAGAAACCAGAAAACACAAAGTCCTCTGGCCTGAAGACTCTCCCTTGAGTTGAAAACACAAACTGACTGTTAGTGTTTGCATAATCAGTTTAATAGATTATGCACCTAGACTCCCTATGAATGAGTTGCTACTATAGAAATTATAACGTATTGGAAGCTGTGATTTGAATCACAGTGAGCACTACCGTCATAGCTGCGATGTGAGAAAAACAGAAAACTGATAGATCAAGGGAAAGTTAATCTACACCTTCTGACCAATCAGATGCAAGAATTCAAAAGCGCTGTGGCGTATATAATGTTACTTAATGAAACGTAATGTTATGTAATATAAAGCTTTAGCCATTAAAGCATATTGTTGCTACGTTTGTAGCAGTAATACTCAAGAAATCACTCGACAAAGGACGTACTTCAAAAGCTGCATGTCTGAAAGGTGGAAGTGTGTATTGTAAAATGACACACCAACAATGTGTTGCATAATACTTGTGCAACTTGACTCTTGTAAGGCTGAAAACAAGCATTTCGTCATGGAAAAATTTCAGATGCTGCATCTCTAAAGACACAACACAAGGGCAGAGGTCAGGTCAGAAAACACATCCATCAAACTGCCAGGCTGCACGAACACACCTGCCAAAAGGTGGTGTATACTGTATCTCACAGCACTGAATCCAGCCTCATCTCAGAAATTCAATTCCTCAACAAGTAATGCCTGTCTTACATTTGAAAACAGCCCCTAACCAAGTTTCTAACATTTCAATGACAAGAACAGACCAGCGTGCCCAGGCAATATTGTGCTGTCTGGAAATTAAGGGTACTGCAAACATTCCTACTAGAGAGCTCTCCTTTTCACTGTGATTGCAAAACGCTACATGTTATGGCAATGCACCATCTGATACACTCCCACTGAATGGCAAACAGAACTAAAGCAATGCTTAGAAGACTGGAACTCAAACCATTTCATAGGTGATTTAGGTCAATGAATGTCATGCACTGTTCTATTATCAGTAACTCACTCAGTCCTTCATTGGGCCCAGGGCAATCCAGAGGAAAAAAAAAAAACAGATGTGGGAAACCCACAGCATACAGGAAGTGTGGGAGAAAAAAGGGCTCAGCATTAATGCCAGAGCTAGTGCTTCATGTATGGAGTTTAAACCAGATTCTCCATAACCAAAACCTACATTCGTGATGCTTGGTTGCGAAAATTTCATGTTAAACATTTTCAATGCATTCATTCATCCATTCATTCACTTAAAGCAACCGTTTTATCCTCGTCAAGGTTTGCAATAGAGGACGAAGGAATACACCCTGGTCAGGATGCTAATTCCATCCATGCACGCACTCATTCACATACTCATTCACACCTATGGACCACTTAGCGCAGCCAGTCGACCTACCAGCATGTTTAGGGAAGAAACCAGAAAATCCAGAGGAACCCTATGTTGACATGGCGAGAACATACAAAACTCCACACAGACAGTAAGCTGAGTTTAGGAACACTTCAGATTTATAAATCTGATATTTGAATATATTGGGTTTGAATTGACCTATTTGAAATTCAGGTCAAAAATTCAGGTTCAAGATATTAAAGCAATGGGAGTTTCTTATTATAAAGACTTAAAACCGGAGACTATTCTGCACTTACTTACTTTAGAATGATTGTAAGAATAATTCAAAAAATTCAAGGAAAGAATTCCATGTTGAAAGGGTTCATATTTAGGGCATCGATTTAATCTTAATCCAGACCTGGTCAAACGCAACACATTTCTGAGGTCAGGGGTTTCTAGGCACGTGTCTGAGTGTGCAGTCAGGGTGTACACGGCACTATTTTTTGAATCCTACTCCTGCCCACTCCCACAATTATTATATAGGTTTGTACCGTCCTTCGATATTTTCGAATGAGCGTAGTTGGTTATTTCTCAAAATATAAACAAATTTAAACCACTGTGTCCCGTGACAAAGCAGTTACTAAAGGTGAATGAATGAATGCAGTAAATGTGTCGCTCAGCACCACGCAAGCATCCAATACATTCCCATGCTAATCAACATAACCTTTCTTTCTTTGTCCCGTGAGCTTCATATCTGACTGCCCGCTCACGCCTACATGAAAGTTAAAACTGCCTGCTCCTGTGATTTTTTTTTTTTTTTTGGCACCTCTAATGTGCAGTGAATGCTTTTGCAGAAATTTTATACCAGAGTCACCACCAATTAATGTACATGTTGGTCCTGCACTGGTCAATTAATAATTCACAAACAGCTAATGTTAACTGAAACACTTATTCAGTCAATATCATTAGTTATTTATCACTTCATTCTGCTGGTGTTCATTAGTCACTGTTTCAGGTGTCAGTATCTTATATCAGTTCGTGTGTCTGTAGTATACTGGCGAGTTGTTTGTGAGATTATTGGACCTCCTCCCTGGAGGAAATCACAGGAATCAGAAAAAATCACAGAGGACACAGTAACACACTTTTTCCTGGTATGAGCGACTGTCCATGTCTGTCTCTGCACATGGCAAGCAATGACATAACTAATTATAAATGTATTTCTGTTTTTTTCAAACCAATGTTATATCACTGGAGGAGTTATGGGCCATGCTGAATGTTTCCTAAGAGGAGAATAAAAATACATAATATGTGTTGGAGTGCAGGATTGGCACGGTTTTAATATACTCATTAATAATAATAATAATAATAATAATCTAACAATACATTGATTAACAAAGTTCAGACATTTAACATATGTACGACCTCTATGAAACTGTATGAATACCTAATTACGTATCTTAATTAAAGATATATTCTGTTACAAAAAAGCAGATTCAGGGTTTTTTTTTTTTTTCAGTCTTCAAAAGGTGAAGAGTTTTTTTTTTTTGGTAAAAGAAATTCGAGGATACTGGATGTTTTCTCTGAATTTTTCCAACTTGAAATTCTATGGCCTGAATTTTCACAAGAACTGAATTATAAAGATCGTATCCTGCAGTCAATCCACCTACTGGCATGTTTTTGGGAGGTGGGAGGGAACCCACGCAGACACGGCGAGAACATGCAAAAGGCTGGACAGATAGTAAGTCGAGCTCAAACCAGGGACACTGGTGCTGAGAGACAACAATGCTACCCACTGTGCAGCCTTAAACATTTACGCCACGTTACAAATCTTTTTTTTTTGCTTTGTTTTTTTTTTTTTTTCAAATCTTACAACGACTGTCGCATTTCCATTAGCATCATGTGATGACATTCATGGGTGGGAAAAATGATTGCAAATTTGTCACAGTGCATGAATGTCTATGATTCATCAGTAAATTCCCAGAATGAGGAACATGGCACTGGTTATTTTGTCTGCAATACACTTCGTTTGAACATCGATTTTCCCCTCTACTACTCCGATAAAAATTACGTGAAGTGCAATATATTATTTAGCAGGACCGTGTTCTAGGTTTTAGGCAAAGCGCATTTCATTTTGAGCATTAAAAAAACATAAATAGAAGCCAAATAAATTCAAAAACAACTGGAAAATATCACAAAAATATTTAAAAAAGGATTGACACAAGTTGCCTAAACTTCACATGCTGATTAAAAAAAAAAAACACAAGATATGATTAAAAGCGATGGGCACAGATTTCTGGAATAAACCATGATAAAACTGTAGCAAATGTATGTTTTAATGTATCTTCTCCATTATTTATGTGTGTGTTCGATTACATCATCTTGCTGTGCCCTCTCCATTGTATGTGCATGACAGACTTGCATTCTCTTTTGCTGACTTTCTAGAAAAATCATTTGAAAATGGTGTAACATAAAATTGAGGCAAATAGTGCTGTAACAGTTCACTCTGTGGCACGGGTTTTAATTCCCGGCCTGGAAACCCACCCCAGCCACAGGAGTTGCACAAGACAGTCAACTCCCAGGGCCGGTCCCAAGCCCTGATAAAATTGGGGAGGGTTGCGTGGGAAGGGCATCCGGTGTAAAAACTATGCCAAATTAAATATGTAGACCAATGATCCACTGTGGCAACCCCTAACGGGAACCGCTGAAAGAACAACAACAAACACCAACAACAACAGTGCTATAACAGTTCACACGTGATAAATCACGCAGTTTACCGAAGTGAACAGAAGCAGAAATGTGAGGGTCTGTCCTGTACATCGATACATATGACACACATACACATCTTTAGCCTACTACATCAGACGGGGTTATAAAAAGCCACAGGACAGGTTAGACAGGTACAAGTGTTTATGAACCCTCACACACTTCCTAGGACAAGTCACTAGGAAAGCACAACAGACTGACTTGAGACATTAGGTCAATCATAACAAAGGGAAATCCATGTGCATACAAATACTCATATAAGCAAACTGTGCTAAACGGAAAAGCAGAAATGAACAAGAAACACACAAACCAGCAACAGGAATAAGGCCAGGAATAAGCCCGTGGTTGTGGGGGTTGAACCTTTAGATAACTTGACACCAGAGGAGAAAAGGTGAAAAACAGGAAGCATATGGCAATGTGAAACACTGGTCAAACACAGAGCTTTGTTAAAACCACTGAAGAGAACTGATGACCTTGTGGAACTTGGGGATAAAAGTCTAATAGTACCAGTGTGTAGGCATAATAAGTATGATACCTATTCTGTTAAAACTTTGTTATAATACAGTTAAACTCACTGTTGAACACAATCCATGCTTTTTCCTCTATTTTATTCTTAGAGAGGCCACGTCCACACCACAGATTTTGAAAAGATAGCATTTTTTTAAAAAAGGTTTTTTTGTCCACCTTGAACACAGATGATGGGAAAATACATGTAATAGTCAAGCACAGATTGCAACGCTACCTGAACCAGGAAGATTATGCCATTTTGCAGTTTTATAAGGTTTTACGCGATACACCCAGCAAAAGGCTCAGTGACAGAAAAGACTCTTTGTATAGTCAGTAACAGGACTGAGCACGCAGTCATACAGAAGTGAGAATGTACTTCATTCTGCACAAATAAACAGCCTGAAAGAGCACCAAAACGACCCAAAACAGCCCAAGATAGCAAAAACAGGCTAAATGAAGACCACAACAATCCAAAACAGCCCAAAACATCAGCAAAACAGCCCAAAACATCAGCAAAATAGCCCAAAACATCACCAAAACGAAAACAGCGCCACAACAGCCCAAAAACAGCGCCACAACAGCCCAAAAACAGCGCCACAACAGCCCAAAACATCACCAAAACGAAAACAGCGCCACAACAGCCCAAAAACAGTACCAGAACAGTGATTTCAGCATTCATGCTACTGCAAAAAAAAACTGTTTTCATTTTCGTCTTTTCAAATCACTACTTCAGTGTGGACAGAAGGCCAGAACAGATAACGAGGACTACAAATAATTGTATTGTATAATATAAATATTAACTAAGTAAATACCAGTAAAACGGTTGCTGTGTTATATACTCTGACAAAAATTCCAGCTTGCACCCTGAAGGTTTATTTAGATTGTCCCTCTTGAAGAAACCTTCATGCCTTGTTTACTTAGTTCTAATCAATTCTCAGTTATAACCAAGCTTCTCACCACTGATCTGTAGGTTTTCCAGCAGACCCTGTCATTTTACCATCCCGCAAAGAGTACGATCAGTAAAAAAAGGTACTCAACTCTAACGCCCACCTTCAGCCTGCTCTATACGACTACTGCAATACGACGAGAACACCTTACACAAACCCGTGCTCTGAGGAGTCTTAAGAATTTACAGTGAATCTTAATCAAGGCCTCACAAGTATAAGGTTCTATCTGACAATTCTGTCATTTTAAGATACTAAGCCAAACATTTTTTTCAATCCTCAACAACGCCCAAAACCTACACAACATATTTTTTGAAACACTTAATTCATATTGTGTAAAACCGCCCACATATATTCCATGGAATGTAAATAACACATTAAATCCCATTAACAAATCTTTGCCAAAAGGTCAGAGCATTATAATTCCAAAGTATTGTAATATTGATCTATTGAAAGGCTTTTAACAAGCGATCAAGGCGTAGGTGTAAGTGTGCCAAGTTCACCAAGGACTCACTTGTCAGTGTCTTTGGATAAAAGCATCTGCCAATAAATAAACATGGCCTAATTTGGATAAATAAAATGGAAAATTGGCTTCTTGTCTTCAGATGGCTGCCAATAACCTCTGTGTAATAGACAGAATAAAGAAAACAGGGTTGAGCAGGTCATTTGTGAATGCCAGCTCCGAAACCATTGTTGCAAAAAAATGCCACCTATTGTCAAAACATGTTATTTGACTCTTTTATGCTGGGTAATCTCTTAATGGATTGGCTTTTTCTCCATAAAAAAAAAGGAATAAACAGATCTTTCTATTGGCCACACTCGATTACAGCTAAAGCTCCCCCAAGAACCCTGGGATGAGATTCTGAACTACAAGCTTGATCTTACAGTTAATTTCAGGTTCTTCTTTGGGTGGAGCTCAGAAATAATTTGACACAGATGCCTAGCTTTCCTCTGCAGTATGCAATCAGAGAGAAAGAGAGAGGCATATCCTCCTGGTTTCTCAGGAGAATTTTGTGATAATACAGTGGACATCAAGACTAAGTTCAGCTTTGGATACGTTGATACTTTTCATAGATAAACAGCTGAGCATGATATTCAATTGGTGGACAAAAAAAAAAATAAAATTTCCACCTACATTGCTAAGGTGACTGATAGGTGGACTGTCAACTCCCATTAAAGGCAACCAACAGATAGCGAGCTACAAGGCCGATCAATAGAATTGGCTGGCGTCTGAATTCACTCACTGGAGAGGTGGGAAAGAAAAACAGGCATTGCACAATGCAGGACCCCACCAGTCATTTAACCTTACATAACCCTCGACAAGACTTCAGCTTATCCATTGAGTCTATAAAAGTGTAACTGTACACCATGTTACAATTAACAGGAACACACTGGAACAATGAAAAAAAAAATGGTTTTGGCTCGAAAGAGTCTGTTAGGAGTTGGAAGGAGTGTTAAACAGATGAACCTGATGACCTTTCGTGCAATCCGTATGCTCTGAGAGATCACTGACTCAACACGCAGATGATAACAGAGCAAAAGCAGTGGAGCAGTGGAACAGGCTGTGCTAGTAAATATGAAAGTATCAGCTCTATTGGCAGTTTGCTGTAAAGCACATACACCAAATAATAGGCGATAACTAAAAAGCCAATAGTGTTAATACGGCTTTGTTTAAATATACAGGGGAAAAAAAAAGATATTGTAATATTGCTGACCAGCACAAGATCATACAGTGGAGGACAGATAATGCATGCAAGCAAGTATGAGCATAAACAGACAAACACACATGGAGCAAACCCTCAGATATTCTCCTCTCACAAGTGTGTGAAAGAGTTCTAAAAAAAAAAAAAAAAAGAAAAGAAAAAAAAAAAGTTCTAGAAAGCAGGCTCTATTTAGCAGCACTTTTAAAACAGACAGCAGGAAGTTAACACAGATCTTATCCCACCACAAATTCAGCTTGGCTACACGAAGACCGGGTTTTCTAGAAACTTCCACAAACCGCGCGAGACAGGCTCACCTGCAGCGTCTTCGTCTTCCTCCCTCAGGACGTTGTCATCATTGCTGTCTTCCTGAGGGGAATTCCTGCCGTCATCCACGGGGACCACCGTGAAGTTTGTGGGCATTTTTACAGCATGTGCTTCTCAGCGAGTACGTCTCCTACTCCTTATCTCTCTCTCTCTCTCTCTCTCTCTCTCTCTCGCTTGCTCGGTCTTACTCAGTCTGCTTTATTGTCTTTTTTTTTCCTCCAGGAAGCAACTCCTTCTTGTCCTGTGGGGTGGCTTATCTGAGCGAAGTTCTCTGTTTCACTCCGAGTGCTTGGATACCGGTGGCCCATGTGACCAGCCTTCTGACAAATATGGAGCAGCCACGCCCAACCGTCCACGCACACACGTACCCACACGCATAGCCTGGTGAAGACTGTCTCTTGTCTGCTGCAGCGGGAATCTCCAAAGACAGACGGAACCAGAAAGAGCAAGAGTTGAACGGATGTATTGATTAAGCTAAGCTCTCCAGCTACTTCCTGCCTCTCGTAAAAAAAGGGTGAAGGGGCATGACGTGAAGAGGGCTAGTTCTTGTTCAATGAGTAATGCAGAGATTATCTGCACTGTGTGTTACACCTCCTTAAAACAGAAGTTCAATTAAAGCCAGTCTAGAATTTTAAACTGCAGAATTACAGATAAATACATATTCATCCTAACATTACTACATGCAGTCTAAGAGGAGTAACATGCATTTCTAATCAACACAGACCTCAGCCCCAGTGCTGAGGAAAATGCGATCACTGCTGAACTGTTCCAGGAAAGCAATTGTGCATAGCTAAATTTGGCTTTGGCTACATGATGAATAGCTTATTCCGTTTGCCAGCATTATCCACTATCTTATCATAATGTCACTCCACATACAGAACTCATCTGTTTGCACTCTATGCTTCACTACAAGATCAGGTTATGGTCAGGTTTTTAGGAAAAATTCAGGAATGCATCCAAAAAAAAGCATACTTTTATCATGTTTACAAGACAATGAGTGAATTAAGCAAACACTTATCTGGATTTATTTTTTATATAATTTGTTTATTAAAAAAAAAAAAAAAATGAAGACTGGCTCACGAGACTGCTAGTTCAAACTGCTAGTACAATGTAACAGCAAAAGAGCACAACAGAGCAAAATTGGCCATGGTCTCTGGGTGGGAGGGATCACGTTACTCTCATAACCCTCATTCTTATGGCTCATTACTCTCCCCTGCCCATTAGAGAGACACTAGGTGATCATGAGTTCAGCTGCAGCTGGTCCATAGGGGCAGATGGGGCAGAGCACCAGCATAGGGTCCAAAAGTATGAAACCACATTGAAAATATGGGATTTTTTTTTATTTAAAAAATGCAAATTAACAGAAAGGTTTAGAATTGTAAAAATTCTAAAACAAAAAAAAAATAAAATGTACAACATCTTGACTATTCAGGATTCAAAATGTTGCACAATTTATAGGACATTTTTATTTAAAATGTAAGCAAAATTGTGGTATAGACCATATAAATTTCTTTGTACAAAAGGTCAGATTTTCCGTGAGTCTTATCCCTTCCGTTGAAGCACGTGTTCAGACGACACACCGATGGATTTCATCTAACATGGATCTTTAGGTTTTACACAAACTTGTGGTGTCAGCTAGAGTTCTTTAAAGCAAAAAGGGAACATACCAAACACTAGGAAATTCTGAAATTCATGTAAATATTACTAAGATTTCTAAGACGTTGTTGCTGATAATATAATTTGTAATGAAAACTTTGTGTTCAGTTGGAAAAGAATGCCAAACAGAAACATTTTCAGACTTAGTGCTCAGACTTTTGGACCCACTGTATATCAGCCATTGAACAAATGTTGTCCTCATTTACACACATTTTGAAATAATAATTACCTCTTGAGTGACCATGTGTTGCTTTTTCATAAATATAAGCCAATGTTCCACTGATTTGGTCGACTTTCTAAATATTGCGCGATTGCGGCCCCATTTAGCTCCATAGAGTCATTATCGCACCTAGTGTTCCTAGTGGTCAAACACAGGAACTGCAACAAGTGAGGACTGAGGCCCATTGGACATGAATCATGGTGCCTCATGCACATTCTATGAACATTTTCAGTGGAGGAGCAACAGACAGGACAGTTAATGACAACCAAATTAGGCTAGTTTAAAAATACTCCACGGCCAAATAATCAGAATTAAATCTAATAAATTTCTGCAAAGACAAATTGTAAGTGTAGACAGTGTGTCTGTGATGTACATTTCTACCATAAGATATATTGCAAAGATTGGCAAGTTTACGGAGATGATGATGTCCGTACATCAGAAATGTACGTGCACCACCACAGTGTCCTTGTTCTCCACACAAAGGCTAAGAAAAAGAAGAAAAATATGTCTCCCTGATCCAATGTCTGAATTGTTTAGGCTGTTTTCAGGTATTTTGTGCAGGTTTTCAGTTGCAGTTGGGCTGGAAATTTGCTGGCAAACACACCTGCTGTATGAACAAAGTTACGTCTAAAAGCACTTAAATCAAGCTGCTAGACTGTATGCTGGATGACTGTATGTTCTCGACTCAACCGTCCATTACCGGGTTACTCTAAAATATTTACTAGACGGCAGCCTATTAGGGATAGCCGTTCGATTTACTTTTCTTTAAGGCTATGTTATTATTAATGCTGCCCAACCGAAATCTATGGTCATGGTCCACTGCTAGATGGATGTCTGTGAGCTCATGTATACAGAAGAAGACAGTTGATGTCTCTCTCTAAACAGTTTGTAAAGATAAAGTCACACAGCTGCACATGTCTCAGGAGAAGCACAGGTTAGCCCTCACTGGGCAGTAGCTGTCCTATGATACGTGATGGGACGTGGCGATGACCAAAATGGGGTAAAGAAAAATTAGCACAGTTTTCCTGATGGTACATTATACGTGGCTTGAAAAACTGGCGTTTACAACCTATACATAACCCACTATTGACTTCTCAAACTGCTTACAATGTGTCCAAATGTTTAACTACATGTTGTACAACCCTTTTGAGAGTCTCCATATTCAGTTACTGTTCTTGGTCCAGATTGTTATCTCTTGTGTCACAGGTCATGAACATACATCCCATGCTTTACCTTTTCGAGTTAAATAAGAAATCCCAAAGCATTCCTATGATGTTCAAAGTGTTTGCTCTTAGACTGCAGGCCTACTTCATGTGTTCCTACTCATGTGACATGGTTGCATGATGAGTAGTGCACTGGCTGTAGCTTTAGTCATGAAACATTTGGAAACAGGAAACTCTTGACAAACTTATTACGCTGAACATAAAACAGACCCAATTGCTTAACTAGTCATTAAATAGAATATGCAGTTCCAGTATACAAAAACCCCACTTTGGAAAAACCCCACACCCTCATATAATTTTGAAGCTGTAAAAAGCACATCACATCAAGTTAAATTATAACCCTAAATGCATTAACAAAAAATATGCATCAGTAAATGAGTAGCCAGTAAAAGCCAGTCTTTATCCAAGTGATATTTTTATCATCAAAATAATTGCCAATGTGATGCAGACGATCCACAGACATTTTTTTAAAATGCCAGACTCACCCAGGCATCACATTTACCCATGAGGACTCAGACAGAGCGGCACTTATTTGCTGTACATTCCAATAGACAGTTAAAGCCTGAAGAACAAAGAGGCCTAGCTTCGCGAACATCCCGACAAACATCATCACCTCCCCCACCATTACTGCAGGACTCAGGAAATGGTAGGAATTGTGTTTTCCACATGATAGGAGAGCCTTTACCCCCAATTGTTGGGAGTTGAGCTCCCTGACTTTTATTTGGCTTCATCATGATTGTAGGAAAAACAATTTTAAGACCTTATAATATAATGCATGTTAAAGCCAAAACAAATAGGTTTCACATTAATGCAATCTGCCAAAGACTTGCCAATAACAAACACCATTAGTTATTTTAACACCAATACAATTATTTCTTGGTGTGTACTCATTATAAACAGTCTAGTACACCATCCTCTTGTGTCAATGTACCACAACTCACACATGTAGAGTCTGAGGGTTTGTTAACTGCTATCTCTAAAGCACGAAAGATATTTGATGGTTCCGTGAAGGTTTCTGCATGAAACTCGCTGTGGTCCCTCCACTAGCTTCATGTAGCTGCTCGCAGCCACCGTGAAACACTAGTGCTTGCTTACAAAGCCAAAACCGGACCCCACCTACCTGAAGGCACTTATAAAATCCTGCCTTATCCATGATCCCTTCCAGACACAAGCATGTTTTGACTTATACACCATCCCTCAATATACAAGGAAAATATGCATCAAGGCTCTTCTCTGTCCTGGCACCCAAAAGGTTGAATGAACTTTCCCTCACTGAAGACTGCAGTCCCACCTCTTCACCCAACAACTAACAAACACTAAAATGAACAAAAGAAAACTCCTCTCTAGCTATAAAATGAGTAAGAAAACTGTGGCCTTTTTTTTTTTCAATCCACTGACTATATCCTGCACTGAAAAACTGTGTCATGTAATTGTGTCATGGTGTTCAAAAGTTTGTTTTCCAGTTGGAAATTGGCATATGGAAACGAAATACAGTACACGTGCAGTGAGCCAATCAGATTGCAACTCCAAGATTCTGAAGCCTGTGGCCAGAAAAGTGTAAAAAAAGAAGAGAGAAGAAAAAAAAAAAAAAAAAAAAGATATAAGACTCTCCATAGACTGTGGGTGGAGAGGCTGAGACTGAGACTACTCCATTAAAGACTCTACAACAACCCCCCTCCTGTAGAGAAAAGTGGAGTTATTCTATTACAATTCGTCACAACTCCATTATCGTTCTTTCAAATGTGCCATTTGGAGCAGAGACGTACTTAACATTTAGTTAACGTTAACATTTACAGAGCCACATAGTGAAATAGCAAATCCTCACATTGTTTTTCAGTAAAGGGATCAAGTGATGTGCATGACGTGGTTCTGTGGAAAAGTTATGACACACGTGCACCACTTTTCACACTTTTCCATTATACTGATTGTATTAGAATTTGACATCGATGACTGACAGAAAAAAAATGCATAATGGTCAGGATAAAAGCCAAAGGTAGGTGTCGTGTGTGTGTGTGAGGAGGACTAACGGAAAATTTCACCTTATTTCAAAGTCAGAAACAACAGTATCACTATCCTCCTGCTTTCCTACCCCTGTGGTTTAACATGGCTATTCCTAGCTTATTGATCCTTCAGGAAATACAAGAGACGTGCATAGATAAGGTTTCCAATGCACCATCTCTGAGCTGTAGGGCCATTTTACCATTTTGAAAGAATTTTATACAGGTCACCCTGATAATCAGACTATTCAGTAATATCGAAACACTAAAACTGCGTTTTGTTTCTTAACAGAAGGTAAAGATTTTGTCAAAATGGACATTCACATAGCTGTATTCCTGACAGGGCCTTTAAATAACTGTTTCAAACCCTGCCGAGTTTAAGTATACAACCAGCCTTCATGCACTCGAGCATTTCTTAGAAACGTTAGTGCACCAAGACGACATTTACACATGTTTGTTTTGTGTGGTCTTAATTCTTAACTTTTGCTTTATTGACTGTGTCACGCTACAAGGCCTGTACTTGTTATGTTGACACAGCACTCATTTACTTTGTATCCTACCAACTAATGCCCCCGGCAAACATCATCACTGCTGAGCGATCATGTGGAGCGAGGAAGTGCAAACAGAGAGTCAGCTGTTAATGACAGACAGGGTAAGATGGACACAGCATTCCCCCCCGAATCCTATTGTTCATCCTAATCCAATAAGGATCCCGTACATTGGTTTTTGGCTAAAGTCAGATTGACATGCCTGCTAATGCTGAATGCACATTACACGATACTCTGTGATCAATCTTGTAGTGTCAGCAGCTCTCCAACAAGTAGCAAGATGAGCAACAGCTAATGAGATTCAGAGACGAAACTATTGTAAGCACAATAATGCTGCTTCTATAAGAAATTATTTGGCATGTTGAAAGGAACAGCAAAAATAAGAACAATAATAAGAAAAGGCAGAATAACATTAGGGTGCCTATGCACCTTCGGTGCTTGGCCCCCTAAATACAACATTATTCCTGGAGACTCACAATATAAAAATACCTACGTTTCTTTTCATTACACCTCCGGTTCTCTTTGCAGAACAGACAATCCCCATTGCTCGTATCTCCCCAACACAAGTTTCTCTACATTGTTTTCTTATTTCTCTTTTTTCTTGTTTCCATACAAACTACAAAAATAACCACCACAGACAGTTGCTCAGGCTCCATCTTGACAAAGTCACATGATAGACAGTCGTCATGTTTGTTTCCATAAGAAAGCGTGTTTTTGGGAATCAGGCATGCTTCATTGGGGATCTCTCCAGCTTCGTCTGTGATGGATTGTGTAGTGTACACACTGCTAAGTCCACAAAACAAAACATTGCAAGTGAAGCCATTTGGTGTGAGAAGTATAGCAATTTGAAATTTTGAAACTCATGTACTGTATATACCAAATATGTTTTTTGGGAATATCATGGTAAAAGTGAAAATACTCTGTTTTGTGTGGATGTTATACTTGATGCTAGCATGTTTTTCTGCCTTTCATCTGGTACACAGCATATTCACCATGCACTGCATCTGAATAAAGTTTTTTGTGATTATTTTCTAAAGTGGTACAGCAGGATTTAACAGATAACAAGGAAGTATTGTGATGCTATGTAACCTACATTACATTAATCTGATTTCAACAATCCTAGTACTCCCTAATCTTATGAGTATGACTAGAACGAACTTCCTCTTCTATAACAGCACAGTATGGATAAAAATCCCATACTGTAATTATTTTGCTACCTATTACAACTGCAACATTCCTTCTTAACATATTTTAAGAACATTCTGCTGAACTCCTGATGTTACACTGATGTTTGGATCTGGTAAAATCTTTACCCAGTTTTACACAGTTAGTTAGAGCTGCAATTGAATCAAGTGATCATGTGAATCATCAAAACTTGCACAGAAACATTCATCTGGAACATCTCATTTCGGCTCCTGGCATGCAATAAAGCATTTAGTAATGTGTTTGAGGACTTACTGAGGTTTCTCTATGATACCAAATTATGCAATCCTCCTGCAGAGCCCAAGATTAAAATCCCAGCTTCCGAATTGTTCACTGTTTGATGCTTCCTAACTGGAAGAGCAAACATATGATGACAGGGTGTTTAAACTAGTTTTGAAACAAAAGCTGTAAGAGACTGAGTGTGTTTCTGTAGAAAAGAAGCAGCAGATGACAGAAATGGATGTTATGTTTTGATGTAGACAGTCTGAGGATATTTATCAGTTTGACCGCTGCTATTTAGGGCAGTGATTGTCAAAACTTACATTTATTAAGTTCTAACATGATTGGTGACTTGAAATGAATGGGTTTAATCAAACCTTAATAACATGAAACCAAGTACGCCTATAAATAACATCAATTCGTGCTTTTGTATGTTCATAAAAGGAATCTGTACTGAGGGTTCATGGATTACTTACTGCTGAAGCAACAAGTAAGACATCATCTATCCCATCTGTCTCTCCTGGCATCTTCCCTTACAACCTTAGAGAACTTTAACTACAGAGCTAGGAGTATTGAAGAAGTACAGCGGAAAAAGTCTTTGGGACTCTAACACCACCTCCTGGTGATCCTCAGAAAAGCAAATCACTTTCCTTTCCAGACATTAGTGGAAAATTCCACATGATTTTAAACAGGAACTGAACGACTTCCTACCTAAATGAGTTTTAAAAAATTAGATTAAAATTGAAATAGATTAAGATATATAACACAATCATCTACATTATAAAGCTTAGGCGTTGTGCAAACTTGGCCAGACCCTTCAACTGTTGTGTACATTCAAATATTATGAAAAAAATGTGGGGAAGGCGTGATATCCTAGGAAAATTTATAAGGTAATTTTCCTGGCAACCTCTCATCCACACAGCCTACCCTGAATTTCCAGTTGTTTACAAGTCAAAAAGACAACAGCCCTTTTAGTCAACGTTTAAGGCAGATTTTTGAGACTCAGTTGATGTTTGGGCTTTAAGAAAAGATCAGGAACCCCTGAGTCACATATAATCTAGCTAGTGTTAAGGTATGAAGAATTCCAGTCAAGCACATGCCTGGCCTGTCCAAGTGAATGTATCGCATCAACAGGCAACAGTGCTGCAATGACATTTGGTGATCAGAAAACACACGGATACATTCCTCCACACACTGTGATTGCATCCTGTTAGACTCCCAATGCTTTGTTGCTTAATTTAAAAAAAAAAAAAAAAAATCTCAATCAATTCAGACATTATGTCGTCGGGTCAGCTCTACCACACTGAGGTACTCACAGCATAGAGAAATGTCTAATGTTCTAGAATTATACACGTTTATTATAATTACTGTATTTACTTTATATCAAATGGCCCGATTTAGCCCGCGAAAGAACCTAGGTAGGCAAACACATAATACCTGGGCCACACTAGAGGACATTCAGGTTAATTTTGAGGTTGATTCTCCTGACAAAAACATGTCCTAATTTTAGGCTGATCTTAAAAGATAAGTGTTCGGTGCATCCAATCCAATACTAACCCTATTAACTTCACACATTTCACATTACCATACATTTCCTGTGTTAAGTCAATTCGGGGATCTACTTCCTTTCTCTAAGAGGCTATTTCAAAATAATATCTAAGAGACGGATTTATTTACACTTTAATTTACTATATCAGATTTTCAGTGGGTCAAAAATTTACATACACTTTGCTAGTAGTTGCTGCTCGAACGCCCACTAGCCTAGGTGTATATAAACCTTTGGCCTCAATTAGATGTACGCTTTCAATCTAGCAAACAGTCAAATGTTCATTCACAGAGCCAACTGAATAAGAAAAACAATGGAATATTTACTACAAATCTATCTCTGATGAGGATCAGAGTGTAAAAGTCATCGCACTTAAGCGATGAAGTCATCTATATACAGTATATCAGTCTGCATGACACATTTAAAAAAATACATACAGTAAGAACTTCTAAACATAGAAAGAACTGACAGGAATTTTGGCAACCCTAATGCAGTCGACACATGTACACTCACACGCCATCTCGCATGTCAAAGCACATGCATGCAACTCTCTCAGCTGTCTGCTTGACAGGACAGGATCAGGCGATGCTTTATTTTTCTCTCTTATGCAACGGGAGAGCTGTGCCCAGCATGCCACAGGCAGCCCTGGTGACTGGTAGAGGCTTCCTGAGGTAGAAAGGGAGGGAGCGTCAGGGGAAGTCACCTAAAACCACAGACACTCCAGCAGCTTAACACCAATAAGTGAAAGAGACAGCTGAGTAGAGCTCCCATCTGATATTTAATAGCGTAGCCTAATCTACAGCAGACTTATGACTCAAACGTCTGTTATTAGACTGGCAGCAGTAATAAAGAAATTCTGTGAATTCACAGACAGGTCACGGGTTTTAGTTTGAAAACAGAAAAATTGTTGGGTCGCATTCTGCCATGACCCGTTTTTTTTTTTTTTTTTTTTTTAGTAACTTTATAGGATTCGCAAGCTACTCACTACGACAAGAACAAAAAAGCTTCAATTTTTTCCCCTTTATCAATTTATATATTTATAACAGATTTGCACAGCAACGGTTAAGTGATTTTACCATTCAGGAACTCTCCAATTGTGAATAATCATTTTAAATCATTTTAAAAATAGAAATTTACATTATAAGCTGGGGCTGCCATGATAACAAAAATAATAATAAAAATTTACATTGTACAGGTTATTCTCATGTACATTTTAGGCAGCAAGGAGAATAATAGTGTGATTCTATACCATAATCACACTAATCCCCCTACATTCCCCATAAAACCAGACTTTTTTTTTTTTTTTACTTTAGTCTAATATAGATAGATAGATAGATAGATATATAGATAGATAGACAGAGAGATATATGCACAGTTTGTGCTTTAACACACCAGAGCAGTTGGTTGCGTTTCCTCAAGTAACTGACGAAACCAAAAATCATGACCATGATTCAAATATGATTAATTATACAACCCCAGTATTTTTGTAATATAGTATCTTAAGTCAGAAGTCAGTCACTACATAATATCCACAGACCCTCACAGTAGGTGTGGTTATTTACAGCCTACACACTTAGATCTACAACTGAGATCTACAACTCAGCCTGTTATGAGCACAGATGTACACACACACACCCACATACACACACAAAACGGAGGGTCAGTCGATGTGCACAGCTCTGCAAAACACAGGAAGTAACCAGACACTGCAAGCTAAAATGTGATATGGACAGAAAAGGGGAGCTCAGTTTAGCTTTGAATTTTGAAACCCTCATAAGTGGACACGCTGTACAAGATTCAATGACTGTCTATAAGCTAGAAGCTTAAACCTAAAAATACAAAAGTGTGTAAAAATAAGTGGCATAAAAAAATTAAAAAAAAACAACTGAACAACGTGCAGTGCTTTTCACGAAATGCTGATTTCCTTAAAGTGCCCAAAGATTTTACACTGCATCATCGATGCAGCGTTTATAATCCGTCTAGAGGGACTATTACAGCCTGAACCATCATAAATCTATTCATTGTGGGCAAGAAACGCAATCATCAGCCTTAATGAAGAAAAAAACAAGAAGGCCAAAGCAGGGAAGGAAACACTCCTTTCAGCGTAGGCAATACTGGTCCCAACAGACAGCAGCACCAGGGTGACACTGTTATTTCACGTCAAAGCACGAGCCACTAATTAACGAGTTACTGATTCACGAGCCACTGATTCGCGAGCCACTGATTCACGAGCCACTGCATCCAAAAGTACATAGATGCCAAGCATGCAGTTAGGCTGTCTTTAGTTCATTAGGTAACAAAGAAAAAATGTAATTCCAGTAGTTTTCATTTGAATTACAAAAACCGTACTTATAATTATGCAAGGTTGCAAGATAACGCACAAAATAATCACAGAAGAAAGCAGTTCTAATGCGTTTTCTCATTTAAAAAAAAAAGCCTTTTCTTTCACTCTGTATATTTTAAGCCTGTTTATAAATCTGTGAATCAAAACGAGACTCACATTAACCAAGAGAATCTTTTAATGACTAGGCATAAACACAATTAGACTAAAATTTGGTTTGTTTTTAATCTACTACAGCAACTACAGACAGACTAAAAAAACACCATCTGCCAATAACCAATTAGCAAAATTTAATAAAAATCATCTCACGGGAGATGATGAACTGTGTAGTCGTGCATAACTACATCAATGATTTAGGTCATTGTTTCCCTGCAGGTGTGTGTGTGTGTGTGTGTGTGTGTGTGTGTGTACAGAAACGACTATACTCCAGGAAGAGGGTTGAGACCTACTGACCTGGAATAATGAGCTTCAGTGCTTCATCCTGTGACTGTATAAATCCCCGCCCCCAAAACCACTGTAACCAATCAAACCATCTTGTTTAAATTGCCAACATAGTTCCATTTGTGAACAAATTTCCATTTTGCTGTTTGGTACTAAACGTCAATCAATGCCAATGGCATTTAATCGACTTCCCACATTTACTGTAATGTTATGATCGATAACTGTGGTAAGTTAAAAACAGGCCAGTACCTGAGGCCATCCCGAGAGCACGTACAGAAATTTGGGAGGGTAGTTATCGAAGGAGTAATAAAGAACTGGTGTGCAAACATTTGTTTCCACGTTACATGTAAATCCTTGCCAATTTCAACAGTGTACATCAGGTTCATAAATAGATCAGTACTGAGCGTGGCTGAGGCTGACGAGGCCTGAAGTTCTTATGGGATATTTGTGAGCTCCTGGAGGAGTTGCTGCTCTCCTCTCTGCTTTAAATTACCCAATAATTTGGAGACTTTTCCAGACTGGTATATATTACAACATATTTTTCCTGTGATCTCTTTTGAGAATATTCCTTTGATAGTGGCATTATGGCTTTGACTTGCTCCTCAGTTTACTCATGTGCCATTTGCCATGTGCCAAGCAATGAAATACTGGACCACAAAAACAATCCATGGACAATCATCTAACCACACCACTGCACTTACATAGAGCCTTAGCAGTTATGTCTTTGTTTAAAAGGTCTGGCGTATATCCTAATTCGATGCCCAAAATGGAATCTTATCTCTTCTTAACATGGAACACGCTTGTTTACTTGGAACACGTGGAGCCTATATACGCGTAATTTTGAACAAATGACAGTCAATTGCTGTCAACTGCAAATGCGGGCTACTAAAAAAACAAATCTGCACTGATATAATAGCCTGTAATTACATATAACATAACAGCCCATAAAAAAAAGTCAGACATCTAAAGAATGGCTTGATTTCTAGCCGAGAATTTTATCTCGACACGTAGCAGCGGCAGAGTGGAACATAAAACAAGACTGCACTTCAATCAAGCCAGGCATTTTCTCTTAACAACCCAAACTACCACCGGAGACCTTGTGCTGCTCTTAATCAAATCTGTTTCCGAAGGTCACCTGGTTCACATTACTTTTAAAGATGCCGCTTAAGGCTTAAGTCTAAGTTTGGGATAATAAGCATGACAAATAAGATGTGTCATTTTTTTTTTTTTTTTGATTGGTATTGTGAGTGTAGTTATTAATATTAAAATTAAAACACACTGGACACGTACAGGTGCAAAAGACAGTCAAGGTGTAGTCCATAGGAATGTCTGTAAATGTTTTATAGCCATGGGAACGTCTGTAATGTCACTGCACAAAAATCAATCAATCAATCGATCAATAAACAAATAAATAAGAAACTGGTCAGGGCTGTAGCTCTTTATATGTTTGTTTAATCAGCTAATTAAAACTAATCAAATACAGCCTTGCTTATTTCTGTCCAATGGCTGATGGTATAAATGAGCTAGCAGGGCTTTCAAAAAAATGAATAAATAAAAATAAAATTATATTATATATATATATATATATATATATACATACACACACACATATATACTGAAAATGAATAAGGTGGATTATGTACTTTTTTCCCCCCAAAATGTCTTTGGAGGCGAAACTGAAAGTAGACAAACTATGCACATTATTCAATCAAAATACAAATTATAAGTTAAATAATTCTAATTATAAGTTTCACAAATGACAAATGCAGCTGCCCTTAAGTGCCTGTAAGTTTGCCGCCACATCATTCTTATTATTCCATCGATTAAACTTCATGATATAATGCACTGCTCAACTAGATTTTGATAGATTCTAGCTCTCCCATCTAACATTACCAACAGCCGCCACTCTTGTTGTTCACCCTTGTTTTTCTTCACTTTCCTTCACTTTGAACTTTATCCTGCATCATGCAAGCGTCATCAGTGGAGACGTTAGTCTGCAAATAAAGTATTTTTCCTGAAACATCAGATATTTTCAATGGCATAATTGCTTAAACCAAAAGGATGAATTACAATTAGCCTGAAAAGTCCCAACTTATCTGAAAGTTAAAAAGAAACGGAAAAGGTGGCGAGACAGTAACCCCATACTGAGCACTCCACCACTACCTTGAATATGAAAACACATCCAGTCATAGCATCTCCATTTTCCTGCCACAGAAGCAGATATTAAGCTTATATTACGCACACAAATCAGATTTATCCCATTAATTGTAATGCACCGACATAATCAACAAACTAATCCTGGTTAAAGAAGTATGTTGTCTTGGAAAAAATGGTAACAGAATCCACCTTTGACACTAACAGACAAGACTAAAAGCCTGCTTTAAGAGTCTGGCAACTTGATTTCCACCACCAGCTAGATGAGTCATTATTAATAACGGACACAGCCAAGTCTAAAAGCTGAATTAAAGACAACTCATCCATAGATCATAAGATAGGCTTACACTTGTTGGCTGATGTTACTTTAAGTGAAGTTATGTACAATCCAAAAAAAAAAAAAAAAATCCACAATGTCCAACATGCAGTCTAGACACAACATGCCTGGAGAAAATAACTAATATTTCATTTTAATTCTCCTGAGCAGAACTATTTCCAGAACTACACAATTTCCCAGACTTGCATAATTACCCTTCCACTTCATTTTCTGACTTTGAACACACATACCTTTGTCCACTTTATTCCTCCCTTTCAGTTTTCCCACTAATCCAACAAAAGGCCACACACAATATGAACACATAAATGTGAAGAAATTATAGAGGAGGCAGGGAGGACGTGCATCGGCTTGCCTGGCTTCAGCTCTCCTGGTGGCCTTTGGATGCTCAGCTCCACAAGTCCGGGATGCGAGATGCGTGTCACACTAAACACGATGGTTTGTTTTGTTTGCTAAACAGCACACGTAATCCTGCATAATCACCCGGGGCATTTAACTTGCTTTATAATGCGTGTAGTGTCTTTTTTGGTGATCCGTTAAACACAGTTTCAAGCAAGCAGTTCCAATCTTCCCAGACTGTCCCTGAACGCATTCAAATAGCTTGTGTAGCTTGTACGTAAATAGTGCGTTGTGGAATTTAAGACTAAGAACTAAGGCGATACTGAATTTTGAGAACTGCTGGGAATATGCCATAACTGACAGCCTGTGCTGGGGAATTTGAGCTCTTCACCATGACGTCACAGGGGTCAGATATCATATTCTGAAAGCCATATTCATCATTTTATTCAAAGCAATCAGTTTTTCCAGTGGAAGTTTTTCCAACCACCAGCAGAGGGGAAAGAGAACCAGGTGCCTGTATAGTAATATGATAACTTGACATATTTACATTAATATAAATACAACCTGCAAGTGCAAATGGATAAACCACGTGGGTATATGGGATATGATGGGAAATTCATCTTATTTGTTGTTATCCTTGGAGGAGAGGTGTTAGCCTACGTAATAACACATGTGTCTTATTCACTGAGCTCAGATCAGCATGCGTGCTCGGCAGTGCACGGTGATCACGTTAAAGCTGGGGTAATTCCTCATGTACAGATTTGTCCTCCAGTTCACGCCAGCGATCGTGTATAAAAGCAAGCAGCAACGTTTCACTCACCGTATTTGTTAGGCTCTCTGCTGTACTGGAGGATAGGAACAGCCTCTGGCTCACCTAAATCTCCCTCACCTCCAAACCCAGGTGAGAGCTCGCGGTTATTATCGTGATGATTAAGCTCGCGCTCCTCGCTGTCACGGCACTGAGCCACCGGCAGCACCACGAACCTCTCCGTCATGTTTGTCCTCCGCCTCAATCTCACGGCTGAGCAGCTTTCGCGGGTCAGATGGCGCTCGGTGTGCGGCTCATAGCCGGCGGTGCGTGCACTACTACACAAGCGCGCTCGTAACACAATGTACGAGAGAGGCAACCTCCATGCACCCCTGTCAATCCATGCCGCGGGGGGGGCGTGTCCGACTGCTGATTGGTCGAGCCGCGCGCGAGCCGCTTGTCAATCAGGGATGAGCGTGAACGTCACGGTCCAAAACAAAGCACCTTCTGGAGATGGCTCTGCAAGCCAAGTGAGGAAACTTTCATTCCTTATTTTTAAAGAAATCCTGAAAAAACCTAACCTATACTATGAAAATAATATGCCATATTAAAAAAAATATCCCCACCCAAAATGTTGATTATTATTATTATTATTATCATCCATTTTCTGTACTGCTTATCCCACACAGAGTCACAGGGAGCCCGGAGCCCATCCCAGGGGACTCGGGGCACAAGGCGGGGGGACACCCTGGACAGGGTGCCAACCCATCGCAGGGCACAATCACACGCACACTCCGGACAATTCAGAAATGCCAATCAGCCTACAACGCATGCCTCCGGACTGGGGGAGGAAACCAGTGTACCCGGAGGAAACCCCCAAAGCAAGGGAAGAACATGCAAACTCTACGCACACAGGACGGAGGCAGGATTCCAACCCCCAACCACGGAGGTACGATGCAAACGTGCTAACCACTAAACCACTGTGCCACCCTTATTATTATTATTATTATTATTATTATTATTATTATTATAGGGTAGTGGTGGCTCAGCAGTTAAGGCTCTGTGTTACTTATCAGAAGGTCAGGGGTTCAAGCCCCAGCACCAACAAGCTGCCACTGTTGGGCCCTTGAGCAAGGCCCTTAACCCTCTCTGCTCCAGGCGCTGACCCTGCACTCTGACCCCAGATTCCTAACAAGCGGCGATATGAGAAGAAAAGAATTTGTCTGTGCTGTAATGTATATGTGACAAAAATAAAGACTTCTTCTTTTATTATTATTATTATTTGTTTATTAATTAAAGGCCTTTTATGCAAGAACATACATTTAGGCTTATTTATTAACTATACTCCACAGATATATGTATTATTTATATAAATTATAGATATATATATTATAGATATAATGTGTTATTTAAGTTTTAAATTTATGGAAGAAAATTGTTTGTTTATTTGGATTTGATACATATTGAAGCACAGTTTGTTGTTATTATGTTTAAACAAATGAAAAAGTTTTATTTCATTCATACTGTCAATTATTTATATAGCTTTCCATCTGAATGGCAGGTGCCTAATTCCAGCGAGCTTAAAGGAACTCTGGCATAAAAGTAATACAGTATGCTGTATTATGCTGTAGCACGGTTTTGCATCTCTGAGCCTCAGTGTTTTGGAGGAATTCACAATTTTATATTGTCACATTTATGTATTCAGTTCTATCACTACAGTACCTATCATGCTTTACGGAAATGTTTCATACATGTCGTTCCCTCTTCCTTCTGCGTGAGACAACTAGCAAGGGAAATAAATCACTATACAGCCTTTCTCAAAGCAGGTATAGCCCTTAGCAATTAACTGCCACCTTGTAGTTGGTTTGCCAACTGTTTATGTGAGCGCTAAAGATTTAAAGTGGCACAGCCAAATGGGTGTCCTGGTGGTGTTGGTTCGTTAACAGTAGGACTTAATTTCCTCCTCCATTTCCTCCATAACCAGAAATGAGCAATTATGACCCATTCTGTCTGTAATGCCCCTGCCATAAATGACCAGTTGAGAATCAATATGTGGTGCTTTTCATTCTCTGCCTCCTCATGCTCCTGAGCATCCTGTGTACGGCTGGTGTAGATGGCCATTTAATACACCTCAGTGTTCATCGCTAATTGCCCCAAATAACTTTCCTACGTAAACAGGTTTGTTTAAGGGCAGCTAAGATAGGGCATCATAGTTTAAGAGGTATCATAGTGTCAGACATCTCCAGCAATTGAGCAGATTTCTCAGAAATACACATTTAAAATAAATTGTTATCAAATACAGATGAAGGATGTACCACCTCAGTTTGGATGGGTATTACGTCTCTGGTTACTATTGTGGTTTTCTGAATTCAAGGTAACAAATTTGTGATTTAAATATAGGAGTGTTTGTGGCTGTCTCTGCACTCCTGAGTTCCTGGAACAGGACATGTAAATTCATCAGATGCCAGATAGTCACTAAAATCAGAATTGCAGCATATATTTAGTGAAAGTTTACTACTGAGACACAGTTATCCAAAAGCACAATTATGATGTAAACACTTTGTTGTGTAATTCTCATATTAAGTAATTAATCCATTGGATTAATTCATAGCCTTGCCCTAAACATTCTCCAGGGTTCTTTTTTGTCGCCACACCATTAAAATGTAAAGTATACATTAAAAGTATTTGTTACATTGTGAATTCAATTATGTAATAAAAACAGTTGCAGCGTACAGTGATATCTGAGTGGACAAGGTTCTGTTGGAATAGCTGGAAAGTTGTAAAGTCTTTACAAGTCTAAGGTCTGAGCAAGGCCTTTAGCTCATAACTACTTGTCTGTATGCTTGGATTACTTTACCTCACTTCTTTCAATATAAATTCATCTAAATTATTAATTCATTGTGGTACCAGATCACCAGACAGCTCTAGTCTTTTCATATTCCTGTACTGCATAATTTCATTACTTCTCATTCTTGAAGATAGTAGGTAGCTAATAGGACAGTTCAGAAATTTCAGTGAGGGAAAATGACTCAGTGAAAATGGTATCAGTGTTTTCATGGCTTTCAGGACCGCACTGACTGGCTTAACTGCCTATAAATCTATTCTTTTGTTAGGGGCCATTGCTAATAATAGTGCATCCCTGGCCACTATGGCCTCAACCCAAAATACCGTGATCGATATAGCCACTCAGCAACAATTGTTCCAAGCGTAAAAATAGCTGCAAAGGTGAAAAATAGCCATCATGTTGCCAACAGATTGTTTGAAAGTGTACAGTATTGGAATCACAGCACTGTCACCAAATGGTCAGGCACTAAACAGGCCATTTTAGATATACACAACAACATATCCAGCAACATGCCCATTTTGGAGATTATATTGATTTACATTTACAGCATTTAGACATCCTTATACAAAACTTACAGAATTGCTCTGTAGTCTCCTTCATAAACATGTCCTCATGCTAGTACAAATAGATCAGGGCCAAGAATATTATCATCTAAAAATATATTAAAGATAAAATCATCAGCCTTAATCATCTAAATCCATGTGCAGATAAGCATGAATGTGGGTCATGCATAAAGCACGACTTGCACCATATTTTACCACGCAACAGGGGATAAAACTGGCTTTGTTTTCCATGGATGCCTTAGATGTTAAAGTGAGAGAGATTTAATTTATTAAACAAGTAGCCAATAAGATTTAGAATCTGAAGTATTTTTTTTTTATTAAAAAAAAATATAACACACTCTTTTATATTTTTTGCCACATTTCATCAGATAATTTAGCCAATCACTGAGAGTTTTAATTCAGAATTAAAGATTATCTTCTGATATCCAGCACTGGTTTTACAATAGCTTCTTTTATGATTGTGTAAAAAGTATGAATGAATTTGTACGATTAACTGATATGCCTCCCCACATAATCCTCCCCATGATATTAAAATGTGCACTGATAGTTGACTGTCAGCAAAGCCACACTCACTCATCCCTAGAAAAGGCTACTAGGGTCTAAGTGTACATTACTTTGTCCCGACGTTATGAAACTGGCTAGATCTGAGGGTGCAAATCATTTCCTCTCCAGTGGAGCTATTTCAGAGGCTTTCAGCAAGCTTTTGTTCCTTAACACTCCAGTCCTCTGAAAGTTGATTTCAGCATATCTGTTCACTGCACAGAAGAAATAGGTTGTTAAGATAAAGGGGGAAATAAATGGGACAAAAACAACAACCAGACAATTACGTAACAGGCATGTACATTCGCTATGCTTCTAATATGTGAATGGGAATGGCTGCCTGATGAGACCTGGCTGGTGATTTCCTTATTCCCACTGTCTACTGCATAATTGACCTGGGTGAAAATACTGATATAAAGTTAGTGAAGTGACGTGTGGCCACGGAATTTGTGCTCTGATTTAACCCATCCAAGTGCACACACACAGTAGTGAACACACACCCTGGGCAGTGTTTTTTTGCTGCAGCACCCGGGGAGCAGTTGGGGGTTCGGTGCCTTGCTCAAGGGTCTCACCTCAGTCGTGGTATTGAGGGTGGAAGAGAGCGCTGGTCATTCACTCCCCCCCACCTACAATCCCTGCCGGACCTGAGACTTGAACCTACGACCTTCAGGTTCACCTTCAGGTTACAAGCCCGACTCTCTAACCATCAGGCCACGACTGCACCCTATATACGAAAATGTTAAAAGCCTAGTGAAACCTGATCTAATGTAATTTCATTAACATATTATGCAGTCTGGTGGGGGTCCCTGGAGGACTAATGGTTAGGCCCCGGCACTCTCACTACCGTGGATTCGGTTCCCGGGCAAGCATACAACAGTACCGGTCCCAAGCCCGGATAAAATTGGGGAGGGTTCTGCCAGGAAGGGCACCCGACATAAAACCTTTGCCAAATCAAATATGCGGACCAATGATCTGCTAATGGGAGCAGCCATACCGCTACAGTTTCTCCCAGACAGCAATGAGATCAAATTGGAATAAAAGGCAGACATCTGCTTAAGCCTCCTGTCTCCCAGCTTTTTCCCTCAGACAAATTACCCCAGTGATCTCACATTTGTCTCCTCTTAACAAAGTCTCACACTCTTAATCTGCTAAGTTAATAAGGTGTGATGTTCATTCAAGGTGCATTACAGGCATACAAATATATATTTGAACAGATGCATAGTCTACTTTTGATGTACTGTCACATCACAATATACTTATTTATTAGAGATGTACACTAGTGTATTTATGATATCCTAGTACTTGGAGAATAGTAACCTTTGTAAGTATACTTATAGAGATGTACACTAAATGCCAAGTAGTCAGTATTTCAGTATTAATATTAGTATTATTTTAGTGTTAGATGCAGTAATATGGGTGTGAAATGTATGCTAAATATTCAGATCTACTTATTTATTGTCCACATTAAATTATTTATGTCTTGTGCAAGTTTTAACACAATAATATTTTCCTAAAATAAACATTTTATCAAGCATTTAAAATTGACTCGCAAGCAACTTGACTCTCTTTGAATGAGTTTGTCTCATTCAATTTTAGGTGAAACATTTGTGACAAATTGATACCTAAATGTGAAAATCACTATTAAATATCTTGCGAAATATAAGTTTAAGTATAGACTGTTTCGATGGGGTAAAAATGACATTTAGCACTTATTATTGTTATTGTTCATTTAGCACCATTTTTAAACGTAAGCAGTCAAAGCAAAATGACTAAAATGACTCCTTGAATCTCCAGAAAAGTGTGGCAACAAGATATATATGAAAATTAATAATAAATGATCAGCTGTCATTACCCAATCCTTTGAACACAAATGTGTGCAAACAGCTTCTTCTTTTTTTTCTGAAGACTTCAAATTTTTACCTAAAGTAACTACCCTATGTGAATCATTACCTTGTTGATAAGGAGTGTGTTTGCACCAGAAAGACAGTGAAAGCTTATCACAGTTAGGTTGTTTGCTTAATTTCTTTGAAGAAAGGTGGGAAATATTTGCTCTTATAATCTTGAAAAAAAAAAAAACATCTTGGATAGCATCTTTCAGCATATCTGTATGGTGAAGCTGGAGCTGTCAAACATTGTCCAAAGCATACTCAGCATGGTTCACTGAAGGGGAAGCTATGGCTCGTATCGAAGTCTCTATCAGTAAATACATCCTTATACCGGTTCACTAGGTCAGGTCAGGTCAAGAGAATACTCCTTGGCAAAAAAAAAAATTAAAAAATAAAAAATGGGCCAAGCCCAAAATGGCAAAATTTTAAGCTTTTAATGGTCTTAACAACAAATCATTGTTGAGAAATGATTACAAATAGATAAAGGAAGTATGGGGGAGCTTTTCCTTTGATTTCTTTAAATGTTTAAGTCTTGTGGCCCTTGATGGGCTGCATCAGGTGTGGAAGAAAACCAAATAATGGCTAATCTTTTAAGAAAAAAAATCCCAGAAGATATTTTCGGAACATTCTGTACACGCAGACATGTGTTAGTCTGAATTTTACAGCAAACATTTTAATCATGATCATGCTTTTACCATACAAGAAGACTATATAAGTGAATTTCCCTGTTTCTAGCTTTTCCCCAAACAAACAGATCACTACAGCAGAAGTAGATGAGCAAATGGTTTCACAGGAGCTCTCAGGAGTGCATTTGTTTCATTCTTACTAATTTTCTGATCAATAAGTTGTTGTTAAGACCATTAAAAGCTTAATATTTGCCATTTGGGGGTTGGACCCTTTTTTTTTTGCCCAGGAGTGTATTATCAGTCTTAAAACCCTGTTAGGGAGATTAGTATAGTATGAAAAAAACAGAAGACGAGAATTTTTTTTTTTTTACATTTTAAATAACAAAGTGCTAATTTAAGTACTTCATGAAGAGGTAGATATTTAGTCATCGTTCGAATTTAGCCAGTGACTCAGCTGTTAGGATTTCTAGGAGAAGTTCATTCCACCACTTAGATGCCAGAAGAGAGAAAAGCCTTGATAAAGTTTGTTCCTGGCCTGAAGTAACATCCAACAACTGAAGAACATGGACCTAATTTTAATTTGGACATCCTGACATTAAATCAAGCTATCAGTCACATAAAAAGAGGGGCATGGAGTATTATTCTTCGCTGCTGCTTTGAATGATGTTTACCATCAAACGGATCTTTTCTAGGAACAGCGATGTCACTTCCTCCACTCATGAATATTCATTTGAAACGGTGTATAAAACATTTTAGAGAAGCCAAGGAAAAAGTGTGTGATTATAGCTACTTAGCTGGCTAAGCATTTTAAAACTCAACTAATATTATCCTGTTATTGTGGTAGATATATTCATGATATTTTAGCATAATGTAGCTTTACGTTCAAAGTCTTTACATTAATTTAACATTTCTTCATGTTTTGTGGTTGTGTCCGTGTTTGTTAGCTATTATGAATGAATTAGTAGCTGTAGGTACGCATTTGGCACCTCTTTGAGCTTATGTTTCGTTCAGAGGTGTTGATCAGCCAGAGCTCAACAGATAATGTGTGATTGTTTTTAACAAATGGCGCTCATGTCTGACATTAAGTGGCATGCCTCTCGGGCTTTTTCTCAGCTGTTCCTGGTTATTTTGAGGGAATGACAAAGCACAATGAGATATTTCACGCGACAAATATAACCGGCTTCTCGAGATGGGGTTGTATGATTAAATTAAAAAAAAGGTCATTTCATAACGTTCTCATTTCTTAACTTTCTCGTCTATTCTCTCTTTTACTTCCCTATCTTACCTTATAATGTTTATCGTATTAATATTATTTTTATTTCTTTTACTTTACTGTTATTACTAAGCACCAGTACGCCAAGACAAATTCCTTGTACATGTAAACCCATGGTACTTGGCAATAAAGGTGATTCTGATTCGGATTCTCACCGGCTCACTGTGGCATGGCTAGCAACAGAACTAGTTTAGGTTACAAATTCCACCTCTACAGTGACCTACAGTATTTGCATGTTGTCTTTTTATAATACCCTATTTTGTAGGCCAGCTTGAGTGGTAACAGTAGCCTTGCTAAGACCACATTGACACTTTACAATCCACAATCCAGTTTAATTACCAAAACAAGTAGAAGTCTATGTCAGAGCATTAACTGCGAATGCCTTCGTCACCAACAAGTGCAACAAGTCTAGTCATCTAGTACTAATTTGTAAGCCCGAAATACCCTTAAAATACTTGAAACAGGAAGGAAGCTATTGAAGAAAAACTATTTCAGACATTTGACCTTGCTGTGACCTTGACCCTGGTGGGATCAGTCCTAAAATCTAATCAGTTCATCTGCTGATTACAATGATAATTCTATAGAAATCCTACAAACATTCAACCACTCATGTGGACATATAATGCTGAAGAGAATCTCGGATGGACACATGGACCCATGGAGAACGTATAAAAAAAGCATAAAAAAAGACTGTATAACTGCACTGCCTTTTACAGTCATTGTACAGATCAAGTGTAGACAACATGGGGTCCTGATTTATGATTAGGATGAACTGGGCTTATTTCTAAGCCCTATTTCATACTGGAAGTTAACAGCTACCTTAAATGATCGTATCAAATGACCTTTTGGATCTTATTTGGTGAAAATTAACATTCAAATTGATGCAATCAGGTGTGTGATTGGTTGACCAGTGATAGGCCAAATAAGGATATTAAATGCTTTTTGAGCAAACTTATGAAGGCAATCAGAGTTTTGCGGTTATTTTGTTATTATTGTTCTGTTTCTAAGTGAACCTAAGGTAAAGTATAGAACACTGTTGCTTCCAAAAACATGTTCAGTTTCACATTTCTTGCAAGGTCTCCATTTACACATAGATTTTTTTTTATGGAGAATTCGCAAATTACTAACATTAGCAGCCGAAAGTGGACATTTGTTTGCTTCCAGGTAGATTTGTTCGGTTTCACATGGCAAGCAGATAACACTCTATCACTGTTATTAGTCATTGTCTGAGTATTAAAGGTGCTGTGTTTCACTTTTTTTTTTCTATGCACTTAATATAACCAGCTTTTGAGTACTTAGACTGTTCCAGGAAAAAAACAAAAAACAATAGCCACAAGAATCAATACAATGTTAGCAGACTGGTTTGCTAATGCTAGTTAACATCCTCTTCAGTGCTACGTGAGGATTAATGTTGATGTTATTCATGGTCACTCATGCAGAATATAGTACAATTACATGATGCCTTATAAGCATTCACAGAAATACCAATGAATGATCCATTTTTAAAAAAAATAATAATAATTTTCTCATAAAAAATGAAACCTGAGCATATACTTCAACATGTGATGTCCATCAGATACTGGCGAATATTGTAAAGCATGATAGAATTTCCCACTGTACTTACTTTCTTAGACTATTTTTAGTCAGCTAGTCAGTTCAAAAAAATGTTCTGACATTGCTGAATATTCTCCAGTAAGCACTTGATTGTAATTTCACACAACATTAACTATATACATGTGTAAAATAAAGGTGTAAATGTATATGGTCTGAGAAATTCAGGTGATTAAAAGGTCTTTGCTTTGCTGTGAACACTAGGCAGCAGTGTTGTTCAATAATGTAGTCTTATGCCTGAAGTTTATGTTGCCACTAAGACAAGGAGCTACAGTTCTAATGAAAATTCCCCCATGATTCATACATAGGATGTTATGAAACTTCGAGGGGGCCTAATGGTTCGAGAGTCGGCCTTGTAACCTGAAGGTGAACCTGAAGGTCGTGGGTTCGAGTCTCAGGTCCGGCAGGGATTGTAGGTGGGGGGAGTGAATGACCAGCGCTCTCTTCCACCCTCAATACCACGACTGAGGTGAGACCCTTGAGCAAGGCACCGATCCCCCAACTGCTCCCTGGGCGCCGCAGCTAAAAAGGCTGCCCACTGCTCCGGGTGTGTGTTCACACTTTGTGTGTGTGTTCACTACTGTGGGTGTGCACTTGGATGGGTTAAATGCAGAGCACAAATTCCGAGTATGGGTCACCTTACTTGGCCACAAGTCACTTCACTCACTCACTTAAAGGAACATGGATCCAGAGTCTTGAGATGTGCACTGGCGGCATATTTATAGGAGATGTGAAGAATATTAATGAGCTCTAGAGACCGTGTGTGTGTGAAAATCTCAGGAGATCAGCACTTTCTCAATTACTCAAACTAGTCTGTCTGGCACCAACAACCATGCCACAGTCAAAGTCACTGAGATCACATTTTTTTTCCAAATTCTGAAGTTTGATGTGAACATTAACTGAAGCTCTTGACCTGTATCTGTATAATTATATGCATTGTTTTGCTACCATATGATTGGCTGATTATATAATTGAACGAATCAGCAGATAGAAACTTATAATCGCAAGGTCTTGCAATATAATTAATATAATATAATTAATATTGTATGCCATTTTGCTGGGAGTGCACATCATTTTCAGGTAGTCTTGTTGCTCAGAGACATCCCCTTTGTGGTGAAAAAAGCTGTTCAAATAGCACTTGTGACTCATTCAGAAAGCGCATTATCGCTTTCCTAAAGGGAGTTTGTAGAACACGTGATTTCGTCTGAGGATCAGTGTTAATCTTGTCAGCTCTCCTCATAACATTGGTGTTGGGAAGTTTCTTAATTGAGAACTGCTCCTGGCCAGTGAACATGTTCGCAATACAGACAATTTATTATAGTCTGCCCTTTGCTCAGATGGGTGCCAAGGTGAATCACACAATCACGGGTGAGGTGTGAAGGTGAGAATGTGGAGGATCCATAGAAATGACCAAGGACAGATTCTGAGCTGTTATTATTTTCCCATTTGAGACCTAGAACAGCTGTGTGTACTGCACATTCTTCGACTGAATGCCAAAGCTTTCTCAAGCAGTTTGGCAAAGACAGGGGAGTCACAGTGTAATAAAATTCATAAAATACATTCATAAAATACATATTGATACACATTGTTTATATAGCTGAATAACCTTTATAATAGCAAACAACCAGTAAATAAAATTAAATGAGAGAACCAAACAATATGAAAGCATCTACGAGGGTGGTATAGCATTTTCTTTACATCTACCTGGCTATTAGATAAGGGAGAGAAGTAGCATTGAAAAAATGATTGGATTTCAATTGTAATTTTAGTTTTCACCAGTCAAATTCAGTTTGTAACATTCACTATGAAAAATACAAGGTAAACATCCAGGCTACCTAGAGATCCTGAAATACAAGGAATAACTAGCCAATAAGTGTATAGTCTTGTTCCAGGCTCAACTGAGTTTGCCTTTTTGCCGTCAGTAATGCTCTTGCGGCTGAATGGACAAATCCCCTCAAGCTGAGTTTTGAAATAGTTTGTAGTGTTATTCTGGCTAGCAAACAGTTTTGTGCTTTGTGGTAGTTACACTGGGGACCTATGAAGTGGGTTGATTTGTCACTCTAAGTAAGCAGTGAAGCAATGGAGATGATGAAAATTGGGTCAAAAGTATATATATATATATAGAGTACTGTGCAAAAGTCTTAAGCACGGGCAAAGAAATGCTGTAGAGCAATGATGCCTTCAAAAATAATGAAATTAACTGTTTCTACATTTAAAAAAAAAATACTATAAAGAGCAGTAAACAGTAATAAATGAAACAAAGTCAATATTTGGTGTGACAGCCTGTTGCTTTAAAAAAAATAGTAGTCTCAGGTACAGTGTGTGCAGTTTAATAAGGAAATGAGCTGTAAATGTTACTGAGCACCTTGCAGAACCAGCCACAGTTCTTCTGGAGACTTTGACTGTCACACTCGCTTCTTAAGAAGAAGAAACGTGTCAAGGAGAAGAAATGTATCACTATATCAAATGCTGAATTAAAAATATTGTGAACATCCGATGAGATTAGACTAATAGCCTTAAAGAAAGCTATGTCAGGGCTGTGTGTAAGGAAAGATGTATTGGAATAGCTTGTACAGATTATATGAAGTTAGGTGGGACGGTAACTCAGCTTTTTCTAGCATTTGTGCTGAAAGGAACAGTGTTCCTTTGAAATTCCACAGAAAACAGTTTTTGAAACATGAAATACAGTAGTACTGTGAATTACAATGCTTTACAGAAGGGATGTTGGCAAACGCAGGGCTCCAGGAAAGAGTTTTATGGTATAGAACAGTATTTTCTGAAACCCATGTTCAGCCACGTCCTCAGTCAGACACCGCTGTGGTTGAGATGTTCATCAGGATTTATTCTCTCATGATTTAATGTTACGGTATAATACAATATCTTCTCAAAGCAATTCTCACTCTCACACTTTCACTTACTCACACTTCCACTCACTCACTCTAACACTTCCACTCACACTCACTCACTCTCACACTTTCACTCACACTCACTCACTCTCACACTTTCACTCACACTCACTCACTCTCACACTTTTACTCACACTCACTCACTCTCACACTTTCACTCACTCACTCTCTCACTTTCACTCACACTCACTCACTCTCACACTTTCACTCACACTCACTCACTCTCACACTTTTACTCACACTCACTC
>CM075003.1:6228624-6299062 GCA_037576675.1 Pangasius sanitwongsei | reverse complement strand
ACCAAACTGACCTCAGGAACTGGCGCCCTGTCTCGTTACTGTGCACAGACTGTAAGGTGCTCTCAAAAGCGTTGGCAACAAGACTGGGGAAGGTAATGGAGCAAGTCATCCACTTTGACCAGACGTACTGTGTGCCTGGCAGGTCAGTCTACGACAATATACATTTGATTCGTGACATTTTGGACATCTCTAGTCTATTGGGTGTGAAGACTGGTTTTATATTTATGGACCAGGAAAAGGCCTTTGACCGGGTTGAACACCAGTATTTATGGAAGGTGCTAGAAAATTTCGGGTTCAACTCAGGTTTCATGGCCATGATCCAGGTTTTGTACAGTGACATTGAGAGTGTACTGAAAGTTAATGGTGGTTTATGTGTACCTTTTAAAGTGTGTAGGGGTATTAGGCAGGGTTGCTCTCTGTCCGGCACGCTATACGCCCTAGCCATACTCACACTAATGCACTCACTGATAGTATGTGTGCAGACACACATTTATAAAGAATTCCTGATTTTGGACATTTGAACATTTTTGGACATGGAATTTTGTTTTTTGTTTTTTTTTTTTAAAAAAAACAAAACAAAAAAAATGTATTTTGGTTTTTGAAGGAATGTTTTAGTTGGATTTTACTGATCTATCCCAAAGAAAGTCTCCTGTTTACATGTACTTATGTCCCCTACAAAATTTTGTTCAGCTGCTGTTCACTTCTGCCAGATTTTTCAGACAACTCGTTTAGTGTTTTTACTCTGAGGTTGTGATTGTTTTGTCATTTTATTTAATAAATAATGTACATTTTATTTAATAAATTGAATACATACTATTTAAAAATGTTTTTGAATCCTGTTATCCTTTATTAAATTTAGGCTTATGTGCATTATTGTCTTTGATTGTGCATTATTTTGCATTTGATCAGCATTAATCAGCATTTTAATGATTTTATTAGAACAGTAAGAAACTGTAATTCAGAATACAGTATAGACACTGTACAAATTACAGTAAACAGCTGGAAACCCTGCTGCCAGTATTTTACTACAATTTTACAGGACAATTCTTTACAGTAAAATAGTGACTATAGTGGTTAGAGTTTTGTGATAATCAATAGATAATACTCTTTATTAGGAGCTTATAAATGTATATATCCAGAGGGACTGAGCTGTTAGTTATCATTGTTAGGTTTTCTTGCCCTAAGAAGAACCATGTCCATATTTTTGTTGTTAATTATGTCACTTGTTAGTATAACTTTCACATGTGAAATTGACATTTTAACAGTGCACATCTGGGATGGAATATCACAGGGTAGTTCTCATTCTTACATTAGTGCAAATGTTAGACTTATTTGGCCAAATAGAGGGAGTATTGACAAAAGAATGATTCACTCATTGAACATCCATTGTCCTGATGGGAATAACAGTTAAAGGCGTGGGAATAGGGATAATGAGCACTACACTAGGAATGTAGTGAGTTGTTCTAGAGAGAGAGAGAGAAATGTCTCAAATGTTGTTTGTCTGAAGTATGGTGATGCATGGGTCCTTGTTACTATAGCAAAGTTTAGGAATGTCAGCTCCCCAAAATGTTTTAGGTGCTTTACTTTACTCCCATTTCCTGCCATGGCTGGCTGCTCTGTTGCCTTTATAAGGAAGCTTCAGTTTGTTCAAATTGCAGCAGCTTGCATCCTTACTAGGAAAAGAAAGTCAGAGCACATTACTTCAGTCTTCCATATGCTGCACTGGTTCCATGTTGACTAAAAAGTTCTATAAAGACATTTATAGCTCTGAATGGTTTATCTCCTGCAATACGAAACAGAACACATAGTTCAGATAAGACGGGCCTCCTGTTAATCCACTCGCAGCTCAGCAAGGGGGAAATGTTTTTCTGACCTATCAACTCTGGAATAGTATTTCAGAGAATTATAACTTTTTAATGATAAGGATAACTCTGTTTTTAAATACAAATTTAAAACTTGCACTCACCAGCCTTTTTAATAGGAACACCTGCTCATTCATGCAGTTATCCAACCACCCAATCATGTGGCTGCAGTGCAATGCATAAAATCATGCAGATACACGTCAAGAGCTTCAGTTACTCAAATGTAAGAATGGGGGAGAAATGTGATCTCAGTGACTTTGACCATGGCATGGTTGTTGGCGCCTGATGGGCTGATTTGAGCATTTCAGAAACTGCAGATCTCCAGGGATTTTCACACGCAGCAGTCTCTAGCGTTTGCACTGAATGGTGCAAAAAACATCCTATGAAAGGAGGGTCTGCAGGCTGCTACATGATTGGCTGATTGCATGAACGAGCAGGGGGTACATGTGTTCCTATTAGAGTGAGTGTACTTGTTAAATTGCCCTTAGTCTTGGGATTGTTAAATATATTTTTCATGATTTGTAGTAATTCTCATACATGCATACTTAATTTATTAGTAAAGCATTTATATTTTACACTTTGAGATTTTAAACGTAAAATGAAAAGTGCTATATAAATAAAGCAAATTATTAGGGGGCCAAGCACTGAAAGTGTGTTATTCTACCTTTTCTTCTTCTTCTTCTTTTGGCTAGGGTGTATATAGCAGCCCATAGAATTGTCTGGTAAAAAGTTGTGAAATTAGGCACACTGATTGGAGATGGTCTAAGGAGTATTCTGACCAAATTTGGGCCAAGTGCTGACAATGCTCTAGCGCCACCATCGGGTCAAATTTGGGCCTAATTTGGAAGTATGGTTATGGTCTTAACTTTTGAACTGTGTATCCAAAATTTAAAAGTCAGGCATCCCTGAATTCCCTGGGTCGAGTTCAACACATCCTATGACATTAATTTCTACCTGATTAGATTTTCCGCCATCTTGGATTTTGTCAAAATCTGTTTTTTCACTACTCATTTTACAAATTTTGTCCAATCGTCACCAAATTTGACACACGTCATTTTCAGAGTAAGCCTCACAACAATTATTAGAAGAATTTTGAATACTCCAAACAATTTGTCTGTAATGGGCCAACAAATCTGACAGTGAAGCCACCAAACAGGAAGTGAGGCTGCGACTCAGCAACGACTTTGTGCACTAACACAAAACTTGGTAGGCATCTTCAGGACCATGACCTGAGGCTATGCAACAAATTTCGTGCCACCTACTGGTCAAAGGTTACAATAACATGCTAAAAATGCTTATATCTAACTGACATTTTTGCTACTCCTCCTGCAGTTGTGTCCAGTCTTCACCAGATTTGGCTCACATCATCTTGAGACCTGTCTGAACAAAAGTTATCAAAGGAATTTTGATATTCAAAACCATTCTCCTGTAAGACACCGGCAAATGCAAAAAACACAGGATGTGAGGGTGTATCTCAGTAAGACATCTGCATATTGTCATGAGACTTGATCTTCGGGACCTTGCCCTAATGTCCACAAAAAGTTTAATGACTGTGCCTCCTGTGGTCAAAAACTGTGACAATTCCATAATTTTCCTAATTTAATTTTAAGAACATGTTCTACATTCCTAGTTCTACATTCCTATAATTCCCTAGAGTAAGCTGAAGTGAATGCTCATCAGTGTCTTTCAAGAGTACTTCCTGTTTGCCAATTTGAAATTTATTGAAACTTGCCTTACATGACTTACAAAAGTTATCAAATGATTTTTTAATATTTTATATTGTTTTCCATATTTTATATACTTGAATCCCTTTGCCTAAAGTTATGGCTCTGCTCCCGTGATTGCTTAGGCAACAATTGTAGCGCATCTGTGAATGTGCGTCTCACAGAGTCTGGGTACTTGGCCCCTGAAAATGCTGCTTGCAGCTTTAATTATTATTATGATTATTATTATGATTATTATTATTATTAATTGTAGTAGTAGTATGTAAATTAATGTCATAGGATAGTCATTAGACTGTTATAAACACACACATTTAATGCTCATATTAAATTATCCACTGCTTCAATTTGTGTTTTTTGTTGTATTTTTGTATCATTCTTGTGAAATAAGACTCAAAGGAAAAAAGACTCTCTTTCTTCTTTTCCACTTATAGGTTACCCCGGGCGACCCTGCAGGTGAGTCCTGTAGTGCGAGAGTGTTTACTAAGAGGGATCAGGATCATTTCCCTAAGAAAAGTTTTCTTTGCCTGAACTCCAGCTACTCAGGACTGCTGATGCGCATAAGCTGGCGGATGGAGCATCCTGCTTCCTGGATGTTCTTGGTACATTAATCCAGACCATGGAGACGCACCCTTTTTTTCATTATAAGATACCCCTAAAGAGCTCTGCCTTGGCATGACATCCAAAATGAACAAAATGGCAACTTAAAAACTGAATTACACGCTGGTGTCCAGCAGTTTTATTTTTATGTCTTCCGTAATAAAAAGACAGCCAGAAATGAACACAAGAAACATTTTATATAGTTTATAAGATAAGCAATTTCAATCTCAAAACAAATGTATTTGCAATACATACACATTTATCGTTAGTGAGATTAAGGTTGTGTCGAACCTACATCCATTCATATTTACACATATAGTTTAGAGTAGTTATGTTTAAGTATGTTGCATATTTGCATGCCTGTAGGAAGATGGTGTACAATTCCTCATGCAATTTAGCTTTGGATTTATGAACAACACTAATATAATCTTTTATAAAACACCATTCTAGACTTCAGCATATGTGCCATTGTAGAAGAATGGCTTGTCCGAGACACAGTGACCTACAGTCTCTGGAGTCCATCTCTGAACATTCGGTTTACCATCTTCATCTGGTCGCACAATGACTGTGTTGAGGGAAGATAGTGAGGGGTCCTCATTGAAAAAGTTAAATGGCCGAAGGAAGAAGCCTACAGAATTTCCGGGAGTTGCTGTGTTGGGAATGTCTTCAGAATGAGGAATGTGTAAGAAACCCACAGTAACCCAGGCAACCAAATCCTGCAAAAGGGAACATACAAGTGACAGGTGACACAAGTGACACATCCTTCTCTGCATGCTTTTTTTCTGAGCATAAAATATGTTATGTTTATCACAGTTAGGACAATACAATACCTGATTCACAATGTTTTCATTGTTGCGGATATAGTCCTCAAATGAAACGACAGGTTCCCATGGGTCATTTTGGGTATAGATGCTACTGCTGGTGGGCTCACTGTCCTTATGTCTAGTTACAGCCAAAGGATATCTATAATATTAGAAAAATCAAAGATTAGTCACTTTTTCCAACCACTTTTAGATAATTCACTTTTGTCTAACAATTACTTGTAAGCATCTGTAGGACATCTGACCTTTATCAAAAAGTGTATCCTGATATGTTAGTATAATTTTCCTTGAAAAAGATTGTATTTTTTTTTCCATTACTCCAACAATTCTATAGATTCTAGTCATTGTGACTGCACCAGATGTGTACTACTGTAAAATGTTTTTGTCTGTATATATCACTAGATTTTCAGGTTGGGAATTTGTTCATCTTGCATGCAGATGGATCATTTTTTGAGTGACATTTGTGTAGCAACGATACCTTGACCATGGAATACCATTCTCCTCTCTCCAGCCCCGGGGCAATACACTGTGGGCATGTGAGTTAAACTGAATACGGTAACCCCTCTGGTGCCCCCACTTGTTCTTCTGGTTGGGGTTGTAGAAGTGTAAATAGCGAGGAAACTTTTTTCCAAAGCGGAAGGCAGCACTGCGTTCTGTTTCATGTTGCGTCCTGGAGAGGATGGATTGTTTGATGGTGTGTCGGGAGCTCCAGGGGTTGGTGAAGTTGGCATATTTTAGTTCTATAGACTCAAAGCTGTTGTCACGCCCTAAGCAGGAGATAGAGAACAACATCATAATAAAGTGATCAATGAAAATAAAGTGTAGAAATAGTCAGGAAAATTAGCTCTATGTATTTACACTCTTTTCAATACAGTATTTCTATTCTGTGTGACAGTAGCGATGAACTCATGTAAAGGCAATAATTTTAAGAGATTGCATCTTTGCCATTACTTCAGCTCACCTGCAATGTCCAGATCCACTTTGTAATGAATAAGATGTGTGTGTATATTTCCGAGAACATAGTTGTAAACCCTGGTTCCATAGTTCAGTCCGTTTTCTGTAAAGTACGTAGCATGAATGTACCCTGTGGCACTAACTCGAGACTCCATTACTCCATTCTGATAGAACAGGAAGTCCCAGATGTAGTCGTAGTTGTAAACAGTGGATGTGGTTCTTATCACAAGAACATGGTTTTCAAGACCCCCAAAGAAATTGTAGCCTCCTTTGAAGTTGCTATTGAAGTGTCTCCTAAGAGGCACGCCTGTTGTCATCTCAAAAATACACAGTGCATTCTTATACCTCACAGGTTTGTCTGTATCGTAGAAATGGTACATGTCCACAAAAGTGGCAATTTCAGGACAGTCAATACCAGGTGCAAGCTCAAAATCAGAGGTTCCCATGGCCCAGCCAGCATCAATGTATTTTGTTTGCATTGCAGCTGGTGTGTCTCCAGAGTAGAAGGCAATAGCTTCTTGCAGGCTGACCTCATAGGCAACTCTCTCACCATTAAAACGCAAGTCAAAGATCTGCAGACCAGCGGATGAGCGGACACGGTACGCAAAAGACCATCCAGCATACTCCACAAAGTTTCTATCAACCTGGTATCTGGTGCCTTGAGGCTCCACAAGCTTTGGCCCATAGATATTTGTGTGTGTGTTGCTATGACCACGAGGAATGTAGGTGGAATATAGATCATTTTCATCATGCTCAGGCAGCTTGATTTTAGAGATCATTCCCTTCTCATATTTCTCCACCAGCTCTTCTACACTGTCGAAGTATTGTTCATTGTACCACACTTTTTCCACAGTCCATTTCTCTGGATCCAGGTCTTTGTGGTTGATAAGAATCTCGAAACCCACAGGATGAATGAAGTACCCCTCTACAAATTTCTGTAGCATGATCCATGTTCGTCTGTCTCCTGGTTCCAGTCCACGAGGAGCTATGTCTGAGAAGGTTAAGCAGCGATCGGTGCAGTTTCCAAATGTGAAACCTGTGCTCTCATACAGAATTTTGTTCACTTTCTTTGCAACTTTGTTCAAGATGGCATCTATATGCCCATATTCTGCAGATGTGATTGGCCGGGACTCAAAGTTAATGGGTCGGTCACCTTTGAAGGTCTTGAGCTGATGGGAATTTGGGAAAGGCAAAGGACCAACAATGTATTCGGTTATATTAGGCTGGGCCTGGTTGGCAAATTGTACCACCACACGAGCCTGACGTGGTGGTTTTGCCTGTCCCCTGTCCAGTGCTCGGAGGGCCTCATGCTTTCGAGGAACATGTAGCTCTATAAGGAGGATGCTGTTCTTTTTGAGGGGCTTGTCTCGTGCTGAAGTTAGGCCCAGTTCACTGCAGGAGTGGAGATAGGCTCTCACAGCTGTCATTTCTTGAGGGGAGAGATCAGCAAACATGGAGGCCCCATGATGAGCCCATTCTCGGACTCTAGATGTAGCAGCCTGACTGACTACTGAAGCTAGGAGCAGCAAAGGCAACCACATGTCCAAACCTGCATAAATAGAAAGGCAAACATCAATAATAACAACCTAATCATTAAATAGTGAACTATTTTATAACACCTGGGCATAAAAACTGTAAATATCATTTCACATGCACATAACCTTTTAACTCTGCCCATGACAGCCAAATGTAAGAGATAAAAGAACTTCAGTGTTGTTGTTTTTTACCTTTATTTGCTCTCTTCTTTAACTGGTAGGAGAAAGTCAAACCTTTCCTTTGTCACAATGTTGTCTGTACAGTGATACAATAAGAAAATGCATCTATTAAAATCAGCAACAATATGCTTCAATGTCCTTTTTATAAAGGTTTTTATAAAAAGAATATTTCTGCTTTCCTCATAATCTGGCTATTGCAACCACTAGTGCACCAGGCTACTGTGCATAAAAAGTCTCATAAATGTATAAATAGGTCATATTTATTGCTAGGCGTTTATAACACCATTATGTAACACCCAAGTGTTATGTAACACTTGTTCTGTTTCAAAGGTGAAGTTACTGTAAAAGTCCCAAAAAAAGGGGGACAAGTCAAACTCAATGCAGTTTCAAAAAAGAAAAACGTTGAATGTTCTTACCTACTGTTCTTATATCCAATCCTTGTGGGATTTGTTCTCTAAATGTCTCACTTCTGTAGCTAAAATGTGTTTACTCAGCCCAGCCCAAGCAGCTGTAGGCTTTCCCCTACATGCCTATTGGATGACAAGCGGGATATGAAATGAACTCTTCTGTTCTGGCATTGTTCCTTTTATCAGCCACCTAGGTCTCAAGCGTGGTAAAGGATTGGTCAATTCAGGTCATAAAACTGTTCGAACAAATTGTAAATGATTATAGTTTTGCATATATATGGTGGCCATTTCAATGACAAATAAAGCTTGATGAAATCACTAAGAAATTATGTCATTTGAGTTAGAAAGGCATTCATTATATAAGATTTAACTCAATTACATAATTACAATTGATTGTCTGTTTATTATATATTATGACTGGTAGACAGCATTGAGGGATAGATTTCTTTTTTATATAGTTACATTATTTAATCATTAAATTAAAATGTTTATTGTGGATGCCATGTTTATCAAAAATGTGTTAATAAGTTGGCAACCTAACATTATCATTTATCAACTAATTAGTTGTTGTTAGATTGGCAGCAAATGTCATGAATTCATCTGCACAGGAACTGATAACTGTTGAGCTACCACTACCAGTTATTCATTTTCCATGCCAATATTTTAATTGCTCACCCACACCTATGTCATCTTATATGTAAATAAATGTTCTGTTGGCTACAACAACAGAACACTTAATCGGGTTCCACTTCTGTCAGCCAAGAATAGGAATCTGAAACTACAGTGGACTCATTAAGATTGGACAGTTGGAAAAAGAGTAAGCAATATTTTTCCTTGAGGCCATCCACCTCAAGGTTCAGCATGCTGTGCATTCTAAGATGCTTTTCTGCTCACCCCAGCTGTACAGAGTGGTTACTTATAGTGCATTCAGAAAGTATTCAGATCAAAAAAAGTATTCATTTTTTTCATATTTTTTTATGTTGAAGCCGTATGCTAAAATGCTTTAAATCGTTTTTTCAACATTAATATACACAAAATTATTACAAAGAAAAAACCGAAATATCACATTGACATAAGTATTCAGACCCTTTGCTTTGACACTTGAAATTTTACTCAGGTGCATCTCATTTCTCTGGATCATCTTTGAGATGTTTCTTCACTTTGATTGAAGTCCACCTGTAGCAAATTCAATTGATTGGACATGATTTGGAAAGGCATACACTTGTCTATATAAGGTCTGACAGGTGAAAATGCATATCAGAGCAAATTCCAAGCCATGGGGTCAAAGGAACTGCCTACAGGGTTCAGAGACAGGACTGAAGGTTCCCAAGAGCACAGTGGCCTCCATAATCCTTAACTGGTAGAAGTTTGGAACAACCTGGACTTCCTAGAGCTGGCTGCCCAGCCAAACTGAGCAACTGGGGGAGAAGGGCCTTGGTAAGAGAGGTGACCAAGAACCCTATGGTCACTCTGGCTGAGCTCCAGAGATCATGTGTGGAGATGGGAGAAACTTGTCAACTATCACTGCAACACTCCACCAATCAAGGCTTTATGGCAGAGTGGTCAGACGTTAGCCTCTCCTCATGTTCCACTGAGGTGAGCCTTCCATCTGGCCAGTCTACCATAAAGCCAGATCGGTGGAGTGTTGAAGTGATGGTTGACCTTCTGTAAGTTCCTCCCATCTCCACACATGATATCCATTTAAGAATTATGGAGGCCACTGTGCTCTTGGGAACCTTCAATGCAGCAGAATTTTTGTAGCCTTCCCCAGATCTGTGCCTCGACACAATCCTGTCTCTGAGCTCTGCAGGCAGTTTCTTTGACCTCATAGCTTGGGGTTTTTTGTTTTTTTTTGGATATGCATTTTCAGTTGTTAGACCTTATATAGACAGGTGTGTGCCTTTCCAAATCATGTCCAATCAATTGAATTTGCCACAGGTGGACTCCAATCAAAGTGTAGAAACATTTCAAACATGATCCAGAGAAATGGGATGCACCTGGACTAAATTTCAAGTGTCCTAGCAAAGGTCATGGTCTGAATACTTATGTGAATGTGATATATCCGTTTTTTCTTTTTAATAAAATTTGTAGTTTTAACTATCATGTAGGAAACTATCATCTCATCAGTGTCCTACTTCTGTGATTTATCATTTATATTTTATTACCTGAAAAATACCTTTCTGCCAATAGTTCCCTCATGCACCTCACTTTCCTGTATCTCTTTCTTCTTCCTCAACCACATCTTCCTCGCTCTCTTCTTCCTCGTCCTCTTCATATAGGGGAATGTTGCACATTTGGAATACAAATATGTTGTGGCCTGGAAAAAATCCACTGGATGTCTCTGCAACAGAATTCTAGCAAAATTCTGCCAACAAAATAAAATTTTGACAAATCTTATTTTTCTGCTTATACTTTGACAATTCTGCTTTAAGAAAACATAAACATATTTGCCAAGCCAATTGGTAATTAATTTTAATTAATTTTCTAAAGTTAGGTGTAAATGTATGTGAGCATGAGGCCCTGCAATGGACTGATTTCCTATTCACTCCGTGTCACTGCCTAACGCCCAGTGTTCCCGGGACAGGTTCCGGATCCACTGTGACTATCACCAGGATACAGACGTTACTGAAGAAGAGTGAATGAAAGAATTAATGAACTTTCCTTGGTTTTCTGCAAAGATTGATTTAGTATCCATATAGGAGCCAATTTAACTAATATGTCTGCAAAAATATGGACTATGAACAAAGCAGGTATAAAGGTAGACAACATTTGCAATGTCATATTTATTATTTTTATATATTATTTATTACATGTTAAATTGAATGCAAAATAAATCAATATATAGCAGTTGTTTTTTAGACAATCCGTGTGTTGATGTCTTTTGCTGGAGCTGGAATAAAATATTGAAATGATTTTTAACTTTTGGAAGAGGCCAGATTTTAAAATGCTAGAACTCTACTTGCGATTGAGAAACATGCAAAAGGTAACACATTCCAGTTCAGGAAATCCTGTCATTTTCAAAACTCAAAATTTCACCATGTGAAGGGTTTTCCCATTCCACCACACCAACGTTGGAGCATGACACGGCTAGCAAAATTCTTTAGTTTACAGGTCAGATTTTAAAGAGGTTAGTTTACTGTGAGAACTATATTGCTGTGTTGACTTTGCGTGTCTCATCCTTGGCTGTGTGTGACACTGAATGTAGAAGACTCTGTAGACTACAGGAAGTGCTAAGGGTGAAGGTAGCTGTGTTTGTGTCTTCCCCAAAGTTAAAGGTTTTGGCTAATGATAGTGGTTAGGCTGCATGGCCCCTGGACCTTCCCTATTGACTCACTTTATTAAATAAACGCCCCTGAAGAATTTCTTTATAGGATTACACTTGCACAAACAGTCCTCTTGCAAAAGGAACAGAATTTAACCCCTGTGCTCCCCCATTCTCTCTAGATGGGCACGCAGGACAGTGGGTGGGCGGTGAACATTGTCAATAACAAATGAACAGCTAATGGCTGACATTGCAGCTGTGGCCCAGTGGTTTGTCCGCCAATTGCATGGCTTTCAGATGCTGCCACAAGTCTACAAATCCCCCTCCATTAAAGAAAAAACACCCGTCAGTGTGAAAAGTGGCTTCATAATCCTTACTACGGAATTGCGTTACATCTGTGAGCAAAAATTGAAAAAGGAATGGACATGCAAAGAGTTCTTCAAAGAGTTGGAAATAAATGAAGATAAGAAGTAGGGGGAAAAGCAACACTACTAGAGATTTAATAAAAGCAAGATTTTAGGAAACAATTTTCCGAAGATAAAGAAGCTCTGCTGGAACTGGAAAGATACTGAATCTTACAGCACAGGTAATTTATTTCTGGCTTGATTGCCTGTTTGTTTCATTTTTAACCTGTATAACAGAACATCTTTTATGGTGGAGTGATGAAAGAAATAAGCATACCTTGAATTCTTAGTAGAATAATCTCATTGAAATTATTATCATTCTATTTAATTCTCATTTAGTAAAAGTCATAAGTGAGTCTGGATGTGATTGTACTTGAGTTGATATTTATTTTTATTTCATAAATATTAGACCTTGTCATGCACAGTATGTGCTTTGATATGAACATAGGCATGTAATACACTTTCATTTGTAATTTTGTTTTTCAGTTGGTCACATTATCAAGAAACTACAGCCCTCAAAAACATTATGAAGGCTCTGCTTGTATCTTTGTTGAGTCTGCGTCTGGTCATGGGAATGGGGTAACCATTTCTAAAATATTTGTCTATATTAACTGTTCCCCAAAATGCTGTGTTTTGGTTTGGAGGTAGTAGACTCATGTTTTAAGCAACGAGAGAATTACTTATTTTTCTTGACTTTGGACTAGATTCTTAATCCTAGTAAATTTGCCTGTTGAATTATAAACAGTGGCACTGACGGTTTAGTTGATATTTTAATCGTGCTCGTTATGAGTAATTGATTGAAAATAAAGCTCAATACACTGATGAATTAACTTGCTGAAACTTACATGAATACACGTCAAAATATGTGACTTTCCTCATACTTACATTATGGCTACATTTTGTATTATTTTGTTTATGTTTCATATTTCTTTTAAACGATAATAGTTTTGAATATTTTAGGGAAATAAAAAACTCTGTTAACCTAAAACCAATGGTGGAAATAGGCTCATACACTTTAAATATATGTGTAAATTTTATTTTGATAAACATCTGACTCTAATTTAGAATATTAGTGTAACTGAATTATCAGATTCCAGCTGATGAGGTTAAAGATAACTGATTCTCCTTAATTTTATTTTACGCCCCAGCAAACTATGTATTTCTACAGCCCAATTTGCAAATATTTACCTTGCGTCAAAACTGATACGTGACATGATATGTTATGTTATAGTTCAAAACCAAATGGATAAGAGATTGGATGTCAAACTGGTAGCAATTAGCTAAGTAACAAATAGTACATTGAACTAAATCAAAACCCTAAAAAGGGTCACATGCCATGTAGTAACACACTGACTGTTCATGATGAAATATGTGTTAAAAGGATACTAAACATGCCATAGAAATATACTAATTAGACACATTTAATGAATCGTTGTTGTGTTTAATTCATTTGTATCTCTGAACCACATTTCAGTTTGCATAGTCCTAACCAGTCCTGCACCCAAGTTGTGTCACGTCCTAAATTCTACTACAATATGATTCCTTATGTTTTATATATATATATATATATATATATATATACTGTTTATATGTGTATGTATACTATGTATTGCCATACATATTTATTGCTGTATATTCTTCCGCATGACATAAACTTATATAAACACAAGAAAGAAAAAAAGCAAAATGAAAACAAGATATGTGAAAAACATTATTTTCTTTACAGAAATGCAGTCTGTAAATTATTAATCTGTGAATTATTTACCCCTTCTCTTTTGTGCATTGAAATGACAGACAATTCTAACATCATTGTCTTCTTCAACTTTAGTCACTGGTGTGAACACAGAGTGGAAGATAAACTGGAGAAGATCATCTCCCCTCGCCTGCAGCTTGAAGTGGGATGCTCAGAGGTGTACCAGTTCAACACTCAAGGCTGGAGGTTGGATGTAGACAGGATGCGACACACACACGGGGGTGATGATGGCATTGCCCTGTATTACAAAAGACAAGGACCCAATGCTTCCTGCTTCCTGTTCAAGTAAGAAAAATATTCTAGCAGTGTTAGCGCATATGTTCATATAAAGTAGGGTCCAAAAGTCTGAACCCATTATTGAAAATGTTTCAATTCTGCATTAATTTCTAATTGACTTCAAAATTTTTCATTACAATTTATATATATTTAGATGCATTTCAGAATTAGTATTTGGTTTGTCCTGCTTTTGCTTTACTAACAGCGTGCACTCAAGCTAGCATGGACTCCATAAGCTAAAGTTTGTATAAAACCTGACAATCTGTTAGATCAAATTCACTGTAGTGTCATCTGAAGGTGCGTTTCAGTACAAGAGCTATACTCCGGAAAAAATCGTGACATCAAAAATATGCTTAAATTTAAAATTCAGCTTGAATAGTGCTGAATATTGGATATTGAATATTAAAATATACTAAACATATTCTTTCTTTTCTTTCTATAAAAAACTATCTGTTTATTCTCAGTTTTTTTTTAAGGAAAGCAATTCCAGATTTTCAGTGAGTTCTCAGACTTTTGGACCCCACTGTAATAGTTAAAAAATATGTACAATTAGTTTACATCTTTGTGCAAGAGAAATGTTGTAGCTCTGTGTTTGGGCACTGTATATTTCTGCCGTAGAGCTGCGAACATTGTGACTGAACGAGTGAACAGGACAATAAGGACCTGCTGCGAAGGCTGGTCTGGTCCTCACTGTTCACAGGGTAAGATACCAGATGTTGCCAGATACATCATAAACAGATTATATATACATATGTATGCATATATTCCATATGCATACACATAGATTATGAAACTAACATTGTGCATTACGTTTTGCATTGCAAAACTATATTTATCCATAATTGCTTTTTCTAGGAGTGAGTATCCGGGGTCTGTGTTTCTCTACGTGGAGTTGTGAGGAATTTCCCGGGGTTCAGAATTCCTCTCTGATGCCTTTTGAGCAATGCTGTGGCAGCCTGTGGGGTCTTAGCTGGAAAAATGCTTCTGACCAGTCCTGCTTGTCCTGTTCCTACAATCTCTTGCCAGGTAATCTTATTACTTGTTTAATTCATTGCTTCATTCTTTAGAACCTTTTGGCTTAATCATCACTGTCAAGGTCCCTTCAGCTTTCTCATGCACTAGGCAGTCTAAAACATATTCAGTACTGAATTATGCATTATGATAAAGCAATTGTTGTCTTCCTCATCACTGAAACCAGTTAAAGAGAGCAGGCTAAATATGGGCATTTTTACAAGATTTTTACAAAAAAAAAACAGTAATCAAATCTCATGAAAATACCTCAGTAAGCTTTTGCTAGTAAGATTGTTATCATTGCTCGGTGTAAAACTGTATTAGTCACTACTTTTTCATTGTTCTATGCCTTCAGATGCTCAGCCATCACCCCTTTTTCATAGGGGTCTTCTTGGGGGCATTCGAGATCCCAAGGCCTCTGCCACTTGCATGAGCTGGGGTGGAGCACATTATCGTTCGTTCGACAGGAAGCACTTCCATTTCCATGGTGGTTGCACCTATGTGCTGGCCTCCTCCACTGATGGGACCTGGGCTGTCTACATTAGCACTGTGTGTGATGGCAGAGGACACTGCAGCAAGGTATATCACACACTAGCATTCACATTAGACTGTGCTGTTTTTCAGGTTATTACATAGGTTTTCACATATAGTATCTGATATGTGTGACGATCAGGGAAAATGCGTCAGATGTGACTGTGCCTGGATGCCAAAAATGATGGAAAAAATGTCAAGGTTTCCCCATGTGAATGATTTTGTCAGGTATTAAGGAAACCTTGAGATAGATAGCAAGTGTACATTACTGTAACTATAGCAGTTGGAAATCTCATATGTCAAAATCACATATAATTGGCTTTTCTCCATTCGGAGGAGCAGTGGGTCTACTCTAAAGCTGTCCAGGATTGCCTGGCTTCTCAACCTTTCACAAAGAGTAAGCCTAAAAACCCCACAAAGGAACAACCTTCCCCATTTCTGTACCTGGGATCATATTCTTTCAGTTATTACCCCTGGTACATGACAACAGGTGAGGATAACTGATGTAGATGGCCTGGTAAACAGAGAGCTTTATTTAAAAAATTTAAAAAATTTAGAAAAAAAAAACTAAGCTGGTGCAGTGATCCTATGGTATTGAAACTTCTTCACTAGGGACAAGGTCGCTGCTTTTGCCTGAAGGGAGCACGCAACTTTTTCTAGGAGAGAACCATGGCCTTAGACTAGGATGTCTTTGCTCTCCTCCCAACTGCTTCACACTCAGCTGCAAAATGTTCAAGTCCATGTTGGTGGGATGTTACCTTAAGCCCTCCATACTGCATACCTCTTCAAACATGGCTGTGCCTTGATATCCTGTCCATAAAACAACAAACGGGGTGGAGATAAGACACACCCTTGATGGAGTCCAGTGCCCACCTTAAACAATTTTGACTTAACTTTAAAGAATGCAGGCACAGCACTGTGCTCATAGAGGGACTGGATTACCCAAATTAGCACCTCAGATACACTCTACTGCTGCAGTGCCTCGTGACCACCCACAAAGCTGTGCAAGATCTGGTCCACTGTTTCATGACCTTAGCAGAACCTGACGGGAGGGCATGTCCACGGGGTTAAGAAGTTCTTCAAAGTTCTTCCTTGTAAAGGTCAATGTTCTCTAATATTTGCTTAGCTCAGCTTGTGCAAGGACTCATCTTCCTCTGCTGAGGTGCAGCTTTGCTAGAGCATCTTTGAGGCTACCTGAAGGCTTTTTCCCATGGCATCCCCAAACTCCTCCAATTCTCAAGCTTTTGCTTCTGCAACTGCTTTGGCTGCAGTCCTTCTAGCCTCTTATTCTTCTCAAATTAATCAGGAGATCCTTCCATGAGCATTACTCAGGTCCTCCCTCTATAACGTGACAGCTTCCCTCAACGCTGCTGTCCACCAGTGTGTCCACCAGTAGTGTTACCACCTTGACAGGCACTGATAGACGCAGGTTCTTGCAACTGTCTCTGTGTCTGATGACTTAAGCCTGGTCCTTTCAGACCAGCCTTTCAGAGAAGGCTTGGCATGCAGTCAGTGTTCCACTTCATCCCAAAACTGTTTAGTGCAGTTGTGGTCAGGGCTCTATGCGGGCCACTCATGTTCTTCCACATCAGCCGTGGCAAACCATGTCTTTATGGACCTCGCTTTGTGCACAGGGGCATTGTCATGCTGGAACAGGTTTGGACTAGGACCCTTAATTCCAGTAAAGGGGAATTCTTTATGCTACATCATGCAAACTGTGATGGTCAGGTATCCACAAACTTTTGGCCATACAGTGTATATGCTTACTGTTACAGATTACATGACAGTTTTGACAATGAATGTGTTAAAAGCAATGACTTATACTTAAGTAAGTATATACCTGAGCTTTCAGGTTTATACTCTCTTCCAGAACCAGGTTGCTATTGACTGCTGTTTAAACTAAACCCTTTTGTGTTCTTTAGGCATTGAAGATGATGTTGGGACTTGACCTTGTGTCTGTACATAAGGGCAACATATCACTCAACGGTGTCCTGTTACAGCAGGGTGAACCTTTCTTTCGAAATGGTATTAATACCATCTCCCATATAACTTTTTAATTATATTCTGAACCCTGTACATTGTACTTTTGCTTATGCATTTATTGTACCCTGCATAACTCTTAGATAATACTAGCCCTCCCTCACTGTATGCCACGAAATGATTTATATTTGCCAAAATTCATTCTCAGTTATCAATAAGAATGAAGTGAAGCTTTTATGTAGATTAGCCAGGTGATAAAACTTGTCCCATGACCCTTTGACACTTTTAGGAATCAATGTAGGTAAAGGAATTTGCTTTTGCATGTTGGGACAGATACATTTGATAAGTATATCACAGGGGCCACAGGGGAAGAAAATTTACAGTGTATACACATTAGGCATAAATATATAGCACACAGTTATAGAACACATGGTTATACACATTTAACAGTGTATATATTTCTTCGTGCAGAAAGAATTGGAAAGTTTTTTGGCTTCCAATAGTCCACTTCAGTAATGAAAGCTGCGTAAAGCAAGCTGTCAGTGATTACAATTCAGTTTTCCTAGGGTATACTTTTACTAGCTGAATAAACTTAGAGCTTCTGCCTCTTAGAATTTAACAGCTGGTCAATAAAAGCAAATTAAATTAATAAATAAATAGGAAAGTGTTCATTTTGAGTTGCTTAAAAGATTTCAGATAAAATAAATTAAAGATAATTATGCTAAACAGCTGAAATATTTCTAAGATATATTTAGATTAATATAATAAAGTATGTGTTGTGTATGTTTTTCCAATAGGAGTGAGTATTCACTGGCTGGGAGATTTTGTGTTTGTTGAAAGTGGATTGGGCATCAGAGTGAAATTCGACATGGGGAACACTGTATATCTGACAGTTACTGCAGAACACTTTGCTGCTACAAGGGGCCTCTGTGGATTATACAACAATAATGCAGATGGTAAGAGATTTCTGTCAGCTGGGAGTTATTTTTTGTTTTTGTTGATAGTAGATTGGGTATTCGAGTGAAATTCGACCTAGAGAATACTGTGTATCTGACAGTTTTAAAAAATGCAGAACCCTTTACCACTACTAGGGTCCTCTGTGGATTACAACAAAGTAGATGCTAAGGGATGTTTTTGGGTATTAAGCAACGAAGGTGCAAAAATGCAAATAAAATATTACCCACTTGCACTGTCTGAAAGTGAAACATACAAGCTGTGTGAAATTTGTGTGCCTTCGGGACACCCATCCACTCTATTAAATATCATGGACATTTTATGTGCACTAAAGACACATAGTAGGGCATTCAGGCGATCATTGACCACAAAATAACATTCCTGTGTATGTTATATCTCCCTGACAGATGTGCTGAATGACTTCTGTGCATGGTTTAAATCATAGCGCAACAAGTCTGCACAAAAGTGACTTTGGCCCAGTTTCTAGTCATTTCAAATTTCCATGCACTAGCAAGTTCAAAGACTTGCACTTGTTTCCTGTGAAAAATATGAAGCCAGCCACTACATTCATCCTACTCACCCCCAGGATAGGGTCAATTTCTGTTGTGTTACCTGGAAGCCTCCTTATAGACAACTGTAGCATCTCCCTGATATGTCTCTTTTGGGAGAAAACCTCCTTCTACAACTGGATCCTGTATTTTCTGACTGGGATACAGGTGATCCCCAGGACAGTGTGCTTGGTCCAGTGCTGTTCAGACTGTTGAGGCACAAATGGAGAATATATTTCATGAAATATATATTTTATTTTATTTGGTCTTACATTTATACAGATGACTTCACCAGTAGGAGTGGAAGTGTATCGCAGTATGCTGCCAGCTTTGGAAATTCATGGCGTGTTTCAAACCAAGAGACAGAGGTAGTTATTACCCTGAAACAAACTCCTCTATTCTTATTCACTTGCTGACAGTCATTTCATTGCAAAGGAGATTTGTAACCAGCCTTTGCAGATTGATAGAAAAACTAATGCAAACTATGTAAACTAAGTATTATCTGGTCACTCTGAGGTTCTAGTATATATACTTTCAGTATGCTTTTAGTTCTTGCACCATGCCAGGGGTCACCAGTCTTATCTGCAAAGGGATGGTGTGGCTGCAGGTTTTCATTAGAATAAAGAAGAAGCCACACCTGATTCCAATTTATTTTGGGCTTCAAACAACTAGTGGATCTTATTTAGCTGAAATGAAAACCTGCATCCGAACCTGCACATTATGGATAAGATTGATGATCCCTGCACTAAACTATATATAGTCCTCAACAAAGAGAGTTTCCAATGGTCTTAACATCCCCAGGACTGTAGTGATGCAGCGGAGTTGGGCCACAGCTGTGACATTACAGGTGACATCAGCTTGCGTAGAGCGGCAGAATTGACATGTCATCAGCTCAAGGAGAGTCCCTTTTCACACTGCCATCATCGAGTGAGAGAGCTCTTAGAATTCTTCACAGACTTGTCCACATTGAAATTCTGCACTTTGTACTATAGAAGAATAATAATTTGTGACTTTAAATCCTTTTACTGTGCTCCAGGTGGATCCAGGTCCCTATGTAGATACCTGTCTATATGTGTACTGCAGTTTGGGGGCTAATGAGAGAGAGGCAGCTGTGTGTGATACGCTCGCTAGCTATGCCCGTGAGTGTGCCCAGCAACATGTCATCATCAGCTGGAGGGGCCCTGGTCTCTGTGGTACGGCTCTCATTTCTTTTGCAGAAGTAGTCACCAATGCTCATTTGATCCAACAAATCATCAGAAGGAATAGCGTTAATGGCAATTTTAAGAGATGGTTTTTATACAATATACTGATAAAACACCATTGTAGCACCATCGAACCTTCTCTTTAGCTAGATTGCACTTTGTTTATGACTTTAAAAGGGCATTAAAAATGTATCCTGACTCAGCCTTAAGGATAGCATAGGTTTGTTTTAAACAACAGATTTCTCTGCTGTTACCTATCTATTTCTTATGGCTTTCTTCCTTCCTCTTGCTCTTTTTTGGTCCCTCTTTGCCTTTCATGCGTCATGCAGAGCGAGTGTGTCCTGGGGGTCAGCTTTTCTCAGACTGCGTGTCTTCCTGTCCCCCCAGCTGCTCCTCAGCTCTTCCTCCAGCATCAGGCCAGTGTCGGGAGGAGTGTGTTGGGGGTTGTGAGTGTCCTCCTGGGCTCTATCTGCATGATGGCCAATGCTTACGGCGGGAACACTGCCCCTGCTTCCATAGGCGACGCACATATCAGGAAGGAGACACCATAAAACACAAGTGTAACACCTGGTAAACCCTGTGCTAGGTTTAATTTTATCAGTGTGATTATTGTGCTCAAAGAACAGCAGTTTCAGTAGCTAAGACATTTACAGTTTAGTGGGCACAGGGATCACAAATCTAACATATTTGTTTTGTCTGCATGAAGGTAAAATGTAGAAAGTTAATGTTCATACAATATGTAAAAGACAAATATGACTTTATTAGACCTGGTTGCTTCACACATGTTGTATCTTTATTGCATCCTGATAACATTTTTACCATTTACACTTGTAATCAAATTCCTGTTCAGACATTTGAGGACCAAAAAGGGTCACAAAGAGAATCACATGATAAGAACCATGCAGTTATTAATACCTTTGTTAATCTGTTGAGTAATTGTGGTACCTATGTGTTAAACAGAATTCCAGCTATTCTGTCTATCCTGTTTTCTTTCCCTATCTCTTTTTCTTTCATAGTGTGTGTCAGGCAGGCCAGTGGCAGTGTTCTGCAGAAAGGTGTGCAGCTCAGTGCAGTATTATTGGGGCAATGCAAATCACTACTTTTGATAAGAAGAAGTATAACCTCCAGGCTGGTGACTGTCAGCTCACAGCCATTGAGGTAAGATGCAATTGTCAGTGCTGATTCAATCACTTTATCATATCTTTATGGCTTCTTTTTATGGAACTTTTTATGTAATGTATACTGCACATTTATCAGATGAAGTGCAATATCAGAGGCTGGGTTAATAAAAAAATAAAAGATCAAAGGTTTAAACTTCTGAAACCAGTAAACATGTGATTTACATAACTGGCTTCTGGGATCACCTGATCTGTATTGCTGTTTGTATAGGATTTTGTGGATAACAAGCTTGCAGTGACCATCAGAGGCGGGGAGTGTGTAAAGGGAGGTGGCATGCGCTGCCCATGGGAGACAACCATCACTGCCCTCCATACCACAGTGACCCTCACTAACACAGGTGAACAGCTTATCTGCCTTTGATCTGTCATTCATTTTTCCATTTATTTAACAATGCATCGCAACCTGTATCTAGTCTGTCTCTAGTTCAGTTCAAATTATCCGTTCCTTCCATCCATCTATCCATCCATCCATCCTTTCATCCATCCATCCATCCATCCATCCAGTTGATAAGCTATGTCCATTCATCCCTTTCATTCTTCCATTTATCTATCTAATCCATTCATCCATTTATTGAACTTTCATTCGCCTTTCCATTTATTTATCCACGCATCTCAACTTATATCCATAAATTCCAGTCTGTCTATCGTTTAGTTTAAATATTCACCCATCCATCCACCCAGCCAGCCAGGCTGTCATCCATCAATAAGCTCTGTTCATTCATCACATTCCTTCTTCAGTGTACCTCCCTAAGCATCCATCTACTGTATCTACCCCTTTATCTATCAAACTATCCATCCATCCATCCATTTATTTAATTATTATAGTCATTAAACCTCTGACACTGATCTCAGTGTCTTTTTGGTCATCTTTTGGTCTGTCTATTCATTAAAGTCACCATACAAATGAAGCCCATTTAATCATCACCTTATCAATTTAACTATGTATGCTCCTGTTCCCCTCTCTCTTACTTTCTTACTCTGTTTCTTCTGCTCTCTCAGGTTCTGTGATGCTGAATGGACAGCCAGAGGATTTGCCGGTGTTAACGGCTGATCTGGCTGTGCGGAGATCATCTTCAAGCTTCCTCATGATCTATGTGTTTGGGGCGCAGCTGCTGTGGCACACTGAAGGCCCTCTGATCCTCATCACTCTGCAGCCAGGCTTCGCTCATAAGGTAAGCCATCTTCTTTTATAGCTTGACATGGCATTGTATTGCAGTGTTAGCAATGCTGCACCTGAATCATCAATCAGTAACACTTAATATACGGATCATGGCCACTTCCTGTACTGTGTACTCTTGCATAAATATCCAAGACTGTTTTCAGTTATGTTGTTATGGCTAGTGAGCCCAGGACATCCTTTCGTTACAATGAGAGAGTGAAATGTTACCAAAACATGGAGCATATTTCAGTTCCCATTTTCATGACCTACTTAACATCTGGCCCTACTCCAATAAGTTCATGATTCGTGAGCTCGTTGAATTTTAGAATGAACACAGTACTTAGTAACAGGTGTCCAAATAAGCGAAACAATCTGTTTAAGAGGACACTTGCATCCTAGAAGCCTTGGTTATTTTTTCCCCGGAAAGTGGAAGCTGATATGCTTGATGATTCAGCACTACTTTAATGCAGTAATGTAGAGTTGTAATGTAATGTAGAGTTGCTAGCTATAAAAATGTCTACCTAGTAATTATGAATGGATTATCGGTAATAATGTTATAATGTTACCTCATTTGTAACTTATATGACAGAGCTAGTATAAGAAAATTTCTGGATCTTTTGTTTATTGCAGTAGGTCAGACAGCCTGAGGGCCATATTCAGAGTTACACATGTGCACTGAGGAGTTAATAGTGAAATTGAGCACATCGGGATTCAAACCTTAGATGTAAATATGGACTTAAGTACTATTTAGACAGTTGCAAGTGAGTTATGTGCACAGGACAGAGTTTGCATAGAATTGAAGACTGTCTCAGTTATACATGACTATAAAGTTGGTCTTGCACTGATTTTTCTTGTGATATCGGCTTGAGCGAACAGTATTAATTTCAGCATTCTGGCTGACAGTTTTTATACTGAAAATAGCAAGTTAAAAGTGTGATAAATTAGACATTTGCTTAATCTGAACAGGGCCATGATTTAAGAAATTTAATTTAAGCATGTGCATAACCCCACTCTGAATACCACTAACTTTCTCCACATACATATTATTGTAACTTTTGGACTTAAGTCTCTAAATCTGTTTGTATGTTTGCGCACTATAACAGGTGAGAGGTCTGTGTGGAACACTGACTTGGAATCAACACGATGACTTCACCACACCAGATGGGGACATTGAGAACAGTGTGACGTCCTTTGTCACAAAGTTTAGTCTTGGATCATGCTATTTGCCCTCAGCAGTGACCTCAGACCCCTGTAACACCTACACCCAGCGCAGAGAGTATGCAGAGAGTGTCTGTGCTGTCATCCACAGTCCTGTGTTCCAGGTTAGCATTGATTTATGACTCAGTTCAGGAGTCTGGGTTTGTCAATTGTTGCCAGAGTTGTATTACCTGATAAGCAGCTGAAAAAAGAATCTAACAGTGTGAATAGCTAATAAAAATTACGAATGATAAAGCTTAGATGAACATGCAAGGAATTACCTTACAAGGCTTACAAGTGCTACGAGTCATTTCTAAGAACAATTTTTGGAATATTTATGTTGTCTCACATTCTGGCATCTGTGGTGTGGAGTCTGTAGTGGTCCAGGTTCTGTAAATATGAGAAAATACAAATGGACCACAAACGTTTAACCAGTCAGAGCAAGGGAATGTCTCTTTTTGCCTGTTCATCATGTTAATTTAGAAAGCTTTGCCACCTATACTAGCTTTGAAAGTTGTGTGTGGTCATGTGGATTTAGGATATGATTTTGGAGAAAGTATTGGAAGAGCATGTATTTGTTTCAATTTTGAGTTATAAAACAGCTAGCTATAGCTAACTTCAGCCAAAATCGCTGACTGTAAGTCTCTCGTCCCTCTCTCAGAATTGTCATGATGTGGTGGAGCGGGAGCCGTACATGCGCCAGTGTCTGAGCGAGGTGTGTAGCTGCACCCTGCATATGCAGTGTCAGTGTACTGTTCTCACTGCCTACGCTCTACACTGTGCGCAGGAGGGGGTGCTAGTGAGCTGGAGAAACCATACCTTCTGCCGTAAGAGCTTACACCATCACCTAGCTTTGACATTTGACAACAAAGCATGAATCTTCAGATTGTGTCGAAATGGTCAATTATAGGAAGTAGAAAAAAACAACAACAGTAGCACCATTGTTAAATGAGCATTACTTATTTTATTAATGTCTATTTTTCTCCACCCAGCGATGCAGTGTTCTGGAGGTCAGGTGTATCAAGAGTGTGGCCAGCCATGTGGAGGCTCATGTACTGACCTGCAGCAGAACTGGAGCTGCCAAGTGGACGCAGGCGCTCGGAGCTGTGTACCAGGCTGCCAGTGTCCCGCAGGTCTGGCACAGGATGACCAGGGCCAGTGTGTGCCAGTCAGCATGTGCCCATGTGTTCATGCTGGAGTTGTCCATCGGCCTGGAAGCTCTTTGCAGATCAACTGCAATACCTGGTATGGGAAAAATGGAGCATTTCATAAGTGCAGTATCTTTTTACCTTCTCTGGTCGAGTTTGTTTTGGTAGCAATCATACTAAGGTGCGGAACAAAGCAAACAAGCTTCCAAGCTAGGGAAATGTACTCCAAATATTCACATCTGTATCTCTATTTGCATTTAAACCCAAACCCAAATGTGTTCAGTGGAGTGGAGGTCAGGACTCTGTGCAGGCCTCTTGAGTTCTTCCACACCAACCTTCACAAACCATGTCTTCATGGAGCTCGCATTGTGCACAGGGGCAATGTCATGCTGGAACAGATTTGGGCCCATTAGTTCCAGTGAAAGGAAATAATAATTATAATGCTACAGAATACAAAGACATTCTATACAATAGTGCAACAGTTTGGGGAAGAACCACATAGCGGTGTGATGGTCAGGTGTCCACAAACTCTTGGCCTTATAGTGTGTCTGACAACTCGCTCACACCCCCACGGTGGTAAAAACTTACCATTTGCATGACTTTTTTTTGTTGTTGATGTCTGTGGGATCCCAGTCCTGATGAACACCTCTGTTCTCAACCAGATGCCCTGTTAATCTTTCTAACAAGGTTTCTAAAATAAATAATAATGCAAATAATGCATATGTATATTCAAATAATATATTCACATTCCGTTATATCCCTATTCCAACCAGACCGTAGTGTGATTTAATTGCAGTCAGAGCATCTATCTATCTATCTATCTATCTATTATTTGGAAAGAAATGTGTGTAAAATGAGCAATATTTAAAATGATAGACTACACTATTGAAATATTTTAATGCTCTTTAATTAGAAAAAAGGCACCAACTGTCTGCTGAAACATATTTGTCCATTTATGGTCTAGTTTTGCATGCACACACTCACGTCCACACACCACTGGGAAATGCTACCTTGCTCATAAAGTACATGATCTACAGTTGCCTTACTCTATCATTATTCATTACTTATTGCATAGTTTTAGTGCACCATCATTAGGCTTGACTCAAGAATCACAACTCCAGTTGTAATATATGTCACTGTAACATATCATCTCAGGGGTGCTGTAAGGGAAGGATATTTCAGGGGCCCAATGCTAAGACAACGGCTCTATTCGTTAGACTGTTGGAATGGAATGGCTGGTGGGTCTCGCCACTTCGCTGAAATCGGACAGGAAGGTAGAGAGAAAAAAGAGGCTTATCCCAGTTTCTCTGTGATAACATGTTTATGATAAGATTTTATTACCATCTAAAGGTAACGTTTTATCTTCTCCTTGATAGCAGACACAGTGACTCAGCATACACCATATTTCATCACGTTTCATTTTCTTATGCTTGTGAAATATTATACACGTCCCCCATTTGCAATGCCAGGAAGGTAGACAGATTCTTTCGTAACCGTGGATTACATGTTACAAGTCATATTAAATATATGACAGCAAGTGTCTGCTATGAAATTGGTTTTGTGTCAAAGGTTGAAAGATATGAATGAATCCCTATGGCGTTTGTTTGCCCTTTTTGCCTCCATTGTTTGGCTAATGATTGAAAGGTTGTAGTGTAGTGGGTTAAACTTTTACCTGGCTCTATTATCTATGATCCTTATCGCGTCTGGCTTTATGATGCTAGAAATTAGAACACGTAGCAAACTGACTTATTTATTAAGAGGATTAAAATCAGTCACTAATATACAGCAATTACAAGATCGTTAGTGACTCCTGAGCGTTCCTGAGGTAGGAGAGCTCTGATGAAGTCACTCTATAGCCCGCTGCGTTTCTCCTCGGGATAGGTTGACTTCATTGCAGCTTTTTTATCTCATTACATGGAACACAATGGCTAGACCTAAGTGCTAGTAAAGACATGCCAATTGTTTTTTTTTTTTTGTGTGTGTGTATGAGCTCAAGTGCACGTATGAAATGCATATTTTATTGGTTATTGTCTAATGACATAGTATGTTGGATCATACCAGATAAAGTGATGCAATATAATAATTCCCATTAGATTGTGACATGTTCAAGCAGTTTTTATTCTTTTCTTCAGCTGATATTTCATTTATGTGTCACACACAAATGATCTAAATTATTGATATATATCCTATATATCCTATTCATATATATATATGTATGTATGAATGTATGTATGTATGTGTGAGGATATATAGGAGTAAATGAAATATACATATATATATATATATATATAATTAGACTATTTCAAAATATAAAGAACTAGTCCATGAAGAGTTCCAATAATCCATTACATTTTTTTTCCTTTCTTTTTTCTTTTTTTCTTTTCCAATTAGATCCTATAGTCTAGTCAGGTTAAACTCAGTTTATGCTTGCGCCACACTAACATTTTTGTTTCTTTGGAAAGAAATCACATTGGTTTATCTCCCCTAAGAGCAAACCATTATTCAGTTTCTGTTTCCCCCTCCTTAAACATTTTTCTCATTCTTTGCACGTAGATAGACTTGTTATTTGGAGAATAAGGATTGTGCATATATTACTGGTGACTCATATGTAATCATATCAGTGTACTCTGTGGCTATTACAATATTGTTCTAAATTAAAAAAAAAATTTGCACAGGCCAAATAAAATCAGACAGGGGGCCATGTTCGTCCCATGCAGACCTTGAGTTTATGTCCTGTGCTACAGACCTTAACAGCATTAAGTAAGTTTCAGTACACTGATCATCACTTAATAGGTACTTCAATCTTGCTGTGTGTTTTTCTCTCTGTAGTGTGTGTGGACACGGTGTGTGGAACTGCACTGATCACACCTGCCCTGAGGTTACAGAATGTCCAGGCTCTCTGGTCTTCTCTCCTCGATCTTGTCTGAGGACCTGCTCTAATCTGGACAAGGGGTCCTGTGCAGAGCCCATCTATGGCTGTGTCTGTCCTGAGGGAACCGTGCTCTTGGTGTGTTCGCTCTTTCATTAGTTTTATCAATATATCCACTTAACCAGGGGTATTATGCAATAATAATAATGCTGATATCTACATGATCTACAAAGCAGTAAGCTTGCTTTCTAGGGGTCTAACTCTCACAGAATATAAGTAGCACTGACTTAAATCTAATATATTAATAATATATATTGTCTCAGTGCATATCTCCCATTAGTATACACTTCATCCTATACTGTTACTGTAGTTGTGTTTTTTCTGAACTGCTGCAAACAGCCCTGAACAATATCTGTAAGTAAATCCTTAAAAAGAAGTCATTATATAGCAGGGTTAAATGCTGAAACACATTGAAACGCATTATATAGCAGTGTTAAATGCTTTCAATTCACTTTATCCACTTTTAATTTTTTTTGGATCCGCAAATTTTTTTTTTTGTATAACAAAATATAAGCATAACCACTACATCCATATGAAACTATGGCACATGGTCTACAGAGCATCATTACTGTACTGGGTCAACTGTAATGGTAAATAGTGTTGTGGTCTAGGAGTTTCATCCAATGTTACTGCTATGAAGGTGCTGATGTGGTACAATTTTTACTTAGCATAATGTTTTACACTTCATTGAAAGCTTTGTACAATCATGCACACGCATCATGGGAACCACGGATACTGTGAGTTAAAAACTTTCCAAACCCTGTTGCTATGATGATGGTGTTACAGCCAAGTTAAGATGTGTACTTTCCCATAACCACCCTGTAACTGGTGGAGCAGCATTCTACTGTTAAAAATAACAATCATTTAAAAAACTAAAAACATTTTTTTTTTCTCATCCATATATGTATCATGGGTCTTTTTCTCCATAGGGTGATCAGTGTGTGTCTCCTGATGAATGTCCATGTCACCACAATGGGAGGCTCTTCTTCACAAATGATACCATTTCAAAAGACTGCAACACATGGTAAGCATTCTGGCCACTAAGGATGGCTTAAGTGATTCAATTATAAACAAGATCATAGTGTCACGTTCCCAGCAAACTAAGAGAATGACATTTTCACTTATATATTCAGTTATACGATTAGAGACACTATTGTTAATAAAATTTTACATCCATTATGGAGACAATGACACGTTTCACATCTGCGTAATATATGATCACATATGAAAAAAATATGATGATGCATTTCAACATGTTCTGCCTTGAAATTGCACTGTGAATTCAAGTAAACGTGGCATCATGTGAATAAAATGTAATCACATTGGAAAAAGGATTGTTCATGTGAGAAATCACATGTGAAAAATAAAAGTAAATGCCCTACATGTAAAAATTAATATATGCAAATAAATTAAAAGTGTGAAAACACATTCACACACACACACACAAAAGATATAATTACATATGCATCATGTATCAAACCCAAAAGAACAACAGCAAGATTGTGCAAGCCTTGCCATTTTTTCCCCTTTAAATATCTGAGGATTTTTTTTTATCATTTTGTAGACTTCACCATTTTTTCTTTTTTCTACAGTGTATGTAAGCAGCGTCGCTGGCACTGCACCCAGTCACTATGCGCTGGAACATGCATAGCTACGGGTGACCCACATTATGTGACCTTTGATGGTCGCTGTTTCTCCTTCCTGGGAGACTGTGAGTACATGCTGGTGCAGGAGAAAGAAGGCCTGTTCAGCGTGACTGCGGAGAACGTACCCTGCGGCAGCACTGGGGTCACCTGCACCAAATCCGTCACACTGAGCATCGGCAACACTGCCATTCACCTGCTCAGGGGTCAGCCTTTCAATTTTCTCACTATGCAAAATTTAGATGTTGAAAAGGAGTCTAGTTTATGAGTTGATTTGTTAAATCTCAGCACACTGATTCTACTCTGGTTTAACGTCTCTAAGCACAAGCATCATTCGACTGACCATAAACTCATTTTTTTCTCCTTCTCATGCAGTTGCTTTTTATTTGTGATTAGAAATGAACCCAACTTTGCCATCATAGGTGGAGTAGCACCACAAAAGTTGTGAGATTTGGCACATAGAGACCTTCACACTCATATTCTTCCCCAAACTGTTGCCATGAAGTTTGACGCAAACACTTGTCTAGAATGTCTTTGTATGCTGTTGCATTGAAATTTCCCTTCACTGGAACTAAGGGACCCAAACATGACATGACAATGCACATGTACACAAAGTAAGATATGATTTGCCAAGATGTGGAAGAACTTGAGTGGCCTGCACAGAGTCCTGACCTCAACCCCACTGAACACCTTTGGGATGAACTGGATCACTGACTGCACCCCAGACCTCCTCACCTGACATCAGTGCCTGACCTCACTAATGCTCTTGTGGCTGAATGAGCACACCCCACAGCCATGCTCCAAAATCTAGTGGAAAGCCTTCCTAGAAGAGTGGAGGTTATTATAACAGCAAAGTGGACTAAATCTATTATGGGATGTTCGAAAAGCACATATGGATGTGATTGGTCAGGTGTCCACTTTTGGCCATATAATATACTTCAGGTTAAGGCTGAAAAGCCCTCTCCCATTACAGCTCAGTTTTCCTCTAAAAATAGTTTTATGTCAACTTACTTGGATGAAAATCACTTTACACTCCAAACAACTGACTGAATCTTTTTTATCTCGAAAAAAATAACTCAGTTGTGGTTATTTAACATGACTCAAACAACTGATTAGTCATTATGCATGAAATATGTAATTAACACAAACAACTAACAAAATCAAATTAAGCACCAATCTCACCAAGTTTACTGCCAGCGCTGAGATGAGGAATTAGCCGAAATAAACACTTTGCCACACACAGGAGCTGATTTGATTGGATATTGCAGCAGCAGCAGCACACCTAACCACACTTTAAAAAATAATAATAATAATGTATTTATTCTAACCCAATCCCACTGACCCAACAGTTCTTAAAATACAGAGAATACACACCAATGCCTCATTCATTATTATCACCCTCTTTTGGGTGACACCACCAAATATAGAGCCCATTATGATTTAACTAAGCTGGCTATCTTAATTCTTTTTTTTTTATATCGGGTCAGATACGTGATGGGAAGTTTTTACACAAACTGTTTTTCACACAAAATACATGACAGTTCTTTGTGTTCACTTTCTTCAGGAAAGGCTGTGACAGTAAACGGCATGCCTGTGACTCTTCCTAAGTCTTACTCAGGCAGTGGCTTAGTGCTGGAGAACATTGGTCTGTTTGTGTCTCTCTCATCTCGACTTGGCATTACGCTTCTTTGGGATGGAGGTATTCGCATTAATTAATTATCAATTTCTAAAAAAAAAGTTCAAATACAAAAAAAAAAAATACTTGTAGTAATATCGGCAAACAACTGGTGAAGATCACTTGTGATATCTATTATTTAAAAATATCCTATTCACCTTAACCTGTAGTGTCTTGTCTTGAATGTAGTGTTAATACAGTTTAGTAATATTAAAGTAGGACAAACAGATTTTCTTCTTTTTCTAAATGGTGCTCTGTGAAAAGGCATGCGTGTATATGTACGGTTGGAACCCCACTTGCGAGGCCGGGTTGGGGGTTTGTGCGGGAACTTTGATGGAGACACAGAGAATGACTTCACCACAAGGCAAGGCATAGTGGAGTCCACACCAGAGCTGTTTGGGAACTCTTGGAAGGTTAGCCCATCCTGCCCTGATGTCTCCGAGCAAGACCTGCGTGACCCCTGCAACGTGAGTGAACTTGACTCTCTCCGTGCCGTTTCTGCCACTTCAGCTCCATTATAAACATTTACCATGTAATGCTTAGTAATGTAATCTTTAGTAATGCTTTTGTATCTATCCTCTTTCTAGATTAATCCTCATAGAGTGAGCTGGGCAAAGAAGAAGTGCGCAGTGATTACCCAAGAGCTATTTGCCTCTTGTCATGCTGAAGTGCCGCACCAGCAGTATTATGATTGGTGTGTCTTTGACGCCTGTGGGTAAGTAATGAAAGAATTTTGTTTAAGAGTTTTTGATGAAGGAGCTGCTTGATAAACATAAAAAAAAATTGAATTTACACAAGCTTTCCCTTGCCCTAAATGTAGTTGATCAGCCAAGAGACATTAGTCTTGCACCAGAGCCATGAGGCTAATATAGCTAACGAGTAATAAAAGTACTAAACCAAAATCCATGTCACCCAAATGTTTATTGGTACTTGCTTTAAATGACATTAAACTGCTTAATTTCTAGTGATGTTATGCTGGGTATTGGAGCTTGATGAATGTGGTGGTTTCTTATGTCGTCATCAATGATGACTTGAAGCTACATTTAGAGATTCCTTTGAGAACGGGCCTATATAATATCACAGTACCACATACAATTTGTTGTTGTTCTCAGTGGTAAAAAAAAAAAAAAATAGTGTTGAGGCTTTGTCAGTTGTGGTGGTCAGGAGCTGGACTGAGTTAAGATTAGCATGTATCCAATTACTGAAGTCCTCTTGTTGTCATTTTACATCTGCCCAGTTACACAAGCATTTTATCACCATCTAACCTTGTACCTATAAATATATTCGATCTCAAAGCCCCCATTCACTTCCAGTTTAAAACAGCTGTCACTGTCCACTTCCTTATACTGTATTCATACAGACATTGTATCATTGGCTTATAAACGCAGCACTGTACTCACATTAGGGCTTGAACCATATATTATGTAAAAGTTTTAGTCTAGCGCACACAAAAAAACATACACTTTGAAGAATGTATTTATTTATTCACATAGATATTCTTATCGGCCTTAACCGTGTCAACTTTTACAGACAGTGCTATCATCCAAAACAGTTTTGCTTGATACACATTGCTACATTCAACACCTTGACTCTGACAGGGATAGAGTGAATGAATGAATGAATGAATGAATGATATCATAGAGATTTAGAAGAAGCTTTTTGATCAGTGATGTCAAATTCATTTTAGCTAATGAGCCACATTACACTTAGTCTAATATCAAGGGGCCGGACCAAAATTCAATTCTATTTCAGGAGTCCATGTTCAGTGGACACAATGGTCTTCCTAAGCTCTAACTGAAATTATTTATATGTATGTGGTTGGGCTAAAGGTGCTGAGGGACAGGGCTGGATATAGAGAAAATGCTAGCGTTTTCTTTATGAACACTTTCATAAGCAATTCCTGAATATTTTATAGCGCAATGGAGGATGTAAGGTTTAAGTCTATGTTAGGGTCAAAACCTGTGATATGATCAAATGTTTTGTGACATACTGTATATTGCTTTGTCTTTGTGTGCAAAAAAAAAAAGAAACCTCATTTACCGTTAAGAGTCAACTGTTTGAGACTGGTGTATGTAATATTTTAACCTTCTTTTATTGTGCCTATTCAAAATGCACATTCAGGAAGTATTCTTCTGCGTAGTGTCTATCTGTCATGTATTTACATTTTGGTAGGTGTATTTCCTGCACCTACTCCTTATAGGAGTTGGAAGTGCATTATCTTCAACTGAAGTGCCAATGCTTCATTTGTATTCGAAACTATTAAAATGCCAATAAAACTTCACTTATTTATGAAGCTCATATTTGCCAGCCAAATGCCAATGATTTTAATGCCTCAAACTAAAGTGCTAATAAAATCTAAATTTATAACACTGTTATGAAACACTGTGTGTACTTTCTGCAACGTTCTCATCATATCACCAGAGCGATGTTAGTGAAAAACAAAATAACTTAATTACAATATCAAACTTGCTCAGTTATCCCAATGATAACGAAGGGATAGTCTCTGTATCATTCATCCATTTTCTGTACCGCTTATCCTACATGGGGGTGGACACCCTGGATGTGGTGCCAACTCATCACAGGGCACAATCGCACACGAACTCATACACCCATTCACACACTATGGATAATTTAGAGATGCCAATCAGCCTACAATGCATCAGTCTTTGGACTGGGGGAGGAAACTCCCAAAGCAGGGTGCAGGTGGAAATCAAACCCCCAATCCCAGAGGTATAAGGCAAACGTGCTTCCTATGAATGTATTATAAAGGTGAGTGTGGCTCTACAGCTCAAAATGTCTGTGTATTTGATGTAGCTGTGATTCAGGAGGAGACTGTGAGTGTCTTTGCACAGCCATTGCTGCCTATGCTGAGGAGTGCAACCGTAGAGGAGTCTACATTCGCTGGAGATCTCAAGAGCTTTGCCGTAAATATGAGTGCTCCACTATCCCTATTCCAAAAACACACTGAAATACAAATGCAAAGCTTTTTATACAAAAATTGTACAGTGTTCAGGCTAAATCATACCTTTTATTATCCATAGGTCAATTCAAAATCACTGCATTTGACTGAATTTGTTCTCTCTCTCTCTCTCTCTCTCTCTCTCTCTCTCGTTCTATCTCTCCAGCCATGCAATGTGAGGATGGTTTGGTTTATGAAGCCTGTGGTTCTGCTTGCTCTGATGTCTGTCCTGGCAACTCTCCTAGTGCTGACTCTCACTGCAGGGCCCTATCCTGTGTGGAGGGCTGCTTTTGCCCTCAAGGCACCGTCCGCCACGGTCAGGACATTATTTAATTTTTCATACTTAGTTTTTTTTTTTTTTTTTAATTATTACTACAACTGTGATAGATTCTCAAACAAATATAATATTATTATGGTATTAACAATGTATGTGGTTCATACACACTATATTTTTCATCTCAGACGCAGAGATGTGTATACAGCAATTACAAATATGGGTCGCTATGTCAAACGTCTAAACAAAAAGATTGCCTCCGTGCAAAAAACAAAACAAAATGAATTTAGCAAGAAGGCTTATATAATATAACTTCAGTCTACTGTGTGTGTATTAGTGTGTGTTTGTATATGCATGTAATCATTCTTGTAATGGTAATTTTATCAGTTACAGAAAACCAATATAATTGTGTCAGAATATGTTTGTCAAGCATAGTGTTTCCATCATTAGCAAAAGTAAAAAGTTTATTATTTACTAAAAAGAATTAGTGACCATATTTCATAACTCACAGAGAACCAGATGTCATCCATTAAAGCCGCTAACGGTGTCTTCAGAGCATTCATGAAAGCCATTCATATTCTGTCCCAACAAGTGTGTCTATTGTTAGTATTTTTTAAATATATAACAGAGAATATTTAGGTAGTAATTTCACTCTTTGGATTTACTTAGGACAGTTTTACCTTAGGAAACTGTCAGCCATTTTGAGTTGCCTCTTTTGCAGGTGCTGTGGTTTATACAGCTAAACAGTTTTTTTTTTAAATTTAGCCTAATGCCATATAAAAGCAAATATTAAAACATTCAACTGAAAGTACTTCAATAATTATTATGTATGTAACCAAAGCAGAGTTGACACAACAAACAGAAATCCCTAAACTGTAACCAAAAAGAAACCTTGTCAACATGGCTGTGAGACATACAGTTATGGCAGTGACATGTTATCTGTACACCAGCCACCACTAGCCTAACTGTACTAAGGTGAATCCTATACTCTTGTGCAACTTATCGTAGGGAAAATATGATATACTGTATCTACATATGTTGTCTTAGCATGTGACATGTGTTTTTTTTAATGACATCTTATTGTACTCTTCCCACTGCAGGCGACAGCTGTATTTCTCCCTCTGATTGCCCGTGTGAGTGGGATGGCTCACTGTTTCCTCCTGGAGCTCTTGTAACTCAACACTGTCAGAACTGGTCAGTCTAATGATGATGCTAACATGTTATTGTGTACTTATGATCTTAGGCTTAAAACAATAATAAAGCTCCCATAATCTTCCAGAACACATCATCATCCAGATATGTATGCTTGTGTTTTCAGCTCCTGTTCTAACAGCACCTGGTCCTGCACTGGCCCTGCATGTCCTCCCACTGCGCCCTGTCTGGATTCAGAGTTCCAGTGTAGCGGTGGTTCTCGTCGCTGTATTCCCTCTCTCTGGCTCTGTGATAATGAGGATGACTGTGGAGATGGATCAGATGAGCTTTGTCCCACCACCTGTCCTCCTGAGCAGTTCCGCTGCTCTGGAGGAGCCTGTTTACCCCTGGAGCTGCGCTGTAATGGCCATCCTGACTGCGCTGATCAGTCCGATGAGGAGTTTTGTGCTCCAGTTCCAGTAGTCCCAGGGTGTGTGTCTGGGGAGTTCCAGTGTGCTAATGGACGCTGTCTGCCTGCCGCTAAAGTGTGCGATGGAAGATTGGACTGTGGGTTTGCTGACGACTCAGATGAGCGAGGTAACTAATGAAGTGTCTAACATGGAGGGCTATGCTTTAATCGATAGTAGTACTTCTGCTTGGAGCTTTTGTACTTGTTATCATTCTGACTCACAAAAAAGCGCTATACAAATGAAAGTCTATAGAATTGAATTGAATTATTCTCTATTAACTGCTAAATACATGCATGAGCTTGAATATATTTTCACTGTTGCTAATACTAAATTAGATACTCATGAGTTGACAAGTCATTGTCTCCCTAACTTCCTAATCTACCTAAAACAGACTGTGGAGTGGTGTGTGCTGAACAGGAGTTCCGCTGTTCAGCCGGACGCTGCATTCTCTATCTGCATCGTTGTGATGGTCATGATGACTGTGGAGACTTTAGCGATGAGCGTGGGTGTGTTTGTGCTCCGGGAGAGTTCCAGTGCCCTGGTGATCAGTGTGTGCCTGCAGAGAGAGTGTGTGATGGCCGTAAGGACTGTCCATCTGGGATTGACGAAGTTATCTGTCCTGTTAAAGGTATTTTAACCCTGGAGCATAAACATACATGCATTATTAACTGATTATTGGTGTAGGCCTTAGCATTATTTGTTGGAATGTACTAGAAAATTTAATATGAGAATCAGCCAATACCTGATAAGGATCTGATATCAACATCCTAATAGTAACATAGAAGCAGATGTGATACCAGTCCAGAATTTCAGGCCAATATTGGCACAGTACAGACAGCTAGTGCATCCCTAATTATTTTTTTTTAGTTTACTTATCTGTATACACTACATATGTTCTATAGATAAATAATTTAACTGGTTTAGTTGATTTTCAATATCACATAACAGATAACAGTAGGAGATGTACAAGTAATGAGTGTTCAAACTCCTGCATTTCAGATTGTAGTCACTGTGAGTTTACATTTCTGTGTTTTAGACTGTAATCAGCATGAGTTCGGATGTGCGAATGGTCAGTGTGTACCACTGGCTTGGCGTTGTGATGGTGAAACAGACTGTCTGGATGGAAGTGATGAACAGCAGTGTGCCCGTGCTTGTGGGCCTGACCAGGTCTCCTGTCAGAGTGGAGACCAGTGTGTCCAGCATGTGCATCTGTGTGACGGGACACCACACTGCCGGGATGCCTCTGACGAAAGCGTGGACAATTGTGGTGAGATACTTATTCACATGCACTGATAATACATGTTCACATTGCCCTGCTTAGCTGAATTTCCAAGTTCAAATACGAGTTGGTCCCCTTTGAGGATCAAGACCTGTTGCCACTGCAACTCCTGCTAGGAAAAGCAGAAGGAGAATGTAAGAATGAATGAAATAAAAGTTATCGCCAGTAACAAAGCATGACAATTTGCATCTGGTGCTATCTGTTTTACACTGGCTAGCTATTACCTGTGTCTGTGTATGCGTGTCTGTGCACGTGTATCTGTGGGTGGGTGTTTATTCCTGTTTTCTCCCACATCTGTTTCCAGGGTCCACACGAATCCCACCCTGTCCTGGCAGCTTCTCATGTGATAACAGAACATGTGTGAACACTTCACGTGTGTGTAACGGCGTTCCCGACTGTCCCAGAGGAGAGGACGAACTGCTGTGTGGTAAGTCTGCAAATGTCCGCAAAAGTAAATTGTGCATGACACAATAAAGGATAACAATGCAACAATAAACAAACAAGCAAATACATTTTGGCATTTTTAAACTTTGTTTTAACCATATATCCATGCCATTCTTCTTTTTATGCACAGGGAAGCCCAGTATTTCTCCACTGCCCCCTGGTGACAGGAACACTACTCACACCTGTCCTGAGTTCAGCTGCTTGGATGGATCCTGTGTCCCTTTCAAATCAGTATGACACAAAACATTCATACCCGTGATATTTGTAAGAGAGATCTCAGCATTTACAGTATCATTTTCTAATGTGAAATTTTAGCTTAATTTCCCAAACACTAATTAATTCAATACACAACGATTTTTAAAAATACAATGTTTTACTACACTTTCTTATAAAAAAAAAAAAAAAACTCAAGATAACCCAAGATCCTAACTCTGAGGAATAAAGAAAAAAATAAATATTGGTGTATTATAGTGATTACCACTCTTATCTTAGTGTTCACTGTATTTAGCCATAGAAAGCCTTACCTGAACCTGTGTGTTTTTTTGTGTGTGTGTGTGTGTGTGTTTTAGGTATGTAATGGAATAGCAGACTGCCCTGATACTGGGAGCCCCTCAGATGAACAGGACTGTCGGAGTTGGGGCCCATGGGGACCCTGGAGTCCCTGCAGCCACTCCTGTGGCTCTGGCATTATGAGCAGATACAGACACTGCCCTGCGGGGGACACGCTAACACACTGCATGGGAGATGATACACAGAGACAGCAGTGCTACTCCACAGCTTGTCCTGGTGAGAGCCTTCACTTCTCTAGTACTGCTTTTTCATCATCATCATTATCATCATCTCCGTCTTCATCATCATCATCATTATATTATCATCATCAGTGTTTTAATAATAATAGCAGTGATTAGGCAAGCTTCATTAAAATTCCGGCCTTGGTGTAAATGTGATGTTGAAATTAGAGCTGATGATGTTATTTACAGTTAGTTAGGATTAATTAGGAATGCAGCTGTAGATAGAACTGTGGATAATTAACCCACTGGGACATTATGGGAGATGCCGAAACGCACTGAGAAATTAGACTTAAGTGAAAGTATAGATAATGTGTCAAAAATCTTACTTCATTGAAAGTAGAAGTATCCAGCTAAAAATGTACTCAAGTCAAAGTAAACAATTGTGAGATATACTCAAGGATTAAAAAGTAAATTTTTTTAACTGATGACATTAAGTCATGCCATGCTTTTATGTCAAAGTAAAAAATAAAAGAAATAAAAAAAACTTTTATTACTTTTGAACATACAACTAAACTAGACATTATAGATGTCTATCTGAAATGACATTTCTAGGTTGAGAACAAAAAATGAAAAAGAGGTGAAGGAATCCATCTTTGACCATTTTTGAAGCAGTATTTACTAGAGTCTGTCTTGCTTTGTAACGAGTACTTTGAAGGTCGCAATAAAATATGTAAAGAATTGGCACCCTAGAAAAGGAGCTAGAGTTAGTCTCTGCTTATGGTAGCTGAGACTCTGCAATGGCTACCTCTGTGAGCTTTGCCTTTTATGGAGATTTCCTTGGAAAGAGTATAAGAGTATAAACATTCAATTTCAATAATAAGCTAGCATAAATATTCCAAAATAATACGTAGATATAGTAACGAATCAGAGTTACACAAGTATTTTCCACCCCTGGATGCAGATGCTTTTTTGAACCAAATATTTTTGCACTAAAATGATAAACTAAAGGAATGGGTTTTTATACTGATCATTTGCTTTGTTCTGGATGTGTTTGTTGAGCAGTTGATGGACATTGGTCAGCGTGGACGACATGGTCTAACTGCTCTAAAGGTTGCGGGGGAGTGGAGATCCGCAAAAGAGTGTGTGTTCCACCACAGAACGGAGGTCGTGCATGCGCTGAGCTACCAGGAGACAAAGCCCTGAGTATCGAGATCAGTGAGCCTGCACACACACACACACACACACACACACACACACACACACACACACACACAATAGAGCTTTACCAATATTGATGTAAATATTGACGTACTGTCTTCACACTGATAGAGCACAGATAACGTCTTTTAAAATGTTCAGGAAAGCCACATTAATCAATGTGATGCCAGGAACCACACTTTAGAGTGCCAGGGGGTACTGATAGTTGGCATTAATAGGTTCTGGGTGTGAATACAGTTCAGGTGTAAGAAATTGGTTCAAGTTAAATGATCTAGAATTAACAAATATAAGTACGGAAATAATTATAGCTGAACTGTGAGATGTTTGTGATTTTTTATTTTATTGATCTAACCGGAAAAGGCTGATCTGGGCCACTACAACATATAATTGTCTTACAGTTGACACTAACACAGTCTAATATCAACTGTAGGACTAATCTAGGCTTACAGTCTTACAGTAAACACTTCACTAACACTAAAAACTACGCTCACCTTTAATAAAGCACACATTTAAAGTCCCATTGCAATCTGAGAATGGACAATGAAAAAGTCCTTTAAAACAAAGATTTAGGGATTTTTATTTTTTCCTCTTACTTAATTGATAATAGTGGGTAAAATGTAATTAAACATAAAAAGCATCAAGTGTTCAAAAACTTTTGACTGGCAGTGCACGTTTAAATGAAATAGATTACTATAAATTACTCATGACAGCATTTATAGTTTACGGTTGTTAGTTAATAATATGCTTTAAAAAGGATATCTAAGGCAACAGTTTAAGCTGTGGTTTTATTAGATCATTTTTGACTACATCTAATGTGCTTTTATTATATTTCTTTATACATTATTCTGTAAGTCAGCTACAGTGCAGCACTGCTTAAAACTGAAAGTGAGTGTAGTAATGACAGAAAAATCTCTTTTCCCATCCTTCCGTCTGCTTTTGCATGCAGAGCCATGTCCTCAGGATGCCTGTGCTAATGTTTCCTGTCCTGCTGGTCTGGTTTCACACACTTGTGCTCCTTGTCCTTTGACTTGTGCTCATATATCAAGTGATACATCCTGTGATCCCAGTGCCCAGTGTTTCACAGGTAAGCTGTAAGATTGTAGAAAATAATTGAACAAGTTTTTTTGTTGTTGTTTTTGTTTCTTTTTTTTGACTTGAGGGCTCAAATGGCTTACAGCACACTCTTTATATTTTAATACTCACACAGTACTGTTAATGCATCTTCCTCCTTCTATTTCAGCTTCAATTCAAGGGTTTTAACAAAAATATTGCATTTTTTCATAGTCCCTCCATTTTCAAACTAATATAATCATAAATATTAAGATTATTTTTAATATTAGGATGCAGATCCTCTGCAGTCAATGACTGCCTGAAGTCTGGAACTCACAGACATCACCAAATTCTGAGTTTCCTCCCTTGAGATGCTTTGCCAGACCTTTACTGCAGCTCAGTTGCTGCTTGTTTGTGGGTCTTTCTGCCTTCAGCTTTGTCTTCAGTAAATGAAAAGCATGCTCGGTTGGGCTGAGGTCAGGTGACTGTCTCAGACATTTAAGAACATTCCATTTTCATGCTCGTGGGTTGATTTGTGGTAAGTTTTGGGTCATTGTCCATCTGTACTGTGAAGTGCCGTCCTATCAGTTTTGCAGCATTTGACTGAATCTGAGCAGCAAGTATAGCTCTATACACTTCAGAATTCATCCTGCTACTTCCATCAGCAGTCACATCAATAAATGCCAGTGACCTAGTTCCTCTGGCAGCCATACATGCCCATGCCATAACACTGCCTCCATATGTTTGACAAATGATATGGTATGCTTTGGATCATGAACCCTTCCTTTCCTTTCCTTCTCCATACTCTTCTCTTCCCATCATTCTGGTACAAGTTAATCTTGCATCAGAACAGATCAGTTTTTTTTTAGTAAAATCTAATGGTCTTTCTGTTCTTGAGTGTTATCAGTGGTCTGCATCTTGAGGTAAACCATCTGTGTTTACATTCATGAACGCGATTGTAGACTTTGACAATGATACGCCTACCCCCTCAAGAGTGTCCTTGACTTGGCTAGATGTTGTGAAGGGATTTTTTTCACCAAGGAAAGAATTCTGTGATCATCCACTTTAGTTGTCTTCCGTTGTCTTCCAGGCGTTTTGGTGCTGCTGAGCTTGCCAGTGCATTCCTTCTTTTTAAGAATGTACCAAATTGTTGATTTAGCAACTCCTAAAGTTTCTGCTATCTCTCTGATAGATGTGTTTTTTCAGCCTAATGATGGCCTCCTTCACTTGCATTAACACCTCTTTGGACCAAATAGTGAGAGTTCCCATGAACAGCTACCAAATGCAAAACACTTGGAATCAACTGCAGACCTTTTATCTCATTAATTTTTTATGAAGTAATGAGAAAAACAGGCCACATCTGGCCATTAAACTGCTAATCAGTCAATCCAATTACTTTTGATCCTGTGAAAATGGATGGACTCTTTTAAAAAAAAAAATGGCTATAATTCCTAAACAGTTAATGCAATATTTTTGTTAAACCCCTTGAATTAAAGCTGAAATTCTAAACTTTTTTTCTGTCTGTTCCTATCTTTCTTTTTTTTGCTCTCTCTCACATTTGCCTCTTTCTTTAGGTTGCTGGTGCCCAGAGGGGAAAGTGATGAACCACTTGCAGCAGTGTGTGCTGCCAGAAGAGTGTGTGTGTGAGGTGTCAGGGGTCCGGTACTGGCCAGGGCAGCAGGTCAAGATGGGCTGTGAGATTTGTAGGTGTGAGAGAGGAAGACCGCAGCACTGTCAGCCCAACCCAGAGTGTTCAGGTACACACACACACACACACACACACACACACTTAGATTAGAATTAAATCATTTATTGAATCTCTCTCTCTCTCTCTCTCTGGGCCTATGACACTGTGTGTGTTTTTTGTGTTTGTGATATTTTAGTTCACTGTGGCTGGTCATCCTGGTCCCCATGGGGCGAGTGTTTGGGTCCATGTGGGGTACAGAGTGTCCAGTGGTCTTTTCGCAGCCCAAATAATCCCTCCAAACATGGCGGTGGCAGACAGTGCCGTGGTATTTACCGGAAAGCCAGACGGTGAGAATACCTGCAACAGATCCTCAGTCTTTCAACTACATACCCTTCCTATTAGTTTTACTGTAGGTAATGAATAAATCATCATAGTTACTGAAAATTATGCTTTAGGATATATAGAGAATACTAAAATGGGAGTTCAAAGGGTTAAAAAGTGTATTCTATTTGGATTATTTATAGCCTTTAATTTACCAGGTTTTTTTTATATTTCAGTGTAGAATAACCTTGTACTGTTTTAATAAGAGAAATGAAAGAGAAACATTTAATCCCTCTCCTCCATAGAATCTATTCACACTTTGCTTTCCTCACCTTCATCATTGTGCAAAGATGTCTTCAAAAATAATGCAATTAAATCATTTTTACATAAAAAAAAGCTTCTATAAAGAGCAGTAAACAGCAATAACTAAACAAAGTCATTGTCTGAGGTGGCAACCCTTTGCCTTTAGAAAACATCAGTAGTCTCAGGTACGTTTTGTGCATTTTTATAAGGAAATTGGTTGATGAGTTTTTCTAAGCATTTTGGAGAATCTGCCACAACTTTTTTGGAGACTTTTACTGTCACGCTTGCTTCTGTTTTTGCTGGAAATCCCTGATAACCAGCAATCATGGTCATATTATGTATGAAAAAATATTATTCTAATAATCTTATACCTATATTTTATATATAGTATTTTTATTCTATTTTATTATTTTCCATTTGCACAGTACTGTTTACTTCATATGCAGTTTTATTACATTTACATTTATAGCATTTGGCAGACGCCCTTATCCAGAGCGACTTACATTTATCTTATTTATACAACTGAGCAGTTGAGGGTTAAGGGCCTTGCTCAAGGGCCCACCAGTGGCAGCTTGGTGGTGCTGGGGATCGAACTCATGACTTTCCGATCAGTAGCCCAACATCCTAACCGCTGAGCTACCACTGCTCGAAAAAGTTATTATTACCAAAAAAGTAACCCTGAAGTGCTTATTTACATGCATATATATGTAAAGATACACTATATATACATAAATTTGTGGACATCTGACCATTACACCAATATGTGCATGCTAAACATCCCATTCCAGATTTAATCCCCATTTGCTGTTATAATAACCTCCACTCTTCTGGGAAGGCTTTCCACTAGATGTTGGAGCGTGGCTGTGGGGTGTGCTCATTCAGCCACAAGAGCATTAGTGAGGTCAGGCACTGATGTCAGGTGAGGAGGTCTGGGGTTGCAGTTGGCATTCCAGTTCATCCCCAAGATGTTCAGTGGGGTTGGAGTTGCAGGAGTTTTTCCACACCAACCTCAGCAAACTATCTCTTCATTTATAATCACACTATCTGGTGTCACCCAGAAGTTCCCTTTTGAGTCTGATTCCTCTTGAGGTTTCTTCCTCTTTTTGCCCAAGGGAGGTTTTTGTTGCCACTGTCACTTCTGGTTTGCTCATTAGGCATTCATAGATAATTTTTTATCCGGTTTTCCCTAAAGCTGCTTTGTGTCAAATGTCCATCGTTGAAAATGCTATTTAAATAAAATTGAACTGAAATTGAGCTTGCTTTGTGCTCAGGGGCATTGTCATGCTGGAACAGGTTTGGGGCCCTCAGTTCCAGTGAAGGGAAATTGTAATGCTACAGCATACAAAGACGTCCTATACAATTGTATACTTCCAACTTTGTGGCAAAAAAAATTGGGGAAGACCCACATAGGGGTATGAAGGTCAGGTGTCCACATAATTTTATCCATACGGTGTATGTATCCAATTGATTGTAAATCAAATTAGCACACTGGAAGCTGATAGCTAACAGAGAGTCAGCTGTAATGATGAGATTTACTGCAAGACTAGACTTAGTTTAACAACCCGTTTAGAGAGCAATCCAGCAAAAACATTGAGATATATAAATAATATGGCATTATCTCAGTAACAATTCTAGCAATTATGCAGTGTGCATGAAAACTAATTAATTCTATATTTATAGTAAATGATTTATTGAAATCAAACATTTAATCCACACATATTTTCAGTGTATGTATATCCAACTCTGATACATACTACAAACACATATTTAATTTTAAAATCTGATTATGTAATCCAGGTAAAGTCAATACTGACTACTCAATACTGATCTTAGTATTACCATATTGATTTTCTATGTGTGTTTCATTTGTGTGTTTGTGTGTGTGCTAGCTGTCAGACAGAGCCGTGTGAAGAGTGTGAGTATCAGGGACGCACCCATGCAGTGGGTGATCGCTGGAAAGGAAGTAATTGTCAGCTTTGCCACTGTTTACCCAACCTTAAAGTGCAGTGTGCACCTTTCTGCCCATACACTACCACTGGATGCCCACAGGTGTGTCTGTGTGTAATTCTCAAACAAAGCTCTTTGAAATGATTATCTGTTCATCTGTTCAGAGACCTGGAAATTGAATTCAGAGGAGGATAGCAGCTGGTTACGATGCATGTTTTTCTCCTCACACTTAGATTGTGTGCTTTGTTTCTGCAGGGTCAAACTCTGATACCAGGGGAAGAAAACAGATGTTGCTATTGTGAAGACAATGGTAACTGACCAGCATGTTATAGAATCAAGTGAAAATATTGATTTGAATGGCGACAAGGTGCAAACCTACTGTTTGTTTAACTCCTTTTAGCCCAGAATGTCAGTGTCATCACAACAACCCCAGCAGTTCTGCCGATCACCGTTGAGTCCTCCATGGCACCAGAGGTCACACCATTTGTGCCGACGTTTCCTCTCCCACCTGGAGGTCAGTTAAGATAGTGTAGATAAAAATGGTAGATATTTTGAGGGAGTAGGAAGGAAAGCTTTTTACCGATTTGCCAAAAAAAAATGTTTAGTAGAAGTTTTCAAGATGACTTTGGGTCGTATTCAAATGTAAGCCAAATGTTATGTCAATCCAGCTACACTTACAGCTCACTTGAAGTAAGCGATGTTCAATAATTTTATCCATAAAAATTGGTCCTGAGGTAAGCAATGTCCCCAATTAAGATGCAGCCTCATTCAATATGCTCTGTGCAAAGAAAAAAAAATCTTTTATGGACTTTTAACAGATGATACCATTAATTATTGTAATTCCATAGGTTATTATTTTATTTTATTTTATTTTAAATTTACAGCACAAATATAAATTTAAGCCTGATGTATTGTGGATTCATCAAACTGAGCAATTGTGCTGATAGTGTGTAAGATAAGTCCAAGGTCAGAATCCTGTGTACCTGAGACACAGCTCTGTTTTTTGTAAACTCCAACCGGTGTGCAACTCTTGTACTTATGTCTGAGGTCTGTATACTGTACACAAATTCTGTATTAACTATGTGCATGTAGTTCTGAATATGGCCCCATGATTGTAGGAAAATAAAATGATAAATGTTTCAGATGTTCAGAGGCATGTACAGTGGGGTCCAAAAGTCTGAGACCACACTGCAAATCTTTTTTTTTTTTTTTCATTTAAAATTAGAAATTAACAGCAAGTTTTAGAATTTTGAAATATCTAAAACAAAGAAAGTAAATGTTCAGTATGTCAGATATTTATTGGAACACTACAGAGGTTTTTTAATCTAATATTTAATCTATTGACTGCATTTGTATTGGTGATTACCTAAGAAGAAAACTGAAATGTCTTCAAAATATCCCGTACACTATAGATGTGGTGAATAGAGATTATATACTGAAGTATTCCTTTAATGTTATTGTAATCACCTAAATCTAGAGTTGTGAAAGTACCATCGTGCTGAGTATCAGTATCAGACCGATATTACCCAAAAATGTTGAAATGGCATCAGACATACTTCCTAATCCACTGAAGTACTAATCCGAATCTAATCCACTGAAGTACAATTTACATATCCTGCAGCATGAGTTATTGACTGACAATTTTCTTCTTTTTTATGCAAAGTCAAGTATCTTAGTTGGTGTCATTATTTCTTACCTCATTAGCTGAAAGAAGACAGTGGTAATTGTAGATGCAAGGGATTTTAAACAACCTTGGCAATGATTACAGTTAAAAATGGTGGTTCTGTGTCAGCTACTGAGCAATACTACTATCTGTAGTCTGACGTAAGTATCAAATGAAAGAATAAAAATAAACCAGCCTATCTCTACTGCAGCAGTAAGATTTATTTACTGTGCCATCTGAATATTTTTTATTGTTCTGGTTCCACATTTAAAGTAATTGGACTGAAAACAGATTATCTGAAGTGCATTCATCAGACTCCTGCATCTACTTCACTTCCTCCGTGTTCTTTATAGATGAGTGTTGGTCTCCGCTGGGAGTGCAGTCTCTACCTACCTCCAGTTTCAGTGCCTCGTCACAGCAGCCTGGTCATCCGGCCTCCGCAGGGCGCCTCCACTTTCGTGACCCTCACAGTGACCTGCAGGGCTGGAGCCCTGAACCTGAGGAGTACAGGGAGCTCCCTCCATCTTCCCCTCATGGCCATACACACCACAGCCAGGCCCCTTACCTGCAGATCGACCTGCTCCGACCATACAACATCACAGGTGCGTGTCCTAAGGGTTAAATACACACGGTTGTTTTTAACGCTGCAGGCGCACTAGTGGAATAAGCCAGCAATTTTGATTTCTGATAGTTCTACACTACTACATTAATAATAATTAGTAATTAAAGCAATACTCTAGTGATTTTCAGTCTGATCTCTGTCCACCTCATGTGTTGTGACATCTGCCTCGAAACACATAGCCATGGTCCGCTAATGTATAGCCCTCTCTGATGACATGATTTACTGAGCCGTAGTAAACACAGTAATGCTTAGACTGTACCTGTGCTGTGCATTTTAGGATTGCTTACTCAAGGTGGTGGACAGTTTGACACGTTTGTGTCCAGTTTCTACCTGCAGTTTAGCACTAACGGCAGCCAGTGGTTCACCTACAAAGAGCTCATCACAGACGCTCGCCCTAAAGCCAAGGTGAGTGTCTTTTTGGAATTGTAGTAGGAAGGCCCAAAACAATAGAATAAATAGAAAGCAATAGTAAACAATACAAACTGAGTGATATATGGTTTTGTATGCTTAACAACCACTTTATTAGAAACACCTCTACTCCTGATCATTCATTCCTTTTCCAATCAGTCAATTGTGTGGCAAGAGCACAATGCATAATATCATGGAGATACAGGTATACAAGAGCTTTAGATAATGTTCATATCAAACATCAAAATAGGGGGAAAAATGTGATCTCAGAGACTTTGACCATGGCATGGTTGTTGGTGCCACATGGACTGGTTTGAGTATTTCAGAAACTGCTGATCTGGGATTTTGACGCATTACAGTCTCTGAAACTTGCACAGAATGCTGTGAAAAACAACCAATGAGCAGTAGTTCTACAGGTGGAAATGTGTTGTTGATGAGAGAAGTCGGAGAAGAATGGCCACACTGGTTTGAGCTGACAGAAAGGCTACAGTAACTCAAATAACCACTCTTTGCATTGGTGGTGAGCAGAAAAGCATCTCAGAATGCACACTACATTGAACCTTAAGGTGGATGTGCTACAACAGCAAGGAACCACATCAAGTTCCATTCCTGTCAGACAAAAACTGAGGTTATAGTGGGCACAGGGGCACCTGGACAAGGGCACCTGGTGAAAACTGGACAGAAATGGTCTGAAATATAGAACCCAGCTCATTTTCCACCCACAACCATGCCATGGTTGAAATCCCTGAGATCACATTTTTCCCCATTCTGTTTCATGTGAAAATTAATATTCCTTATAAAGTGGATAGTGGACGTAGGCTGGTATAAGTTAACCGATGATGATTGGGTTATTAAGCATGTTAGCATATACAGTAAATTCCACATAAATTCCATACAGTATCAGTTTCTATTGAATAATGACCTGTCTGCAGGTGTTCCTGGGTAACCATGATGATCGAGGTGTCATGCAGAACAGACTAGACAGGATGGTGTTAGCTCGGTTTGTGCGGGTGCTGCCTCATGACTTCCAGAATGGCATTTACCTGAGAGTGGAGTTGATGGGGTGTGGAGATGGTGTGTACAGCTCATTTCCCTTTTGCTGATATGTGTAGCAGAGCAAAACAGAATGTTCGAGTTACACCACTGTACACTACTCTTAAGTTGTACTATCGTATTATTCATACTTGTATTCTTTTTTCAAGCTGCTCTGTTTCTCCAGCCACAGTTTTGTATATGTCAGGATTCTGAAATCTGTCGTGTATTCTCTCCTTCTGTTTTTTTCTTCCACTTCGTCACTCATCAGAGTATGAGTGGCTGTCTACTCCTGCTCCAACGGTGTCACTCAGGCCCTGCCGGGAGATGGAGTTCCAGTGTGGGAATGGCCGCTGTGTTCCTAGTGGACCACAGGGAGTCCTCTGTGATGGGGTTAATGACTGTGGAGATGGTTCAGATGAACGCAGCTGTGGTGGGTCATAGATATAAGCAAGGTCTTTACTACTGTACAATATACCACTGCTCTGCTGAATGCACACAGTTCTGATTGGTCAGAAGCTGTTGATTAATTTTCTGTAACAATAGCTCTGATAGTAGTTTTGGATGCAAGGTTTATATTAATGAACTATTATTATATTAATGAAAATCAGTGCTTTGTAACAGTCAGAGATGAAGCTGTAGTTTTAGCTTCAGAAACATACCAAGCTGTATTTTTTGGTCCTATTAAATTTAAGCAAGAGAAAAAAGAGAAGATTGTGAGGGAATGACTGTTTATAGCTGCTATAACGTAAGTGATAACAGCAATTAATGTGTTTCACAGCATTAAATAAAATTGTTAGCACTGGCAAAGGGCTAAACAGTATGAAGTGGGCTGTTATTGGGAAAAAATTTTTTTTAAAAACTTTATGATCTGTGATAACAGATCACACCACTCGTTGTTTATTATTTTCCTCTAACAGCACACCCCATTGTGTTTTATTGCCTATTTCTGTTTTTTTTTTAAATCGCTTTGTAACATAATCTTTATTTCCATGGCACTTATTTTAATTTTGGCTCAAAATCTCAAATGATTTTACAACATATTTACTTAAAATCCTGAAGTGCTTTACACAGAAAGGCTGAAAGAATAAAAAAAGTATTAATGATAAAGCACACTATCATAAATTTATCCAGAATTGTACCTGCTTTGTGGCTGACACAATTCCAAAACCAAATCTGATTACACTTAAAATGTCATGTATTTTATTTCACTTCCTTTTAATTTATATTACAGTTATGTAAGCCTTTTCAGTGTGTTGTCCTACTCTGAAATATCTTATATCTTTAAGGCACTCGACTGTCTCCTACCCCGAGCTCCAGAGGCTGTCCTGGAGGTCAGTTCTCATGCCCTCCTCCAGGGGGTTGTATTGAGGCTGCACAGCGCTGTGATGGGCTTCCTCAGTGTCCGGATGGAGCTGATGAGAGAGGCTGTGGCTCTGAAACGAACCGCACACATGTCACACCCACACCTGTTCCACTCAGGACGCCCAGTATGGCTGCTGTCACGCCAGCAAATACACCAACCACCGCTGCTACACCTGTAAGATCTGCAACACAATGTGCTAATAGTTTAATAGCGTAAAGAAAAAAAAAATCCAATAATGCACTGAATGAGGCCATGTAGTATAGAAAAATGAATAAGATTAAAGAAAGACCTTGATTCTGTTTAAAAGTTATTACTGTACTGTTATTACTGATTTATATACAGTATGTTGCTTTCATTCAGACTTATGCATATCAACTGCATGTAACTGATGTTTTCTCTCCCTCTCTCTCTCTCTCTCTCTCTCTCTCTCTCTCGCTCTGTCCTCTTTCTTTTGTATAGCATGGAGAACCTGGCTCTCTGGGTAACTAGTACTGCTGAACATTTTTACTTGTTTTACAGCACTGATGTGTGTGTTTGTTTGTTTGTTTATAATTTGCACGTATTGTATAAAGACTGAATTGAGTGTCTATGACAAATATCTTTTCTGTCAGTAATTGTTATTTCAGTGTTATTTCCGTGACAATATTTAGTGGTTTTCCTGTGATGTGACATAAAATCTTAGAGGTACAGATTCGTTTAAGAGAAAGCAGGTACATCAAATGAAAACAAGTAGCTGAATGCAAGTTTGAAATGTTCCTACAGGAGTTGGAAGTATAGTTATGGTTCATACATATGGTACATAAGATTAAAAACAAGCTTCTAATCATCTTAATTCTTTAATTATATGTAAACCTTGCTCAAGCAGCAAGATTGTTAAGTCTGATTAGTTACTATGGAGACAGAAAATATGCTAAGATTTGAAGTGAGATAAATTGCTTTATATATGAACAGTCTTTAATACATATATATATATATATATATATATATATATATATATATATATATATATATATATATATATATATATAAATAATTGTTCAGTGTAATATCTGTGCACCACAGGTATCTGCTCTTCTCCTCTGGGACTGGAGGATGGCCGTGTGCACTATGGTCAGCTGACCGCCTCGTCATCCAGAGAGAATAACCCAGCTGACACAGGCCGCCTCAACATCGTCCCTAATGTGTGAGTGTCCGGGCATGCATTGTGGAGAAAAAGCTGCATAATGTTTATCTCTGGATCAGAGGAATGTATCTGATTTAAAACAAACCTGATCTTTTTACTGTATCTCATATCTGGTCTGATTTGTAAGCTGAATCTTTCTTATAAGTCATAATTTGGCTCGATGGTTAGAATGCACAGTGTAGCCAAGACTATACAGTATGTTATATTAGAAAACTCTTTTAGTAAACTGTAAATTAGTAAATTGTAGTCACTAGGGTGGTACACTCAGTGACACATTAAGTATATTATACCTTTAGTTATAAGCCCTAGAAGATGTAGTGTACCATTAAATCTCATTTAAGGTACTGTATGCTGTACAATAAGACCTTATACGACAGCACTGTTGAATTCTTTATTCTGATGGGACATTCTGATACATTATCATAACAGCTGTTTCACTGGCACCTTTATTTAACATTTATGGAAGGAGTCTCTAGTGTCAGCTCTTTGTAACAGTCAGAAGTAAGGCTGAGAGGCTGGTAAGGGAACGACTGTTTATAGCTATTATAATAATAGGAACTAACTTGTTTCTCAGATGGTCCACAACATTAAATGTAACTGTAAAACAATAAAAAGTATAATGCATGGTTCTTTTTGTACTTTGAACTTTTAAAATTGTAACTGTTGGCAAATTGCTGTGGTATAAGAGGAGGAACATGCTTCAGAACATAAATTCACTGAAAAATAATCATGTTCAGGGTGATAAGAGTAACTCAGGTTTATGTTGGGCAGCTTTGGGCACCACACTGTCACTGATGATTTTATGTTTTATTCCTTACTTAAGGATCATTGTTGTACCTTACGTTTACACTGTTTGTATTTTGCGCAACAGAAATGTACCTGTACAGTTAATTTTGCTCTGACAGTGAATGAACTCTCTTGAATTTAGTTTTCACTAACTGGTATTCCATAATATTCTCCAAATAGTTTAGTGATGGAACCAGGCTGGAGCCCTTTACCAGGAGACCCCCAGCCCTACTTCCAGGTGGACTTTCTGGAGCCCACCTGGATATCCGGGATAATCACTCAGGGCAGTGAGCGCATGTGGGGCTACCTCTCCAAGTACCGTCTGGCGTTCGCTCTGTCTGAGAACCACTTCACAGACTTTACTGAGAGTGGAGACAAGGGCTCAGCCCCAAAGGTATAGCATACCTGATAATAATAATAAAAAACACTTGAGTATACTCATCTCTCAGTTACTTACACTTCCTTATTCTCTAAAGTCAAGCTTAGGGTACATGGTGTGTCTTTTGAAGCTGAATCAAACTTCATATGATGTAAAAGATCATGATCACTGATGATTTTAATGATCATGAATTGACTTGACATTTGCTGACAGATCTTTGAGGTGCGGATGGTAGGCAGGACACCAGTCACACGCTGGCTGGGCAGACTGGTGAGGGCCCGTTACCTGCGTATCATACCAGTGCAGTACCGCCACACCTTCTATCTCCGAGTGGAAATCCTGGGCTGCAGAGGAGGTAAGCGTTGTCTCTTTTCTTTCTAAAGAAACTGAGATACTTGAAAATGTGAGATTATGCTTTCCATTTTATTAGCATTTGTTGAGTTGAGACAAGATCTTCAAAGGTTAACAACACATGTCCATGAACTATTTAAATTTAACACAATATGTCAAATCAGCACGTGAAATTGAAATCATTCAAGTCTAATTCTAAGTGTAGCTTTAACTACTGTAATCATGCACGTTTTCTGCTCATAGAAGAATTAGTCACTCCTGGCATTGCTGAAGTGACCACAGCACCTTCTGGCGTTGGTGTAGTGACACCGAGTCTCTGTGAGCCGGGTCAGTTTGCCTGTGTGAACAGGGAGTGTGTGCCTGTGGCAGCTCTCTGTGATGGCAGGCCAGATTGTGCAGATCATTCAGATGAGCTGCACTGTGGTGAGTCTACTTTATGTCTACAGTATCACTAAATGGCAGAAAAAAAAATCACTGACACTATTTAAGTGCTTTCCTGTAGCACTGTACATTAATTAATGGACTCTTAATAGCTGTGACAGGACAAACTAGCTGAATTCTTAGTAGCTCACGATCAGAAACTTCCCTGATAAATACAACGTGTATGTAGCAGCAGATAGATTACAGTGGTGGATATTATGTCTCATTCTTGCTGTCACAGCTGTTAAAGGTAGATTTGTTAGGGATTTAGATCAACTTGAAGAATCTCCTTGAAACTGTCTGATGCTAAAAAGTCACCTTATGACTTTACAAATACACTATATGGCCAAAAGTATGTGGACATCTGACCATCACACATACATATGTACAATCCTGGGCAAAAAAAAAAAAGGGCCAAGACCAAAATGGCAAAATATTAAGCTTTTAATGGTCTTAACAACAAATCAGTGGTCAAGAAATTAGCAAGTAGTGCAAGCCTGTCCAGAAGAGTGGAGGTTATTATAACAGAAATGGGGGACTAAATCTGGAATGGGATGTTCAAAAAGTACATATGGGTGTGATGGTCAGGTATCCACAAACTTTCGGCCACACAGTGTTCATGATTACAGAGAAATGTAGAGTCTTGTTTGACATGTAGACGGTAGAAAGTAGAGATTTCTCTGGCAACAACACAGCAAAAATCAATCCCAATCTTGACCTTTTTTTTTTGAATGGTGAAAAAAAATAGTGTCAGTGATCGGTAAGTCACTATTCTGGAATATTTTTGGAATATATGGGGAAGTACTCATCACAGTTATCTGCTCAGAGGAGAAACCCCCATCTCTGTGGCACTTCATGATTTGTAAATATGTGGGGGGGAAAAATGATGTGGACCACCAACATCTAACCAATCAGAACAGAGAGGCAAATCTACTCAGCTGTCAATCATGATTCAGAACGCTTCGCCTCCTGCACTAGCATTCACACGTTCTAGCCTTGGCAGTGCAGTATTTGATTGAATTTTGAGTTTCAAAACATCTAGCTTCAGCAATGACTAAACCTTTTATTATTGCCATTAATATTATTATTAACAAACTTGTGATTTGTACTGTGTTGTAAATGTCACGTTTGAATTGCACTAATGCTCACATATTCATCAGACATGTAATTACCAGTTTTACTAGAAATGTTTTGAAAGCTTAAACTTGACAGGGTTTGTATCATGTTTTACACATTTTTGTGTTCTCTTCATCTTTAGGCACAGTTCCCACTCCAGGATTACCAGGTTTATGGAATCACACTGTAACATCTGGGAGTCCTGGATACCAAAACTACACAGGATCTCCAGGAGTACACACGAAGACTCCACAAGATGGCCGTCCAGGAGTGGCGAGTGTTTCCCCCATTGCTACTGGTGTACCTGGTATTGGCCCTCAGGGACCAACTGGACAGCCAGGTATACACATGTACTGTGTGTTCAGTACTGCAGGCTGAGATTTACGTATTTATTTATTTATTTATTTATTATGGTATGTATTATTGCTATTTATTATTGGTATGGTATTTATTATTTATTTATAATGGTATTCAGTAGCTTAATTGATATGCCTTAGCCCGTTAATTAATTGAATGAATATATTTTTAACCTGTAGCAAAAATGATTTCTAGGATTGTGGAACATAACAACACCTCATGATGGTGGTTTACCCAGAGTACTGTGCGTCGTGGGCCAGTTTTCTTGCAAAAGTTTTGGTTGTGTGGATGCAGCACTTGTGTGTGATGGAAGAAAGGATTGCCCAGACGGCTCAGACGAACATCACTGCGGTACATATATTCACACAAAAAACTCACCATGCTCAGTTCACTGAAAAAAGTGCTAATAACATTCTTTTTTAGCTTTTTTTTTTTTTTTTGGTAATACAGCTTATTTGGTATACAGTATTGCTACATACAGTACTCATCTATTAGGTTCCTCCACAATTCCTCCACTAACACCTACACGTCGCCCCCTGGTGCCAAGTCCCTGCTCTGCCAAACAGTTCACTTGTAGAAGTGGAGAGTGTGTGAGTCTGGACAAGAAGTGTGACCTCCACAAAGACTGCGCAGATGGCTCAGATGAGAGAAACTGTGGTAGGTGCACTATTACAGTTCTCAGATCAGTTTAACTTTAATGACAGAAAGTAGAAAGTATTAGAAAGTTGCCCTTTTGTCGTAGCACACCTAATTTAGTCTTGTCCAGCATCTTGTTTGTGCTTGAAATAATGAGAATGGTGGAAAAATATGGAAAATAATTTATTTGCAGAATGCTTCTTAACACTGGGTAACACATTTTGCACATGATATTTGCATGTAGTTTTAAAAATGCAACCCTTGAATACACACTTGTGCTAGGAACCTGCTCTCATCAGATTTTTTTTTTTTTCCCAGTTAGGCCTTCCTACTATAACTCACCTTTTTGATTTGGGACAAATTACCAATATATGTTCAGTAATCATGAACCATAAAAATAACAAAAGTTTTTAGATCAAAATATAAATATCATGATATTATTTCGTTATAGTGAATAAAAAGTTTTGATAGTTTTACAATATCATTGGCTGTTTGCATAGCAAGATATGTTTGGAAAATACAGTAAATGCATTTAAAGCGTAAATATTCTGTTCAGAGGGCATGGTGTGCGCGGAGATTGCATGTTCTCCCCATGCTTCGGGGGTTTCCTCCAAGTACTCCAGTTTCCTCCCCCAGTCCAGACATGCGTGTGTGTGCGATTATGACCTGCGATGGGTTGGCACCCAGTCAAGGGTGTCCCCTGGGGTAGGCTCCGGGCTCCCTGCGACCCTGTGTAGGATAAGCGGTACAGAAAATGGATGGAAGTTCTTTTCAAAGAACTTTTTCTTTAACTTTTTTTTTTTGAGCTAAACTTGTAGCAAATGTCTAATGTGCAGTTCAAACTCTTGTCATTGTTTATCCAAGCAAAAAAAAAAAGAAATACTATTAAATTAAAAATTGCCTGGCAAGAAATACAGTTTTTCTCCTGTGCTTGTGATCGAGCTCCTCTGTGTCTTTGCTCTGTCCTGCAGTGGACTGTGTGATGTCTGCGTGGACTGCGTGGAGTCAGTGCAGCGTGTCATGTGGTCTGGGTTCTCTGTTCCGGCAGCGTAAGATCCTGCGGGATGCTCGGCCCGGGGGTTCCTGTGGGGGTGCACAGTTTGACAGCAGAGCCTGCTTCCTCCAGGCCTGTCCTGGTGAGAGCTAGTTTTCCAGCTGAGGGTTTTTTTTTTTCTTGTTTTAATTTTTTTCTTACCGTATTATATTTCTGATTTTTTCAGTTCAGTGGGTAGTAGGATGTTGAATGATGCTTGGGGTTCCACTCTTTCTTGCCTCATTTCTCTCTGTGTTTTATTTTTCTCTATTCTTTCTTATGTCTCGTTTAACATTTTTTCTCTCCACCTATGTCTCAATATCTTTCTTGCCCCTGTCCTTCTCCCTCTCTCAGTGGACGGACAGTGGGCTGAGTGGAGTGAGTGGTCAGAGTGTGATGCCGAATGCGGTGGTGGCCTGAAGACGAGGAGCAGATCTTGCTCAAACCCTCCACCCAAAAATGGGGGGAAAGAGTGTGAGGGGATGACCATGCAGACTCAGAGCTGCAACACACACCAATGTGGAACCGGCACAGACTCGCAGACAGGTGTGTTAGTGTACCAGCTGCTGACCGTTTAATTTAGCAACACATTAAACACTTATAGTACAGAAACAGCCTATGCATCGATGTTTACATCTTGACTGTGCAGCATTTTTTAAAATCATGCTCTTTCTCCATAATATACTCTTCCCTCCTAGTGATTTTTGGGCCATTCATTAAATTGCAACTAAGTATAACCACCTTGAGTTGCTTTACATTCCTGTTTTTCTAAACTGGAATAACTTCTTGTTTCTGAGGCATTTTTAAGCCAACAAAATTGAGTATAATCATCAGCTGAATAAGCATTCTTGTCTATGCAAGAATAGAAATTTTTATAGATATTAAGAACAGGAATTTACAGTTACTAAAAAGCACTACTATAGAAATATCTTCCCAATTAGCAAACAAGTTACTTATTACATTGCTAGATATAAATTCAAGATTCAAGCTCTTTATTTGGCACATACACAATTATATACAGTACATAACTTGCAGTGAAATGGAAACCTGGCCTACTCCTCTTTAAACTGTGCATCAAATGCTAAATTAAAGTTCAAATTTAAAAATCAGAAATGAATATGAAATAAGAAATATGAAATATATGTACAGGATGTGCAAAAGGGATGTAGCAAAAAATTGAAATAAAGACATAAATTGTACACATTGTACCAGCTTTGGTTAGATGTTTGTCTGCTACCTGGGTATTAATCATTGCTCTGACTATATAGACTTTAGGTTTGTCTGTGTGTGAATTTCCCTTCGGCTGTGAGTTACCCTCTCTTGCTGTGAGTGATAGCTGTGGTTTGCTCTAGGTTGCACTAATGGCCTGGTGCTGGTGACAGACGCGGACTGTGCGGCGGGTAGAGTGGAGCCGTGCCCTTTGACCTGCTCAGACCTTCACTCTGAGAGTAACTGCTCCTCCCACTGTATAACAGGTAGCACTGACCTAACATAAGAGCTCTGTTATATTTCATGACATCAACAAAGCGATCTTATAGCATCAGGCAACAGGATGTTTCAATTTGTTTTTCCAGGGTGTCGTTGTCCAGTTGGTTTGTTCCTTCAAGATGGTCGATGTGTCAATGTGAGCAAATGTGCATGCTTATGGGAAGGGTCAGTGCTTCAACCGGGGGAAGAGGTCATCATAGACAACTGTACATTTTGGTGAGTGAAGCTTCTCTTAATCTCTTAATTTCTTTCTCTTAAAAGTCTAGCGGAGTTGAGAAGAGTGACCAAATGTATTATTATTGTGTTTATTCTGCAGCATGTGTCAAGATGGTCATGTCTCCTGTGACAACTCCAGCTGTGTCCCCAAATGTGACTGGTCAGCCTGGTCGTCATGGACCTCATGTGACAGTAGCTGTGGAATCGGCATACAGCAACGCTTTAGGTAGAGTTATCTTCCAGCACTAAGGAGATCATTTGTAAACTATATAAACACTGTTTATTAAATTATAATTATCCCTCCCAAAAGGTCAGTTCTGAGTCCTTCTGAAGCAGTGAATGTAGAGCCATGTGTTGGAGACTCTACAGAGGCACGTCAATGCTACACTCCCTGTCCACCAGGTCAGATTCCAGCAATTTATGATTATTATTTGCTATTTTAGCTAAGCTAGCTAGCTAAAATTAGCTAAAACAGGAATCAGGATATAGTGAAGGGACGATGTGCAGGAGGGTTTTTTAATTTATACAGTATGCCCATGTATAGCCAAAACTGTCGAAATGGTGGCAAGGGTCAATCACAGAAGCAGGGCAACAACTGGCAGGGCAAGTGTCAAAACACAATAATGACAATCAGAGTAGCTCAGAACTTACAAACGCTGAGATGGACTACTTGCATTCAGTGCTGTGATCAATTTCCTGTCGGAAATATTGTTTATATTCAGTACAGTGAAATGGATCGTCTTTTAGTTTTCTCTAACTCTTATCCCTTATTTATATAAGGTATTTATATGAGTTCATTTCTTACATTTGTAGTTGTCTTGTATACGATGATGCAATACAGGTTAAAGCCTTCTGCAAGGATTTTTACGTGTCATTGATGCTCATCTTCAGGAGCTCTTGCAGACACAGACTAAATACCGCCATTGAGAGTGTAGTGAAAATAATGGAAACACAGGAGCTATACTAAGAAGAACACGGAAGCGTTGTGAAATTAGCCCATTATTCAAAGGTATATTATAGTTTGTAAACCAGAAAGTGACCTGGAAATGGTATGTTAGGACTCAGGAGAGGGTGAGCTCTGCTAGTGAGGAGGTGTAATGTCCTGAGCTAGTGTGAAATCAGTGATGAACAGAATGATTGTTGTTCTGGTATATTTTAGCATGTTTTGCTACTATTATATAAAATAATCAGAATAGGAAAATGTAAATCTATGTAAATGTAAATGTAAATTCTGAAATCTCCCTGGTGACATATGCTAGCAGTTATTTAGCTAGTTAAGTGTCATCATTCACTATACAGTACGGTACAATACAAAACTACAGTACTATAGTTGTACAGTAGCTGGAGGAATGACCGTAGAAGCTTAGGTAAAAGTCAATAATTATACTTACCATTCCCATTTTTCATGATGTTAGTGAGCTAATGTCTCCTCTTTTGAACTTTTATTAAAGTGGTTAATAATTAAATTGTAGGTAAGTTGTAATTGTAGATTCCAGATGCTAGGTGTCATGAAAGGTGGATTGAGACCGGCACAGTTGCAGTTAAGAGTCTTTAATGCAAGCAGTGTAAACAAATCCAAAATGTCAGGCAAGATCAAGGTCAAAAACAGGCTTAGGGCAGGCGATCAACAAACTATACTGGGATAAGGCAAAACATGAGAATCAGGAAATTAATCAGAAAAACAGAGTAACCAACACTGAAAACAAAGCTTGGATAAAGTCAGATGCATGGGACAAACTGAGTAAAGTGTGTGTATGATTGTGTGGGATTGGGAACAGGTGAGTGTGTGCTCAGAAGTCTGGTGATTGGGAGATAGGTGATATAAACCTTTACCATTTGTTCATTTCCTGTTTCGTCATTTCTAAAAGGAGCTCCATGGAGCGAGTGGTCTTCATGGTCTGAGTGCAGTAAGACCTGTTTCTATGATGTGGATTCTGTGGGACTGAGACGCCGCTTTAGGAGCTGTAACCACACCGACTCCGCCTCCTGCTTTGGGGATGGGGAAGAACACGAGCCCTGTAACACATTACACTGTCCAGGTACACACAGATATGCAGATTCTCCCGCTCTTATACAAATTGTCCAGAAGTACTTTAGATACGCGACACATATCTCCATACTTTGGGTCAGGGTGTGATATTTATGTGTTGTTTTTACTTTTCCATTGGCCTCTGCAGTACATGGTGGTTGGTCAGCATGGTCTGCATGGTCTGAGTGCTCGTCTGAGTGTGATTCTGGGGTTCAGACTCGAGAACGTTTCTGTAGTTCTCCTCCCCCTCTGTACGGAGGCAGCAGCTGCGTGGGACCTCACATACAGACCCGAGACTGCAACTCCAAGCCCTGCACAGGTTTTGATTAAATTGATTTGATAAAGCAAGACACTGTAGGTAGAAGCAATAATTTTGGCAACATCAGTCTTTTTTTTGGATTGTTGGATAAGTTGAATCTATGTCTTTCTTAAACTGAAGTAAGAAAAATGTCAAAACTCATCAGAAAAATGTTATTTTGACAGTTTTTATTTATTTATTTATTTATTTTTGTATATGTCCACCACACTATTGGAAACTTTAAGCTTTGCCAATTGGCACAATCACATAATGTCACACACACACACACCCACCCACACACGCACACACACACACACACACACACACACACACACACTTTAAAGCTCACTTCCTGATATATCACCTTTCAATTTTGTTTATAAACCTTATAAACTCCAATAACTAGTGTGGAAACACATGAAAGCACATTGTATTTTTAAAGCCATTTTTCTTAAAATCTGTTTCTATATAAACAGCATTCATTAAATTTTACATTTATTCATATCTCTAACCTCAAAAGCTTGATCATTGTTAGTTTTATACTAAAATGGCATAAAATATTTTCTTGATTAAACAATAGCGAAAGTATTTTTCTAATGAACTGTTCTGTAAAAATCTTTCTTGAGAGTTAAAACAACATCAAAATATTAGATTTTTGGTTTTAATAAGTATACAGTTTTATGTATATTTAATTAGACAAAGACTCAATTGCAAAAATAAATGTCATTTTTTAAAATAAGTCCAATATACAAGTAATTGTGAGAATAATCAGCAATCAAGGTAAAAATGTATTCTAACATTTATTGTTTTGAAAAATGATATTATTTACCTGTAGTGTCTTTCCTTAACTATGGTTTACCTATGGTACTTTAGGGTTTTACTGTTACATACATTATTTATCTATGATAGTATTTAATTAAGGTCACAGTTTTACTTTGATATAATGAGGCAGCTCTGGTTGATATACTCTTTACCATGACATTAGCATGGGTTTACTTTGGTACTTATGTTAACTCTAATATTAGTAGCAGTAAAACTACAACATATAAAGCAAGCACTGATATCACTTATAGGTTTTTTTTTTTCCCCCAAAAAAATGTTGAATCTGTGCATCATAAATCCTTGCAATAATCTCTAAATAGCCATTGTTTTGGTTTTCTGTATGTATTTGCAGATGTGTGTCCAATTGGTATGAGCTACTTGACTACAGAGCAGTGCCAGGCACAGGGAGGAGCATGTCCACGTGTGTGCCTTGATGCTATGACTTCGGTGGAGTGTGCCACAGAGTGTTATGATGGCTGCTACTGCTCCCCAGGCCACTACCTGTTTAACAACTCCTGTGTGCAGCTCAGCCACTGCCCCTGCTACCACCAGGGGGTGCTCTATACCCAGGGTGCCAGTGTGCCGTATGATGCCTGCAACAACTGGTATGTATTCTCATGTCAGCCTTGTATCACTTTTTTCAGCCTTGTTTAAATCTTTGATATCTATTCCTTTTTCACATCTTGGTACATTGAAATATACTCGAAGGCATGTATTTTGCTTTGTGTGTTTTTGCGATTATGTGTTACCAGCACTTGCGTTAATGGAGAGATGCAGTGTGGCACAGCTCCCTGCCCTGGTGAGATGGATTTTCCTTTCAAGCCTTTTCTTTAACTGCTTTACACACATCTATACAGTACCATGTTAAATGCTTCCACTCGTCCCTACATGCATGTTTTCATCCAGTTGATTGTGGTTGGAGTGAGTGGACATCCTGGAGTGCATGCAGCAGGACATGTGATGTCGGCATCAGGAGGCGGTACCGCTCAGGCACCAATCCTCCGCCAGCATTTGGGGGCCTTCCTTGTGTCGGTGACCGTGCTGAGCTGGACACATGTAGCATCTACGCTTGTAGTGGTAGGTCTTTAAGAGATATGCAGTTCTTCACTATCAAACACACTAATCACATTTCGTTTATTGGTCAGAAGGTGTTGATTAATTTTTTTTAGCAGCAGCTCTGACAGCAGCTCCAGCTCTTAGATTTATATTAATGCACCAGTTCTAATACGTTATCGTTTCTATAGTTATACAAAGACTTGAATTGTGGATGCTCCACATGAACAGATTTACTGATATGTGATAGGTGTATGCTTGTTTTGTGTGTATTTGTGTGTTTCCAGGTGTGAAGGGCCCATGGAGTGCATGGTCTGAGTGCTCGGTGTCCTGTGGTGGTGGATACAGGAGCAGAACCCGAGGTCCAATCAGATCTCACGGCACACCACAGCAGTTTAGCGCCTGCAACCTGCACCCTTGCAGTGAGTACATATGCACAAAAATATGTCTGTATACAGTACATGTTTGTGCATGGTGGTACAAGTTTAAAAAAAAATGGCCTTTCTTTCATAAATTATTTTTTTATTTTTTTTTTTTACTGTGTCTCTTTACTTCCTCTGTGTGCATGTGTGTATGTGTGTATGTGTGGTAGGTGATGGCAGTGGCTGTGCTGGTGGTCAGGAGTGGACAGCATGTGTGAGAGAGGTGCTGCTCTGCTCCGATCTGGGAACGGAGACTGAAACAAACTCCACCTGTTCACCAGGATGTCAGTGCCCGCAGGGTTCTGCACTACAGGTGTGTAAATGCTGCTTTGGATATCTGAAATACTACTCCACACCTGTCTCCTTGCTTAATTGTGTTGTGTGTCCTTCAGGATGGGAGGTGTGTGTCTTTGCCTCTGTGCCGCTGTGATGTAGATGGTGAACAGTATGAGCCTGGAGCTGTGGTCAATAAAGACTGCAACAACTGGTAATGATTTCTTAACAAGTGGTTTCATTACAATTAGGTCATTAACTAGGATTAACATTTCTAGTGAATTAAAGTCTTAAAGTTCAGGCTGGAGCCAAAACATCCTGGAATCTCTGGTTGTTTGCCATGTGTATATGGACTGTATATGGGATGCTTCCTCCAGATGAAGCGAGAGAACCTTGCCTCGGGTGGAGGAATTTATGTAACTTAGGATCTCGTTCATGTGAGATGGAAAAAGAGAGCCCGTAACAGTGTTTAAAGTTACTGTACCAGCCTGTGTATTGATGCAGGGACTCATTTTTTGGATGGAGCTGGTCAGTCTATGTCCCTATCCTTACCTGTGGTCAAGAACTGTGGGTAATGATGGAAATTATAAGCTTTCAGTCATGCGGAGGAAAATGAGGTTCCTCTGCAGGGCTAATGGGCTTACTCACTATGATAGGGTGAGGAGCTTGACAATCTGGGAGAGCCTTGGAGTATAGTTGCTGTTCTCTGCTAAGCTCCTGCTAGAGCTGTATCAGGCATGGAGACCCCAGCGCAGACCAGAGACCCAATGGACAGCTTCTATCTCACAGGCATCTGTATGTTCATGTACACAGAACACTAAGAAGCACCATTAGCTGCCCTATGACCTTGAGTGGGCAATAGTTTGAAAGCATGCATTATTTGGCCTTGCATGTGTCAATACTCGGTCATATAACTTGTTAGATTGCAAAAAAAGTGCTAGGTAATGACGTTGCACGGATACTTACAACAGGACATTGAGAATTTCTCATTGTGTTCTTCATTTTATTGGGTCCCTGGAGGACTAGTGGTTTCCGGGTTCGATTCCCAGCCAGAGGACTGACCCCAGCCGCTGGGGTTGCACACGACAGTGTACTCCCAGTGCCGGTCCCAAGCCCAAAACTGGGGAGGGTTGTGTCAGGAAGGGCATCTGGCGTAAAAACTGTGCCACATCAAATATGCGGACCAACAATCCGCTGTGGCGACCCCTAACAGGAGCAGCCGAAAGAAGAAGAACAACAACATTCTTCATTTTATTACTTTTTCCTATTATTTAGTTTAGATTTTACATGATTTAGTTTTTACTGCTTTTGCTATCTAATACTTTTTCCTTTTTAACATTTTCCTGAAGCATTTAGAATTTGATTGGCTAAAATCATCTCTTCTCAATCACCTTATCTTACAGCACTTGTGAATCAGGAAGACTGCTAAACTGCACCCAAGTAGAGTGCACTGGTAAGATTCACCCGGGGTTTCTATGTTCTACCTTCTGAGAATTTTGTATACTTATGTGTTTATAATTGAGTGTGTAACTCCTTGCAGTAGATGGTGGCTGGTCAGACTGGACTCCATGGAGTGTGTGTTCAGTGTCTTGTGGTGCCGGCCTGCAGTCACGCTATCGTTTTTGCTCCAATCCTGAGCGGGCCGGCACTGGACTGCCCTGCCTCGGCCCAGACCGCCAGGATCAAGCGTGCGTCCAGACAGCATGCAGCCGTGAGTGATCCTCCATGTGTGACATTACACAAGCTTTCGGACCTATTCCTGAGAGTAGATAGAGGGATGCAATTTAAAATGTCACTGGTCTTGTTAAAAGGTAATGGAGGATGGAGCGAGTGGACATCCTGGACAGAGTGTACCAAGTCATGTGGTGGGGGTGTGCGCAGCCGCCGACGTGAATGTGACAACCCAGCCACTGAGGGAGACGGAGACTTCTGTGAGGGCCTAAAAACCGAGCTTGTGGCCTGTAACACAGAGCACTGCCCAGGTACTTGCTTTTTATGACTTTCATTGTGGTAGACTGGTATGTTTTATAAATGGCATTTGTTTGACTTTATTCTCGGTTGTGTGTTAGAAGATGTTAAGTGTGTGTTGTGTTCGCAGTGACTCAGTGCTCAGAGGTTTCAGGCACTGTGTTCAGTAGCTGTGGACCCTCGTGTCCCCGCACCTGCGATGAACTGACAGTGAGTACAAGCTCTTATCACGCTACGTCTTTTTAAAAATACAAAGCACCACCAGGTTGAATTGTAATTTTATAATATTTTATAATATTTTATTATTTTGTTACTTCAACCTTGCACCGACTTTGTGGGCTTTTTCAAATCTTGGTAGGTCCTTGGTAGGATCTGTTCATAGAAGAATGAGAGGAGAGACTTAAAGTGTGCAGTCCGCTGTGAAATTGTTTGGACAAATTGATTAACTGTATGCTTTAGGTTTCAAGTTTTTTATTCAGATTTAATGGACTGAGGTCGCACAGAAGAGCCTTTCACATGATTTGAATTCTTTTCAGTCCATCTAGCAGAATATTAAAATACAAAAAAATCAATATTTGCAGCTCTAATCTGAAGCTAAAGCCTTTACACAAAACCTATGCAAATGCAGGGAACATATAAAAACTGATAAAAGTTTTTTACACTATTGGAAAAGTTTACTTGCTCAGTACCATTAAGAGAGCTTGTCTAGCTACTTATTGTCAAGTATGTTGGGCTTGAATCACCTTTTTCATGAATAACTCTGATATTTTTGTTAATTGAGCTACATATTTGAATTAACCAAACTTCTACAGCCAAAATGGTGTCATCATAAACACAAAACTGGTAAACATCTATAAATATTTAAAATCTTCTAATTGTTTTGCTTTTATTACTACTTGTGTTATGGAGAGGGAAAAAAATGCTATGCAATGCAAGAGTACTACTTTGCACTTTAAAGTGTGTCGTTGATAAAGTCTTGATGTAAAAAGTATGTAAAAAAGTGTTATTCACTCTGCTTCACTTCTTCAGAATAGAATGAATGCTTAGCTCTAACCAAGATTTTAGGGACATATATAGATGATTGCTAAAGATTATGCTAATTTCGATGATGATGATGATGATGATTGTCCCACAGCACTGTGAGTGGCGTTGTGAACCTGGCTGTTACTGCATTGGTGAAAAAGTGTTGAATGTAAACGGTACAGCGTGTGTAGAGAGAGAGCAATGTCCCTGTCTGGACCTGACCACTGGCCAGCGCATTGAGCCTGGAGAGACAGTCCTCACTCCTGATGGCTGCAACAACTGGTGAGGACAGAGATACAGAAAGAGGAGTGTGTGGGATCAGTAATTAATGTCATTTTTAACTTTTTCAGTTTCCTACTCTTCAGTTAGTTTGTTCTGGTGTTTTCTGTCTATAGTACCTGTGATGGAGGACAGCTCACATGTAGCAACAACCCATGTCCAGGTTGGGCAAACAAATTTATTCCTACTGTGTTCACATTTATACTCTTATCCCTTTACATTAAAGGAGCAGTTTGTAATTCTATATTAAAGGTCTTTGCTGCAGTAAAACAGTGACAAGCCTTTCATTTTTCCATAACTAACCCCACCCCTTCTGTTGAAACTTCTGTTTGAATGCTATATAACTTCCTTTTAATTGAAAAGAGGGCGAAGCTAATTTCTGTGCCAGAAAAGTTCAATAAGATTTAAATAAGAAATTTAAATAAGAAATGAGGTCAAAGTGAATTTTTTACTTCATTGATAGAAATTTCTTATCATCTGAAAACATTGTTTCTCTTCTTGCAGTAGTAAGTCATGGTGACTGATTGTAAAGAAATTTTATTCTTCATGTGAGGGACTCTCTACTGAACTGATGAGTTGTGAATCATTTTAGATTTATACCCCAATTCCAGGCTCATTGACTTACTATTACTAGAAATTTCAAATGAACAGCTTGAGCAGTTTTCTTTCATCTTCTTCATTTCTTTTTTACATCTCCGGTTCTCAGCGGATGGAGGCTGGTGTGAGTGGTCCAGCTGGACTCCGTGCTCTAAGACATGTGGTGCTGAGTGGGTCTCTCGCTACAGGAGCTGTGCTTGTCCTGTGCCAGTGGCAGGAGGGGCAGCATGTCCAGGCCAACAAGAGGAGCACCAGGGCCTCGGAGTGCAAATAGAAAGACAACCCTGTCCTTCAGTCACCTTTTGCCCAGGTGACACACATCTGTTGCATAGTGTAGCGATAATTTAAGTTTATCTAGTTGAACATTAACTCCACAAATCCGTAAATTTTGGTACATATGAGCCAACAGAAAACAGATGGGTGGCTTGCTGTCCTTTCTTTAAAAAAAAACAGTTGAAAAAAACAAACAACCTTTAGTCTAGCTAAAATTACCAAGTGCCTCCAAAATCGCATCACACCATGACCCATGATATTCACTTGATTTATGCTTATTGGCAGCAAATATATCGCAAGGCAAAATTCTGCTGTGTTTTCAATGGCATCTGGAATACCATGTTTATGTGAAAAATCAGGGACGGAAAATGCAGTCTGAGGAAGCAGATCACATTTTCTTTGTTGTCAGCTGTAATATAACAGAAAAGCAAGAGACAATTTAAATGATATGACAAGGATTCAAATAAACTTCTCATAGCAGTCTAATATATAAATTGTTGCAGGAATGTTGTAATTATCACAATAATTACCTCAAACTCTACCCTATTTGCACAAATCCTGCACAATTTTCTGAGTAGCAAGCAAGTTTGTAGTTTCACTATGTACTATAGTTTATATAATTTCATTATTAACTACGGACTGCCCATGCTTAAATCAACTCTGACTATGGCTCTTTACTTGGGTTGTTCTCATGTTAGGTACTGCTTTCTTCCTAGAAACATTACCACTGGCTTGAGTGTTATTTTGTTATTTTTTTTTAGGTATGGTTTACTGATTAGGTAAGTGGAAGGTCCTTACTGCGTGTGTATGCCTCTCTCCTTTCTAGTCCACGGTTCATGGGGATTGTGGAGTGAATGGTCGGAGTGTGATGCATGTGCGGGTGTGTCTGTCAGGAAGCGAGAGTGTAACAGCCCTCCTGCTAGATTTGGAGGTCTGCCATGCCACGGCGAGTCCCTCCAGAGTCGTGGTTGCTATGACAACCAAACCGTCTGCTCGGGTCAGCTTTCTTCATACTCAGTGTCCTGTGTAAAGTGGGGTGCAAAAAAAAATCTGAGTCTAAGCTAATGTAATATTTTGCACACTTGATACTTTATATTCGAGTATATTATTTAAAACAAACAAATAAATATTGTATACTATAGACTTATGCATTATTTGCATCGGTTTGGGAAATTGTTGCCGTGTCATGTCATTCAAATGTTAATGCATTAATATTCCTGATAAAATAATTAACATCTGGATGATGTCATATCCCAAGTTTGATTATTTTCAATAACAGCACATCCTGTCATGTTTTATTTTCTTTATACCACAGCAATGTGACAACTATTACACTTTTTTTTTTTTTTCAAATTTATGAATGACATGTCATACTTTTCTCTGTTTTAATGCTGTAGAATAACTGCAAAACCAGTTAAATTCTGTTAACACTTATATTTCATTATAACAGCTATAAACAGTCATTCCTTTATAAGCCCCACTTTTTTCTATTTTTTTGACATTAATAAGCCCAAATTGTTTTTTTTTTGACATTAATAAGCCCAAATTGTAGTTTGACATGTCACCACAGTACAAGTGCAAACTCCTATTCTGAAGACTTTTCCTTGTAACAGACAATTTAAAGGATCATTTTTAACCTGTGACACTGAAGACTCCTTCCAAGAAAACATTACCATATCTTTCTTTGTTAAATACCAACACTATTTAAAAATCAGTTTATTATTAGGCTTAAGTGAGTGTGCCATACTACGAGTCCCTGTAAATGAGTTGTTACTATAGAAACGATAACGTATTAGAGTGCTATTAATTATAAACCTGTAATTTGCCTTACATCTGGCCCTACTGCCAGAGCAGCCATTATAGAAAATGAATTAATTAACACCTCCTGACCAATCAGAATTGAGAATTCAGCAGCACTGTGGTATAATCAGTGTTAACTTAAGTACTTCTTTAAAGTCAACTGATGAAATTAACACATTTCGTGGTAGTTGACTCTGACTTGTGGGCCCTAAATGCTGTCTGACATTATTTGAATGCTAGCGTCAGCTTTCTTTCATTATTCTGTCCCTCTCCTTGTCTGAACTCAGACTGTGGGGGCGGACAGGAGGAGTGGCCTTGTGGGAAACCGTGCCCTCGCTCATGTGAAGATCTCCATGGTGACACTGAGTGTATAGACACATCAGGGTGCAGTCCAACCTGTGGTTGCCCGGGTGACATGGTTCTGCAGGATGGAGTGTGTGTGGAGAGAGAAGAGTGCCGGTGTAAATTCCACAACAGCACTACTGGTGAGAAAAGCATTCTAGGGTGAAATTATTTCTACATGATTTAGTATTATATAACTTTATAGACATTGGGTTTGAAGGATGTTGTATGTTTTTGACAGCAGCTCTGGAAAAAAAAAACTGTCTGAATTTGTTCCCTATTCATCATGTAGTGCACTAAATGAAGTGCAGCCATAATGTAGTGCACACTACTTCTGCAGAAGTACCACAATGCATAGATAATTATCTTGTCAGAATAAATACTGAAGCAGGCAACTTTGTGTATAAATATATTTTTTAAATGATGTTTAAGACCAGTAAAGTCAACACATACATAAGTTGCTGGGTAATTTTCAACTTCTAAGGGATCATAAGATATTTGATATAAAAACGTTTAGAAATCTTTGAAATGCCACAAGTATGCTGCCCTACAACTGGCCCTTATAAAATCTTACGAAATTTCTAAGCTATAAACTGGGCGTCTTTCTGTTTTCCCCATAATTCAGCAGATTTAAATATCACAAACACAGCATGGGAGTGGCCAGGCAGGACAGACTGGCAATATGCAAATTCAGGAGAGAGCATCATCACAGACTGCAGCAACTGGTAACCTCAGCCTTCTGCAATTTTATACATATTTAATATTTACAGTCTGAATAAGACTTTTTCCATACATAATTCTGATATATTGTGCTCACTTGCATTGGGATTGTCATTATTTTATTAGCACGTGTGAAGCTGGTGTCTTGCACTGTGACTCACTTCCCGGTTGTATCGTTGATGGGGCGTGGAGCCAGTGGGGACCGTGGTCAGAGTGTTCAGCCCCATGTGGGGGTGGAGTCAAGCTGCGGATTCGTCAGTGTAATAACCCCGCCCCTCAGGGAGGTGGGAGAGAATGCAGTGGTACTGCTGACCAACAGACGGAGTGTAACAGTCATGCCTGCGCAGGTATGTAAGCTTGCACTGATCACTGGCGCAGACATTTCAGTGTATTTAGTCCATTTCAGAACAGTACGGTTTTAACTTTTGGTCACAAATTTGTTTGGTCACAAGTTTGATCAACTTAAATATTTTGAGGTATATCAGGAGTAAGGAGTAAAGCATGATGGGGAGTGCTGTTGTAGGGCAATAATCCAAGACAGGGTGGCGTGATGCTCCAGAGTGGATTGTTTTCTTAAAACACCACATCTTGAAGTGTTTTATTTCATTTATACCGTTACAGTTTGCCAGCAGTTACGCATTTTAATTTTTTTTATTTACGAAATATATACAGTCAGGTCCATAAATATTGGGACATCGACACAATTCTAACATTTTTGGCTCTATACACCACCACAATG
>CM075003.1:6077025-6218689 GCA_037576675.1 Pangasius sanitwongsei | reverse complement strand
TTGGTTAAAATCTATCCACTGTCCACTGATGGAGTCCTGAGTACGAAGGTACTCGTGGCAACCGCAGCCCCAAAGCCACTACAGATTGTCCTCCATATAATTCTGTGTAATTTGTTAGAAAAAAAATACACCCACAACTATTATAGTACTATTATACTTTACTATAATATAGTGTAATTAGTACCATTATACTGTGGCTATTGAAAAATAATCAACATATTCTGACCAATCAGATTCGAGAATTCAACAGTGCTATAACTTTAAAATATCTTTTTCTCAGGAATATTTTCATAGCTGGCTTTATAATGCAATTATACCAGTTTAAAGCAGATGTTTGACAGGATTAGGATTATCCTTCCCTATGAGTAGTTATCATCATTGGTATACATGTCTGTATGTAGGCGAGCTGCAGCAGGATGGGGTGTGTGTGAAGCTGTGGCAGTGTGACTGCATAGATGCACTCGGGCAAAGCTGGGCTGCAGGCAGTCAGCACCAAGTCGACTGCAACAACTGCAGCTGCGCAGACGGAGTGCTCTCCTGCACCAACCTCACCTGTGCAGGAAAGAGCAGCTGCTCCTGGAGCTCGTGGTCCAGCTGGGCCTCCTGCAGTGTTACCTGTGGGGCAGGACAGAGAACCCGCTTCAGGTGAGGAGTCACAGAAGGAGAGTTTGGTGAAGTTGTGAATGGAGAATAATGAAAGAAATATAAGATGAAGGAAAGCTGTAGCCTTGCATAGATGAAAAGGTGGTGATGGACAGGGAAGGAATGGGACAGATACGGAAAATGTACTGTCGTTTCAGATCACTGATTCCCGAGACTCCAGATGCCGACTGTCAGTTTGAGGAAGTTCAACACAAGCCATGTGACCCAGGTCCCTGCCCACCGCTGTGTCTCCATGGCAACCAGTCGCTATCTGTTGGTGACACATGGTTAGAAGGGGAATGTAAACAATGGTGAGTAATAAACATCTGCCTAAATTTATACATGTAACTTGGTTTTCAGATTTCCCCAACTGTAATCTGAATTTGATATATTCTGATATGATATGATATGATTATGTTTTTGTATTCAGCACATGTATTCCTGAAGGAAAATATTGCCAGGATATTTACTGTCGAGGTAGGTACAACCTGAAAAATAAATGGATAACTTAATGTCATCTCAAAAACTTTACAACAAAATTCCCAGTTACATTGAAACCCGTAGTTCCACAATAATGACTGAAATAATAATCATGATTATTTTTGCTCAAGCTATAACTTTTGCTCAATAATGACTTCACACTTTATTTATATATTTATTATATTTTAATAGCATTTTAGAAATTCATTTCCACAATTTTCCACAATTCATCATTTTATATTAATAGAAAGCTTCTTCTTTCGCATAATACATGCAAAGCCTAAATTCCTTTAAAAAGTCACATTAATTTAGTGTTAAATTAATGTGTAAATGTTAAATATAAACACAGTTAGATTTAAAAGAAATAACTAAATGAATGTCTACCTTAGTACGTAACCTATCAGACAAGACATGAGGAACTGATTATCTATCTAAGTATACTAGTTAAAGCCCAAAGAATCCTGATGGTATTAATACTGTAAGTGCTATTTTCCCCATTATTTTGTAAATAAGAAAGCTAAGAAAGCTTTTTATCTTCTCAGTGGATGGAGGCTGGACTCCATGGTCCGTCTGGTCTGACTGTTCTGTGACGTGCGGTCGAGGAAATCAGATCCGCACTCGGGCCTGTATAAACCCTCCACCGCGAAACAATGGCACACACTGTCCCGGGCCGGAGAGAGAGACGCAGCACTGCCACGTCGCTCCCTGCCTCGGTAACAACATCTTTTTTACATGTCCTGTGCTTCTGCATGCTTCTAATATTTAAGTTCACTATTAAGAAATAGTTTTATTTCATCAGTTATCAGAAAACAATATATTTTATTTATTTAATATATATTTTTTAATTATTTAAAACTCAGACAAATAATTTCTTGCATGAAACTGAATTATATCTGAATAGCCTGTTATTATTTATTTATTGCTTGTTGTGTTTCCATATATTTCTTCCAATTTGTTAATTATTAAGATGTAGTATTATCATCTCTAACTGATTAACACCTGATATTGACTCAGTTAGTATGGTTCTCTACTCTTTATATATTTATAATCCTTCCTGCTTCCTGTTAATAAGAACACTTTTTTTTTATTTCATTTGAAACGGTGTACATTTTAATAAATAATTAAAGACACATTTCTTATGAGTGGATTAATATTTTTGGAGCCCACACTACACCTTGGCTTGATCTGGATGTTTATAAAGCTACTTCCTGACAATGACTATTGTTAAAACTGCTATATGCATTCTTGTCATATTTCATGGTGAGACAGTGACTTCTGATGCTGAGTTATATCCTGATCATGTGCTTTTGTCTCAGATGACCTGTGTCCATGGTCCAGCTGGTCTTCGTGCTCTCGGAGCTGTGGTGCGGGAGTGGTGTCCAGGCGGAGGCATTGTTTGTGTGAAGAGGCAGGTGATCATGCCTGTCCCATTTCCATAGAGACAGACAGACACAGAGAGGAGACTCGCCTGTGCTACAAGCGGCCCTGCCCAGGTGAGTTGGCACCATAGCTGACACCAGATATGGCATTAAAGCACAACCAGAACAAAATAGTTCATACTGACAATGAGATGGTCTCACATAGATACAGTATCTTAAAGATTTGTACTTCCCAAAAATACTTTATGCCCGTCTCACCCTTTACCTAAGAGCTGCTGCTGTAATCATAAAGATTGTCTTGTATACATCCCGGGGCTCATACTGAGCAACCTTTCTAAACAAGTAGTTCTGTCTGACTTTACACTTCTATACCTGCATTCTGTAATTATATATAATCCCACTACCTGGTGTCACCCAGAAGAAAATGAGTCTAGTTCCTCTCAAGGTTTCTTCTTCATGTCACCTCAGGATGGTTTTTGACACTGTCACTTCTGACTTGCTTATTAGGGGGCTAAATCTACATCCAGATCTCTGTAAAGCTGCTTAGTGGCAATGTCTATTGTTAACCCCACTACAGAAATAAAATTGAATTGAACTGAATTGAATTAAACCACAAAATTCAATCCTGCAACATTATATTGTTCACATACTGTATAATGTTTTTACTATTATGCACTTTCTGGCACTTTCTGGTAGATGCTAAATGGTATTTATTGACCCAAGCAATTAAAACATTAGTTTGTGAATCTGATTGGACAGTTTTTTGATCTAACTCCTCCATGTCGATTGGGTTAAGTTGAGAACAATAAGGAAACGTGTTCAGTGTGCTTTCAGTGAAGTGTATTTTATCCCTCTTTCTCTTTTTCGCCATCTCACAGACTGTCCCATGTCTGAGTGGAGTGAGTGGACAGTGTGTTCCTGTGTATCTCAGTGGCAGCAGCGCTATCGTGTGCCACTGACTTTGGTCACTAGCGGGCAGCACTGCACAGAGATTGAGAAGGAGAGCAGAGCCTGCAAACCTCAGGACTGCCAGGGTGAGCCTACTGCTGTGTGTGTGTGTGTGTGTGTGTCTGTGTGTGTGTTTGACTCCAAAGAAAAGTTAAGGTCACTAAAACTTTGCCCTGTTTTTTCAACATTATATCTCACCTTATTGTCCATATGGAGAGATAGATATATCTAGTGTGTAACCTTTGCTATCAGATGTATTTGTCCTTCTCCTGTGTGGTGTGTGTGTGCCTTAGAATGTATGGAACCGTTCCAGCCGGACTGTAGGTCTCCATGTGAGAAGCAGTGTGTACTGCAAGGGCAGGTGGACGCATGCGTGGGGCAGTTGGGGTGTATAGACGGCTGCTACTGCCCTCAGGTCAGCATAACCTTCTACACCTTATAATTAATCATCCCCAAGAGTCATTACATAGCCAAGCTTCCTCTTTAAATGTATAAGATTTAAAGTGCTGACCTGCAAAAAGACTGTCTTTCTCAGTCTCAGAGTTTATTAAAGGAAATACTCTAGAGATTCTCTGTATGAGTTGTATCTGTAGCATGTGTGCGTCAAATATTTTGATGTGCTTTTCTGTACTGATTGGAAAAAAAAATTACCGGAAAATCACTTATCAAGGCAGTTGTTGGAGCAGTCAGTAAACATTTGTGTGGAATGCGGTTTTTGTAGAATGCATTTATGATGAAGCAGCCACAGATATTTGTAAGTTAAAATATGTCTGTATAATTTGCCCTTTCATAAACTGAACAGGTTTTGTGGCTAGGACTTATTTTGCTGTGGTTTTGAATTTATATTGCATGGTTACATGTTCATTCATTCATTCTTTTATTCATTCATCTACAGACTGAATGTAAATAAAATATCCATGGCAAAAAAGCTCATTCGCTTGAATCAGAATTGAGTATAAGGCAATAGAAAATAAGATGGTGGACTGTGGCGTTTTCTTTCTAGTGAGAAAAAACATGAAACAAAACACTTAGAGGCAATTTAGCATAGCCAAATTGGAAGATGACAGCGCTTTTAACAATCGGAGCAAATCAAATTTACAGAAATGTAGAGATTTAGATACTAACGAATAAGCCAGAGGCAGAGGCAGTGGGGGAAAAAAATCTCCCTGAGATGACATAAGGAAAAAAACCTTGAGAGGAACCAGGGATTAAAATTCATTACAGTATATAATAGGACTGAAGGACTTGAGTCCGGGCTCCAGATGTTGTCTGTATTGACTTGGATTTGTCTCTTACTGGCATCTGAGTTACTGGCATTTGTTCTTGGGCATTGATCTCACTCAATATGGTTTTGGTTTCAACCAAGAGTTTGACAAGACTTTACTTTTGACAAGAAGTAATTCATTCTTTTAGAAAACAGCCGAATCATTGGCACAATGCAGTGGCACGAAGGCTTGGTCTTGAAAGAGATTTGATGGTTTTCTGTCTCAATCTTGAATCAGTCTTTGTATTCAACCTTGAGGGGCCTCGACCCCCTTAACACTCAGTCGTGACTTGATCTGGTTTTGGATTTGACAACAGCTCTAGTATATAGTTGTAGAAGAGTAAAGGTAAAGAGTAAAGATACTAAGTGTGTTCAAAGGATGTTCGATATGAGCATATTGTGAATAAGAGTCCTGGAATATGCATATTTCCAATCTGATAAATTTTTTTATTTGTACAGTTTTTACATGTATTTTTATGGAGTTCAACAACAGCCCTTAGACCTCGATTACAAGTCAAATTCAAGTCAACAGATTTTCAGATCTTTCCTTAGTAGAAATCAAACATATAGTGGTTAGTTTGAAAAATTTTGGAGTATTTAAATGTGAGATGTTTATCACCTCACATTTTATTACCCAGAATATGAGTTTGGTGTCAGCCAGTTATTTTTATCATGACACATAGAAAGGTAATTAGCATAAACACAAAATACTTTTCTTAAATCCGTATTCCAGAATACAGCCTGATGTTTATGCTTTTGCTTACTGGAATTAGCTTATTAAATGATCATGAAGCTTCTTCAGAACTCCATGTTCCTCTGGATGCCTGCAGGGGCTACTACAACAGAATGGGACATGTGTGCCTCCAGAACAGTGTGGCTGTGTTCACCTCATCCAGCAGGACACAGGCTCACCTGTCCCTGTCACTGTCCCACAGGGTGGGTTGCTCAATATAGGCTGCAGAACATGGTAAGACCATCCACACTCAGCTTTTACTTCACCTGTCCTTTAATTTAAAGGCTCAAGAGAGGGCGTGGAATGTTATGTTTTTGGATGTTTTCTTGTATTTCAGTTTATGCCATAATGGGTCTTTGCAGTGTGATTCTCGAGAATGCGAAGGTATAAAAAATGAAATCTATGTTAAAAAATAAGGCTCAGACTTACCATGAGTCTTAAAAGAGCAATGTTTGTTACTCACACACTTTGTTATTCTTTCAGTGTCACTCAGTGAGTGGTCAGAGTGGACCCCTTGCTCTCCGTGTGTTCCTGCCTCCTCCCTCTTCCACACTGACTCTGCCATGAGTGATGGTGGAGATGTCAGTGGAGGTCTAGGAATGCCTGAGACAGCTCTGGTGTCAGTGCAGAGGCGCTACCGAGCATGTCTGGATGTGGACTCTGGGTTACCTGTCAGTGAGAGAGAGGGGGAGTGCTCCAAGCCCCTGCAGGAGGAGAGGATATGCCCACAACCTGATGTCTGCAAAGGTGTTCATTACTCACAGTACTCATATTACTGAAACATCATGAGTGTCAGCTTAAAGGAATACGCCAGCGTTTTCCTTACAAACACATCAGCACCGTAAGTGTCATTATGGTGGACAAAAATTTCAACTGGAGATGGCATGATACCACTTTTTCATTTCCAAAAACAATTCTGATACTTAAACCTTGAGTACCAGTTCATAACCATCAATACCTATCGATCCCAAAATCTTTGCTTTAATATTATATAAACATATATATATATATATATATGTGTGTGTGTGTGTGTGTGTGTATAAACTAAAAGTATGTAGTTTTATTTTCAGTTTTCAAACACTGGATCCATACAGAAAAATGGATATTCTGGTTACGGTTTTCCAAAGGTTTTGTGTCATCCATGCAATATCAAATCCACACAACAACTTTGTTAATGCATAACTATAAATTGTTCCCTCTGAGAACTTAATCCCATGTCTGAAGGAATGAATAAATGAAAGAAGATGCCTTTGACATAAGGTTTCATGAAAACTTTAGAAATATGTGACTCATCAGATGTTACTGTGGCCAAAAAAGATTAAAAACTAGTTTTGGGACAAAATTGTTTTTTTGCGCCTGTAACCTATGCTGACCCCTAAATTAAAAAAAAGCAGTATATTTCACCAAAAATGACACTGAAATCCTATCTTCCTACAAAGATCATGTTGTTTAGGAGTCAGCGTATCCAGTAAAACCTTACTAGCTAAGTGCAATTTCTTCACACAGTGGATATCAGGTTTGATCAAGTTTTTGGATAGCATACGTGCTATAGCAAAACGAACATAAGCCTAATCAAGTCATTTTGTAATCAGATACCAGCTTTCAAAACATGTCACAGTCAGAGTGAAATCTTTAAATGCAGTTTTCTCTTTTTTTTTTTCAACTTAAAACACTAGAACACTACTGCTGATTCAGATACGTGCAAAAGTGAAACACTTTTGTTCAAGAATGTCTGTAGTTTTCACAACTATAGTATAGTATAGTAGAAAATGTCAGAATTTCACAATGTGAAAGGTTTTCCTCTTTTGAAAATTCTTTTGAAAATTCTACAGATGAAGTGGGAGAAGATTAGATTAAAAATACTAGAATATTCCTTCTATTTGTAGCCCCAATAGCAAAAACCCTATCAAGGAACCACATTGTAAAATGCTACAGTAATTTTGACAAGATTTTACACAGTCTAGTAGCATACACAGACATGATAGGGAAAAAATAACTTGACCTTATGTTAAAATTCTGTGTCAGTGAAAAATATGCTTTGCCCTATGACGGGCATTACAAAAAAAAAGACTGTCCACGCTCAAGTGTGTGACATTGATGTGTTGTGTTCTGCAGACCCATGTCAGTGGAGTGTGTGGGGGCTGTGGAGTGTGTGTCAGGAGCCATGTAGTGGAGGATTCCGCCAGCGTGAGCGAACAGCCCTGGCACCAACCCTCGGACCACAATGTACAAGACGGCAGAGCCAATCACAGAGCTGCAACACCGGCCTCTGTCCAAGTATGCACATACACACATACACAGACATGCATGCTGTACATCGTATGATAACAGGCGAAAGGATGTGTGTATGTTAATTTAATTGTGCAAATACGCTAACATACACACACAGATGTCAAACACACATAGATGTCAAACACCAAGGTTATTGTTCTGTTAAACTAAAATATGCATTATTTTACTGATTCTCTGTGTCTGCTCAACAGGCGAGCGCTGTGAAGACAGGGGGCGGGTCTATGAGGCTTCCTGTGCCAATCAGTGTCCTCGTAGCTGTGCTGACCTCTGGGAGCATGTGCAGTGTCTGCAGGGAGTCTGTCACCCAGGTCCAACCGCCACATGTCATTACAGTACAACTAACAAATTCGCATCAAATTTTTATTTCACTGATAAATAATTTAAAAAACAATTGTTACCCCATGCTGAGTCATTCTTTCCAGAACACACATCGAGACACTGCACTGTGGAAGCTTTTAAAGACGTGTTATTTTTATGTCTGTGTTAAAAATGAATTCTTGCACTTTTCCAAAATTTTAGCACATGTTAAAAAGTAAAAATAAAAACAAAAATAAAACACTGGTTAATTCTAGAGGAATGAACCAAACTGGATTACTTTGTAAGTAATAATTATAGAAACCAGAGGTAACAACATCTACACAATAAAGATTTTATTTTGTTACCCAAACTATGAACGAAGCTACAATTTATCTTCTAAATTTTTTTTACCGATGTGTGTGCAGGTTGTAGGTGTCCTGACGGTTGGTTGCTGCAGGACAGGAAGTGTGTGAGAGTGTCAGAATGTCGCTGTGGGCTTCCTACAGAGAACGGTACACTCGAGTTTACGCCTGGACGGAATGTCACAGTCGAGTGCAACACCTGGTGAGAGCATGCACATAGACATACACACAAATGGGTTTGGGTTAACATTTCAAGCGTGATATGAGGTCATATTGTATTTCACTGTGAACATGCTAGAAAACAATACTACTACAGACGATAATGGGTATAAAAGTGGGTTATAAAAGTAACCTAGCACCAAAATTTTTATTACACATTCCTGCAGCTTTGAGTTTGAAGCTAAAATGTTTAATGTTTAATGTCTGCAGTGTGTGTGTGAATGGGTCACTGGTGTGTACGGACCGGCCCTGCCCCATTTACGGAGCGTGGGGTTCCTGGAGTGAGTGCTCAGTGTCATGTGGGACAGGACAAAGGACACGAACACGTCCCTGCACATACAAACCCGGTGGCCCTAGCTGTGGAGAGACCATTCAGAGCCAAAACTGCACCATGCTTGCATGTCCAGGTCTGCAAAAATATATATAGTTACATTACACACAAAAAAGAGGTACACTGTATGTCATGAGTTCTCACCCATCCAATTAAAAAAATCCACAGACCCTCTTATGATTGCAGTAGTGTTTTTTTTTTCAGGGTAGAAAGAACACACTAAGAGCTATCTCCATGAAATAATGTATCAAAAAAGGTTGCACTTATATTCGAATATGATTTGGATAAAATGAATGGAATGGTAATGGTAATGGACATTTTGGTACTGGCTTAATAGTTGCTCTGTAGTTCCTAATACTCAGTGAAGGAACACTACAGCCTTAAATTATCACAAGCTGGATATAATTCATTAAGTCTGTAATAATTACAAGAAAAGATACAGCTCAGAGATGGAGTGGCAAGCTTCCACCCTGTGCCACCCATGTGACCCTGGATTGCAATTACATTTATTTTATGAACAAAATCCACCAATTCAAACATTAGTCACATGGGCAAATAGTATGTACTATCATATTTATTTATTAGAGCTATTTATTGAAGCCATTTCTTTCTTTCTTTTTTATTTAAAGGTAAGCAAGCTAACCATATGACATTCATTCATTGATTTATTCATCTCAAGGCCTTTTCATTATAAATTTACTTCATGAAAGATTTTACTAGGGTGTTGTATTTTAGGCTGAAGTTCTGCTCTGATTCAGTGTTGTGTGCTGTTAGCTGACTGTGTGCTGAGTGAGTGGTCCTCCTGGAGTGAGTGCAGCGCCTCCTGTGGTGGAGGAGTGTCAGTGCGCAGGAAGACTATTCTACAGAAGTCTGAGCCTGGAGGAGTGGCCTGCTTGACTCCTATTGAGCAGCACACTGCCTGCAACACCAACAGCTGCCTGCCTGGTGAGAAGAATGGGCATACAATTATTCTCTCTTATATACACTGATGCACAGACACACACAGACACACACACAGACATACGCACATCATCATCATCATCATCATCATCATCATCCCATGTTCCCTTTACTTTGAATAGTGCAACCAACCTGGTTATTGAATTGTTCAGTAATTACTTTATTTATTCATTCATTCATCTTTATGAGGAACTTCAATTACAAGTTTTCAGTACGTTCACCACAACTACACACACACACACACACACACACACACACACACACACAGAAACCTTGAAAATGAGATTCTAACAATTGTAGATGCTTATGTTTATGCTTATATTGCTCCTGAGCTGCAGTGGCCATAAAAACCAGCGTTACTCATATTTATAATGGGCCTGCTGCATTTTTATGGAAGCTTGCATCACCGGCTATTCTAGTAGATTACAAGATTTCTTCTTAAAGGTAAATCATGGAGTTCAGGTTAAAATTGTGTTGCCAGCTTTTTAAAAAAAAATCAAAGACACTACATTCTTCCAACATTCTTCATTCCTGAGCAGATTAAATGCTAATTATAATAGTATTAGAATGTGAAAAGATTCCTGAGCAGATCTAAGTAGTAATGGGCTATCTTTTTTTTTTTGTTACAATTATGGGTCAGCCTTTGATAACCCTATCTGCCTGTGTGTTTGACCTTTCTGACTGTAGAAAAGCCCCAGTAAAGTGACTTTCACTATCTCTCTCATACCTTCGAGAAATTAGGTCTTCAGCTACTGTCATCTTCATAAATTGTAGTGTTGGGAGTCTAACAGACCATGATTTGACAAGCCAATTTTAAAGCTGTAAGATAAAAAATGAATGTTTTCTCAAGAGTAATGGGGGAGTACTGCTGGTGCGATATTCATAACAGTGACTCAGCACAAGCTTTAAACTTAAATCTTTAGCTTTCATTAGAAAAATAAAATTATATCTGTCAATTTTCTTATCTAAATAAGATAGCCAGTGGGTAATCCCAGTGAGAAGTTTTTAAGAGCATAATTTGTCTTAATAATGTTTTTTTTTCTTCTTTTTGCCCACTCTCTTCTCTTTGCCATGTGTTAGAGTGTCCTCCAGGTCAGGTTTTCAGTCTATGTGCAGGTTCGTGCCCATTTTCCTGCCAGGATCTGTGGCCTGAGAGCCAGTGTGTGCCGGGACCCTGCAACCCTGGCTGCTCCTGCCCCCCTAACATGGTGAGAACAGCCTTGTACTAAAAATAAATGCAAAAAAACCCAGCTTTTTATACAACACAAATGTAGATAGAACAGCTCTATACTTGTCCCAAATGGGTTGGAACAGCCTTATACTCAACTTAAATGCCTTAGAACAGCTTTATACTCAACTCAAATGTAATGTAATAGCTTTATACTAATCCCAAAATCCTTGGAACAGCTTTATTGTCAACCCACATACATTGGAACAGCTTTATACACAGCACAGATGTATAGGAATAGCATTGTACTGAACCCAAATGCCTTGAAACAGCTCTATACTAAATCTGAATGCCTTGGAACTGCACTAGACTCCACCCAAATTCTTTGTAACAGCTTTATGCTTAACCTGAATGCCTTGGAACAGCTCTATACTCATCCCAAATGCAATGGAACAGCTTCATGCTCAACCAGAATGCCTGAGAAGAGTCCTGTACTCAACCAAAATGCCTTGGAACAGCTTTATACTAAACCTGAATGCCATGGAACTGCAATATACTTAAATCAAATGCCTTGTAACAGCTGTATATTTGGAATATGCCTCTTGTAACGTCTCTTGGACGGCTTATTACTAAACCCAAGTTCCTAAGCTCTATACCAAACCTGAATACCTTGGAACAGCTCTACACTCATGCCAAATGCAATGGAACAGCTGTATGCTCAACCAAAATACTTCAGAAAAGTTCTACACTCAATCAGAATGCCTCAGAATTGCTTTACACTCAGCCCAAATGCCTTGGAAGAGCTTTATACTCTACCTAAATGCCTTGTAACACCTTATTGCCCCAATGCAACACCTCAACACTCAACCCCATTGCTTAAGAATAGCTTTATACACTAGCTCAATGCTTTGTTACTCAAACCAAATACTTAAAAACAGCTATATACTCAACCAAAACACCTGAGAAGTCATATTTGCAGCCCAAAACTCAACTCCTATCTTTCTACCAGCTTACAGTTTCAAAGCCCTTTTTATTCTCATTTAGTTCCACAATCCAGAAACTTCAAAATGTATTTCATAAAAAAATATGATATCTTTTCAACAATATGAGTATAAACAGACGCCCACCGAACCACAGATAAATACAGAAATGCTACTTATACTCCCACAGCCTTGTTTTAAGATAAACATACTGTAGTAGAAACACATTACAGTGCAAATAACTGTTCTTCTTTGCTCCCAGGTTATGCTTAATGGATCATGCATGCCCTACTCTGAGTGCCCTTGTTCCCCACTGTCTCTGCCACTGGGATTGGCCAATGTCACACTGGACCCCCTGCAGGAAGAGTTTCCCCCTGGAACCATTATACCACATCTCTGCAATGCCTGGTAATGATTCTTACTCAGCCACCCTCCCTTGTTTTCATTTATTTTCCCACTGGGATGGAGAATATTTCTGAGAGCTTATCGATTGTGAATATGTGTGATATGTCATGTGGGTGCTATGAGGACTTTGGGGGAGATGGGGTGAAAATGTATATAGACTTTATATCAGATCGCAAATGATTTTTGCACCCACACATTGAGCTAGGTTATGGCAGGCTTGATCGAAAGGCATATGGTTGCAGCATAAAATGATTGCCTCTCTCATTCAACAGTCTGGTGATTAGAGTGGTTGTTTTGGCATAATGGATTTGTTGGGGGAATTGGCCATTATACTGTAGCACACAAACAAAACAACTGCACTGGTAGATTGATGTGTGTGTCTAATTCTGCTTTTTGTGTGTGCCCTCTTCCATTTGTGCATAAAGTGTGTGTGAAAATGGAGTATTCAACTGTACGGAGGAGTCATGTAATGGTGAGTGTCCTTAGCTTGTCTCTTTGCTGCATTTTACTCTGATAGCTAGGCAGAAAGCTCCAATGCCTGTTAACACAGTAGCACCTGCTTAGTGAAGAAAATCACTGTAAAGTGTGTCCTTGCATATTAGGGATGTAACTGAATACAAATACATTCAGAATGAACAGATAATGTGTTGTAAACAGACATAAACACAGATACGAATAGGGGGCGCAATATTAATTTTTTTAGAAAGCTTGCCGGAAAGATTCACAGGGCATATGTTTGAGACTAGAGGTGATATCCCATTTGATTCAACAAAAAGTCACATGACCAGGAGGTTTTTACTTTCATGCAGACATTAGCAAGCTGTCAAATATGAAGCTTGCAGCACAAACAAACACCATGTTCATTTATAGAATTCATTCATCCTTAGTAACTGCCTGGTCAGGGTCACATATATATATATATATATATATATATATAAATTAGGCTACTCATTTATATATATTTTGGGAAACAAAACTAAATAATTTGTTAGACAGTATCACAGGCAAATACAAACAAATATAATAACTGCATGAGGGTTTTTTAAAAAACAGTCTAGCGCACATCTGTACTTGAGAATAGTGAACTCAAGTGATTTAGTTGAGGAATTGTCAGAATTAATATGCTGATAGTGCAGCGTTTTCCAGCGATTCCGGGGGCATAGTGGTAGGGTTCATATTTAATTAAAAAAAAAAAAAATTCCAGTTTAAGCCACGCTCACTTCTGGTTTGAATCTGGATACAGATATGGATGTTTGGAGCACTAAAGAAATACAGATACAGATAATGTTCTGGCTTTATGGTACAAATACAGATAATGGTATATGTTTTATGGTACATATCCCCTGGTACATAAGCTATGGCACTGCTGTCATTCAAAAGCCTGTGTTTTCACAGTCAAAATCACCGCCTTGCTGGCTGCAGTGATTTCTGAGTGGCATTTAAATGTCTTGATATATAATTATTGAGAATGTCTGCAACCATACAATCACATTACCAAGTGACAGACAGCCATTGATTTCCTGTGACATGGAGCAATTATTCTGATTTTGGAGACATTTTACTTGAGGTTTTCTCAATTTTGTGCAAATAGACTATGATAGGGTAAATTAGATTAGTGTCAGTAAATTCCTCACACGAATCTTATTGCGCCTCTACTCACACAAAATTAATTAAGTCCGGGGTGTAGTTTCCATTCAACAGGGCTTGGCATGCAGAAACTGAGAAAAGAATGCAGCTTAATCTTTTCCTTTTTCTCATTTTTTAACAGTATTAAAAACATTTAATCAAAAGTAACATGATGATGTGCAGTTATAGAGTAGAGTGTGTATAAAAGCAACAACAGCAGTTTTCTACAAACAGAGTGGAGAAACACAAGCAACTTCTCGCTTGCTAGTGTGAAGGCTCAAAATTGCTTTACAGAATATCAACAGCACATAGTTGTAAGTATACAGGTTATGCTGATGCATGTGTGTCTGTTTTAGTGGACTGTGAATGGAGCAGCTGGTCCGAGTGGAGTTTGTGTTCAGTGTCATGTGGCTCTGGAGTGCAGAGTTCTAGTCGCTCTGTAGTGCAGCCCAGGCAGTATGGAGGACGTGAGTGTGAAGGCCCCAGTCACAGGAGCAGAGTGTGTACAGGGCCTGACTGTGGTAAGAATCTTAACACCACGTTGAGAGCAGTCATGTAAGACTCTATGGTTAGGGTTGGAGTATTGTAGGGTTAGGCGATGTATGTCTTGTCTGTGCTGCAACTATATTTTAATTATACAACTGTGTGTGTGGGACTGTTTATTAAGATGTCTTTCTTTTGCTGTAGCGTGTCCAGAGGGAGAGCGTTGGAGACGGAGCACGTCTGAGTCAGAGAGCGTGTGTGACAGAGGGTGTGTGGACATGTACAGCCCTGAACCGCTGAACTGCACTGAAGTGAGCAGGCTCTCTGAAGGCTGCGTGTGTGAGGATGGGCGCTATCGTGACGCAGAGGGCCAGTGTGTGATTCCTGCTCTCTGTCAGTGCGAGGGGGAGGACGGCATACTGCGAGAGGTGTATACACAAACATACACTCTCTTTAAAATGTTGCCAGGTTTGACTATCTCTAGGCAAACCAAAACAAATGCTTATACACTCACACACATTAGCAAACATGCATGGCATAGTCTTACAGCTGGTGGTTTAGATCCATCATTCACGCCCCCAAACAGTCATACACCCCAGAGCAATGCATAGACCCATCCATCAAGAAAACTACAGCTTTCTTTATATGCTATAATTGTATTATTAGTTACTTTGTATATATATCCTTCAAGCGGTCTCATTATTGGACCTGATGGATAACTCTTGAGTGCATCTATTATAATTACATTTATTAATAATTCATAAAATCTCAATCCCAGAACAGAAATATCCAGTATGTTTTATGGGTAGGACATAATTAAACCAGAAATATATTTTAAAACTTCTGTATTACTCTGTATATAATGTGGTGTGTGTGTGTGTGTGTATGTGTGTGTGTATTCCAGCCTGGCTCTGAGTGGGAAGAAGCATGCCAAACTTGTCGCTGTGTAAATGGCCTAAAGCAGTGTAAAGCCAGCTGCCCTCCACTTCTGTGTGACGAGGTGAGAAATCCACAGGGCTCGCTACAGATAATTATTCACCTGTAACATCCTCCAGGTTGATTTATTAGAAAACTTTTTTTAGATTCTCCTCTACACAACTTTCTTTTTTTGTTAGTGGCATACTGTGCAGCTTTGCACCATCCAAAAAAATGCAACAATTGTAAACCATACTGTAGGTATTGCATCAGAAAGTGTCCTGAGTGTGAAAGGAGTCCCTGGAGAGCAGCAGATGCTGCTGGTTAGAGTGATTCACTGTCCAGGCTACTGCTCTGGTCACACAGTGGATCCCAGATGGCAAATCTGCTGTCACCCCCCACACCACATTCAGAAAGGAAGCACATGTCCTGCTCTCCCCAGGGCTCAACACCTCCGCTGTGCTGCTCTAAACATGTACTCACAGCTTGAACACAAACGAAAATCTTTAGTTTGTATTACAAATAATTCAGGGGTTAAACATTCCTAGCATTAGGATCTTTTTTTTTTAAACTTATGTACAACATTGAAACCTTAACAAAAGAAACACTTATTAAGAATTCCTAATCTTTTCTTAACGACTTAATGTTAACTAATTAAAAAATGCCCTGAAATATTATTCCTGTTGAGAAAAAGTGATGTAAAATTACAAATCCTGGATAATATCGTGTATCTGCTGTAAACTGTTAATAAACTGATCACCAAAGGGGGGTGTTGTTACAGATGAGGGCATTTTAAATGAATGTATTTTGACAGTAATTGCTTGATATGCGAGCAGACTGCATGCTAAACTGCTAAACGTTGCCATACCAAAAAAAAAAAGAAGAAAATGAAATTGTCACCGATTTTGTATATTAAAAGCAAAAACCCAAATAACTAGGCTCTTTGTGACAAATGCTAGTCTAAGCATGGCACATCATGGATCAGTTAGAGGGTAGTACTTAATTTTATTTACATTTAAGGAGAAGATTTATTTAAGCAGCCCTCTTGCATAGCAGAGTATGAAAAAAAAAAAAAGGAATGTTTTTCGTGAATATGGTCCTTAACAAACTTCCCAAAATTCCCAAAAAAGTATTGGTGCATTTATTCTTTCTTTTTAACTATGTGCTACTTAATATTGCTTGAATTTTGCTGCGTTCCCATTTGAGTCTCTAAATAATCCTGTCATTAAATTTTAAATATTTTTGTGGACCTTTAACCTCACCCCTCCTCTCACATATACACTACTCCCAAAGGCAGAGCCGTAACAGGGTGCAATGGGAGTTGGAGTGTTACGGCTGTCGCTGCCTGATGGCTCATCCTGCTGCTGTGGTCCATCTCTGGAGAAATGAATCACAAATAAGTGTGTGTTATTCTGAGTTTCTCTTTGCTGACTCTGCCCCTTTGCTCTGTTTATCCCCTTTGCTGTGCCCAGGGTGAAGTCAAAGTGCTGGAGGATGGACAGTGTTGCCCTGTCTGCAGGAAAGTGTACACAGGTAGGAATGGCAAAAGCCTTACATCAACTTAGACATACACTGCTATTAGTGCTACTGTCTGGCCTCAGTGGAATTGCTGTGCTTTGTCAGCGATTCCTGAGGATCCATGTGCAATGGATGAGAAGTTTGTTGCACACTATTAAGTCTGGTGTATGTGTGCATAAAGGATTGTCAGACTTCATCTGCTGTTCTCTGGATTTGAACTGGAATGAATTGGACGACTCAACAGAAAAGTTTTAAGCACCAGAAATGTACTTTTTACAAAGGATGTCCTCATCTCGTCAGCAGATTTTTTTTTTTTCTTCTGAAAACTAGCTATCGCAATCCTACAATACGGACACTGATGTAAGGTTCACACAAAAAAGAAAAATGACACTCATTACTGCCCTGAACCGTTCTTAGCAGGAGTTAACTACCCCCACCAGCATCGGAATATGCTCAGTATTCAATCAAGTATCGAAAACCTTTAATCAGACTGACATTTCTATACCTCTTACTTTCTGTTTCGTGTTTTCTCTCTCTTCTCTGCCTGTAGATGATCCGCTCTCTCAGTGTCACCGCCACACTGAGATCAGGAACATCACCAAGGGCGATTGCCGCCTAGACAATGTGGAGGTCAGCTTCTGCAGGGGGCGCTGTTTGTCCGGAACGGATGTCATTCTAGAGGTAAAAAAAAAAACAACACTCTGCTATGCAAATAACTGATCTGTTACTGGTAGTGTCTAACTGACATGTCAGTAGCAGAAACTGTAGTATCGTTTACTACAGTGTTTCTCAAACTAGTCCAGGGATGCCAGATGGTCCACATTTTCAATCTCTTTCAGCTCCTAACACACCTGAACCAGGTGTTTGGTGCATCCTGCACTGCAAAAAAATGACATCATGTCAAGTGGAAATACCTTAACTATAAATCAAATCTATATCAAATGTATCTAGTATTTCAGTAAACCATAAGATTATTATATCTTAAACCATATAAGATTATTATATCTATTTCAAGCAATATGTACTCATTTCAAGCTTGAAGTAGTCTTGTTCTATTGGCAGATAATTATACTTATATTTGGTTTATTGTAATCTTATAATAAGAAATACTAGATAGATTTGACTATATATTTGTGATTACTTGGTTTTGGTGTAAAAGAGCATATTATGGACCGTTCTGGGAAACACTAGTGTACTACCGTGTACAGTAATGATCGTAGAAGGCACCATGTAGAGTTTATTAGGTAATGCATTTGTGTTGGTAAACCTATGGGATGTTAAACAGGGCCTGATGAGAAATAAACTCAAGATATCAAATCCTATAGGCTCAAAATAAAACCAAGGCTTGCAAACTATGCCACTGCATGTCAGTCATAGTCTTATTACTGTGATTACTGTCATTCCTCTAGTAAACCTAATAAAACCTGACTTCATTTTTGAAGGAACCATGAGAGGATTGCAGCAATTAATATTTTACTCTATACTTTAAGATGTATATCATTTCAACCAATGTTGAAAAATGTTGCGAGATGCCAGGTTTCACAGATTTTTGTCCTAAATCATCCATGAGTCATCTAATCTAATCTAATCTAATCTAATCTAATGATACTGACTCTCTTAACCTGGGTTTTTGTATAACCTCTATTGACTTCAAAAAAAAAAAAAATAGTGAAAGGCAGTTCAGCTGACCTGTCAGTGGTAATGCATAATGTAAAAATAGTCAGTACACCCTAACTCTACAGAATATTTATATTCATATTTACGATTTCAAAATAGGGGTAGTCACGACTAGACTATGAGTAGACTGCTGTGATGCAGAAGTTGATTATTTTTCAATAACAACACATCCCAAAGTGCTTTATTTCTCGTATATCACAGCAATGCTAACAATCCTATTTATTAAAGAACGACACATTGTATTTCTTATCCATCATTATGTTTACTACTGTGGAATATCTGATACAAGTTATTTCCTGTTATTACTTGCAATACCAGTAATTCCTTCACTAGGTTCTCTTTCTTGTGGCGACAAAAAATTGAAGCTTGTCATGTTATCAGGTAAGTATAAAACACTTAGCCCACAGTCCTGAAGACTTTCCTGTAGATAGATAGGTGGATAGATCATTTTATTGATCCCAGAAAGAAATTCAAATAGAGCAATTCACTGTAGAGGAAACTTTAAAGTTACGGCTTCACCTCTGACTGTTACAAAGAGTTAACAGTGGAGACTCCTTCCATAAATGCTAAATAAGCATCTCCTTACAGAAAACTTCACCATATCAACAATTACTCATGTTTTTCCATTTATTTTACCATTTATGTTGAGCTTCTGCCAGACAAGTCCTCATGTGAGTTGTTACTACAGAAATTATAATGTATTGGAATGATACGCTAATATAAACCTATAAACCTAATATAAACCACAAATAACCATTGGGATAGTGTATCATAGTAAAGCCAGACTACTTTACTAAGAAGAGCTAAAGCAACTGGAAGGCTATAATATTATATTAGGATAATTGGATAATTTTTTTTTTTTTTTTACCACATAGTGACTAGAGCCAATAAAGTCAGTGGGACACCTGGTCTAAAATCAGCTGTCCCTCTGAGGGATGCTTTGTGAATACAGACCTAGATCTCAATGTGTGCATGTGTGGGATCAAAAATCAACACTGACTCACATCATAAATCTGATTTGTCATTGCAAGGTTTCTTCGAGCCAACCATCTAAACTGGGTGATTCTATCTTTGTGTCTCTGTTTGCCGTGAAACTGCTGTTAAAAATATGTTTCAGCTCGGAAAGTCTCTCAGGTTACCATGGAGACGGGAAGCAGAGCACTTGCAGCCATATAGATCTCTTGTTTGTTAGTTTTAACACCAAAAGCACATCTTGTTCCCCTGTTTTTCGCCATTCATACTCCTCCCAGGACTTTCAATTGAATCCCTGTCCCAGTGTGCCTGAAAACGTACAGTAACTCATCCTGAGCATTACTATAAATTACACCACCCTCTTTGTCATACAGAGAGCAGTTCACTCTTAGGGAAGTAAATGTGCCATGAATCTAATATTTGGATTGTTGATGATGGTGGTTTTGCCCTTTCATCTTTCTTTCTTCCACCTCCGTCCCTCATGTCATCGCTCTGTCATTTCCAGTGCTTTATCTCTCTGCCTTTTGTGCTCTTCTTTACTTTTCTCCTCCTGTTTATCTTCAGTCTGCTCTTGTCTCCACCTCTCACCTTTACATGCTATCCTTTCTTCTTTTTTTATTGCATTTATCTGTCTTTGATTCACTTTCCCTCTGTGTGTGTGTGTGCACCAGGAGCCGTACCTACAAGCCGTGTGTGACTGCTGCAGTTACAGGCTGGACCCCCAGACTCCTGTGCGCTTCCTCAGCCTACACTGTTCTAGTGGTGAAAGCGAGCCCGTGGTGCTGCCCGTCATACAGAGTTGCGAGTGTACCAGCTGTCAGGGTGGGTACATGCACAGTGTGACCACACAGCCATGGCGTAAACAACTACGTGCAGGAAAATACTCACCCAAGTGATGGTATGAGAACTAGCTCAACTGACTAGGTTCATTCTCGGAGATATGACAGAGATATGAAGAGACAGACTTTCTATAGAAACAGAGTTTGCACGAGATGCTTGAAATGTTTAAAGCTTTTGAAACATTTCTAATAGTGGAAAACCTCAAAATGTTTGTTGAAAACTTCTTAATTAGTGCTTGAATTAAAGAAAAGGCATTTCAAACTTACTCATATACCATATATATTTGTTGTTGTTCCTCTTTTCAGCTGCTCCTGTACCGCAGATCATTGGTCCGCGTATTTGATTTGGCACAGTCCGATGCTTTGTATGACATACTTTGGTGAACATTTGCTGTGTAGTCCTTGAAAGCAAAAAATTGTGATTGTACAAAACCTCCAAATTCATAATTTCATTTTCAGGAGTCTATATGGTGTGAACCCTATAAAAATATTCTGTAAAAGGTGTGATCTCTGCCTCACATTCCACTTATCTCATTTTTCTGACACTTTTATCCAAAGCAACTCGCAGTTAAGGTCCTTTACTAAATTCTTTACCACTGAACTATCACTGCCCTTTCAGCTCCCACCAAAAATATCTTCTCAGAAGAAAAACTCTGGTCAGTGAAGCATGCCACGAAAGATGTGGACCAGTAATAGCCAACCAATTAGGACAAGAAGACATCTCTATTTGTCTGTCAATCGTGCTATCTGTCAAATCAGAAAGCTTTGTCATCTTGCTTTGGCATTCGGGAGTTTTAAAACATCTAGCTTCAACTAACTTCCATCAAGATCACTGACTTTTCCTTCTTATTTTGTCTTGAGCAACAAAAAGGAAGAAAAGATTATCCATGCCATATTTACTGGGGTGCAGCAGTGGACAAATTCAACAAGTCACTGGTGAACGTTTCAGCTATGAGCTGCAGTGTTCTCTCCCCACATCACATGTGAAAGATATTATTGGAGTCTAGCAAATGTCTTTATTTCATCTCAATACATTTAACCTTGAGGTATGGAGCTTGCAGGAAAGTTATATGAAGGCTTTGTGCTTGACTTTATAGTTATCAGTATTTCCACATACGTGCGTGTTCCTGATTCTGAAACATCAACTGTCTGTCATCCGTGCATGCTAATTAATCTGCCTAGTCAAAGTTGTTATTTTGTCAGCCAGATAGTGCCTTGGTCGATGTATGTAGTGCAGCAGGTGGTAGGGATTGGAATGAGTACTGTTGAGTAATAATAGTCCTTGAGGAATGAGTAATGCTAGTTGCAGCGTCAATGTGTGTCACGTCACCCTGAAATCATTGAGTTTAAACATACTATATACCAAATGAAAAAATTTGCAAAACTCTATAAAGAATAAGCTTTTTTTCTGGTTGGTGGAAATACTTGCACCCTTGGCAGCTAAGAATAAAAAACTAATAACCTAAAAACCTAAAAGCCCTTCTTATGGGTGCCCGGGCTAGTGATTTGTTCTGCCTTTACCTTATATGACCTGCCCTGTATTTGCTGTAATTAACGCCTGCTGACTGTGTAACTGTCACAAAGCTGACTCAGCAAAAGCACATCACACTGAATGTGCTATAGTCATTTAAACCCTCAAAATAACCACACTTCAGATTTCATATCAGCAGTTGCTAGTGTTACACCAAATCTGTAGCTCTGCTGTATCCAGGATATTCATTCTCTGTTGTCGTGACAACCTCTCCCCCCTCTCTCCATTTACCGTCCTGGCTCTTTGCAGAAACTGTACTACTCTCATCACGATGCATGTTTCGAACATGCGTAATTGTATCAGGGTTTCTCCCTCCCTTCCAGCAATTACACATTAGGCCATTCATCAATGCGCCTGATTGTGCTGGCTAATTGAATAGCCGGGCAGTTGCTCAGTGGCTTATATTTGTCACTGTATGGTGTTACCTTAGTTACCTTATGGTGTTAGTGAGAGCCTTGCTGTGTTTCTCGAAACAGGACTGAAAATGAAATAAGCTGTGATATATATATATATATATATATATAGGGCCATAAGTTTTTGGACAGGGACACAATTTTCATAATTTTGCCTCTGTACACCACCACAGTGGATTTGAAATCAAGCAAGCACGATGTGATTGAAGTGTAGACTTTCAGCTTTCATTCAAGGCAGCCATTATTTTACAGAGTCCTTTCATTCTGACCGGATCAAAAGTACTTGGACAAAATAACATTATCATGAATATTAGGATTATTTTTAATACTTGGATGCAAATCCTCTGCAGTCAATGACAGCCTGAAGTCTGGAACCCATGGACATCACCAAATGCTGAGTTTCCTCCCTTGAGATGCTATTCCAGGCCTTTACTGAAGCCGCCTTCAGTTGTTGCTTATTTGTGGTCCTTTCTGCCTTCAGTTATGTCTTCTGTAAGTGAAAAGTATGCTCAGTTAGGTTGAGGTCGGTGACTGACTCGGACATTTAAGAACATTCCATTTCTTTGCCTTAAGAAGTCCTTGGGTTGCTTTTATAGTATGTTTTGGGTCATTCCCCATCTCTACTGTGTTCTTTCTGTTCTTGAGTGTTACCGGTGGTTCACATCTTGAGGTAAACTGTCTGTATTTACATTCATGAAGGCGTCTCTTGATTGTAGACTTTGTCAATGATACACCGATGGCCTCCAGAGTTTTTCTGACTTGACCAAATGTTGTGAAGGGGTTTTTCTTCACCAAGGAAAGAATTCTGTGATCATCCACTTTAGTTGTCTTCCGTGGTCTTCCAGGCCTTTTGGTGTTGCTGAGCTCACCAGAGCACTCCTTCTTTTTAACAATGTACCAAATTGTTGATTTGGCTACTCCTAAAGTTTCTGCTATCTCTCTGATAGGTCTGTTTTGTTTTTTCGAATATATAGAGCGAGAACGAGCTAAACAATGTCACTTCACTGATCCAGCACAGAAATCCGGTTACAAAAAGAGTGTATTAAAGAGTGTAGTAACCACAGAAATCCGGTTACAAAAAGAGTGTATTAAAGAGTGTAGTAACCTGATTTCTGTGCTGGATCAGTGAAGTAACATTGTTTAGCTCGCTCTTGCTATTATACACAAACAGCAGGTGTTACTCGACTTAACTTTTGGCTGCTGCTGATTTAATGTTCCTTGTTCTTATTTTCTCACAGGAGGAGATCTGGCCAAACGTTAAACACTTTTGGAGGAACTGACAGCTTGGGAGAAGAAAGAAGTAAAATCTCTTGAACACCTCCAGTATATTTTTAAGTAGCTTGTAGTCATTATATGACTGAATACTTTTTGTAGAGTACTTTCTGAAGCTCTCAGACAACTGTACAGGTTTTAAATTATGGCTTTTATGTCTTAATGTCTTTTATGTTTTTTTAGTCTCTCTCACACACACACACACACACACACACTACATTACATACACATTACATTACATAAATATTATTTTGTACCTGATATTAAGTGCCACAGCCAAACCTCATGCTCTCAGCACTCTGCTTTATGACCAAAGATATTTCTGTTCATCTGAAACAATAAGTAATTTAAAATGTGTAATTCTTTTTACTTTTTTTCATTTTCATTATAGGATATCTATTTAAAAAAAACTATGTACCATGCATTTATACATAATTAGTCATAAACCTAAGGCATTATTAATAATAAAAAAGGAAGAAAAAAATAATTGTGGGAATTGTGGTGGTGGTGGTGGTGGTGGTAGTGGTGGTGTGTGTGGGCGTGTGTGTGTGTTTTAAACTTCACAGAAAGATACTATGTCCACTGGAAGTGCTACTCATAGTGTAACTGCACGTTTATAAATTCTCCCAACTAAATATAACTAGCATTATGATATCCATACATCCGTTCACCCTTCTGTCTGCTGCATGACTCACTGTAACAGCTGGAGTCAGATACATACATCGATAATGACCGCAGATCTTTTAAAGCACCAGACGTAACAAGCTTGTTAGAGGAGAAAATCTTTGAGTGGTTTAACATTACAGCTGTGGCCTTTTCAGGAAATGCAAACACACCAAGTATTACATTTCAATTCCAAAGGAGAAATCTTCATTTTTGATGTATCATATGCTTTGGGCTTATTCTTAGAAGAGTCATATATTTCTAAAGTGATAAAACTTTAATTACTGCCATTAAAAAAAAGCGCCATTTAAAAGTTGGCTCATCGTTCTAGTTTCTGGCAGTCTTGGACATGAGCACAGACTTGTGAAAGATTTCACAAGGCAAAGGCCCAACGAATGTAGTTTCAAAAGTAGATTATTTTCTGCCATTATATGAAACATGCTTATGGAATTTTTTTTTATATATATAGTTGTTTATATTGCAACAACTATAATGGATTAAGTAAGGAATTAAATATGATGGGGCATGCTGTTATAAGGAAATAATCAACAGTGCCTGTCCAAAAATGCCAACCATTAGCTTTTTTTTTAAAAATTTATTAAAGAATGACAGTTTTTATCCGTTAATGTTTACAGTTAATGTTGTGGAACATCCATCGAACAAGTTATTTACAAGTTTACAGTTCCCTCTCTCGCCTCATTTTTTTCTCTCTCTTCAAGTTAAGAAGATATCTCAATCTGTTACCAAAAAATTTTTTTTAAAAAAGTGAAGACAGTGTTGGAAAATTTAAAGTTACAGCTTTACCTCTGACTGTTACAAAGCACTGACACTGAAGACTCCTTCCATAAATGCTAAATAAATGTTTCCTCACAGAAAACTTCATCATATCAGTGATGATGTGTTTTTCTTTGTTAAACAAAATGTTTGTAATTCACTTATTATTACATTAGGCTTAGATTATAGATTGGAGCGTCCGCCATGTAAGTACAGTGAATTAGCTGTTACTATAGAAAAGATAATGTATTGGCGTACATTGATTAAAAACCTGTCATTTGAATTACGCTGGCACTACTGTCAGAAAATCAATAGAAACACTGTTATAGAAAATCAAAAACATTTCAATCACTTCAGTCAACGCAACACCTTCTGACCAATCAGATTTGAGAAGTCAAGAAGTATTAGTATTGTCCATACCATTTTGGACATTTTAGACAAAAACTTTCCTGACAATAGTTTTTTTCTGTATGTGCAATCAAATTAAATATAAAAAGGGCGTGTACAATACTAAAGTGTATATGTATAATGTCTGTATGTGTGTGTGTGTGTGTGCAACAGTGTAGCTCTTCTTATGACCTCTTTGTTGCTGTAGGTGTACTGTATATATTTCATCAGAGAAATTGGTGTGTGTGTGTGTGTGTGTGTGTGTGTGTGTGTGTGCACACGCAACAGTGTAGCTCTTCTTATGACCTCTTTGTTGCTGTAGGTATACTGTGTATATTTCGGCATAGAGAATGGAGTGTGTGTGTGTGTGTGTGTACAATAGTGCAGTTCTCATGAATTCTTTCTTTGTAGTTTGTATGTGTACTGTGTATATTTTGTCACAGAGATTGGTGAGGAGTGTGTGTGTGTGTGTGTGTGAAAGAGAGAGAGAGGGAGAGAGAGAGAGAGACTGGAGAGTGAGTTTGTGGATAGAGGAGGAGGAGGGTGTAACACTGGGAAGCTGGAAGATCTCACCGGTGGCTCTCCTGCCTAAATAAGGGAGTGAGGAGGGAGAAGGGCACAGAGCTCCCCCTAGCGGAAACACCAGATAAAACCCTGAATCCCCTGACCTGGGAAATTCTAGAAGGGTTTTTTTTTTTTAATTTTATTTTATTTTATTTATTTATTTTTAAATTAAACCACACTATCACGAGCGAACCTGCAAAACCAAGAGACAAATAAGCTGTATACAGAAATGCAGTTAAAATCATTTAACTGGTGAGCTTATTGCGCTTTTGTCTAGGCTCTGTCCCAAATAAATAGTAGCCTATCTCAGAACACTCGACGTGTACGGCTTTGTCCCAAAGCGCATCGTACAACACTAAAAGTGTAAGATAACAGGATTGGTGCGCATTTTTGCCAGCACAGGATCACTGAGAGGGTTTGGGACACAGCCCGCCTCTCAGTGTTTGGGTAGGGAAACCCCACGTCCACGCCACGGTGACGTAGCAGCTACAGTGTGTGTGGCGGTGAAAACCCTACAGCTGCCTCCATCAACCAAACAAAGCACCTTTTAAGTCCGTCACGTACACATACTCACTCACTCACTCTCTCTCTCTCACACACACACACATACAGACCAGTGCAGCCGGGAGCGAGGTGAGGCGGCATGCTTTGTGTCAACTCTTCTGTTTTTAAGCTCATACTGAAATAGGCTTCATTATAGTTCACTATTGTGTCGCGCTTTCTTTATTATCAGTAATATCAGTAAGAGATCAGCAAGAGGTACGGCTGCATTAACAATAATCTCCACCTGCTGATGAACAATCATGTAAATAATCCTAATTTCAATTGATTTTGACAGCAGAATCCACCCTTAATCAATCCTATATAGCCTAATTGTTGTGCGTATTATTTGTTCCTGGTTAGTGTTGCATGGGGAACACATTTAAAGGACCATCCTGCACCAGGTTGTAGTTGTAGCAGTATGTGATCAGTGTTGGAGGAATTGCAGGATGCTGATCTGGCGCTTTTGGTGCGCTTTTGGTGTGATGTTTTGTAGCAGAGCAGAAGGGGTTAAGGAGGTGTCGCCGCAGCCGCAGCCGCCGCCGCCGGTGTGAGCTCCAGCGCGCACTCAAACCTCTCCAACCCCACTGACGCTCCACACGCGTTACCGCCAGGGTGGTGGATTCAACACAAGAAAGCGCTCAAAGAGGGAAAGATAAAAAAAAAATTAAAAAAAAAAAAAATTAAAAAAAACCTTCCAACTTGGAATTGTGGCAACATGAGTTTTGTTTGAGCGCTCATCCCGAGAGTTGTGCCTCCGATCCTAAATGTCACGAAGTAAGCGCGCTTGCAACACTTCATCCTGAACCGGAGAAAGGATATCAGCTTTTCTTTTTCTTCTTTAACACACACACACACACATACACACGCACGCACACACACACACACACGCACGCACACGCTAGGAGACGGAGGTGAACTGAGCAGGATAAGGCAAAGTGGAAGCGGCGGGGGGTTTCGGATGAGCGGGCGGCTCGCTTCCCCCCCCGCGGCTCGCTGATGAAGTTGTCCGGGCGGCGTGGCGCTCTCCGCTCACCGTGTAGAGGTGCGTGAGGCTCGGCTTCAGCTCCGGAGACGCGCCGCATCCGGACCAGCGCATCAGGATGCCGGTGCGACGCGGACACGTGGCCCCCCAGAACACTTTCCTGGATACCATCATCAGGAAATTCGAAAGTCAGAGTAAGTTTAGGCTGTTTATACAACTTCAGTGAATATATTCATCTAGAAGGAAGATCTTTCTGGGCTTCTTCAGAAGGCGACAGGGGCAGAACCCTCAAAAGTGCCTCCAGTAACCGTGTTAAAGAGGTTCTTGGACCACAAGTGGAACTATATTATTATTATTATTATTATTATTATTATTATTATTCGACAGCAATACTGCTACTACTACTACTACTAATTATTATTATTATTATTATTATTATTATTATTATTATTATTATTAATAATAATAATAATAATAATAATAACAGTACCCATAAGTTCCTCTCCAGACTATTTGGTTCAGGATATTTTTATTTATAGTGCCAGCCAGCATCACTCTAGGTCTTGTTTTTATTATTATTATTATTATTATTATTATTATTATTATTCAACATTACTACTACTAATAACAACAACAACAACAACAACAATAATAATAATAATAATAATAACAATAATAATAATAACAGTACCTATATGTTCCTCTCCAGAGTATTTGGTTCAGGAATAACTTACATTTTTATTTATAGTGCCAGCCAGCATCATTCTAGGTCTTAGTTTATTATTATTATTATTATTATTATTATTATTTGACATTAGTACTACTACTACTAATAATAATAATTACAACATCAACAACAATGATAATGATATTAATAACAGTACCCATATGTTCCTCTCCAGACTAGACTATTTGATACAGGAGTAACTTATCTTTTTATTTACAGTGCCAGTCAGCAGCACTTTAGGTCATGTTTTTTTCATTCATAATAATATTAATATTAATAATAATAATAATAGTAATATGCAATTTTTAATATTTTTTATAATGCCAGACAAATTCAGAGTATATTCACTAAATCTTCCCCAATAATCAAACTCACGTGAGCATAAGCATTACCTGAGTTCATGCCGACCTGCCCACCATGTTTAATACAATAATTAGTAATTAATAATGAAAAAAAAAAGCTACACATGGGACACATTAATAAATAATGTCATATCTTCTTAATAAATAATGTAAAAAAAAAAAAAAGCAGAATTGATGATCTGTTTCAAATCAGAATGGAAGTGATTAGTGATTATTAATTTGAATTCCTGCCAATCAGTGCACTAAACTTGTGCCCCCCCCCCCTTTTTTTTGAGAGAGAGAGATAGCATCAATAACATAACATGAATGCAGCACTTTCTGAACATACACTCTTAACTGGACTGAGTCAGTATACTGAGCTCAACATTTTGCGCTATATAAAGATCATGGAAACGGATGAGTAGAGATGAATGAAATGGAATGAGGAGTGGAGAGTCAGGCAGGGATGCTTTCCCAGGAGGGAAATTAGGAATAAGAATGTTTAAAAGGAAAGCAGGAATTGATATGATTTCAGTTGGTGATCAGTTATAGAGCAGGCTGTCTGAAAGGTCCGTTTAGGAAGATGTGGTGGATTTCTCTCCCACGCCACATCCTTCTGTACACGTAGACAAATGAATTAAAATTACAGCATGGCCTTAGTGCTGAGAACTGCTGGGTGAACACCTGCTGCTTTTACACCTCCTCTGCCTCCTGTAACAACAAACACTACCGCATGGACACATGTTTACTGCTGGAAGTCATAACTAATGCTAATGCATGCATGTCACAAATGCGATCTGTTAGAACACTAAATTGTTCTAGTATTTTAGAGGAAGCTGACGTGAGACTATTCAGCCTAGAACACACGTCCGTCTGAGCAGGGGTTGCCAGATTGATGTTTCTGTCTTGTTCTCTTTTTCTAAAATCACATTCGGAAGGAGAATATGGCTTGGGCTGGTAGATACTTTAAGTTACAATGTGACCTGGTTAATTACGTTGAGTTTAAAAGGCTTGAAACAGTTAATACGATAAAGTGGCCTAGTGCTCTCGTCAAACATTACAGCAAATCTGAGACTCCACAAATCCCAGTCTAGCTGAGTTACGAGTGACATCACAGGATTGAGCGTTCCCACTGCATAAACAGCACTGGTGTGAGTAATCCTGCAATAAACACCTCTCTCTCTCTCTCTCTGTGCCAGAAAAAAAAAGTGAGGTGTGGAAAACGCCTCTGATAGTGTTTTTTTTTTTCGTGGTGCGTTTTCCCTTTAATAGAAGTTCCACTTCAACGCGACATTCTGAGACTGTGTTAACGTAATTCATTTGGGAGCTGCTTACTCTATGTGTTAAAATCTGCTATTACATTTATGACATATTAGATAAAGATGTACAGACAATTAAGAGCTTGAAGTCAGTCAGCACAGTTTAAGCTTTGTCCTTGGGAGCATCTGTGTTCTTGTCCTGTCCTGATATGGACTCAGGAACACTTAATAGTATCCTCAAGATAGTGACTATCCTCAGATAGTCAGTCTAGAGATTATTAACAAACTGATTTATTTTTAAATTCCCTTCAGTGGGCCAGTTTCTTCTCTATAAGGCCAGGGAATTTAAGGAGTTTCATATTTTATAGTCTCATTAGTACTTGTGTGGGTGATGTACTGTTTGTTATAGACATCTGTTGTGCTGACCTGGGCCCTCTGCTGTATATTATTCTTCAGACTAAAGGAAAAAAACTGATCCTAGGTCAGTGCATCTGCGTCAAGGTTCTTTTGTAGGACTTGAGAAAAAGCCTAGATGTGTGCTGCTTGTTTTACCCCAGTTTAAAACAATAGTTTGGATCTCTATCTTAGACGTGCTAGGATTACGAATTTTTCAAATTGATCTTAAGCACCCTTTCAGTTTTCATTATATTTTAAATGATTCATAATTAAAATATTAGTATGTACAGTACATAACAAATGGGGATATGTGTTAATAGACTATGTTGCCTGTGTATAGGTAGTCCTATTTTTATTTGATAGATTCTTGATAGATTTGTTTTTTCAGGTTTTGGATAAAACCTGTCCAAAACCATCATATGCTTGATAGTCTCAAAAACAGCCTGGACTTCAGGAAACATAAGCTAAACTGGATTCAGTGAAATCTAATTGCTTCTGATTAGTATAGACATGCAAATAACATCTAAGAATACTTTACTGTCAGTACTAAATACCCATCTACATTTCAGAACTGCTTTATATTTGGTCATTTACAGTTAGCAGAGCTTTTAGACAAATGTATGATTCATAATGGTCGTCTAGGTTGTTGTTAGACAAACTGGTTGCATGAAGTATGAAAAGATACAAAGGCGTCAAACAAGTCAAGAGGTTTTCACATTTAACTTATGCTAGAGGGTACTATCTAGTAATAAACATTTGAGAGTCAACAACATACAGTATAGCAGCTAAGTTTTTCATCAACTGTGGAATTTTAAGCAAAATTTCCAGCCCAACTAAAAAAATCAAGAAGTACACAAAAGACCGGAAAATAGACCCAAAAAAATTGGCGTTGAAAAAGGGAGACACATTTTTCTCAGCCTTTGTGTGAGAAACAAGATCTCCATGGTGCACACGCATTTCTAGTGTACGGGACATTAACCATTCCACAGTCCCCCTTTTCCTCTTCCAATCTTAGCAATATATTTTACAATAGAAATGGTTATGTACATCATAGACACACTGCAGACACTTGCACTTTGCCCTTGCTTAAATGTATTAGACTTAATTCTGATTATATGCTATAAAACAAGATCTTGGTGGTCAAAAGTATTTTTTAACTAACTTAATTCTCAGCACTGTTATTACCTGTCCTGTCCGCTGTTCCTCCTCCACTGAAAATGTCCATAGCGCAAACATGGGGCAGCGTGAGTCCTGCCCAGACAGGTCTCTGTTAGTGCTTGTTGTAGTTCCCATTTTGACCCAATATGCAATATGGAGCACTGAGCACAAAGATTGTGCAACATCTAGAAAGGTGATCAAACCATCGGAACATCTGCTTGGAATATCTGTCAAATAGCAACTAGTATTTCAATTATTCGTAATTAGTATTTCAACACAATTCGTAATATATGGAGCTGGGAATGAAGCCATTATGAAGATTATCATCGTTCGAACGGCTGATATACTCTATGTGGTGGGGCTCTGCTCCACCTGCCCCTATGGGCAAGCCACCACCACAAAGGCTATTGTTAACGTTAAGATTAAGGCCAGTGTTAGTGCTTGTTCTGCTTTTATTTACAACTAATATGACGTCACATGCTATTAATTCACATCACCCTCATTTGTTTAAATTCTTATGAATTCCTATTCTTTGGGATGTACCAGAAACATACATATTAGGACAGTATATGTAAGGATGCTCATGGCTGTATCAGTGCAAAAAAGTGTCTAAGGGATTGATGGTGGATTTTAAAATTCCTCCATCCAATCCTGAATGGTTGCCATTTATAAAAACTGGAGTGATTAAAATGAGTATGGAATGAGTAAAAACTGTTCAAGGACAAGACTGTCTTATCAATTGACTGTCTTTACCTGAAATGATAAAACACTTATAGTCTCACCTTTGTGTAAAGGAAAATGTTCCAAAAAAATACTCCGGTAATGCCAATTCCTTTAAGGGCACCTTAATACTGTGGTATCAATACCTTGAGATACATCACAAATTACATATATTGTATATCCTATTCTACCTCACAGTACAACCGCTTGCTACACTGTACCATTTCCATTATGTTACTAAATTACAGGTTTATTTGTGTTCATATCAAACTGATATCAAGCATTGTAAAGTATATTGTAAAGCACATAATCTCTAGACTTCTGAAGAAGGGTGGCATCAGGAAATCAAGGATATACACAGCCAAATACAGTGTTGATGTGACTGCATATTTCATGATGCATAATTAATTGAGCAGACATTATTCACTCTGTCATTGGCTCGTGGCGCTCCAGCGATCCTAGGACAGCTGCCAAATATTGATGGGTATCTTTTTATTTGCTTTTCCAGACACTGAGGAGCCGTGCCGATATTATGAAATGGCTTGTATTGCACATCAATTATTTATTGACACTTTATTAATGCATTGATAATGAATACTGTTAGTCTCATTGAGAATTAGTTTTTCACAGGAGGTTTTTTTTTTGGCACTGCAATAAATCTAGTTTGTCATTTAATCATTAATGGCGACAACAATATGAAGTGTTTTGCTATTTAACCTTTGCTTATTTTCTAATATGAAGTTGCTTTGAACGTAGTATTAGTATAGTAGACTATAATTTAGAACACACCCTTTAAATGGCAGTTTTATTGCAAGCAAAAAAAAAAATCTGTGCAATTCTAGATATCGCTTTAACAGTAGCAATGCTTCCTTTTGGATTTTGGTTGTCTTTTACCACGCAAGCCAAGCTGTGTGTGTTCCTCACACCTGTCACTGACCTCTTTCATTTGTCCTCTAGTAAGAGACATTGCCCCTCAACCCACCCCCCCAAAAAACGTATTTTTACACTGCACTCCACTGGACTTTTGACCCCATTTGTGATCGATGCTTTAAACCCATCGTACCACGCGTGACGTGTATCTCCAGGCACACGGTTATCACGTTAAAGCGTTCTCCGCAGGGCAACAGCTGGAGTGACCTGACTCCAATTAGATGTGTGTAGAGCGGCAGAACCAGGGGAGGATATTAAACACTGCACCATGTGCACAAACATACCCATCACCAGGGCAACTATTCAGGGCACAGATTCAGTACCTGCTTCCCGTGGGAGGGGGGCATCCTACAACACCGACTTAACCGCCACATTCTCTTCACTACTTAGCAATGGATGTCTGCATTGAGACAGATGTGCTAGATGGTAGGTTATATAGCAGTGCATTTGTAAAATGTTTAAAATCTTTAAAGCACCTAGTATATCTTATCTTCATTATCTTAGTTCATAGCTATATTTATGGAAATAGACACACAAAAGCCATTTACATGCTTGTGACAGCAAGCCGTGTATGCAAAAGCTGCTTTACAAAGACCTTATATTACAAAGACCAGTCATTTTGAATTACTTTTATGTCATCTTGCTACTCTCCGGACAAAATGTCTTGAATATAGTCCATGTAATATCACTGTTATTTTAAACGGTTTTAATAAAAATGAGAGAAATTATTTAAAGCAAATAAAGATTATAAAACAATATTCTACTGTATTCAATAAATCTTAAATACTTAATTTTTACCTAAACAGTTCATGAGGGTTAATATTGCATATGATGCTTTCATCCATCTCTCATCATTCACCTCAGTCTGTCTGCCTAAATGCATTTCTTCTTTTTCTCCATTTGCCTCTTTGTTTCAGTTTTCCTTGTTCTAAACAATCAGCGTTGTGTCTTTAATTGCTACAGAGTGTAATATTATTAGAGCTGGGAGGTGCAAGGAGACACGCAGAGACAGAGATGAGAGGCTGGGTGGTGCTAAAGCCCCCAGGCTCTCCACCTTACTCCTTACTTTGATTAAAGGTGCTGTATTTTACATCTCTATAAAAAAGTAATGGCTCCCTCCACCTGCTTGCCTCTTGACTCTGCTGCTGCTTTGAGTTTGTGAACGTTTTAAATTCTGAGACTGTAGCTGGAACTCATTTGTACAGGATGGGACTATAAACCAAATGAACTAATTCAATTTTTATAATATAAAGTACTGTGCAAAAGTCTTAGGCACATGCAAAGAAATGCTGTAGAGCAAAGATGCCTCCAAATATAATGATATTAAATGTTTCTTCATTAAAAAAAAATACTATAAAGCGCAGTAAACAGTAATGAATGACGACCCTTTGCTTTAAAAAAAAAAATAGTAGTCTCAGGTACAGTGTGTGCAGTTTTATAAGGAAATGAGCTGGAAGTGTTACTGAGCATCTTGCAGAACCAGCAACAGTTCTTCTGGAGACTTTGACTGTCACACTTGCTTCTTATTTTTGCAGCAAAACCCAGCAGCCTTCATTATGCTATTTTTTTGTCTGGAAAGTGATCTCGTACGTAATATGCTGCTTTCTTTACTGACATACAAACATTTTTCTGTAACATTAATTTTGTGCTGGAAAACTAATGTTTGGAATCTAAAATGTTTTTGTACTGACTTGCTTTTGTACAAGTCATAAAATAAAAATTTATAACAAAGTTTGTACTAAAAAAATAGGGTGCTTAAGATGTTTGCCCAGTACTGTATATTTATTTGAATAAAATTTACATTTAAATGTTTAAGATTCTGTATTCTACTTTTGTCACCTAACGTAAATATAATAGAACACATTTGTTTAAAGTTTTAGCTAAATTACCCTGGTGTTGCTTGATCATGATGACTGCTGATCATGCTGTTGATGATACTACCTATCAGTAACTAAGGTTTACTGTTATGAAACAATTATAGTTTAAGCCTTATGGCATGAGGTCTGAGCATAGGTATAAAACTATTTTGCGTACACATATGTGCAAATGCACTCATTGAAAGACAGATTGAAAGCTGTTTTGCGAGTCCATAATCATGCCATGTCTCTTTCAAAAAGCTAGCATGGTAAAAAGAAAAGCTGTGCTTGCCATAGGCCAGCTCTCTTTTTCAAACCATGCAAAGCTTACAGTTGTTTCATTTGTCTCTTTGTGTAATGTACTTTGACTGGTCAATATTTACTTAGTCTATTTCCTTCTAGTCTCTAAAATCAGTGATCAAGAAAGTAATCCACCTTTATTACATGTGGTATTGTATTGCATTACACATGTGCCTTCTCGATCACTGCTGATGACGTGTTATGGAAGTGTCATTGAAGCGGGCTTAAATAAATTAGCCCCAGTGGACACCAGATCAAGGAGGTGGTTTGCTCTGTGTAATCATATCTATAATCTACAGTCTGGACTAGAAAGATATAAGTTCAAGCTTCTACACCATTAAGTTTTTTTTTGTTTTTTTTTGCTACAAACACTGGTGGTGCAGTTATTCTTGGTTCCACAAAAGTAGAAAATAATCCACTTTAAATTGTTTGTTAAAGTAAGACAATGTGGATGCCAAAAAATCAAGCCCTATTTTATGTTTTTTTTTTTTCTTGAACGAGAAGGGCTTAGTCCTGCTAGCCAATTTATACCAGCCTAGCTTGCAAAGTAAGTTTATTAAAAAAATGATAATACATATAAGAAGTTAGCAAGTCAGGCTGGAGTCAGTCTCTGTCAGTCAGTCTGAATCTCACATGGTGTTGTATTGGCATGTAGTGTATGTATATATGTAGTTGAACCCTATATACTGAACCTATTTTGTGAATAGGAAGCCATTTGAATTTATTAAAGTTATTAAAGTTCAAAAGTTCAGTGTTCAATTAAAGGTATTCCTGTGTGAAGACAAAAATAATAATAAAAAAAAAAGGTTTATGATAAAATAATATTGCCTTATCATGCTTTTCTTTCTTTTCTGTTTAAGAAAGCAACACTGTTTTCACCTTCCAAAGTTGAAGGTATGAACACTCAGGCTTTGATTTAAAGAGTGATAATTTGTGTGTACAACTGCCTATGCAGATTGCGGGCATGTAATTGAAAACCTTTTCACATTCTCTTTTTATGGTGCATCAGAGCTGTGAACATGCAGCAAATACCTAATATTAAAACAACATTATAATAGTCTTTTAAAGTCATAATAATATTAAAGAACTCATTATTTTGAGAAACTGCATCATAACTTCTAAAAACTTTGCCAAGTTAATGGTTTTATTTTGTCTTGAAGTGGTGGAAACAGGGTTACACAAATTTAATACCTGCCCTTCGGTCATATTAATTCATCTCCACAATCACCTTTATTGCAGAGGCTAAATAAATTTATTGGCCTTGATGCCACCATGTATTTTGCAACTTGAGGAAGAAATGCCCTGAATTTCATATTCATAAAGGCAAACATGCAAAACAGACAATACATGCTATTGTGGTCGTGTGAAAGACACAATTCAAATGCATATTCAAATGCGTTCGAATGCTAAATATTTTTACGTAATTAAAATTTGAATGCACAGAGACAGAGTGACAAGATACAGCTGAACTGAGATTCACTCAACTCTGTGCAAATTAGGGATGACGCAGTAGAACGATAAATGCAAACGATTGACTCCAGAGAATAACTTTAGTTCCTACTCAAATTTAAAAAAAAGCTATGTCTTATATTTCCCTAGGTTTGACTACAGTATACAATTTTAAACAAAGAGAACAGTCATGTTGTATAAATTAGTTCCACACCCACAAGAGACATCATTTGCGATCACACGCAACAAACTAGTTGTGACGCAAGCGACTTATCGCTTGTTAGTATGACACATGAGTATCGTTCTACAATTAATGCAGTTGTCGTATATCTCTGTCTACACTGTATGCATGTTCTTTTTTGTATACTGTAAGTAATTGTATGTCTATATCTATATTCCTTCTACTTCCACCATGCACTGTGTGTGGGTCTGTGTTTGCAGGCTCAGGTTTGCAACATACTACATGTATAAAGAAAGTTTCATCAGGGACAGTGTATGTGTGGTCATGATGTGTGTTGTATTTCACATGCTATTTTAGCCAGCGTCTGCAGGTTGCTCTCTCTATGTGCAGCTAAAATTAACATATTTCTGAATACCTGCTTAACACAAACGTTAAAACAGCTGCTCCCATTGATTTTTACGTGTGTCTTACTGTACGCTACACACTGGTTTGCCTTTTGTATGTCCTTTCACTCATGTGTTCTTTAGCATGGAGGAGGCAGGCTTCCCTGATGCAGCTGAAAAAAGACAGTGACAAACCTGCTTCTATTCAAATGCGTTTTAAACTGGATGAGTCACACTCGATAGCATGTTACTGTCTCGTTCTCCCCGACTAAACTCAGGGTATGAATGAAATGCCACATTATCTATAAAGATTATAGGTGATAGGATGTCCTAAACAGTTACAGTAACAGCAAAGGCTTTTCGATCAGCTAATAGGAGCTAAATGGGAGTCGGGATTAGCAAGTGATTTTAGCCACAGGTTTTAGCTGTGAGCTTTCCTAAGCTAATTTTTGACGTGTTTGGGTTAGACAAACTCCTGTTGTCATGGAGCTGAAAGTAAGACGACAATTCTGGCAGATGCCTAGGTTAATTATAGTGCTTCAAGTGTCTCCTTACATTGCTGCTGATGGTCCCTCTTTTGCTTCATGTCACCAACACACACCTCTTTGTCTTGCCTTTGTCACTCTTTATCACCCCCTCTAGTCTTTTCGATGAATCGTTTTAGCCTCTAGCTTCCCCTCTCTCCACCCTCTCACTCGCACACAAATATACTTTGTCTTATGCTACCTACCACTTAACCAGTCCACTGCCTGTTCTTCTTAAAAGCCCTTCCCTTTCTGCACTGCTTACTGCTATCACTGCCTATCAGTTTTTCTACCCATTTAGCATGCTGTCAATGCTAAGTAAGGTATAAAACACGATGGGGTGTGCTGTCTCAGGAAAATAATCAATGTTGTGTTCTAGTGACACAAAGCGGAGTTACTCTTACCACCTCAGAGCTGATTATTTTCCAATAACAGCACATCCTCAAGTCTGTTACTCCTCTTGTACCTCAGTAAATTGACTGTATGATCACAATCAAATGATTATAATGATTTTAATCTTGAATGACAAATCACACTTATAACTATTTCTAGTTATATTTCTACACTGCTTACTGCTATCACTGCCCATCAGTTTTTCTACCCATTTAGAATGCTGTCAATGCTGTGTAAGGTCTAAAACACGATGGGGTGTGCTGTCTCAGGAAAATAATCAACGATGTGGTCTAGTGATGCGAAGCAGAGTTACTGTCACTCCTCTTACTGGAGTCGGTTACTCCTCTTGTACCACAGTAATTTGATTGTATGATTATACAATCAAATTGTTATAATGATTATAATTTTGAATGACACATCACACTCGTAACTATTTATAGTTATATTTTAATGTTATGGAACGTCTGCAAGACAACTGTGTTAATGTTATCACGTTGTAGCAGCTATGAACAGTTGTTCCCTCACTGGCTTCTCTTTTTTCTCTCTCATCAAGTTAATAAGACATTAAAGAGAGTCTCCGGTGTAATCTTGTCATGTTAACAAGAAACTGGAAACACTTGCTGTCTGTGACAAAGCAGTGACACTGGACACTCCTTCCAGTAATAGAAAGCTTCACCATATCAGTGATTATATGTCTTGGTGGAAAAATTTTTTCTAGCTCTGTTTTGTTATTTGACTGTGGAGCGTCTTCCATAAAAATCCATGTGAATTAGTTGTTACTAGAGAAACAATAATATATACTCATAACATGCACATTAATATAAACATGTGATTTGAGTCACAGCCAGCACTATTGTTAGATCTGCTGTTGTAGAAAATTAATCAACACGTTCCGATATGAGAATTCAACAGCGCTGTGGTACAATGTGCTCTAAACGACTGCACTTATACAACTTATATTTTGGTTCTCCTAGTGATGGTACAGGTCAAAAAAAGCAAATAAACTATGTACTCTATGTAACCATCCAATCAATTAGTAACATACTTGTTTTTGGTTTTTTTTGTTGATGCATTCTTTTAAAACTGGTAAGTAAAATAAGCATATAGCTCATTTAATGTTAAAATGCGAGTCCATGGTATTGTACTATTACTTGTCTACCTCACAGGGCTGTGAGACTCGTGAGTTTGCTGGCCTGGAGTAATGACAGTGCACTGTACAGATTAACGCTTAAAAAAACTCTACATTATAATATAACGAGATGATGTTAATTTATGCATGCCATGTTAACCAAACTTGTGCTGTACAGTGCAAGTTTTTTGGGATTAGGTATAATTTGGAGGGGCTAAAAATATGTTTGTGTGAAGACGAGTTGAAGTTGTCAGCTTTATATGAGTTCTGGATCACTGAGGAAAGGTCAAAATATAATTTGCCCAGATTTGGCACTTGCGAGCTTAAAAAGGAAATGTAATTGATTACATGGTTTGATTATGTGACAAGCTTGTGAAATACAATTGTGTTTATCATCGTTCATTCTTCATATATAAAAATCGCATGAATTTGTCATATTATGATACATTGCCCTTACCTTTCACATCAGTGTTTGGTGTTAGAGTGGGAGATGATGCAATACTTTTCATATTGGCAGACCCTCCAAATTTGACTAAAGCCTTCTGTTGAGTCATAAAAGTGCCAAACCCTGTAGCCTTGCCACAATTTCCCAGGCAAAAAGTGTATATGAAAATAATGTCTGCACCTATATGTTTCATGTCACAGTTTTGTCAATGTCACTACCACTGTCTAGACTGATTTGCATAGAAAACACTGTGACCACCCCATGATCCTAGCATGTTTAACTCAGCTGGGACTGTTCATACGTGCTTCGTGTATTAGCGTATGTTTATCTGAGAGAGATAGAGCAGTAAGAATAGATCAGAGGCAGTAGTGCCTGTGTGAGTAGCCTCCAGCTCTGTATTCTCCACTTAAACTCTCACCTTTCCACTGAGACTCCCTGTAGATCATTTCAGGCTTTGTCATTTGCACAAGGCTCGGCCCTCAGTTACGGCCCCAGTCCTGCCGAGTTTCAAAGGCCATTAGACCCCTTTTGTAAAAGCGCTGAGGCTAAAATGTCACTGACACTTCTAAGGGAGTACAGGTGCCCAAAGGGAGAATATTTTAATAGATATCAGCCCACATCATACTCCTGCACTCGACAACTCTGCTAATCTCTTGTAGTGGTATCAGTAGTTCCGTATGGTCTTATTTTAGGTTTCCTCTGGTTCCCTCTCACCTCCTTAAAAACATGTTAATAGGTGGATTGGTTTTGCTAAATTGCCTCTAGGTGTAAATGTGTGAACATGGTGCTCTGTGACGAATTGGCATCCCATCCATGCGTACTCCTGCCTTTTGTCCTATCCATGTGTATTCCATGCCCAGTGTTCTCAGGACAGGTTCTGGATCCACCACAATCCTGACCAGAATAAAGCACTTACTGAAGATCAATGAATGAATGAAACATGTAGCAATGAAATGGATTCAAATATATAAACATCCATAATTTTATACTGACGTAGACAGAGCCACAATTAGCAGTAGTGCTAAAACAGACAGTAGTGGCTCATTAATTAAGACTAAGAGTCCAAATCCTGACATCATTAAGCTTCCACTGTTGTACCCCTAGAGCACGACCCTTAACCTTCTGCTCTGGATTAAAGCATTTATCAAAAAAAAAAAATCAGTGTAAATGTACACACTTTGTTTGTATTGAAGGTGAAAATGGCATCATTTTCATTCGGTATTTACACATCAGGATTCTGCCATATACATAATGAGTGACAAATTAAAGGGAAAAAAAACCGGGTGGTTCTGTTATGCTGTGAGGGGTATTTTGCTGGCATGGTTATTCCTTTGGAGGGTGGATCACTGCAAATCAGTACAGTTTTAGGAAAAATAAGATTAATTAATGAATAGTGTCATATCTCCGGGGTTGGGGGTTCGATTCCCACTTCCGCCGTGTGTGGGCGGAGCATGCATTTTCTCCCTGTGCCTCAGAGGTTTCCACCCCAGTCCGAAAACATGCATTGTAGGCTGACTGTTTAATTTGTACATAGTGTGTGAATGGGTGTGTGAGTGTGTGCGCGATTGAATGAAGTATGAAGTATGAATGAAAGAAGCCTATATTCTGGTTACATCGAATTGTCAAACAGTGGCACTGGATTTCATACTGCTCCTTGCTCGAGTTAATACTGCGTAAGAAAAAAAGATTTAAGTCCCAGGTTAAAAACACAGACAACAGTTACAGTATTAGCTCAGCTCTGAATACAACCCTCTATGCTCATAAGAATGACATTTGGGATTCAGCCACAGAAGAAAGGGACTCTAGCAAGTGCCTTTTGGAATTTCTTTGTACATACTGGACAAGTTATATCACGTTTTAGGACATTCATTTGTATACTAGAAATTTGACATCTAATTTAAGTTAATTCAGAACTTATTTCCGACATGACTGAAGTGACTCAGAGATCATCTGGCAAAAAAAAGTTCAGGAATCTCATGTTTTGTTAGTCTTATATTAGGGGACTAAAGACAGAATGGCAGAATGTGGATTCTTAAACATTTGAATGGGTGAATTTTGGTTTGATTACATAAATATTAATATATATATATATATATATATATATATATATATATATTAATATTTATGTCAAAAAGAAATATCAAAGGTGTTGATTTTCTGTCCTCTAGAGCCCCCCCCCCCAACACCTGTTTCAGTTTTCTTCATTCAGGACGATCCCTTCCTTCCTTCTTCCCTAACCCTCTCTTACCCCCTCCCTATGTTCCATCCATCCATCCTTCATTCATTCATTCATTCAGGTGGCTGGATCCTTTTTATTTCATACCTAGTCTGTAAAGTGATAGAAGATGTGATCTATAACACACCCAGCTGTATAGAATCATCAATTCCAAAAGTAAGCTGATATTAGTGAAACATTATGCACAATGCTGAGCCTGTCTGCTTTTCCCTGTTTGTGGCTGATATTACACATTGGCTCCATCTATGCAGACATGGGAGTCCATTCTGATGTATTTCCTGATCATGCTAGCCTCCTTTCCATTACTGGCATGCATTAGTCCAGATTTATGGAACACTGAGATGGAAGGCCCCCAGTAGTGTATCTGAAGCCGGCCGTTAATGATCCTGCAGCCACACACACTCCTGTGTTTCTACAATCACAGCTCAGCTTTCCCATGGCCGTCAGTTCAGGCAGAAGGGACATAGAGCATAGATGGATGAGAATCTATCATCTTCACTCAGAAAGTGATCGGCTGTACACACCTCGGAGGAAAATGCATATGCTGTATAAGGTTTATATATTTTAATATGTATTATATACTAATAGATCTGTGCAATGTTGTTATTGTAATTAATTTGCCACTAATGCACAGACTACAGGCTTATGAGGAAAGGCTTGTTTTTGTATTATTAAGTAATAGAGCATAAAGTCTTATTAAGAGATTAACTGAGTCTCTCTATGAGCGGTAAACAGTTAATGGTCTCAGTTTGGTCTCTTCTTCACTGTCTGCATTTCTTTTCTAGTTTCATCAATCTTGGAAAGTGTGTATGAGGATGAGTAAGTGGCGAGGGAGTGAAAGAAGAGAGATGGTGTATTTTGGTGTCGTGTTGTGTCTGGTAGATCTCTGTACCTCAGTAGGAAACAGCTGGTACAGCAGGGCCTTGAGGCCTCGGCGTGTTGCTGTTGTTCCTGTTGTTCTAAAGCAGGGTGGCAGAGCAGGTGTGCCAAAGCACCACTGATGAGGAAAACAGACACTGAGAACAGACGCACCACACAAGAGCAGAGGGAATCCATCTGTCCGACTTCCTATATTCTCCCTCCAAGACACAAAGCTGCATCAGCTCTTTTTCAATGCACAAATCTCCAAAAACTGGACCTGTGTGTTTTCCATCAGCTGCTTGTCCAATATCAAGGGATCCAGCTGGATGATTTTTGATACCTGTTCACAACTGGTACCAACAAAAAGTAACGATACATAGAGTTAGCAGGACTGTTTGTACTATTCAATTAAGTATTATAGCATGAGCAAGAGCGCTGTTGTACTGATATATCAGCATTCAGCCATAGGCACAAGGCCGCAGGTAATCAGTATATTCAGTACAACAGCATGATTACAAGTATGATATTGCTTTTATACCACAGTTCTATAAATAAGAAATTAATATAGAGTAACTGATATTTCAGACACAATATGGCCATTTTGTTTAGTTTTGCTCTGTCAACAAAAATAGTTCCCAAAGAATGGATAGAGTGTTGTGTGTTACCATGCACAGACTGACTGACAGCCCATATTAAATGTAGAAATGGTTTCAAGTACAAACTACTGCTGCTATGTAGGGAACACAGACAAGTGGAGTGATACAAACAGTGATGTTATACTAAATGCACTATATGGCCAAAAGTTGGACACATGCTGGACACAAAGCGAGGTCCATGGTTTGCCATGGTTGGAGTAGTTCATCAATAACTCGAGTGTCCTGCATAAAACCCTGACCTCAACCCCACTGAGCACATTTGGGATGAACTGGAATGCCAACTGCCCCCCAGGCCTCCTTGTCTGACATTAGTGCCTGACTTCACTAATGCTCTTGTGGCTGAATGAGCATAAATCCCCACAGCCACGCTCCAAAATCTAGTAGAAAGCCTTCCCAGAAGAATGGAGGTTATTAAAACAGCAAAGGGGGACTAAATCTGGAATAGGAAGTTGAAAAAAAAGCACACATGGCTGTGATGTTCATGTGTCCACTAACTTTTGGCCATATAACGTATCATCACTCTTGGAATGCTGCGTGTCTGATCAAATTAGTGGACCGGACAAACAAACAAATAAAAACAGAATGGTTTGGTCTGATGTTTATGTTTTGGTGCTATGTTTTATGCTACTGTTTCATTTCATTTCTCACTTTTATTTTCTCAAATACCATCAGTTGCATTAAAAAGGGACTTTCACGTGTGAAATTTTACTGTTCATGCTCTTTCTTCAAGTATTGACATATTCAAGTGAAATCCTAAACAAAGGTTATGAAGGTTGTATAAACATGGTTCTGTGGCTGAGTGGAGGACCAGCAGGACACCTTGGTCACTTGTGTTGCCAAGAATAGGCAAAGGATGAGCATGACGTAGCAAGGACCTTTTATAGGCTCCCCCACATGGAGTCAAGGTCACAGCATGACACTTTTGTTATTTAGCAAGGAAACAACACAGAGGAATACTTCACTGGTCCTGAAGGAAACCACTCTGGTGGTCCAGAATGTAAGAAAGAAGAACATTAAAGTATCAGCATGAACAATGACTTTTACAGCACAAATGCAGCAAGAGCAAACAGAAACATGTTCCTTTTTTGACCATAGTATATGATTCTGTTTTCTCAAAAGAAAATCATGTTTTCAAAAACAAAATCATGTGAACCAATGACAAACATAACTTAAAATTATAAAAAGGCCTTTTGTCAGGTTAGAACATTAAAAACAAAACAAAAAAATCTAGAACAAAATAACTGACAAAAAGGCTTGTTTCCAAAGTTTTTTTCTTCTTCTTCCATATTAAACTTAAAAATGTGTTGTTGCACACTAAGAATGATACAGTTGCTTTCACTGTCATTATTGCGATGCCTCTCAATCTGATCAACTACAACTAGGATCCTTAAATAAAAGAAAATGCTGTAGTGAGAATTAAATTGCCACAGTAATAATCAAAACAGTGCGAAGTAACCTCGTGCTCTTTTCACAGGTCTCTCCTGTGATGCTGAGCTTGCCTGAAGCAACACCATAAAAATGCTTAACGAGATAAACAACTCATTTACAATCTTCACAACTGCCCCTGATGCTCATCTGTGTCGCCTGCTTCTCTCAAACCTTTTTGTTTTTCTTTTCGTTCTGTCCCAATTAACCACTGAATCATTTGAGCAGCACACAGCCTACTCCATAGCCCTGCATGCACAGAAGCTACACTTTCTATTCAGAAACATCCCGAGTGATAAATATCAGCAAGCGGTAATTACGGAGCGAAGTTTTAGTGGGACGTTCGGGTCAGGGCCTTGCTTTTATTCACAGTGTCATCCTTGAGAAAGATCTATCGCTGCCAGGATTGGCAAGGACTCCCAAATACGGAATGGAAATTACAAATGTGTTGGGTTGTTAAGCTGAGGGGGGAAAAGGTTGTGGAGGCTGACAGTGGTGGGCTTCAGCAATCAGTGGTCCAGTCACACTTTAGAGTAATGGCTTTCTCAGAGGCGTTTGAGTAAACTCAGCCTAGAATAGTGTAAGAAGTTGGGATAATTACTTTGTTATATAGAGTACATGTTTTTATGCTTTATAAATAGCCAGAAAAACCTTGACCATGGAGTATTAATAATATTTTTGAGGCAATTTTTGTGTGTGTGTGTTTGTGTTTGTGTGTGTGTTTGTAGTACTTGTTCCTGCCTTAAGGAAGCAAATGTGTAATACACTATATTACAGATACCTCACTGTCCCTGACACATTCCTCTTCTCTTACATTAAGACTCCACACACTGCAATATCACGCTTACCGCCTCCTTTCACATTCACCTCACACACATATTGCTGCATGACTAAACTGTGAAAAAGGTGGGCAGAATAAGCTAAATAACCCCAGTCCTAAAGCTAACATAATATTTCATTGTTTTTGACTTGCTCGATGCACGTTCACTGCAGAAACTACTGGTTTCTCACACCAGAGCTATAAATATATCATGTCCCACTGTCCCGGGTCAGCTTGACCAAGATTCAGCCTGACCAAGACTCAACCTGACCACGGCACAACCTGACCACGTCTTAGCCTGACCACGGCACAACCTGACCAAGACTCAACCTGACCACGTCTTAGCCTGACCACGGCACAACCTGACCAAGATTCAGCCTGAACACGTCTTAGCCTGACCACGGCACAACCTGACCAAGATTCAGCCTGACCACGTCTTAGCCTGACCACGGCACAACCTGACCAAGATTCAGCCTGACCACGTCTTAGCCTGACCGCGGCACAACCTGACCACGTCTTAGCCTGACCACGGCACATCCTGACCACGTCTTAGCCTGACCACGGCACAACCTGACCAAGACTCAACCTGACCACGTCTTAGCCTGACCACGGCACAACCTGACCACGGCACAACCTGACCACGACTCAGCCTGACCATGACTCAGCCTGACCACAACTCTACCCGAGCACGACAGAAAAACAGTTTTATGACTCAGACAGCTGTGGGCTTTTTAAGATAAAAAAAAAAATTCAAATTGATCCTTCACCCAAAAAACACAGTTTTGTAATTTTTTTCATGCTGTGAAATGATTCTGAACTATCAGGACAGAACACTTAGTCTGGTTGAAAAGATAATTCATAACCCACCGAGATCTACCATTTCAACATGAGGAAAATTAATGTCAATGAGAGAAAATTACCCTGCTTAAAAATATTTTAGGTAGTTTTCTCTCTGGCATGTCTAATGTTATCCCAACTTATTTGAAGAATGTGGCTTTAGATAATTGCAGTGCTGACAGATGTCTGTAGTCCCTCATCACTTCCCCTACAAATGCCTCATATTCAAAAGTATTTTAATGGTATAAATATAGTTGACAGCTTGTAAATGGAAGGTTGAACAATTGTTTTTAACTTGTAGTTTTTTTTAACTGATTGTATTTTTTTAACTGTATTTTTAATGCGCTTCCAAAACTGGGGCGACCCCTTGTATGCTTTACCCATCGTAAGCCTTATAGCTTGGTATGGTAGCCTTTAAGTCAAAAGCAAAAATCAACTGAACCAAGATTTTTGGTGAGCAGCAACATACTCTAGGCTTTGTAGCATCTTTAAAGCTAGAGCTGTTAACAAGCAAAAAGGAAAAAAAAAAAAAAAAGTAATACCCATCATCGGATATAAACACTTTTTTGTTGCATGTGCAATGAACTTGCTTGCACATTCTGTAATTTTTCACATTATTTATTTGCCATGTGCATGTTTTATATTTTATTGTCTGTTTATTATTATTTAAGCTGTTTTCTTTTGTGTTTGTCCCAGAAGCCATTATTTAATTCCAATTTCGTTTAAACCATCCTGTAAGCCGAATTTCCATGTAGGCAATGGATGACACCCGAAGGACAAAGTGAACTGAACTGTGCAGTAAGACAATATGTAATTGATACTGCAATAAATTACATCACAGTATGTCATGGGTATTTTCGGTATTTTTATTGATCATCATTGACCGACTCTATTGTTAGCCACAGAAACTGTCCAGTTGTTTATTTTTATAAAGTCTATTTTTGCACCAGGTTTATTTTTCACCCTTGTTATTAAAATTTTAAATTATTTAAAAAGTATTTATTTTGGTATATGTTAAATAGGAATGCCATTAAAAGGACATTTTTGTGGCACCGGTGTTTTGAAAACTGCAAATTAGAGTGAATATTGTCATACCTATTGTATATAGTGATTTTTTTTCCTGCCATATCACCCATCCCAAATTTATTCTAGTGTAAGTTCCTTCTTTTTTATGTTAACCGTCTGTGAACACTACAATCCATGAGCTTCTGAACTATTTTCAGTCAGTAGCTGGCTCTAACTTTATATTTTGTTTATGTAATTATGGCATGCAGTACTCTCTAAGGGAGTAAAGGAGAGAGAGAGAGAGAGAGAACAGTTAGACTGTCTATCAGCTAAATTTGAACTACTTCAGATCGTGGGTTTCTGCACATCATCATATAAACGGTTTGGATAAGAACGATATGGATTCATGCACGCATGCACAGTCTGTACTCCCGGTGTCTGAGGAAATTGAACAGTTCAGTGAGTGCTGATGTCTCGTATCTTTGCGAGGTGTGGAATGGAAAGCTACAAAACTAAAGGCTGTAGATGACGCTCTCCAGGCCTCAAAGTCATGTCATGAGTCAGGCCTGTTACTGTAGTGGAGAGTTATAATGTGCCACCCAGAGGAAGCTTTCTGCAGCCTGACTGAGACTTGGCTCGGGAATGAAGCACCTTCTGTGGGAGCTGGCACTGCTGCCAGAGTGATAGGGGAAATGGAGAAGGGTTATGTGAAGGACAGTGGGCATATGTGTGAAGGTACAAACGTGTGTGTGTGTGTGCGTATACTATACACACACACAGTATATAAGCGTACCGACTTTGATAAGGGCCAAATTGTGATGGCTAGACAACTGGGTCAGAGCGTCTCCAAAATGGCAGGTCTTGTGGGGTGTCCCTGGTATGCAGTGGTTAATACCTACCAAAAGTGGTCCAAACGCACCCAAGGGTCATTGATACACGTGGGGAGTGAAACCTAGCCTGTCAGTTTTAAATTATTGCAGGCAAAGGCAGATGCAAGTGCAGATTTTATTGAAAAAAGTGTAACACAAAGAACCAAAACTGTGAAACAAGAACCATAAAGGTAAACACTGGATATAAAGCAAAAACAGGCAGACAATGATCAAGGCTGTGGAACACACAATAACACATAAGCACAACAACAACAAAAGCTTGACAATGAAACATACAGAGACCAGGACTTAAGTAGGTATGTTGATTAGGGGTAACACAGAACAGGTGTGAGTGCTCCATGAGACGTTTGACACGGTCATGTGACATGCTGGGGCTGATGGGAAATGTAGTACAGCACCCTTTGGGTGCTACCATGACAGAACCCTCCCTTTAAGACGCGGCTCCCAAAGCACGAAACACAGTTAAGGGGGGTCCTGGGCTGTCAGACGAGATGTCGCTCAGCTGATCAGGGTCTTTAGGCACGCTACCCATCGCAGAGCCAGCAGGGGACATGAAGTCCAGGCAGTGAAGCGGCGCAATCTCCTCTGCATGGCTGAGGGGTGGCGTGATGTCCAAGGCAGAGCATGAGCGCGGAGCAATGGGCATCACGAAGCATCATACACCGCAAAGCAAGGGGAAGGGGCGACGTCTTCAGTCAAGCAGGGGGGCAGAGTGATGTTCTCAGCCGAGCAGGGGGGCAGAGTGATGTCAGAGCGACATCCAAAGTGGAGCCAGGCTGGGGCGGAGCAAGGAGATGGAGTGATGCCCACGGCAAGACAGTGAGCCTTAATGGTGTCCTTTGCAGGGCAGAGGGGCTGGGGGGCGTCCTCAGTGGATCAAGGAGGCAGAGTGACATCCGAAGTGGGGCAGGGAGGTGGGAGATGGTTTTAGTTGGGTCGGTAGCCCCTCCTCAAAAAAATGTCTTGAGGGGGCGCATGGTGTTGAGCCACTCCTAAGTGGCTCCGACCCAACTTCCCTTCCCCTGTTGCTCTCACAGCAGGCGGTTTCTCTCTGGGAGGGCTTCCAGGACAGTGAAAAAATCTGCTGCATCCATGTTTTAGATCAGGTTTTCTGTCGGGAATGGGGGCCAAAGGCGGATGCAAGTGCAGATTTTATTGAAAAAAAGTGTAACACAAACAACCAAAACTGTGAAAGAAGAACCATAAACATAAACACTGGATGTAAAGCAAAAACACCAGGCTATGATAAAGGCTGTGGAACACATGACAACACATAAGCTCGACAACAAAAGCTTGACAATGAAACATACAGAGACCAGAATTTAAGTAGGGGTGCTGATTAAGGGTAACACAAAACTGGTGTGGGTGCAAGGTCATGTGATGTGCTTGGGCTGATGGGAAATGTACTTCAGAGCCCTTTGGGCACTACCATGACAGTTGTGTGTTTGTTTACTGTAACACAAAGTGGTAAAAGTTATCAGTTAATGTTTAAATAGTATATATAGCATATAGTATGTATATATAAAGGTTATTTGCATGTTAATAAGTTTAAATCTGTACCTCTAAAGTTCTGGAATGCAAAGTTATTTTGGGTTTCAGTCGACACAGAATTTATTAGAATTATTATGGGATCATTTGCTAAGCTGTTAGAATTGAGAGTGTTCCAAAACTTGTGAGAATAGGCGTTCCTGTGGGCGGAGTCAGAAAACTACATATGAAAAGCATAAGGATGGTTTGACAACATTTGCTATCACTTGCCTGAAGGCTATGACCTTTAGACCTCAACAGATGTTGCTGTCTTGACTTATGATGCTCTGCCATTCCTCTAATGCTCCCATTTTCAGTTCCTGCTATTTTTGGAGGCTTTTAGTCTTCAGTAAGTGAAACATATGCACAGTGAGGATCTGGTGATAGAAGTGCTGACAGAATCAAATAAAATGTTTCTAGAATAAAGTAGTTTATTTTTCTTATACCACAGCAGTTTGGCAACCCTAACAGTGTGTCGTTACATTTAATGTTGGGCAAACTGAGTTAGCTCCTGTTATCATACATAGCAGCAGCCTGAAGCAGCATGGAGCAGCTATAAACAGTTGTTCCTCCAGGAGCCTCTCCTAATTTCTCTCTTGAAATTAAGACAAAACACGCCGTAATAAACTTCAAAACCCCAATTCCTGGATCTTTCCCCATGTCTGAAAATTTAGATTTAGAGCTTTACCTCTGACGGTTACAAAGTGCTGACACTGGAGACTCCTTCCAAAATTGCTAAAAAAAAAAAAAAAAAGAAAAGAAAAGTCTTCTCACAGAAGAGGTTTTTTTAATCGCTGTGGAGTCTCTACAATACAAGTTGCTGTGTAAATTGTTGTTGTAAATAACATATTAGAACATATTAGCGCAGTGATAAAAAATTGCATTGATAAAGTATTATCAGAAAATTCAGTAGTATTCACTAATTCTGCTAAACGTGAATCAGATTCAAAACTTTCTGTCTATTCTCTCGCTGTCTCTCTCTGTTTAACTCTGATACAGGTCGAAAGTTTGTCATAGCCAACGCGCGGGTGGAGAACTGTGCCATCATCTTCTGTAACGATGGGTTCTGTCACATGTGTGGCTATACGCGGGCCGAGATCATGCAGAAACCGTGCACCTGTGACTTCCTGTACGGGCCACACACCAAGCGCCTGGCCATTGCACAGATGGCTCAAGCGCTTCTGGGCTCGGAGGAGAGGAAAGTGGAGATCACGCTCTACAGGAAGGACGGTAGGACAGCTCTGATGTCTCTCCCTATGATAGGAAATGACTAATGATGCTTTGGATGCTGAATTGTTGATCACTGTGTGTGAGGTGCCTCATGGCAGCAGTTCAGCATCTGATATGAGAGTTTAAACCTGTTTTTTGGAAGGGACTGTATACGCTGTGACTGTATCCACAGGAACTGTGTAGGATTTATAGGATTAGACATTGCTTGCTGGCAATCTATCGGAGTCTCTGCATCGTGACATGGCTTAGCTTTGTTGTGATTAGTTACTTAGCCTTGAGAGTGCATTAAAAACCACATTTGCAATCCAGAAGGAGAACATTAGAAAAACAACAACAGTGCTTTGCCATTATGATAGAAATACTAAAGTAGAATAACAGGCACAAAGAAAAAGAAAAGTCAGAGAAATGGCAGTATTTTACTGATAAAATAAAATTATGAATAACTGCAGATGTTTGCATGTGAGGACAATGGCAGAGCAGCAGCTGTTAGTTATCTGATCAGATCACATTTCCTCTTTTTTATAGCCCGGGAGGATCTGACACCTCACCGAACAAAGTTTTCACTGTTTATTTTCAGTGCAGCACGGATTTCTCTATAAGCTACTCTGACTAAGCTAAAACACTCACTAATGGAACCACTCAGCTGATCAGTCAGTGACTTCTTAGAGAAAGTATTCTTTTTTTTTTCCTAATATATTTGGCATGATTATGAGAGAGCTTATGTAGTATTCAGTAAGCATGATGTATAATAAGTGGAGGGCTAGCATGGACACAATCCGATTTATTTTTGCATAGGCTGTGAATAGCATAATCACAGGTTAGCCATGGATATATGTGACTTTGCTGTGAATGCAGATAAGCTTTGGGACACGAAGCTGATTTGGTTGTTTCGATAAGAGACAAGAAACAGCATTGGGGACTCCTGTGCATGTTATGGGATCACGGCTTCACCGTCCCATCCTTAATATCCCTGTCTATTCATGGTCCCTTCCTTTTCATGGTATTTATCACCTGCCATTCAATCTGCTGTAGTCATACATGCATGGAGACACATGAAAATACACACATGAATACATGGACGTAGACACATACAAACACATGTGCACATGAGTACATGCACATAGACATGTACAAACACACCTGCACGTGAGTACATGCACATGGACATGTACAAACACACCTGCACGTGAGTACATGCACATAGACATGTACAAACACACCTGCACGTGAGTACATCCACATAGACATGTACAAACACACATGCACATAGACACATACAGACACACACACGCACATGAGTACATGCAAACGACTCTAGTGCTGAAACACTTGTCATGCATAATGCACAGAGGGAAACACAGCCTTGTGTTATTTATACACTTTGTATCAAGGAATTCCTTTTGTGCCTTTGAGCATGTGCCGCTACATAGTGGAAGCGGAGGAACACACAAGGGAAGAGCAGGTCAAATATCGTGTCTTCTTCTCCTTCATTCCAGTGCATCCATTCATCTGGCGAGCAGTGTGCTGGCATCAGCCTTCAGAATGATAAATCACTGGTTCTCATGCTCAGTTGTCCTATTCCTGATCTAACCAGCACTTAATCAATTACTCAAACTTCACCGTTCAAATCTACTGTATGGAGAGAAAGTGTGTGCACTTGTTCTTGTTTATTTGTGTGGCTCTTGTGTTGTAGAGTCTGTGTGTCTGTAATGTACCAATGGACCCTGACTTTAGTCCTTAGCTGCCACTGGAAGACAAATGATTTCATTCATTGACATGGGGCATTTGAGTGTAGCGATAAGTGTTTGTTACAATTCAGTGTGGTGTAAAGATCAAATCGTCCTAGTACAGTAACCCTGGATGTTTCCATTACCCTCTAAGATAATGCAATTGTTTTCTGGAACCGTGATAAGGGATTTAAATTCAGGGATGTGGAATACATAAATATAAACAGATATGCTAATTAACTTCCAGTGGTATATTGTTTCTGTAATTAACACCACTAGGTTAGTGACTTGCAATCAATTTCTTTGCTAGCTATCATGAGCAATAGGTACCTGGCTAAATAACTAGTGTACTGTAAACCCAAACACCTAAATTAACATGAAGACTTTAAACATGGTTATAATAGAGCAGCTCTTCTCTGCCATCTTCCATTAGATCAAATTATTTTTCCATCCAGGCAAGAAAACACTGGCCACTATTTAAAGGCCATATTTATTTTGATTGACATGTCTGTTATTGAAATGTCTACTGTGTGACCTTTTTTTTAAAGGACAAAAAGAGAGAAAAAATAGGGGGGAAAAAACTAAATTTAATAATAGATAAATGAAGTAATGTAAAATTTAAAAAATGGCCACAAATACTATAATTTGAATTTGGTACAGCTTTAAAATTATTAATCCCAGTCAGCTGTTCCACACCTGCAAACACATGACCTAAATGCCCTTTGCCCCATACAGACTCCCATCCCCAGGGTCAGAGGGGGCTTTGGCTTTGCGTGTAGAAAATCAGTCTGTTAAGAGAGAATGACAGCTGCCTAGAAATAGCATTTTCATTTCCTTAATTGTAAAGTTTACCATCTGTAGCCAGGCCATTGTAGCCAGCCAAACACCTGCCTCAAAAACTCCACATACAAGGGAGTAAGTGAACTCTTTACAATCCTGTTGGCTCTTGGTATTCATAGAACATTGGCCATTCTTATTCATAGAACAATGCCTTATGTGCCATTATGAGGATAAATATTCTATTTAATGACTCAACTTTGGTATAGACATTCTATGATTTCTGTTTTCATAAAATTCCTTCTTTTATTTATCTTTTCTCTCTGATGGTCTGTCTCTTGTTGAAACCAGAGGAGTTAAATAGACACAGATTACTGTGGTTGAGGGGCTATTGTGAGTCTGAATGGCTTACAATAGCACAGTCCTGCTCTGCCGTGCCACTGCGTAGTGGTCCAGGCTGAAGAAAACGCTGACATCAGTGCCTGAAGGGGAATGTTACAATCCACAAGGCATCACGTTATCATCAAAACGAGGCCATGCCTCAAGAACACACCAGAACACTGTGTATTCTCATTGACATTCGGAAAGTCCACTAAAACACCTCTGCTGCCTTCAGCGCCATTCAAGAACTCTAAACTCAAGTGCTTTTTTGTGTTCTCAGAACATCTAAACAGTTTCAGGTACGTTTTTTCATTTGGCAAAGCCAGACTGCTGACAAGACAGAGCTCATGTATGTGTCTGTACGGTTAACATGGTATATGACTCTCAGCTATCCATTCCAGAGGAGGGTCAGAGCATGCATATTACAATCAAATCATCTCATATCACTTGGCCTTGAGCTGTCTTCCTAAACAGGGAAAAGGATGAAAGTCAAAATCAGAGCAGCAACACACCATTTAAAGGCCGTTCTTAAAATAGTGATTAGAGTGCTAGGATTTAGTTTCCAGCATTGTCCAGTATCTAGTATCTGATATTGCATTTCACCATGAGGTTATGATATTGGTGTAATCATTACCGGTTGAAAGCTGTATTTATAATCAATATGTGATCTTATGTGGTGCAAAGGATTTTATTTTATGATTAAATTCTGAGTTTAACATTTTTTTTTTTCACTGACATCTTGGTTTATTTTTACTTTGGTCAGCCTACATTACAGACAATGCCTGTCTGTCCAGCCCTCTCACCTCTTCTTTACACTCTGCTCAAAAAGGTTCCAGATCTTCAACTTTCATTTTAATACCACCATCAACACCATTGTGCTCGCCATGTCATGGAATGTTAACTAGCCGCTAACTCAGCGCAACAGCGTTGTGTAGCTGCATTGCATTCTGGACCTTTGAGTCCAACGTTTGCTTGTCTTCACTACTTCTGTGATGGATTTATCATTAATATGACATTGAATGTCACTGGAAAATGGTGAATGAGAAAAGAAGCTCTTGTGCTTTTTTGTTTAGGAGTTAACAGCGAAACATGATTATTGTCCCTTATGGTTAATATCGTCAAACTTGTTTCTTCTGTTAAACACCACTGTAACTGCACTGTAAATGCCTCCCTGTAATGATAACCACCATCTTCCTGTGGGAATTATGAGATTACAGCATCAACCAACAAATTAGAGCAAGAATCACTAAGGATGTTATAAATATTTCAATAGCAATATATTTAATGTGTTTCAGGATGGAGTTTTTCATTTATGGCTCTAGGACTACCACTCTTTGGCCCTTTTTTTAATTTATTTATTTATTTATTTATTTTTATTTTGTTGTACTAATGACTATAAGCGTATTTCCTTTCTTTTCTTTTTTAGATCTGTGAGTGTTCATGCATTTACTCTATGCTAATGATACACATTTATGCATGTTATATTTTGGATATGGCCTTGTGGCTTCCTTTGTGTTAGTGTACTGTTATCTCAGGGAAAAGAGTTCTAGAAAGTGGATCCTCTCCAGTATCCTACAGTTATGCCAGGGGAAGTGAAAGATTACTGTGGACTCTGGAAGACTGTCTCCCAGTGCACAGAGCGATAGACTTTTCTTTTTCTTTTTTTTCTTTTTTGGTTTCTCCCTGAAACAAACAAAAAAAAAAAAGCTGTAAGTGATTTTTCTTCAGTGTCTCATTTTTTTATTGTTTGTTTTCCTGCAGCTTTGTGTGTTCCTCACAATTTTACAGTTCCTTCTTTACTGCAAAGTACACTTGCACTCAAACAGGATTTGAAATGGTTGCTAAATGGTTTAAAATTCCTCTTCGGTGGCTGATTATGATTATGTACATTGGCATTTAGGTCAAATTTGTTAACACAAAGTTAAATGCTGTTCCACGTGAAAACAAACAAACAAAAACATTTTCCTTTACCGCTAGAAAAACTGATTTGAGGAGCACCATGTATGAACTTAGCGTGTAATAGTATGAAATAAGATCATTGCTATAATGGTGTCATAGCTAAATTATTAGAAGATGTCATCAATATATGACTCGTAACTACAGAACCTGCTTGCTACTAGCTAGCTAGCTAGTAAACGTAGGTAATTAGCAATGATCTGTTTTGGTATATACTTTAACAAGACTGCCTACTTTTAAATAAATCAGTGGAAATCAAGACTCACATACACTTAATATAACTTGTCTCTACTTAAATCAATCACTAGTTATAATATCGTTATAATATAGAAAACACAAGTTAACATATTCAACAATTTATTAACATTTTATGCAAGGCTAATTGTGTTAGTGGTGTAGAGCTGTTTAGGATAGAACGAAAGACTTGAAAGCTATTTGCCTGTTCACAGTTATTTGATGTGAAAATGACTGCACTGTAATATTTTCATAATAAACAAGTGAATTATCATTCTAATATATTTGTCTCAAACTGAGTAATATAAAATTAATCATAAAGTCAGAATGACAGTGGATAATATAGCTGAGATGGCTAAGTGGGTTTTTCTAGTAGTACCTCTTAATGAATCCTGACTGCTTCGCCAGATCACTGCCTTATTACTCACGCAATGATGCTGTAATTTCTTGCTAAACATGAGGCATGATGTAGGGAATAGTATACACACACACACACACACACACACACACACAAACTGAAACTCCCTCTTGTCAAATGGAAATCATTGCATGATAGTAAATTGTCAAGTAGCGTATTTTAACACTTTTTTGCAGTGTGATAAGATGATCAGCTGTGTGATAAGATGATGTCCCATGCTCTAATTTGTGCTGACACTGTAATATTTTATAGAGTGTTTCTTTTTATAGAGAATCATCTTTCTGGCTTGTTATCTAGAGGTCTGATCGTGTGCTTTGGGACTCACTAGTTCACTTGATGACAGTAATGAGACTGTGTGATGTACTATAAGGGATCAGCAATATGACTATCAATACTGTGATCATTAATTGTGTCATACTGTGCTTTTTTGAGATATCGCACGTTTTGCGATATCTGTTTATACATTTTTATTTTTTTAATATCAATAACAGGTACATACAACTCATTAGAAGTTTTGTACTGCTTTGAAACTTTAAAAATGTAAAATGTTACGTTTTATAGATTTTACCCTTTAGTGTACATCAACATAAACATAAATCTCTTTCTCCCCTGTCAATCACGGTGACTGTGAATCGTGGGAGCCTATGAGCTCACGGATGTGGAAGAGGGTAGATAGCACTTTCCTATGAGTGCGTTAGCAGTTTGAAAAGATGTCTGTTGCTGGCTTCACATGTCCGGGAGTAAGCATGTGTTAGACTTCACCCTCCCTGGTTGGAATCAGTCGTGTGATAAGGGAGAGCTGGTGAGTTGCTGGGAATTGGCAAGTGAACAAATTGGGGAGAAAAAACAACCTCATCACTCATCAAAACACTACTGTTTTGTCAGTTTGTTTGCAAACCTATATATCATGTTACATATCATGTATCATAAAAATGTCTTCACGTATCATGATATGATATTTTTGTCATATCGCCAACCCCTAGAGTCAGATATTTACTCCATTAAGGTATCACCTGTCACTCTTTCTACATCTCTCACCATCCTCTTTCTTCCCCCTCATCCTTCTGTCTACACTATCTCTTCTCCCTTTCTCTGCTTTAATGAATAAAACACGGTCATTTGGCACTGTGTGTGCGTTCCACTGCCTTTTCTCATCATTTGAATATGGAAATATCCAGAGAGAGCCAGGAAACGCAGGGCTCGCTTGGATGGTTGTGCGGGGAGTGTGACCTGGGCTGCTCACTGCAGCCTCATTCTCTGCTGTCTTTATTCCATTGCCTCAAACAGCAAGGTTGCACCGCTACTTGCTCTGTGTTGACTGCTTTCTAAGAACAGACAGTGCTGAACAAGTTCCCCTCTGTAATCTCAGCCTCCGTCACTCTCTGCTGCTCTCATGCAAATCACATGCAAAGCTCTTGTCTGCTTTCTTCTGCTCTCAGGCACATCAGAGGAAAGGGAATGTATTTTTAAATGAGTGACCTTATTTTATGCATGGTGCTTTTGAACTGAAGGGGAATTTGGACAAAGTAATCAAATCGCTCCTGTTAGTTAATCTAAGGCAGCTTTCTCTAAGGATAATTTAAGAGGTTACTTTGTTCTTGTGGCCACAGTGGCAATGAAACTGCTCAGGAAGTATGTTTTCTATCAACTCTCATCCCATCAGGACATCGCTAAGGCAAATCCAATTTAGTATAGCAATAGCCAATTATCTAGTGGGGGAACTCACATTTGATTTTTTTTTTTTAAATAATCATCTTAAATGTGATTTATGCACATTTCGAGGGTGGTGTGACTTTAATAGTTTGGGATAATATAAGAAAGCTTAATTTAATGTACTTCAATTTATTTTGCATTACAATTGAGAGAGGATATGATCCCGGCAGTTTAATCAAAGACTCTGCACAAGGGCCCAACAGTGGCAGTCTAGTGATCCTGGGATATGAACAACCATTAACCACCATTAACCACTGAACCACCACTGACAAGTGGTTAAGATTTTATTCATTTTAATGTGAACATATTGTAGAACAACCTAGTATTAATAGATTATTAATAAAAGGCAGTCACAAATATTTTAAGGTCACGTACGTGAAGGCTGATTCAATTAAAACAACATACTGTCTGGTTTCGACAACTTAAGCCAAACTTTATATGTAATAAATACATTTATACCACGGCACTGTTGAATTCTCAAAGCCGATTGGTCAGAATGTGTTCAATTAATTTTCAATAACAGCAGCTTTGACAGCAGTTCTTTATTTCACAGATTTGTATTAAAGGGTTTGTTCTAATACAGTACTGTTTCTATACCTGCTAATTCACAGGAATCATATAGAGGACGCTCCACACAAGCAGGATAAAAACATTATTAAATGTTATTAACTATGAAAACACTGTTAACTATTATTAAAGAAAAACATGTGATTATCGATATGGTGAAGTTTTCTGTGCGGAGATATTTATTTAATATTTCTGGTGGGAGGCTCTAGTGTCAGAGCTTTGTAACACTCAGAGGTAAAGCTGTTACTTTAAGTTATCCACCACAGGAAGGTCTCAGGAAAGAGGACTTGCAGTTTCTTGGTAACAAGCTGCCTTTTACAAGGTGGTAACAAAGGAATGTTTATAGATTTATGCATTTACATTTATGGCATTTGGCAGACGCCCTTATCCAGAGTGACTTACAAAAGTGCTTTGAAGTCTATCAAAAATACATTCTGATATTGGCTCACTAGGGCACAAACTAGGAATACCATCAGTCCATATATAGCTGTTATATAGCTGTTATATTATATTATTATAGCTGCTATAACATAAGTGATAACAGGAACTAACTTGTTTTGTGGGTTTTCCGCAATATTAAATGTAACTATATACACATAAAGGTAATACATAAAGGTCATTTTTAATAATAAAAAAATGAATTGTTGGCAAATTGCTGTGATAAACGTTGAATAAAACACATGCTCTTAATTGGATAATAATAAACTATGTGGTAGTAATGGCGCAGTCAATGTGTTGGACACTTTACACAGTTCATAATTATTAATTGTCCTTGGTCATGGATAAAAACAGGTGTAATCATTTTTATATCTAGTATATTTAGTAATCAATGCAAAATTGTGATACAGAAAGTAGCGGAAATGCTGTCCTCTCACATCCACTCCTGAATACTCCATTGATAATAGTAAAAATCAGGGGTTTCCATAAATGAGGGTGGGATGAGGTGTAATCCTCAAGGTCCTGAGTAGATAGTGGAACCTTTTCCAGCAGAGCAAAAAATTATCATGAAGCCCAAAAATTCCTACTGGTATCTCTGGTAAAAGTAAAACATTTCAGGTGATGTGTAGTTAGTTTTGACCTGGTTAAAAATAAAAAAAGGATATGGCTGTGTGTGCTGTGTGTATGCGGAGGAGGTCTGTATTTACACAAAGGCGAGTTTTAATATGGAAGGTAATTCTACCATAGTGTACTGACCTGCTTTTTCTCCGCTTTGCCTGATGTTTGCTTTCCTATTATTAGAGCCACTTTATCTTGATGTCATATTGATTGCATGGCCTATCTGTGTAACCAGCAGACAGTTCCATGAGCCCTTGAAGGACAATTTCTCATGTGGAAGATTTTACCACTTCCCCTGCTTGTATCCTGGCCCACAAACACAGCTTAAAAACTGTGTCAGAATGCCTTTAAACATTGTGTTGCTGTGTATGTGTCGGTAGAGTTTATGTAGAATTTATGAGATGAAGGAGAGCATTAATAATCTGAATAAGAATGAGGAAGCAGGAAGAGAGTGCTGTTATTTTCACTCCCTCCTCTGGCTTTTATTATGCTGCCAAACTCCAGCTTTTTTACATTCATGGGGCTGGGTAAAGACCAGATTGTCATAAACACACATACACACACACACACTCACGGTCAGAAGTGGTGCGTATTTGAGAGGAATACTTCTGTCATTACCATGGAGACATGTCTGCGATTTCAACTAATAATGCCAAAATATCCCTGAATACGACCAATCTGGGAATATTTAGGACTAGTTTATAACATCTAACCACTGGTTGTTATTAGGTCTTATCCTAAACTTTCTATGTTGACTGAAGGTTGTGTTTTTTGTGTTTTAATGCTTTTTTTTGGATTTCTTCCTGTTATGTGAATATGCACTTTTGAAACCAGCCAGATTGATTTCACTTGATTACTTGATTTGTCAATCAAGTATACACACTTATCTAAATATCTCTTTTGCTTTACCCACTTCTAACTGTCTGATTGCTGGAGAAAGAGAGAGAGAGAGACAGCCCCTACATGTTTGCCATTCCTGGCCTAGCTGTATTTTTAGCCGCATTGTACACACAGGCAGCTGTAGGTCAGCTGACTGTGCGTCTGTGGCGACCTTTTAAACAAAAGCTCCTGCTGCCCCATCACAGCCATGTCACGGCCACCAGGAGAGAGGGAGAGAGGCCTGGCCTCGATGCTCTCTCCTCTGCACAAATGTCAATTAGAGTTTGCAAAAGCATAGTTTGCCAGCAACAAGGGATATCTCTGAGAACAACTCACACATGTGTTATTACACCCGAGTGCAGCTTTACTGCCTCACTGATACAGATTGTCTGCCAGAGCAAGCTTATATTGCAAATGATGTTGACTTAATCTTTCACAATTGGGCCGCCTCTAGAAATTAAAGCAGCTTGTGTTTTTATCAAAAGCATATATTGAAGGAAACGGCTATCTGTCTTTGGGAATTAATATTCAAATTCATTTTACATCTATTCACAATATCTGGGGGCTATATACTCGAAACTATTTTTAATTGTCAAACATTACTGAATTTGTAACGTTTAAACTGTTTCCTGCTGTCGGCTACATTTGAAATTAATATTTAAAAAACATGTTTTATCCCTTTTGTGATTCCCAAGTTACTTTATGACATCTTTTTTTGATATCCCCTAAGATTGGAGAGAAGCCGCGCGGCAACGGTTCTTGTGTGTGTGTACGCCGGCGAGAGTAATGGAGAAGCTTAATTTGTGGCCTGCTGAGGAGGCGCACTGTGCAATCTGAAGAACAAAGCCTCAAGGCACACACAAACACACACATACACACACACAAGGCAACATAAATGCAGCAACTAGCCCCTGTAATAGAGCCAAAATGGAATCCTAATGGACCCTAATCAGAGAGAAACAGCAAAACTAAGAAACAAAGAGAGAAAAGTGTGTGTTTGTGTATTAGCATAGTTTTGGACTTTTGTGCTAATGCTATATTACAGTTGAGGCCAGCAATAAAAAGGTAAGAGTGGCAAAAAGGAAAGGAAAGGAACAGGGGAGAAGCAGTGGGAACATAACATGAAAGACAAGGGAATGAGAACAAGAGAAGGGTGCATGGAGTGAGTGAGGGACTAATTTTCAATCTCTTTTTGTCGTTTTGTTTCAGGACAGACTATCATCAACTGCCAGTCATACTTTGGTGTTTTTCAGGACTGGGGCGTCTTAACTTTCAGATGACTGTATAAAAGCTTTTTTCAGTGAATTGAAAGGCAGGTTGTGTAAACTCACATATCTCAAGGTGAAATGGAGATGGATTTTAAGGCATGTCAGGACCTGAATTTGAGTCAAGTGTTGCTCAGGTAGTATCCATGCTCATTCTAGGTTTATATGTGAAAGCAGTATGTGAAAGTGATTGTGATAAAGAATGACAATGTCTGTTTCACCAGTGACATTTTGAAAGTCTACCTGTTTCTCTGTACTGAGCCTCATTAATGTAGAAATGTCCATCTGAGTGACTGTTACTTAACCTATTTAGAAAGTATGAGCCAAAGAGAAAATGAGACTCATATGAAGATTTGAGAAGGAAACTGAATGCGCTTGGTGTCCTATCAAGTGTCCAGATCATATTGAGACTGTGCTCCTTACCTCTTCTTATCTTAGTGCCTACAAAAGACTGTGATGACCTTGATGAAGCAAAACAGGACCTATGACCATCTGAGAAGAGATGCTGTATGACTGTTAGCTCAGCCAGCTTGCTCTCCAGTGTTACGATGGTTATCACAGTTCAGTATGCTGCTTCAGTTTCACTCTAGGAAGGCATGGTTCTTCTTCATTTTTTAGTCAACTAAAAGTATTGGCATGATACATGAAGCAGATCACCACTGGATTAGCAAAGCCATTGTTTAATGGCTTAAATAGAATAATCAGTAAATTAAAAACTTTGTGCAGGCTATATCATAAAGGAGGTCTTCCTGATTTCTAGTTATTTTATAGAACAGCCCAAATTAGGGCCATATGGACTTTGTTCACCCCCCTGTGTGGCAGCAAATTGAAGAATTCCATGACGACATCCCTTTAGTTGCTGCACCATTTATTTCCATGAGCCATATACAGAAGATGATTACCAATCTTTAAAAGTGTAACTCTGTGCAAGCACCGTACAGTTCGACAGTGTTCTATCATAACACTTATTTGGCATCAGTCCTTGGAGATGGGATAGCACAGCACTGGTACAAAAGTGCCATACAAACCTTTAGTGACCTGTATAACAATTGCAGCAAAGGTTCCTCCTCCAAGCTAAACATTTTTAATATTTGCAGGTGCAGCATTATATTATTTTTACTTCCTGTGGACAACATGATAACAATCAAAAAGGATTGTAAAGGCCTTGTCTCAAAGGTGTATGGCAAACAGTCCAAACTCCTAAGAGATAACACCTTCATTGTTAAAGTGGGAAAAAGACTTGGAGTGTGCAATCCGAGATGATGTTTGGGAAACAATTTGTGAAGACTTTCAGGTGCAGCATTATATTATTTTTTCTTCCTCTGGACAACATGAAAGGAATCAAACAGGATTATAAAGGCCTTGTCTCAAAGGTGTATGGCAAACAGTCCAAACTCCTAAGAGATAACACCTTCGCTGTTAAATTAAAGTAGGGAAAAGAGTTGGAGTGTCCAATCCGAGGTGATGTTTGGGAAACAATTTGTGAAGACTTTTCCTTTCAATATTCATTATAAATTAATCCTGTTTAGTACCATACATTGGGTGTATTTCAGTCCTGAATGGCTACACAGAAAAAATAATGAATTCATAGTTTGCTTTTCAAGATATGTAAAGTGAAAACTGGAACTCTATTACACATGCTATGGTCTTGCCTGGAGGTGGAATTCTGCTGGAAGGCAATCATAGATGTCAATGTCAGTGGAGGTCAATAATGTTGATGTACCCAGGTTACTAAAACTTACCTTATTAGGAGATGAATCTGTGTTACAAGATCAAAAAGGGACAAAGCGTAGATTTATTGATATAATGCTCCTTGCTGCCAAAAATGCTTTACTACTATACAGAAATCACTGGAACCCCCTACACTTTCTATGAAGGTAAAAGAAATGGCATCCTATATATTTCTCCAGAGAAAGTAATGTTTAATTTGAAGAAAAATTTGTTTGAAAAAAATACTGGGGGACATTTCTCACATACTTAGAATCCAGGACAGAAAACCTGTGAGTCATTTGACATTCTAGGTGATGCCATTATCTGATTCAGTTTATTAACATATGCATTTTGTTTACCTGTTTAACCATCATAGATATTCGGTCTCATCATATAAGTGCTCCTTATGCACAATTATAAGGGTGGGACAGGTTGGTTTTGCTGGATTTTCATCCTGTATCTACTTCCTACATGTAAAATTGATGTCAGGGACAGAATTTGTCTGAAATAGTAAACACTGACAATGTGTGGAAGGTCACCGACTCTGTAGTAATCTCCTCTTGAAGTATATTAAGAGGCAGTTTCTAATCCTGTTGCTTTGGTCTTTTTTATCCCCCTACATGGACAGAGGTTCAAAGGGCAGGAAGGTCGAGGGAGTTACAAAATAGAAGTAGTGGCTTTACAGAGCCTTGGGTCTTGCCCCAATTTCACAGCAGATTGGGTTGCTTTTAACCTGCCCCTCTCTCCATCCTAACTAGGAGAGAGTCAGCCAGGGCCAAGGACAGAGAAAGACATAGGGCATAATAAAGAAGATTGATTGACACAGAGTGAGAGATCGATGTGGGGCAAGTTGAGGGACAGTTAGAAGGAGTTGGGTTGTGAAATAGCTGTATGTGGAAAGTGCAAGAGAGATGTGAAAGAAAGAGAAGCATTCACGCGCCATTTCTTTTTCATGGCATTATCATCTGTACATTTTAAAATGAGTAAATAGTGCTTCAAGGTCAAGTAGGATTGTGCATGATAAAACTTGGGAGGTCTCTCCCAAGTTGGTGTTTTGTGGTATTATGAGTTTTACATAATTTGCAAGCAGCATATGGGCTATTTCAGCTTGATGGATCTGGAGGAGATCACATTTTATTTTGCAGTGCAGTAAGTATGTACTATTTAATAGATAAATAATGTATTAATTGCAAGTCATTTCTGCTACATGCCTAGTACTATCTCACTATCAACACTATCTCCACATTCCTTATACACGGATTAGCCATAACATTAAAACCACCTGCCTAATATTGTGCAGGTCCCCTTCGTGCCGCCAAAACAGCTCTGTCCTGTCGAGGCATGGGCTCCACAAGACCTCTGAAGGTGTGCTGTGGTATCTGGCACCAAGATGTTAGCAGCAGATCCTTTAAGTACTGTAAGTTGCGAGGTGGGGCCTCCATGGATCGGACTTGTTTGTCCAGCACATCCCACAGACGGACTGAGATCTGGGGAATTTGGAGGCCAAGTCAACACTTTGAACTCTTTTTCATGTTCCTCACAGCATTCCTGAGCAATTTTTACAGTGTGGCAGGCGCATTATCCTGCTGAAAGAGGCCACTGCCATTAGAGAATAACATTGCCATGAAGGGGTGTTCTTGGTCTGCTGATCAGCGTATATGTGCACTCATAAACAGCTACGGCATCAAGGCTACAGATAGTGGGATTCTCTCTTAATGACATGGATGAGCAAAAAAGGGTGGAACTATGAGAGAGTAAGTGAGAGATCAAGTGAGGAAGCAAGAATGAGCAGACTGAGAGGAGTAAAAGAGTATGAGAAAAAGGTACGCTCAGCTTTCATCCCCCTTCGTCCAACACAGGAGAGGGCTGTCAGTCAACATTTCTGAACATCTGAACATGTCTTTTTGTCTCTTATTTAAAAGGCTGACTGCACAGGAAGAGGCACAAGACAGTCACTTACACAGTGTGTATAGAGACATGACTGACAGGAGTGCATGGGATCATACACAGACTGATATAAGAGTCATATATCTTTGAAAAAAAAAAAAAAAAAACAGCAGCTAGACAGGATCAGGATCAAAGAGCAGTGCTTCTGGGCCACCACCAGCTGTCATTGATTCAACAAGTCTCTGGAAATGTACCGGAGGGATTGAACATTGTTTTTTCAAAAGATATTTCTACAGTGTGTGTTTTGATGATGGTAGTGGAGAGCGCTATCTAATACATTATTCCAGAATCTCCCATACTAGCTTGTGATTTACTTAATTTTTATACTCACCAAACCATTACATGATCCTTCATGCGGATGGGGGTGGGGTCATTTCGTAAGAGACCACTCCCTTCAGGATAGAAATGTTTCATCATAGTATAAAGAACTTCATAGTGATTTGCAGTGATGCTTTCCTCGACGGGGACAAGGGATATATGAGTGGTCATATATTCATTTTAAGATAATGAGCAGGATAACTTGTGCGATTAGGGTGAATTCATGACATTACTTAAGGCGGCTAAAACTTCGGCCCGAACCTGAAGGCTGAACTTTGGCATTCTGTCAGCTGTCCGGCACTGACAGCTTCCATTAGCAGTTCATAGCCTGGCATATTTGCTGGATGGGGTTAGTTTCCGTATAATTAACATGATCTTTTCCCTAGTGACTTATCCAGAGGAAAGAGTGCATTAGTACAGACTTGAGATGATAAAAAGGGAGGTAACAGAGAGGCGGGCCAAGTGAGGGTGAAATGATGGAAAATGGAAGAAAGTGGTGTAGTGGCACAGATAGAGTTGGAAAGTGAGTGAGCTAATGATAAAATAATGGAGGAAAAGTAAGTGACTGAGGGAAATGGTGCAATTCTGGTACAGAGAGAAGGAAGCGGTGAGAAGCGTGGCAGTGAAATAAGAGAGAGTTAGAAGCAATATAGTAGAAAAATGAAGGGAGTGGCTGCGGCTGGGAAATGGAGCGGTGGAAAGAAAGGCTCTCAGGCAGATAAGTTTCTCTGAGTGTCATTAATGAGAGTGGTAGCTGGTCTCCAGTGGGATGCATCTAAAGACAAGGGAAAGCACAGGCTTCTTGCATCCCTTATCGATCTCTCCCCAGCTAAATGCAAATGGAAGGCATACAGGTGCTGCCTTCATTCGTCTACCCTGCACACATATTTTCAGTCACGCTTTTTAAAATGCGAGCCATGCTTCAGAGATGGGGTGGAGCTGGAAAGGCAACTAAATGAATGCCAAACTGGGAACCGTGAGAATCCTAGTGTGTGTTGTGGAGAAGCTGGATCAGTATTCAGCACATGCCCCTATGCAAGCCTGGAGTTACTTGCCAGGATATGCACATCAGCTGTTCCTACTCTGTCATGAAACACACACCCGTAGTTTTAACACGCGTCCGATAATTTGTTCTAATGTGCTGTATGATTGGTCCCGGTATGACCCTATCAGCAAGGCACTCGAGTGTCAGTTAGGTATTCGCTCTGTCTCTTGTCTGGGTGGTCATATGGCCCGTGGATACATTTCTTTTGCCCTGGGCAGCTGGTGAAATACTCAGGAAAATACCCCTGATTGATAAAATGGCAAATGCTTGACTTTAATCATGGAAAAGAATCACTGGCTCTAGACGAAGGCGCACATCAATTCTCTGTGCGTTCTGTGCATATTTGCTATTATAAGTGGTGCAGTATTGGCCATGTGGAGTGATTAATGACACTTTATTAACTAAAATGACATCTCAAAAATGCTTCAGTTTGTTAATGTCCACAGATCAATATTCAGTTTAGTTTTTAATTCCTTATATGTATCTTATACTAGAGCACTGTTGAATTCCTGAGTCTGGTTGGTCAGAAGGGGTAGATTAATTTTCTATAACAGAAAGGCTCTGACAGTAGTGCATCTGTAATTTAAATCACAAGTCACTGTTAATGTGCACATTAATAAGTCATTGTTTTTATAGTAAGAACTTATTCTCAGGGACTTGTACAGTGGATGCACCACATAACCTAAGCCTAATAATAAATGAATGAAAAAGTCATGCTATTTTGATCTGGTGACTTTCTGTATGGAGGTTATTTAATATTTAGCGTTCAACATTATTTAACAGGGACGGAGTCTCCACGGGCAGTGCTTTGTAACAGCCAGTAAGTTTTCCACCATGGGAGAATCTTCAGGACTTTGTGCTGCGTTTTTTTTTTTTTTTTTTTTTTTTGTCATATTAACTTGAAGAGACAAAAAAGTCAGGCTGGTGAGGGAACAATTGTTTATAGCTGGTATGATGTAAGTGATAACAGGAAGTAACTTGTTTCATGGACATTCCACAATATTAAATGTAACAAGTGGATAAAAATAAGTTTTGTTCCTTAATAAATAAAAAAAAAAATCACTGGCAAATTGATGTGGTATAAGAGAAATAAAATATTCTAGGATGTACTTTTATAAGAAAATAATCAACTTCAGGGTAGTAACGCTTAATATTAAGCCACGCTGTTAAGCATGACAGCATGCCCTGCCGTCAAGCAAGTCTACCAGTGTCTGTGTGAGGAGATCACAATGCGACGTCTTTTTGTATATTTCATGGTAAGACTGCTTGATTACAATTACTTAAATCTCAACTTGTGTTTGTCTGGATTCTCACTTTCTAAATATTCTGCTGATCAAACGCCACTTAAGCATGCCAGATTAATATGAGTTCAATCCCCCTTGGCTCTATTTATTTTATTCCTTTATTTCTTCATGCCTTCTTGGTGACTGATGAGGCTGACAGCTTGTTTTTATACTGGGACGGTAATGTTTAATAGCTCTCATATTTAATGATGTTGCACACACATATTATAGCCATGGCTCTCTGTAGCTTCAGCCTATTTCATTCCTATCTGCGTGATGACTGCGCCTCCCCAGCTGTTCTGAATGCGAACATGCCTTAGTGGTTGCCCCAGATATGACAGCGTCAAATATGAATGAGGTGGCTGTAAATGCAAGAAACCTTGACAAAAGCAATATATGGAATGATAAACCATCATCTGGCAGTCAACCGTCTATTCCGTTGCATTGGTATGGTGCAATATGGAAATATGTGGGCATTATTTAGTGTTTCTCATATAAATTGAGCCATCAGGTGAAACAGGATCATCTGACTGTGGATATTTCACCATGTGCCTCTTAGCGTCCTTTACACTTTAAATAGAAACAGAGGTGTGGGAGAATGGTGAAGGAGAGTGGGGGAGAATTGGACACTGTATAGCGCTGTGTCTTTCTCCAGGACCAGTTGCTAAGTAAACTTCAGTATTAAGGACTTGAGTAATGGCAGCCAGGGGAAAGACGTCATTATTTATTTAATTTGTCTCACTCAGTAAGACAGGCCATTGAGTTTGGACCAAAGCTTAGTGTCATTAGGTATACATAATATGTCTTTTGGTCCTTTGTTTATAGAAATGATCTTACAGGTTATCCATGTGCATCATGATAATAGACAAGTGAAACACTAGACCTGGAAAGTTTTACACAGTGTTGATGGCTAAAACATTTGTAGAAAGTAAAGAGGTGCAAAAAATAAGGTAACATTTTCTATGAAGCTCATATTCATAAATCATTATAACTGTCCTTATAATTCTTTGCAAGTTAGTAATAATTCCTTTTATAATTATAAACTCAAATTGTGCCTCACAAAGCTCTAATAATAAAGTAAAGTAAGGTAAATGTAACTATTAAGCTCACCAAAATCTACATTTACGTATTTCAAGAGACTTTGGTGTCAGTGAATTAAGCAATCTTAAATATAATCTATAATCTCTTATATAAAATGATATAGCTTTATTTAACTTCTTTCACAATTCAAAATAAAAATATACATGTTTCAATGAATATGAGGTGGCTATATGTGCTTATTGGGCATATTTTGTACCCTTTAAGCACTTACTTGTTCCAAATGATCTGAATACATATACTCACCAGCCACTTAATTAGGAATATCTGTACACCAACACATACATGCAGATATACAATCAGCCAATCATGTGGCAACAGTGCAATGCGTGAAATCATGCAGATACAGGTCAGGAGCTTCAGTTAATGTTCACATTAAACATCACAGTGACTTTGACTGTGGGATTGTTGTTGGTGACAGACAGGCTGGACTGAATATTTCAGAAACTGCTGATCTCCTGGAATTTTCGTGCACAACAGTCTCTAGATTTTACACAGAATGGTGTAGAAAACAAAACATCAGAAATGCCTTGCTGATGATAGAAGTCAGACGAGCATGGCCAGGCTGGTTTGAGCTGACAGGAAGGCCATGGTAACTAAAATAACCACTTTTTACAGCCATGGTGAGCAGAAAGGCATCCCAGAATGCACAGCATACTGAACTCTGACCTACACTGAATGAGCTACAACAGCAGAAGGCAACATCAGATTCCACTCCTGTCAGCCAAGAACAGGAATCTGAGGCTACAGTAGGCAGAGGATCACCAAAACTGGACAGTTGAAGATTGGAAATAAAAAATCAGGTGACGTTTTTCCAATCTTCACCTGTCCAGTGTTGGTCATTTTGTGCTTTGCGCTGCTGCCACATGATTGGCTGATCAGATAATTGCACGAATGAGCAGGTGTACAAGTGTTCCTAACAATATGGCTGGGGATTGAATGTTTTGCTGGGGGAAAATGTTTTTTTTTTTTTTTTTACAAAAAAAGATATTTACAATTCATTTAAAAGCACTGCTGTCAAAGACAAACTCTCAGTGACAAATATCAAGCAGTTAAAACCAAGTAAACCATTAAAACACACACCATTTCATTCATCGCAGGGAGTTGACGAAAGCTTTGTATATAACAGGTCAATAATCAGATATGATTCTCCTAGGTCACAGTGGGCTAAATTATTCATGTTTAGCTCTGTCAGGGTTTCCTCTGCAGTTATCTAGAGGTCTTTGGCCTGTGTGACCCACCGATCAAACACGGTCCAAACCCGCATCCATTCCACTTCATTAATATTTCAACAGGCCTTTCACCTCTTTAATATATGGAGCTCATTGGAGTGTGATCAGTGGCTCTTCATAGTGGCAGCTCACAGACACTCCAGCTCGACTCTTTCATAATCAATCAATTATTTTTCCAGTTGACTGTCGTGAAAAATCACGAGCTACATACAAGGAATGCAACGTGCAAAAAATATTATTTGCCATCTGGAAATGTCAAAAATGTCAATATTTTAGCATCTTATGCACAGCTACTAATGGGATCATATAATTATATTCTGTCAGTGGGGGATCTCTTTTTTATTTTAGATACATATTTTAGACCTTGCCATAAATTATCATATTGAAAGCCTAAAGTTAATTAGATACACTAAAGAAAACAACAGCTTGTCATTTTGTGTTTATAATCTTAAATACTAGCAGCACTCTTGGTAAGAAAATAGTAGACATTCATTATACAGTATGCTGCTGTAAATATGCAGTATTTTCCTGGCAGCTGCTGCCAAAAGCTTATTGTACGAATGTTCTGTAAACTTTACATTACATTTTACTTTGATTTACTGTAAAATGTTGTTCTGTTGTTGTATTTCTTTAGGTAATAAACTGAAGATTTATCTCAATAAATCATCATGACAATAAACATTACTGACGCTTAGATGCTGTAGCTGAAACCTTACTACTCAGGCAAGTGAGGGAGCACACAGTAGTCCCGAGACCAACCATTAGCTCAAAATTCAGGAGTGAAGCAGCATGACATGCTGATGCAGTTTTATAGCCAACAGCAACCTAACAATAATTCGAGATACTGCAGCAACTCACCAACATGACAGCTCATAAGACAAACTCCTAGTGAAAATGTGAACATTTTCACATTGAATGGCCCAAAACTACTGGAGAGTCAAAGAAATGAACTAAATCATTACAGTAAAGTAAACAGCACATTAGAAGGAATAGCTTTTAGTTATATCTAGCTAACTAATTTCAATAACTAACTAACAGAACACTTCAAAATGTTCTAAATATACAGAAATGCTCATGGATAGTTTTGCTGTTGCTGCTCAGCCATTTCTGAATGAAGTGTAATGTTAAGCATTCTTGCAGCTAAACTTCCCAGAAAGCATTGGATTCTCTGGTAATTTCCTGTGAATACCCTCAATGCCACATATTTTCCATCTCACAATGGATAGTGTTAAACAGTAAAATGCTTCAAAAAAATTACAGCAATTCTACGTTCTGCATAAAGAGGGATGTGGTACAAAATACATCTCTTGTTTGGCACCAGATATGGCCATTTACATTATCTTTACCACTGCATCAGCACTTTAGTGAGCATACAGTGTGTTTATCCAGGATGTGTATGAGGTGGGACAATTCAATGAGTGCTTTTGCATAGCTAATTGCTCTCTGAGCAGGACTTGGTTCTGGCATCTATGCCCTACATAATCAGTACTATGAGGAAGCATTTTTGTGTGTGAGAGGGTTATGTTTGTGTGCTCATATCTGTCCAGATAAGGAAAGCTCTGCCTAGTTCTTCTAAAAGAGTGACGAACTTTTACATCTTGTTTAAGTGGGTGGTATTTTTCTGCAAGCTTATCCACATCAATGTGTTTTCTTTTTAACTGAGAGCATGAGTTATGCTTGCTTTACACAAAGCTTAAGTGAAAGAAAAAAAAATATTATTTTGCACGTCACTATTAAGTGCTTCATCCTTAAGTACAGAGACAGAAAAACCTGAGTCTGTCTCTGACTTTATGCTTTATTTCAGGCTTTGGGACAAGTCATTATTCTCTGTGTGAGTTTGCTGTGATGTATGCTAAGATTTCTCGGAGAAATTATTGTCCAAATATATCAGCTGTTGTCAAATACTGGTTAATCTGTTTAATTGTCCCACACAGAACATCCCCTGGCCTTCACTTGCACCTTGGTGCCTCTGTCAAGGAGGCGGACAGCAGAAAAAATAGCAATCTGAGGAAATAAAGTGCTCGAAATGGCCTCATTAAAGACCTCTAGACCTAAGGAACTCTATCTTACCTTTGGTTGAATGTTCAGCTAGAGAGAAGAGATAGGAGGGCACAAAGTGGATGAGTCTCACCCAATGAGGCCTCCATAGACCATGGTTAGGGTGTAACTCCAGCTCTGGGACTGAAACCCACTACCAGACCTTGCTCTCTTCTCAGGACACACTACTGCATGGCTATGGTTTCTCCTAATTGCTTTTCCTCACTGCTCCCTGTCTCACCGTTTCACCTGGCTGGATTTCCCCATTCATTTTTAATCCCTGGCTCTAATCTAATTTGCCTGGGTGGCTGAAGGGTATAATTAGTTTAGAGAAATCAGAAAAAGCCACTGAGGTACTTCATGTTCAACATTTGCTCTAGCTCTCTAGGACTCAAGTGAGTTAACGCTGTTGAGTAGACATGGTAATAAGGGAAAACACATTGTTTGCTGTCCACTGCTACTTTATAAAGTGCAGTATTTTGTTTTACATGCCTGTCAGCGTTTATGTACAGGAGAATACATTAGCGACTTCTAATTACCAAATCCTCACTGACAGAAAAAGGAGATCTATGACCTGATAACATTTAAGTCCACACATCTCACAAGGATATACGTACACTAAAATGTGTTTTATTGGCAGCCCACCGTCGAAGGGAAAATGATGGAAACTGATGATACGATCTCAATGAGTAGTGAGTCTAAGGGCACAGTTCTGTAACTGTCAGTGTTACAGCTGTCTTTTACAAATTAGGACTCATACATGGCAGCCTGTTAATCAAAACTTCTTCTGTAATGATCTTCATCTCTCCATGACCAATCAGCCAGCTCATCGTCTGCAACACTTGCCTCTGGTTTGATGACAGGCCTCAATGAAATGGTCTGGCACCTAGACTAGAGAGCAGGTAGCCACATTGTATTGTCTTTGCATCTGTCAAGTTGCAATCCAAAGTCCTTTCATCACTGTTATTGTGATGAATAGCAGGGAATGTGTGCCCTATTAGCAGGGCTTTTGCTAGGCTTGTTTGCCTGTGTACTATTCCCTGTGGATGATGTTGCACAGTGTGGCAGCCACAGTCCTGGAGAATGGGAGGACAGAGCATGCCAGTGCAACACACCAACTTGTCTGCTTCCACAGTCATTATTCATGCAAGGTACAACGAGCTCTGCGTTTACTCTGTTTATTTTCAAAGAGGAACAGATGACAGACAAACAAAGGTAGTGTCTTAAATTGTTGGGTTAGCACTTTGGGGTGTTGATCCCAAGCATGTTAATTCACAGTTCAAAATCAGAGTTAGCCAAGACTTTCTTTACAGACACATTTGCAGATTTTGTTTGTGGAGCTGATTTGTCTCTTTCTCAAACCTTTCGATCCAACCGTGTTCATCTCTCTATTTACAAACCTTTATTTAAAGCTTATATTTAAAAACTTTTTATAAAGTTTTGAAGGCAGCAAGGTGGTGCACTGGGTAGCACTGCCACCTCACAGCTCCAGGTTCCCAGTTCAATTCGTTGCTTGGGTTAGTGTCTGCAGGGAGTTTCACATGTTCTCCTCATGTCTGCATGGGTTTCCTCTGGTTTCCTCCCAAAAACATACAAAAACATACATTGGCTATGCTAAACTGCCCCTAGGTGTGAATGAATGTGTGTCTGGGGCCCTGTCATGGACCAGTGTTGTAGTCCTGCCTCACCCGTTGTTCCCAGGATATGCTCCAGATCGACCATGACCCTGACAAGGATAAAGTGGTTACTGAAAAGGAATTAATTAATTAATTAGGTTTTGTATGCTTGTATTTAATTCCAATCAAACAGTGGCCTACAACTTTTTATAGACGGAGTATATTACATCACATTGCAGAATGGTTTGTTCCTGTGTGCACGAATAGCACATCCTATCACACACCCTGTCGAGGATATAATGCATATCCTCAACCAGGAAGTTTTATATTGCCTTCTTGTTATTGTTTATAGCATATAAATGCACTATGTTCAATTTCCTTTGCCTCCTCACTGCAATATTAGCTATTTAGATTCCTTATAGTAGATAAAAACAAAGTGCTTTTCTGGCTTGTGCAGTACCTCTATAGTGTCTCTCTTTCTCCCACATTTTTTCTGTCGCTCTTTGAGAGAGCACACGTTATCTTAACTTCCATCACACTTATGGAAATGTCACGAGAGTCAGTGTAAAAGCTCTCTGCGCCTTCACCAGTGAAAAGGAAGGCAGGCAGAATGGTAATGTCAGTTAATTAGCTGACAATTTTATTCTTTTTCCTTTGCACTCTTGCCCTCTCTCTCTCTGTCCCTCCCTCTCCCTCTCCCTCTCTCAGGACTGTGAAACATTTCTTTGCTCATTCTCCATGTTTGCTCGTTCTTACCCACTGTCGCTGGTAATTAGGCCTTCCTGTCTGCAGGCTTCTACACACTTACTAGCTTCTGAGACTCCATTAACTTCCCACTTGCTCCTAATCACACGTTCTAAAACATCTCTCTCCTCACACCCTCATCTGGTCCTCGGCTATAATGATGCCACTCAATTAGACCTCAGATCACTTTAGAGGTGGGCAAGAAAGAGACACTCACCCATCGAGCTGTGATTGAATTTCAGCCATGTCACTTTGTGCTTAAATTCTGCACCTCTGACATTTCATTAGATGCGTGACTAGCTGTCACACGTAAAAGAGAGCCGCTTTTCTCCGTAATGTGGTCCCTCTGTTGTGTTCTCACTTCCCTTTGCTGCATGACCCTCACCTGACCCCATCTTTACCTTGTCCTTTTTCCATTCAGCTGTCCTTCACCAATGAGTCTCACACTTTCCTTTTTCCTCCTTCTTTTTCTTTTGCTTCATGTGCTTCAGTACATTTTTCCATCACCATCAGATTCTGTTTATCCTCTTTATCACCCTCTTATTTCAGCCTCTACGGCCAGCAGGAAAACTGCCAGGAGTATTGTTTTTTCTTTGTTTTTGTCTTGTATTATTAATGCAGACACTGACCATAATGGCACCTTGTGCATTGTGTCTGTAATAAGTAAGACAGATTCATAATTTCAGACTTCAGGATCCATATTTACTTTCAAAGCCACTTCATGTTTTTGCCTGTAAAAGAATGTTTTTAAAAAATATGCCCACCATACAGAGACAGCAATACCGCACTGATATAATTGAGATCCGAAGCTTGTCACAAGCTATGGAATTACTTCAGACAACAAAAACCTCCAACTGCTCATTTTTTTGTTACTGTTTTTTATATATGTTTTATTGGTTTTGATAAAAAAAAAAAAAAGATTGCACTGTGGCACATAGCACAGGGAAAATCCAAAGGAAGACGACTGCAATATACTATTCAGCAGATCTCCTCAAAATCAACGTATCTGAGGGTTGGATATTACTGGAACATTGTTTGGACATGTATGTAGACTGTATGTTGCACAATAACATGTTGACAATGCTTGCAATTACTCAGCAGTTAGGGCTCTGGACTATTAATTATAACGAGTGAGTTTGAATTCTCCGTATTCTCTGATTTTATTTTGTTTATATTCATATTTGTCATATTTTTTAAAAATTGTATTAATTCTTCACTGTCTGTGATAATAATTATGTGATGGAAGGTCATCACAAGGACACTAAATCTAACGTGTGTGTATGTGTGTGTGTGCGTAGATACGTGTGTGTGTGTGTGTGTGTGTGTGTGTTAGTGTCCATCTCGCTTCTCTTGTGGAGATTGACATGGATGAGATTTGACTTGGCCTGTCAGGTAAAACCTCACAGGGATAAATTTCTCTCTGGAGTTTGACCTGTGCTCAGCATCACTACCCACACTGTGACACTCACTAACCTGCCATGTGCTCACTCTCTGTCACATCAGTGTGACTCAGACAGTGTACAGTCGTTTTTATAGCTCAGAGGACAAGCCTTGTAGCTCTGTAACAGAAATATAGAAATATTACCCTGACAGATGCTTCAGTTGTCGTACTGTTGCAGACTGATTTACCACCTGCCACTTACATCACAGAGGACAATAAAAGAGTTTTACAGCCTCATAAAATGTGTGTTGCCTCTTTTATCTCCTTATCAGTACAATATTACGCTTTGCAGAGGTAAACAAAAACATAAAAATAAAGATTTACTGTATTTGGTCACTTTGGGTCACAACTAATCTTTTGGGCGTCTGCAGGTGGAGCTAAGAGCCAGAGGCTCTATCTGGCTATATTGCAGATATATTACAGATCATATATTAGGTAAGGATACTCAAACATTGTGTTTGTTCATGTACAAAGGTTTCTTTGCTCATGCGAGCATTTGGTATCCTGCATTAATGTTCTGTCTTTGGTAGTCCATCAGCTGATCTCTAGATCCTTTTGCCTTTAACTTGGACAGAGAAGTAACGTTTTAAAGTATACTTTAACCTCATTTTGTGCTTTTTTAAATTCTGGTTTTTCAATTCTTTTGATTTACTAACATGGTCTCACATTGGAATATTCACATGAAATCATTTGTGTGACAGTCTGTGGAAACCCATCACATGTCACTGTGGCAGAATTCTGGGAAACAGACAAAAAAAAGATGAGAAATTGGGTTTTGGCCAAAATTAGGTTTTCTGCCTATAGAATATTTGGACAAGTATTGTTTCTGTTTACTTTCTAACCTTACCTAGGTAATATTTCTGCAAATATTATTATTATGTTGGGTAAGGAACCTATTTAAGAAACATGGTCAATCTGGCTAAATCTGTTAAGAACCTTGCTAGCTAATTGAGATTACCTCACAGACAGAATGTTTATTCGAGTTGTTGAATAGCTACCTGACATAGCAAAATTGGCAAAATGAGCTTACTGTAATCAATTCAGTTTGTAATCAGATACCAGCTGGCTAAATGTCTATGATGCTCCAAGCCAAATATTAAAATGCTAGAACTTTCCTTGTGGTTGAAATACAGGCGAAAGAGAAACACCTTCCAGTTCAGGAATACCTGCAGTTTTCAGAATGTACCATATATAATGTAGAACTATGCCACACATGTGCTCATACCATATATATATATATATATATATATATAGCCCTAAATCAAACAAAATTCAGTGAACATTCATGTGTTGAAATTCATATAAATGTCTCATGGATTTACATGTTTTTTTAGAGTGCATTTTTAACTATGATAACTAACTATTTAACTTACATATTCCCCCAAGAAAATATGCAAAGTATGGATATTTGTTTAGAAAAAAGGAAATATATCGCATTATTCCATTTATCCCCCCCCCGACTTAAAACATTCTACAGTAAGATACTAAATAATTTTGGTGTAAAACACAATCGGCACTATGTGAGTGTAGAGAGATTTTGTTCTGTTCTGCTCTGTTCCATGATTTCGGCAGATACTGTATATAGTTTGATATGGTTTTGCCCTGCTGGTCTCTGAGGGTGAATGCTGAAGATGCGAGGCATGCCTCACATTAATCCCATTCTTATCTGTAGAGCAGTGAAGGCCAACTGTTAATAGCTAGTTATAATTAGGAGGTGCTGTGATCGCAGCCATTAAGACTATTTAATTATTTAATTGATGGTTATTTATGTCTGTCTCACCCTATACACACAGTTCTCTCTTTTTCGCATGCTGTCTCTGTGCGTTTGGTTTTCATCTACACTGGGTTCACGCCCTCTCTCTCTCTTTCTCTCTCTCTCTATCTCTCTTTCTTGTTTCTCTCTCACTCTCACTCAACCTTCCGTTCTCGCAAATGCAAAGCCCTGGATATTTTCAATTAGATTTAGAATGGATTTTCCAGTAATGATCCATTTATCGACTGTGCAAATGAGACAGCCACCTCCCTGCAAGCACCTTCATTTAGAGTTGTATTGATGATAATGGCTGTTGTGTAAACAGAAGGGGAATGTAGTATTATTCATTTGTTACTGTAGCTTTAGCTTTTTCCACCTTAATAAAATCAACCCATGCGGGAATTTATGTTAGAGACACAAGACATACACGAAACTGACTGATTTTCTTACTTGTACACTTACCATATTGTGTTTTAAAAACACTTCAAGGTTGAGTGTTTTAGTTATTACAGCCATCCGGATTTGCACCTCCACTTTAATACAGAGAAGATGATAAACGGTTGGTGTTATTAACTTTCTGTGCTAGTTTTTCTCTTTAAGTGAAATCGTTTTAGTGAAGTGACTTGTGGCCAAGTGTGGTGACCCATACTCGGAATTTGTGCTCTGCATTGAACCCATCCAAGTGCACACACACACACACACACACACACCCGGAGCAGTGAGCAGCCTTTTTTGCTACGGTGCCCGGGGAGCAGTTGGGGGATCGGTGCCTTGCTCAAGGGTCTCACCTCAGTCGTGGTATTGAGGGTGGAAGAGAGCGCTGGTCATTCACTCCCCCCACCTACAATCCCTGCCGGCCTGAGACTCAAACCCGCGACCTTCAGGTTCACCTTCGGGTTGCAAATCCGACTCTCTAGTCCGGGATGTGAATGGAAAAGGGCAATTGATGTTTGTGTACACAGTACTATAAATACACAATGTGGCAAACAATTCAATACTCCTAACATTCAATACTTTAAATCTTTGTTTAAATAAGCTTACACTGTGCTGACCCTGTGTTATAGACAAGTCAGATGGTGCATATGAATTTGAATCACACTGGCTGGGCTACACAAGGAATTCATATATGCCTCTTGCAAAGCTAATAAGCCATTCAGTAAAAGTGCTACCTTGTGTAGCCTTTTTGTAAATGAGCTTGATAACACATAGAGACTGAGTTGTTAAATGGCTTAAAATAAGGAACTGACGTCTGAAGTTTGGCTGCCTGATGCGGAAAAAAAGCCAACAAAAGCCATTTTATGCTATATTAGCAAAATTGCCACATAGAGATAAATAATTTTATTACTTAATATATGTGATCATATGCACAATATAAATTTCAATCTGTACAATTTATGACCTAGTTTGTTTTTATAACCTATTTTGTAGTTCTAACTACAGTAGTAGTAGTAGTAGTAGTAGTAGTAGTAGTATTTGTTTGTTTGTTTGCCATAATATCATGTTGGTAATAGGCAACTTAACTTGGTTGCTGGTAGGTAGGTTATGATCCGGTTTAGTTGTACTTGTCTTATAGAAGACAGTTTAAAACCATTTAAGATTATGATTTATGATTAAATTCTCTTTTAGTCCTTCTGATTGGTTGGATCTTACTTACTGCATATAACAGTAACTTCTGCCCTGTTCATTAGAAATGGAAAACGTTGATACAATTACATCAAGTGTAGCCTAGCTAGATTTTATCAGCCATTGCATGCCAACCCCATGTTTCTGCAACTCTTCCCAAACTTGAGTCAGGTTTTTCCTTTTTAGCTTCAGCACCCTTGCATTTCTTTTTTTAACACCCTCTGGCTGGGCAGTTTTTCGGTTAGCACTTCTTGTGCTTGTTTGGTGTGTTGTTGAGGCGTGGTGGGCTACTAGCCTGTGTGGAGTGGTGGCAGGATCAGGCGAGTCACACTAGGCTTCTGTGATTAATTACAGAGCCAGTCTTTAATATGGCTGCCACCGGAGCTCAATAGCCGCCTTGTTTAATTAATACTATCTGGACACAATCCATTCATTCTTAATGCCAGATTTCCCGTAGTGAGCAGCAACATGGGACAGTGGGGGCAGGGCCTAATGTACCAATTCTTCAGTTTCCTGGTAATGGCCATACATTGTATAAAATGCTCTGAATATGACTTGTGCATATATTTTCCCTGCAGCCTCAGAGGATATCACATTCCACAGCACTACTGTGGCAGAGGACCAAGGATTTATCAGTGTATCTGTCTGTGTGCCTGTCTGGCTACCAGAAAATCTCTTGGGTTTGGTCAATAATGCAACATGGCGAGTGATAAGAGCATTTAGCTAGCACATGCTGGTGCTGTGTTGCACTTCATTCTTGTTTAAACCACTAGCACGGTGTCAGCAGTACATTCTGTAATATCGCTGTGTGTTTATAAAACGAGCGAATGAGTCCCGGGGTCTACATTTGGATCAAATTCGCACGTTAAATTTTCTCACACTAAGAAGAAAGCAAGCAGTTCTCCTTTAGTGTTATGCGATTAAATCATACTGCTTTGGACTACATGGCTTTTGCTGCTCATTAACAGTGTTACTATTTTGGTACACTATTGGATCATGGACATTCAAAAATATATTACTTTACACATGCAGCAAGTGCTCCACATGTATGATGCAAAGTTATCAGAGTTATTAGAGTTATTAAAGTTATAAGCTATTAGTATGTGCTGATTTCTCTTTCATTAACTATAATGATAGTACAATTCTTTCTATATAGCATATGTATAGTCTTGGCTTAGATGCCTGTACAATTATTGGAATCATTGCTTCTCTCATCCGTAGGCTGGAACAAAGGTAACCTTGTAGCCTGCCGTCATTAAGTATTATAGCCATCATGTCTCTTTGCTTCATAGCATCGTCTCCATTTGCATCAGCACTAATTAGATGTCAGAGAGAAGACACAGTCTCTGACTTCCAGCTTCCACTTAGATTATTTGTTAGAAGGGTACACAGGCACACAGCAAGTTTCTTTTCTTTTTTTTTTAACCAGTGTAGCAAACCGCTCCTGAAGAATGAGTCCTGAAAGTTCTCAAGGTTCTGTCAATCACAGGCTCACAAACTGATACTCTTGCTTCACTCTCAGGGTAAAAAAAAAAAAAAAAAAACAGCTTGTCTTTAGATACAGTAGGGTCCAAAAATCTGAGACTACACTAAAATTCTGGGATTTTTTATTTTTATTTTTTTTTGCATTTAAATTTGAAAATAAACAGAAGGTTGCAAAACTTACTTAAATATTTAAAACAAAGAAAGTAAACTCAATATTTAAATACATATTACTTTTTTGCAGTACTTGCAATACTTGCAATTGCAATACTTGCAGAATTCAGCAGCTAGAATTTTAACTGGGGCTAGGGCTGGAGACCATATAACTCCTGTTTTGAAGACGTTACACTGGCTCCCTGTTAAATACCATATAGATTTTAAAATCTTAATGCTTACATACAAGGCTCCGCATGGTCTCGCTCCACAATATCTGGCAGATCTTATACGCCTTATATATACGCCAATTCGCAATCTACGATCTTCTCAGCTCAGTCTCTTAGTTGTTCCCAAAACTCGGTTACGATCCAGGGGTGACAGGGCCTTTGCAACATATGCTCCAAAACTCTGGAATTCTCTCCCATTTGACATTAGGGATGCTAATTCTTTAGCTGTTTTTAAAACTTTTCTCAAAACATTCTTTTTCAGGAAAGCTTTTATTGGATTAGTTTTTTATTGTATTGTTTTGTGATTTATTTCTTGTTGAATTTATAGTATATTGTCTTATATTGTTGTGTTTTTCTTTATGTAAGCTTTCATGGAAAGCGCCTTGAGAGAGCAACTTTTATAGGCGCTATATAAAATAAATGTATTATTATTACATAATATTCAAGATTCTGCAATATTTCTAGTTCCCTATTTAAATGTAAGCAAATTAGTGATATTGATCATGTTAATTGCTTTGTACAAAAGGTCAGATTTTCCTCATGTCTAATCTCTTTATTGAAGCATGTGTTCAGGCAACACTCTGATGGATTTGATCCAAAATGGATGATAAGTTTTTGTAGAAACTTGTGGAATCCATGCCAGCTGGGGTGCAAACTGTCATTAAAGCAAAAAAGAGCACATACCAAATACTAAGAAACTCTGAAATTCATGTAAATATTTCAAAGATTACATTTTTCACTCAAGTTGTTGTCAGTAATATAATTTGTAGTGAAATTTGTTTTATTAAATTAGAAATGAATGGAATGAGCCCATGGTATATTTTGTAGTTTCCCCAGAAAATTACCTGAACAGCATGGGAAAACAGTGCCGAGAGGAGCTAGTCCACTAATTTTATTTGGTTTAGTTATGTTTTGTAGCTCCACCAGAAAATGACCTGAGCAGCATGGAAAAACAGTGCTGAGCAGGTGCTAGGCCACTAATTTTATCAGGGGAACATTTCTGGCAGGCTGACTAGGGCTCTACAGCCTACCAGATGCTTAGGTTGAAGTATGATGAAGTATGATTAGTGGGGCAGTGAAAGCTGCTGGATGCTGTGAATCTTATTGTGGGTTGATGCAATGAAACTGCTTCTCTTACATAAGAATTATATGAACCAAAGATGGCTGATATTTAGAAGTAGAAGATTTATTGTAACATAAAGTGCAGTACGATGAAATTCTTTTCTTCACATACCCCTGCTTGTTAGGAAACTGGGGTCAGAGTGCAAGGTCAAACCTGGAGCGGAGAGAGAGGTAAGGGCAGGTGGCAGGTGCCAGGGCTTGAATTCATAAACTTCTGATCAGTAGCCCAAGCCATAACCAATGAGCCACCACTGTCAAGAAGACTGATAGATGGTTGAGCATGCTCAACTATATATAAAGCATTCAGAACCTTCCGGAGATACACTTATGGAAGAAAGGTACTAAACTGAGGGTTTAAACTATACCTCAAGGGTATATGTGTTTTTTTCTACCTGTAGTTAGAGAGACATATTTGAGTTCAGTTAGTTTTTTGACTCGAACTTTAACCATCTTGGGGCCAGTTTTCAAAAAAAAAAAAAAAAATGTTGAGAAATTTATCTGAACTCCTAGAGAGTGCGTTTTATGTGATGATCGCTCTACTATTAATGATGTTTTTGGAACACCGTAATCATTTCTGCCTTTCTGGTATCAATAGATATTAAAAATAGGACACTAGATGACATTTCATTGGTTTGATCTATATAGAATTATACTATGTCTTAGTATAAACAAAGCAGTCGTACTATGTTTTTGCAAAGTATGCAGAAAACCAACTACCCTGATAAAGACTTAATTACAGAAAGGCAGCAAGGAATTATCTGCTGCTGTAGAGAGGGCCCATACCTTAGATACTAATATATTTTCTATGTCCTACAGATATTCTGGTCTATAAAAGACAAGTACAGTGCACAATTTCCTCACCAATGGTCATAACCTACATCAATAAGGAATTCTAAACTTTTGGTGATTGCCATTTTCACCTACTTGGAAATTTAGAGGATGGGGGCAACTCCATATGCACTTTAAAAAAAAAGAAAAAAGAAAAACAACATGTAGGAAGTAAGCTATTCTTTCTTGTCTTAAAAACAGTTAAGCTATGAAATGACTTTCTTGAATCAGTGAAGATAATTTCCCCAAAACTCAAGGTCTCATAGACATTTCAGCCACCGCCTTTTTTTTTCATACTTATTTCTAGTTCATATTTTGTTGAGTCTACAAGTGGAGTGAAACATTTGTCAGCTTGACAGCGAGGCTTTTTAGTCTTCAACAGTTTGAGAGGGTGGAAAGAATAATCATCAGTTATCTAGAACAAATGTTCAAAAGTTGATTTGTAATGCGCTTTTAAAATATGTATATTTCCATGAAACATTATGACTCCATTTAATCAAACATTCCAAAGACTCAGTTATTCAATTTTGATTTATTATTGTATTAAACCATTGCCTGTCTCCAAATAAGTTTGATGGTGAAATGCCTGTTACAAACTGTATAAAGATAACTTTCTTAGATAGACTTAGTTTAACATAGGAGAGACTCAGACTATTGCCGCTGAGTTGTTTGCTAAGTGTGCTGGGTTTATATCAATATGATTCCATTCAGTTGTTTCTGAAAGGGTTAAGATTTTTTACACCACCACAAGAGTCCAAGAGCCAAGCCCCTGGTGCATTAAAAGTTGGAGCACAACACACGCTTTGAGGCATCCTGCCAGGCCTAAATGATCTCAGTTACCAAATAGCTGACTGAACACATATTAGCTTAATGTAACTAGGAAAACTGGCTTAATTTTCATGTAGGTTAATATATGTTTCAGGTATGTTATACATATAACCATATAGGTTAATCTAAAGTTTCCATACAATAAGGTCTGTAAAAATGTTATGTAATACATAAGAATAGGCTAACAGGTATATAACAAATAACCACATGGAAAACTTGAGGAATTTAAGAGTAAGAGTAAGAGTAAGATATTCCTTTATTTGTCCCGCAGTGGGGAAATTGCACAGACAATAACCTGAGCTCAGGATTGAACCAGGATCGAGGTATGAGGTAACAATGCAACCTTCTGTTTGAATGTGCCACCCCCATCGTATTCATAAATCAACTAAAAATAAGGGGCAACAGTGGAATTTGGTGTTTAAACGTAATGAGCTCATTTGCATATTAACATGCAATACATCAGTCGGATTTCAGGTGTAAATGAAGGTGTGAAGTTTGAAAGTATTTGCAGTTATTTTTGCTTTTGCTGTATTAATTACATTTAGGCAATTCTGCCCTTGGCTACTGTACCTGGAGGACTGGTTATGTGAAGAAGAAGGAACTAAACGTTCAGTTCAATTAAATCAGCATGTGGCTTATAGCGACCCAGACACTGTGTAGATATACCTGATAGTAGTGTAAGAGACGAGGCAGTCGTACGTGCATTGTTTCTACTGACACTGGTTGACCAGGCACTAATCCACCAACTGGGTTACACATAATCCTGTGGAAAAAAATCAAACAAGATGATGTCACAACCCTAAACCCAGCATTTAGTCTGTTAAAAATTTACAGTAGCAGACTAAATCAGACATAAATATTAATTGCTGAACTATAAACTATATAATATCATGTTTAGGTTACTCAGTAACATAAGATTCATACATTGGTATTGTCATTATAATAATTGACTAAAAGTTCACTCAACCTAAAGCTTCAATATACATTACCATCGCAGCTTTATCGAGTTCCTGTGAACGGATTATCCCCTGATCCACTTATCAGATAGCGTCCTTTCACTTACTGTCAAGTGGATATTATGGAACTGCCAGGACTTCCGTTCCACTTGCCTGGTTAAAGATAGTGTTCACTGGCTGAGTGATGGAGCCTGAACATTTAGCCTGGTCTCCCTCAGGATTTTGGCTGAATTTCTTTTTCATGTTATAAATGTTAATACATGAAAATAAATATTAGATAGCTGTGACCTTCTCATACATATGCATTACATTTTTGTCTTTTTTCTGCCCTCTTCTATGTTTCTTAATTAGCTAGTAGCTTGTTAGCTCAGTCTCAGTTACAGGGCTCCCACACTGTTATTTAAGGCTTTTTAATATTGCATGGCTTGTGAAAGATTCACAGGCTGGCTGTCACTACTCCATCCTGAGCTTCATTCTTACACAGAGCTTTAGTGTCCGACTCTGCAGTTTGTTTGCTTCAGTGCCAAGTAGATAAGGATTCTTCTTAATGTCCTTGTGTTTCCTATTCTGATTTTTGGATTTACTGTACATTGACTCATGGGTTGTGAATACGTTCTTTATGCTATAAAGGTTGATTATTCTCCCTGGGGCTCTGGGTCCTGTAGTGATCACCTCAGAAATGGATGGAGTACAGCTCTTAATCATACCTGTCAGCATCATCACCTGGGAATTAATGAAAATCTACCAGCCTGGTTTGAATCGTTTTTTTTTCCCATTAAAGCAATGTCTTTCTCAAAATGCTACTGTTGTAATAGATGGATCCAGTTGTCAGGAGTAGGTGAAATTAATTCTTGTTTCCAAAGTGCATTACAGCATACAAGAACCTTCATCATGGTGGGTTTTTTTTCAAGACTATATACTGATGACAGAACTTGCTAGCTGTCAGGACTAACAGGTGTTAGTTCTGGCAGCTTCATCAATCTCATATTCCAAATTCAGATGACTGCAGATATCATGTAATTGCATCTCGATATTTAATCCATTACATCCATCCATCCTCTGTACCGCTTATCCTACACAGGATCGCGGGGTATCCTGGAGCCCATGCCAGGGGACTCGGGGCACACCAGCCCATCACAGGGTACAATCGCACACACACACACTACAAACAATTTGGAAATGCCAATCAGCCTACAATGCATGTCTTTGGACGAGGGGAGGAAACCCGGACTACCGGAAGCGGAGGCAGGATTAGAACCCCCAACCCCAGAAGTGCGAGGCAACAGTGCTAACCACTAAGCCACCGTGCTTATACATGTAATATGTTGGGTATATTTCTTATCACATCTTATCCATTTTTTTACTTCATTTTATTTGTATTTTATGGCAGTATTTTTACATGCTGTATATTTGCATCATTTATGCAATGTTAGCATTTATCTATAAAAATTTGTAGCATTTTATGTTTTGGATATTTTTAGGAGTTTATTTACACAGTGATTTTTAAAAAAAAAAAAAATTACCATTAAAATTCATATCTGAACTTGTTGCACATTTCCACCATCTCGCCATATACATTTCCATTTGATATGACTAATGATGTATCGGAACAAATGTGACACCCATTTAACCGAGATATCTCCTGCCATTACATTTACAATTGCCATACAATTAAAATCCCTCCGACATACTGTAACTGCATTCCACTGACACCAGAAGCCTTTCACATGGAGTCAAATGGCAGCTAAGTGAGATATTCTAGCTCATCATCATCATCATCATCATCATAATCATCATAATCAGTGTCGTGTTACCTGGTTTCCATTGTCCCAGATCACATTTGGGATCAGATCATTAGTGCTGGATTACCTCTGGGTCTACTGTCCCACTCAATGTCATGAGACAGAGAGAGGGAGAAAGAACAGGATGAAGGAGCCAGAGAGAGACATAGAGAGTCTGAACAAGTTTTGTGTGCATTTACGCTTATATGAGCATCTGCTTGTACTTATGAATTAAACTCTATCTCCATGTAATAGTGGCTACCATCCAAAAAGGAATGCAGTAAATTAAAGCGATTGGGCTGTTTCTTCATTCCACTGCTCTCTGTGTATGTGATATGTGTGTCTGTCTGTGTATGTGTGTGTGTTTGGCTGTGATGAGCTTTATCCTGTGAATTCACTCCCAATTATCCAACCTTCACAAGCTGCCTTACAAGTTTGATGGATCGCACCTCATTCATTTACAACACTTTATTTTTATCCTTTTATTTAATACAAAAACTCATGAAAGAGACAGCATATTATTATTAGCATTCACTGAAAAGCAAATTATTTATTAACTACTATAAACTACTCAGCAATTACAGTAGTATTAATATGAAAATTGTGCAATTATAAGAGAGAGTGGGAATGGGGACCCATAGGGGACGTGGATGGATTCCCTGCGATTCCATGGATGAAATTATATATATATAAAAAAAAATTATGAATGTTAAACCTGGCCCTAAACCTATTCTTAGCCTTCATCTACCATATCACGATTTGAGTTGTGCAAACTGTTATGGATTTTAAACAATTTTGGTCCATTGGAGCGTTGGTGTCACTGTCCATGGTGCTGAAAAATCAGACGTTATGATTGAAGGACCATCTTTCCTTTCTTCTTCTCTCTCTTTTATGAAAAGAAGCAGCATGATACTGTGTAGTATTCTAGTGTTGTGTGAAAATGAAATCTCTTCCCCTCTGTTTCTTCCTTTTATGAGTTTTTTTCCCATATTTTTACATCCCTCTGAATCGTGGTAATGCATAAACTCAGATTGTTCAGGTGTTTCACTCTGTAAGTCCTGTGGAAAAAAAAACACAGCCATAAATCTCCATAATTACAGCTTTTAAAGCCACCCAGTGTGTCAGTGCCAAATCACCTCTGGGCCACTAGAGGAGGGAGATTATAAGGTGGTCTCATGACGCGCTCTATCACTCCAGGCACTCGTTGCCGGCAGTGGGTGGCAGGATTGCTGGCAATCACACACTGAAGAAGGAAGAGGCGTCTGGAGTGTCTGTGTGTGTGTGTGTGATTCTCACTGCTTGAGGGTATAATAAACCTGCTGCCATTAAGGGTGTGTGTAAACTTGTGCATCTGTGTATTTGTGTGTGTGTGGCAGGGTTAGAGTTAAGGGGGTTTGGCACTGGTGTGTATGAATGAAATTTAATATTGTATTCAGTCCCTTCTATAAGCACACAGCATCATATTGCATTGGCTTATATATGAAATTGCACATCAAGGCAGGAATGAGTCCTCTCACTCTTACTTGGCAGGTCTGATCAAAGTACAGTGAGTCATATGGACACCCAGGCCCACAGTGGCATTTTTTTTGTGCAATACTGATTGGCCAAGGATTCTCAGCTTCCTTTCAGAGGGGCCTTCATCAGCAATCCTGACATCATGCTGTATGGCTAATGATTAAACAATGACTTTGGCCTTTTGGACTTCAGATGGGCTCCACTAATGGCTTCTTCCACCCACATGCTCACTCTTCACTCTTGTGCATTTGAGTTTGATGAACACAGGCACATCCATCAGCAGCTTCTGCCCTTAGTCACACTCACTTAGACGTCTCTATTCAAATTGAAGTGCCTGCTAAACAGAAGTGCAATGTGGCTTTCTTCTAAGGGAAAAGCTAAAGGCTAGAGTCATGCTTTATATTTCAGCATTACCAGTAACAACTTTTTTTCTTCACTGTCTTTACATTCATAAACACAATAGGACCAAAGAGGCAAATCAACAGTAATTTTAAGGTTTGAATGCTCCTGGCTGATCTCCCTCTCTCTCTCTCTCTCACTCTCTCTCTCTCTCTCTCTCTTTCTGTCTTTTCTATTACGTGCTAAATCTGTGACTAATCCCTGTAACCCCTAATTACCATTTCTGCACATTTCTGCCAGTCTACCAGTGAGAAAAAGTGTTGAAAAGCCAATCTGAAGTATTTTCTCATGTTAAAAATAAATAAATATTTAAAAAACAGGTTTATCTTTTTATGAGGTAAAACTACTATACAGGTACACATCAGTTTCTCACTGTAGCCCATCTGTTGCGATTCACAATGTGTCAGCCCCCCTTTACCCTGTTCTTCAACGAAAATGGATCACCATAGGACCAGATATTGTTCAGGTGGTAGATCATAGATCATTCTCAGCCCACCGCTGACAGTAACATGGTAGTTGCATGGTAGTGTTTCTTTGCACTGGTACAAATGTAACAGTGTTATATCACTATCTTCTTCCACCACAAGCTCCATCTCCCTGAATCCACAATGACCACAATCACAGCACTTCTAAATCCAGCTCCACAGAGTACCAACCTGGTCACATCACTAATTCTCCTATTGAAGTTCACTGGATTTCTGATTAAGCACAACTGCTTCCAGTCATCTACACACCTTAAATAACATGAACATTCACTCAGTCTTTATGAAGTCTCGCTCCTTGTTTGCACTAGTGATGATACCATGCCTTTGTTCTGTTGTTTGGTCTTCAAGTTTTGATTATGCTTTGCTGGTTATTTTGATTCCTGCTTTTGGCCTGTTTAACCCATTTACTGATCACTTGACCCGTGCACATTTTGGCCACATTATTTGAAACATGCCTTCACTTAACTTGCATTTGCATGCAACTTGAACCTCCTCCCTGACAAACTGTTATAGCAACTTTGGGAATTCTTACTGACTTTATTACCTTGTTTGATGCATATTTTGCATTAATTATTTAGCCTTTCACCAGTTTCTGACCATAAGACAGCTGTTTGCTGAAGGGTATTATTTGGTGAACTGTTTTTCAACTTCAGCAATGTCCAATACACTCATACCAGAGCAACAGACACTACAATGTCAGTGTCAATGCAGCAAAGTACAGTCAGCAAAGTACAGTCAGCAAAGTGCACCTGTAAAATGGCCAATAGGTGTAGACACAAGATATGTATACTAATAAATTGGATGTGCAGTGAGTATTTACTGTCTGCTGTCATTACTGAGGTTCACAATTACTTTTAAAATGAATCAGTATTTAAAAATGGACATTTGTCTTTTATAAATTGGTGAATCTGGCTGTTATTAAACCTGTGCAGGAAAGCCTTATAGAGAATGCCCTATAGATCCACTCTGTTCCCTAAGGGGAGATGTGATGCCATCTTGGTTGTGTTATGCAATTAGGACGGTTGATGCAACCTTCTGCAAAGTGAGGTTACGAGGTTATGCTCTGTCGAGTCCTTGAATTCTTGTATACAGAAAGTGTCAAGTATCGTTGATTATAATACACCAATATCATATCCGATATCCTTATTTATTATGGGATATGGGTTTAGAGAACAGATATAAAGATATCAGTGGAAATGATTCCCTTATATAAGCATATTCTTAAATAGCACAGAGTGCTGAGTCAGGTGGCAACCACTTTACTGCTTACTTTAATCTATCAAGACTCAGAATAGAAAATACTGTCAAAACAGCATATGAGCATAATAGCAAGGTCTTGTGTGTGAGAAGCTTGGAGGTTTGTTTCCATCACCAAAATAGCTTCATATGATGTATGGTGTCCTTGTCTGGCTCATGATGAATCATTGGCAAGAAGAGACGCTTAACCAGTAATCTTCCATTATTCATTTAGTATGAAGAGAAGTTTCCCCAGTTTTGATAACATCTAAAAGTGGTGTTGTTTTGCTTCAGTACAGCACAGGGTGTGTTTTTCATATCCCCTGGCCATATGTTAAACAGATGATGGTCACATGTAACCGTTACCCACTTAAGCGCATTCTCATTAAAAAAAAAAAAAGTGAAGTGATGTGTAGCCAAGTATGGTGACCCATACTTGGAATTTGTGCTCTGCATTTAACCCATCCAAGTGCACACACACAGTAGTGAACACACACACACAGCAGTGAGCAGCCCTTTTTGCTGCGGCGCCCGGTGAGCAATTGTGGGTTCGGTGCCTTGCTCAAGGGTCTCACCTCAGTCGTGGTATTGAGGGTGGAAGAGAGCACTGGTCATTCACTCCCTGAGACATTCACTCCCATTCCTACAATCCCTACCGGACCTGAGACTCGAACCCATTACCTTCAGGTTCACCTTCGGGTTACAGGTCCGACTAAGTCTAACCATTAGGCCACAACTGCCCCGTGAAAACATACAAGGTTTATTTTTCTTGTCATAAAACAGTGGCAGTTAGCAGCATTTCCTACTCAAGGCAAGCTTTAGCAGAATCTAGGAAAGAAAAAAACTCTCAAAGCACACCATCTGTTAATTGCCAAGTGTGAGATATAACTATGAGATTCAGTGAACAAAATAGACTTCACGTGTAAACTATAATGAACGTTCGTGGTAACACAATTGCACTTTTTGACCATATAGTATACAGTTTAGACGGGAATTATTTATTATCAGTGTTACTGGTGTATTACTGGTGTCACCCAGATGAGGATGGGTTCCCTTTTGAGTCTGGTTCCTCTCAAAGCTTCTTCCTCATTTCATCTCAGGGAGTTTCCTGCCACCATTGCCTCTGACTTGCTCATTATGGATAAATTCATAAATTTAAAATGTATATCCCGAATTATATATTTCTGTAAAGCTGCTTTGTGACAGTGTCCACTGTTAAAAACACTATACAAATAAAATTGAATTGAATTGAATTGAATTGAATGTAATCTCGCCAGTGGGTCCTGGACCTCTCCTGGGGTTGCCGTCCAGTGGGCTCTCCCTGATACAGTTCTAGCAGGATTTTAAAAAAAAAACAGTACTCCTTTAGCTCAAGCTACTCCACAACTATAGTCATACAATTTAGCCCAAGAATCGACAAACAGATCAGTGCAGTATCTGTTTCTCTCCTTCATTTCCCTCTCCATCTCTTCCCTGTCTCACGCACACAGTTATACACTCATCTACTTACCCTATAGCTGCTATTTTATCTGCTTTGTGTATGTCTCACTCCCTCACTCTCTCCCCCTTAGACATGCAATCTGTCACTCAATTTATATCAAACACATTCATACCCACCTCTCACTCTTTATAGAACTTCTCACTTGCACTTCATAGCCCATTCTCATGATCAGCATCCGTTTTCACTCTCCCAGATACACTTCAGGAATGATGGCTGTGTCAGAAGATTGAACATCCTATGATAACTGCTTTGCATTCTGCAGTCTCAGCAGGACAGATGATGGCCATTCTTTTCCTTATCACCTCTGAGAGTCTGACAGAGTGAGTGGGCAAGTAGGAGGATGACGACTTGTTTTATTTGATATAACGGATCCTATTGCCTTTGAAGGCACAGGTGTAGGTTGAGTTGTCAAAGAACAACATCAAGTTTTTTATATGTAGACTGCACACTTATTGTATTTCTACCTACGAAACAGCAAAATTTTGTGGTGAGCAGGTAGAGCAGTGGTTCTCAAACCAGTCCTAAGGTCAGTTTTTAAGATTGCCATTAGCATGAGTTTCTGTATCGAGCCAGTCCATTTTCCATGACTCAACAGTAGATATTTTCACAGTGGATTTGGACGTCTCTGGTTTTTGTGTTGGAATGTTTAATGGCGTGTCTGGGTTTGTGTGGCTGAATTTATTCTTTTAATCAAAAGCTGCTTCATCTTTGCTGCGTATTAACAACATTCGCGTCACCGCACGAGTCACAGCATGCAGATGGACATGCAGAGAACAAAAAAAAAAACCAATGTGCAGAGATTTCAGAAGTATCGTGAGAATTAACCTAGATTGCTCTTTATATTTAGTATATATAGTATGCCAAATGTTCCCAATAAAAAACAGGAATTAACTACAGGGGCTTTTTTTGCCCTTCCATTTTAAATATCTGGGGCATTTTGATCATTTTCGGTGCCATTTTTGCCTGTTCCTAGCAAGCTGATCTCTTGCTAACATGGCCCTCTTTTAATGGTGTCTTTTCCCATCAGATTTGAGGCTTGAATCTCAAACGGCACATAGCGGCTCCCACCATTTTGCATTTTGTCACCATATCCCTAGAAACGAGCACACTCATGGCAACAATCTCCACAGCAGACATACCTGAATCTTTGTCAGACTAATGGGAAAGGGTAATCCAAGCTTTTTGTTACAGCTGTCGTCTTGGCCTCTTCTGCTGCCTGCCACCTCAGTTACACACCTCCACTTTGCAATTTTGTGAAATGTGAAATTCAAATGTGTTGAATAGAGCTGAAGAGGAAAAAAAGCTGAACAGAAAGGGCTGGTAACCTTGTGTCCCAAGTGTGGCTTGTTTGGAATTCAGTGGGAATAGCTTGCCACTTTTGATTGTTCCCCATACGGCCACGTGCTCATTAAGCAGCCAGGCTGTGTTCTTTCTGGCTTTGTCTGCGCATCCGTTGGGCCTTCTTTTCAAAGTGTTCACACTCATCTAAACGGCATGTCAGCAAGATTGTCTGTTCCAACCACACACTTCTCAGAGCCAAGAATGCCTCAGACCTGCTAATGAAAAACTACCTGCCTGGAAAAGAAGACAAAAAATACTGTTAAACAATGCTTATCGATCTGAGCGTTTCATCACATTTCTGCACATCTTCCGGCGTTTCTGGAATGTGAGAACAGATAAATCTGAACTGAGAAAGAAATGAAATTTGGAGGGAATTTAATGGAGATCCTCCAACTTTGAATCTAAACAGATTTCCATCAGTGATGTATATTTATATATGAATGTAAGAAGTGAGGATTAGTTGTGCATTATGGCTCACAGTAACCAGAAGAGTTTCTCATCAATGTGGAGCTGTTTATTTATGACTGGGAAATGGGATTCCTGTTTCCTCTATTTGTCTAGAGTTTTCGAATCTCTTCCCCTATCTTCTGCTCCTCACCTTGCCAACCCCCATCTACAGTCTTAGAGCCCCTTGAATAGGAGTTGTAGAGTTGAGTTGGCGAAGAACAAATGTATGCAAGCGCTCTCATTACAGCTTCTCACAGAAGCTAAGCGCTGACGATCTGTTTTCCTGGCCAGCTGTAGCTCACAAGATGAGTTCTCTTTATCACAATAAACCTGTTCTCTTGTTCTGATATGATCATTTATCTCAATGGCTCTATTACTGAGGGAGGGAAGGGATAGAGACAAAGCTGCTAGATCAAGAGTGCTCCTGCATTGCTAGGTAATAATGCTAACGAGGGATCTTACCGCTTTTAAAATACCATCCACATCAATGACATTTAGCCCATCTGTCCCAGGCCTCCATGTTAGCTGAGCAAATTTTCCTAGACTCTTTGTGCTAAATGCCATTGTTTTGCCCTGTGGGTTAGCAGTGTCTGCTTCCTGCCAATTAATTAAAGAGATGTGAGTGCTTCCTTTACTTCGTCACTTCAGATACATGAAGGCCAGTACAGTGAGCTACCATTCCTGCTGGCTTTGAGATTACTTCTTTGAATGTGCTTAAGTCAAATATTCTAAAGAGTTTAATATGTTTTATGTTAACTCTTTTTACCAAATTTTTAAATTTCCACCTGTTTTTGGAGGAGGCTGTGCATTGAATTTTTTGTGATGTCACACTCCACAATAGCGGTTAATGGCTCATATGAAAGTAAACACTCAGGACTTTAAGAATCTGCAGTTTTTCATAAGTTTTTGTTTACCAAGCCTACTAGGTTTAAATGTTAGAATTTTATAGTGCCAGTTATATACAGTGTTTTACTATCAAAAAAGCTTTAGTTGTGCTGTCTGTCTTATCTCTGTACCAGTGTTATTGTGGAGAGCTATGAATTTTGCCCAGCAGGCGGCTCACACCCCTCCCCTTTTCCCATCACCCTGCTCACCAGCAGCTAAACACAGAGTCACGATACTCTACACACAGAAACCCAACAGTATCCTGACTAATGTTATAACAGAGTTGCTGCGATAAAATAATTCATTTGTTTATACTGATCGAAAATGTCAGATAAGTTGATTTCCATTCCGCTGGCAGAATGTAATCCCAGTGAACTGCTCGAAAGTGAAACTGCCTTTTTCAATATTAAGGCTAAAATTAACTGGACTTTTTAGGAGATCTTTCTAAGATTCATTCACAAAGCATTTTAGCTTTAAAAGCAGGTCCTAAACCTGTGAAAACTTAGAGGCAGTTCAGAGAACTCCCATGTCACAAATTTTCAATCACAAACAATCCTAAATGGTGGCTGCCAAAACACATAAAGTCCATGTGTTTATATACAGTATGTAATGATTACAAGCTTTAAAAAGGTATCATGTCAATTGATGGAGGTACTGATTATGTAGTTTTAAGGATAGACACCTCACCTATACCTATAAAATACACAGTATCTCCTGTGTATTGTGCATTGAGATTTTGTTTGAGTTTACTGAGCAGAGTACTACTGCATCAGCCAATCACTGTCAGTATTTATTCATGAGATGCATCATCTGCATCAATGAGGCAATGAGGTCAAATTCCTTAGTAAATGTTCCTCTGAGCATCTCTTTTAATAGGTGAAGAAGAAACTCTCAGTGGCAAGGTTCTTTGTGAACAGAATCTGATTTTTCTTTTTAAGTCTCAGAGTAATTTACAAAGCTACAAAAGCAGGTCCTGCAACTTGAAAAAATTTCTTTAATCCAGAGGACTCCTATGCCATTTACAAGCCTACATGGCTGCTCATGCCATTTAATGGTGCAATAAGAGTTATACTCTGTGTAATATGTGTAATATTTAACAGCAACCTTTTAAAAAGGTATTGTTTTGATTGCATGTGTGTTGCGGTGTTTTTGGAGTTAAATAGGGTTGCAGTGAGTCACCTTGCCTACTGCATCTATCAGAGATCAATGTTTTGACAAATCTGCTATTGCTCACATGCACCAATGCAGATATACAGTGCAGACGAACTGAGGATATCATCTGTGGATCATGTTACAAATCAATTATTTCTCCAGCCCATAAATCATCCAACAATTCAATCTTTTTTTTTTTCTTTTAGATGTTCACAAACGACAAATCAATTGTTGCTCTCAGGTACAGCCTGCTACATATGTGGGATCTGTAAATCTATACTCGATTTAAATGCAAATTAGATTAAGATTCACTCATTACTGTGACATACACATACATATGAGTGACAAACAAAGGCAAAACCTGTGGCTCTGTTATGCTGGCATGATTTGAGTCTGCTTGACCCCTTAGTTTTTGTCACTGCAAATCGATACAAAGTTCTTTTGACTCATCACCTTTATCCTATGATGAAACATTTCTAACCTGAGACTTGTAGAATCTAGTGTACTATAAGACACTTTTTGTTGTTTTTTTTTTAAAATTTATTTTGTCAACCATCTGTATATGTTGACATTTGTCCAAACGTAACATTTCTAATTTTTGTTTAATGTATGTAATTTTGTCTGTGATAGGACACTGTGTTATTGTAGCCTAATAAACGATTTTGTAAACCACGAATAGATGCCACATTAACAAATCACTGCCAGGACAATTGGACTCATACACAATTATTACAAAAGATGTAAACATTCACTGATGCTCAAGAAGGCAACACAATACATTAAGAGCCAAGGGGATGTAAATGTTTGAACAGGATTGTTATTATTTTGTTTAAAGATCTTTTTTTTTCATTTAGTACTGTCCTTCAGAATCCCCATAAGATATTTACATGTTTTCCAGAAGACAAAATAATAACAATTTACTCCGATCATCCTGATCAAGTTTACACCCCCCTGACTCTTAATGTATCGTGTTGCCTTCTTGAGCATCAGTGAATGTTTGCACCTTTTATAATAGTTGTGTATGAGTCCCTCAGTTGTCCTCTATGTGAAAAGATGGATCTCGACATCATATAGCCACTGTTGTAAAAGGGTCAAATATGCAGAAGATGCTGGAAAAGCAAAGAATGTGCAGGATCTGGAGGATTTTTCTGAAGAACACTGGGTAGTTTAACTGCTCAGGACAAACAGCCGACATATGAACAACTATCACAAAACATAAAAACAGTCATTGATCATCCAGGTAGCAATGAACAGTATTAAGAATCAAGCATATATAAATTTTTGACCTGGTTCATTTGTGTAGATTCAGTTATTATTTTGTCTTGTGGACTATATGTAAACATCTGTTATGTGAAATAGCGTATTCAGGGCAGTACTAAATAAAAAATAAAATGCAATTTTTATGATCCCTCTTATTTTTTTTAATTATTAAGATTCTGCAAGGTGTATGTAAACGCCATAAGACCTCTGAAGGTGTGCTGTAGTATGTGGCACCAAGACGTTAGTACCAGATCCTTTGAGTCCTGTAGGTTGCGAATTCCTCCTCCATAGATCGGACTTGTTTGTCCAACACATCTCACAGATCGATTTGAGATCTGGGGAATTTGGAGGCCAAATCAACACCTTGAACTCTTTGTCATGTTCCTCAAACCATTCCTGAATGCTTTTTGCAGTGTGGCAGGGCACATTATTCTGCTGAAAGAGGCCACTGCCATTAGGGAATACTGTTGCCATGAAGGAGTGTACTTGATCTGCAACAATGTTTAGGTAGGTGCTACATGTCAAAGTAAAATCCACCTGAATGCCAGGACCCAAGGTTTCTCAACAGAACATTTCCAACAGAATGTTTCTGTTTACAACAGAACAGTATCGCACTGCCTCTACCAGCTTGCCTTCTTCCCATAGTGCATCCTTAGGTTAGGTACGAGAGTACGAGTACAGAGACAACAAAATGCAGTTGGCATCCAACCAGTAGTGCAAATAGCAAATAAGTTAAAATGAGGTAACAAGGTTATGGTGCAATAAGTTAACCGGTGTACAGGTAAAAGTAAACAATATGATGCATACCAGTAATGCAAATGGCAATTGAGTTAAATGAAATAAATAAGAATTACAGTGCAGTTAGTTGAGATAAACAGTTAACAGGTAGTGGTAAGCAGCATGATGCATGTACATACAGTGGATAAAATGCAGTGGATAAAATGCAGATGTGTAAATAGTAATAATGTGCAAATAACAGGCTGATATAAATAACTGTAGTAATGGCAGATAATGCAGTAAAGTGCTTGCAAATAATTGAAGATAACAGTAGTGGCAGATAATGCTTAGAAGCTGAGTTCAGCATTAGTACAGCTGAAGGGAAAAAGCTGTTCATGAGTCTTTTTGTGCGACAGCGCCGACTTCTATAGCGTTTTCCTAATGGGAGACTCACAAACAGTCCATGGTGGGGATGGGAGAAGTCCTTGATAATACCTCTCGCTCTCCACAAGCAACGCTTTTGATAAATGTCTGAAATGTTGGGCAACTGTGTTCCAATGATGTGTTGGGCAGTTTTCACTGCCCATTGTAGTGCCTTCTGGTCACACACTGTGTAGTCATTGTACCATACTGTGGTCAGAATCAGAATCACCAAACCCAAGTACCGTGGGTTTACATGTACAAGGAATTTGTCTTGGTGTAATGCTAGTAATGCTTGGTGATGCAGTCTGTAAGGATGCACTCAATGATACAGTGATAGAAGTTCACCATGATCTGAGGCGCAAGGTGAGATTTCTTCAGTCTCCTCAAAAAGTACAGGCACTATTGTGCCTTTTTGAGAAGAGAGGAGGTGTTGATGTTCCAGGAAAGGTAAATGGCGATGTGGACATCCAGAAACTTGTAGCTAGAGACCACTCTATCTCAGTCCCATTAACAAGGATAGGGGTGTGTTTGTGGCTCCTCAAGGACTTCTGGTAGTCGACAATCAGTTCTTTGGTTTTCTGGGTGTTAATGGTCTCGTCATAATCTCTGATCAGGCCTTCTGTGGGATTGGACCAGACAGGCTAGCCTTCAGTCCCCACACACATCAATGTGGGCGCCCATCACCCTGATGCCGGTTCACTGGTTGTCCTTCCTTGGACCACTTTTGGTAGGTATTAACTACTGCATACCAGAAAGACCTGCCATTTTGGAGATGCTCTGACCCAGTTGTCCAGCCATGACAACTTGGCCCTCTTCAAAGTTGCTCAGATCCTTACATTTACCCATTTTTCCTGCTTCCAACACATCAATTTCGAGAACTGACTGTTCACTTGCTGCCTATTGTATTATGTTACGACCCGGTCTAGCTCGGGTCGCAACATACAAAGAAATAAAGGTGTGGCAAGACCAAAATTGTGTTTGCTTTTTATTCTCACTCTTTTTTTACAATGTGATTTAAGCTTCAGAAGCCGACCAGGCCAAAATTCCCTCTAACTACGCAAGATCCCCTTGACCGGTGCCATTGTAAAGAGATAAGTAGTATGTATGTATACATACCACATTGGTTGATGTGCCTTCATCAGTCGATGTTCTTGCCATTTCTAGGTTGGTCCTCAACACTCATAGTCTTTTGAATTTGTTAATAAATTTGGCAATAGTGTCATGCTTGATGTGTTTGCCATATTTCCTGTTAAAGTCCATCACAAACTTGGGACAGCTTCCTGCTTCCAGGTCTCTTCTTTTGTCAACGGCATCCTTAAAGGCTATCTAAAAAAATAATATGAACTAAGTATGAAAAATTTAAAAGACATTTTGCTAAAACATGTTAATTCCCCCAATGTGTGGAGACCATTCCCCTATGTATGGAGACCTTTGGGAAACTATATTCTGCATGGACATCAGACTGTACACAAAGTATCCATAGCCTAGAATCCAGAGTTGAATTTATTCTGTATAGTGTTCGTTTGCTGGAGCTGTAAACACCACAGCTGTTAATTCACCATTAAAGATTTTACTGTGTGATGTGACATTTTGTGAAATGAGCAGCAAAATCAAGTAATAAACTGTAGGTTTAACCCAATCTACTCATGTGAAGGATTAATCCTGAGGGATATTTTGGCATAATTCATGCTTCCCAGATCAAATCAATGTTTATTTGCTTCTGAGAATGTCAAGGCAGATTGAATAGGTTATGCTGGGAAATATGACAAAGGACATTATTTCACATGAAGGTGAATTTTGGCTGTGGGATGATAGTGGTTCTCATGGGAATGCACAGAAAGGACAAGCCCTAGAGCATAATATCCAGATAAAATTGGCTGTATTGGATTTGCTTTACGCTTTGTGGCTTAATGCTGTGCTTGTGTAAATCCCCTCCGATATAGCCAAGCGAATACATGGATCAGTTGGTAGAAAGCTTAACAAGCTAAAAGCTAAGCTGGCACTAAACAGACTGCTGTGTGTGGTTGATTGCCAGTTGTTTTTATCCCACCCTTGCACCCTGTCCTGTCAGTCACCTTGTCCTTGGATTGATAGGCTGTCAATAGAAGGCTGACCCTTTATCTCTGCGCTTTGGGTCAGAGAATTATCCTTTATATAATTGCAGAATGCACTTGAAGCTATAGACAAAGTGGACATTCAGCCAAACTGGATCATCTCATATAAATGATTCAGAATTAAATGTAGTAGTCTACTTTGTTCTACAGCCATTTGCTTTTTTTTTCTTTTTAAAATTTTCTTTTAAAACGAGTGGTGTAAAAAATTGGTGTTGTACTAGTATGAATAATTACATTATTTGGCCATTATTTATTAATTACATTATTTGAGCAGTAGGTACAACTGATAAACAGTTAAATACATGACTAATATAAATATTAACTCATCATTAATATTAACATTAATATATTTCTCCTAATTTTCAGAAATGATTATCTAATTTCTATGCTAAGATATGTGAAACCCCTGTTGGTTAATGGAGATGGAGAATGGAGATGGAAGTTAATGGAGAAATGAACACGTATATGATGGCATATTTTATATTCTGAGACTGAAGAATGGATTGAGCCATGGGCTTTAAAGCTGAGATGAACGACTGATGACTCAAAGGACAACCTTGATGGGTGTCACATTGCGGAGAAAATGGTGCACGCCAGGAATTTCAAATCCAGCCATATATGACAAGGAAAATCATAAAAGCAGTTCATTCAGTCATCAGATATGGCTTTAACAGAAAATAGGCTTCCGATATTCTTTAGTCTGTGTTCAAGGAGTTTAGCAGAGCATTCTGCACACTCATCATATAAGTTTCTGGTCATTTGTAATTGAAATTCAGCTTTCAGTGTAGAGAGTTTGTCTTCTTTATTGCTTAACAGTAGGCAATGGTTTGGCTGTATTATAGGAGTACTTGCACTTCTCTCAAGTTTAAGGATGACCACAGCTAAGGTTTTATTCCAAGGAAAATAAGAAGCATAAGAAGAATATTTGCATAAGAAGCAAATGCTGTTGTAATAAGGACTACACACAGAGGTGAAGATCAAAATGCATTCTTATAAATCGAAATACTTGTAGTAAGTCAACCACTCCAGGGTCAAACATGTAATCAGGCCAATGTTTAAAAAACATTCATACAGGGGAAATATAAATGACTCCATAAAACTCAGGCAAGGACATATAAATACACCAAACTGAACTGCAGAACAAGTAAAACCAACTAATCGAATTAAACTTTGACCAAATATGGATGGTTGGAAAGTAAGAACATGTGAAAACCAGTATACAGAGAGTGTGCAAGCTGACAAGAACAGGAAACAATGAACAAATAAGGAAAGTGGAACATGAAAAATGTCACACAGGAATACAGGATACTGAAAGCCACAAGTGTCACAACCACGGTGACCAGACGAGATACATACACATTCAGTTACTGCTCACTTGTAGTAATATAATCTAATAGAACTGAACAAGACATTGCTGCAATTGTCTAATAAATTCTTAATTTTTGAAAGATCGGTGCTAAACATCTACCTCTTTGGCAAATAATGTTCATTTTGAAAAAGGAAACAGCACACTATTTGCAAAAGTACACTTTATCCACATGAAAAGACTGTTACTTCCTTAATTTTAAGGTTCAGTACACACCTGACATCCCACAAATTGCAATAATTTTTTTTTATGCTACAACACTGGCTGATTGTGACCTGTCTAATTATTATGTGCCATGGCATTAAAATCTCTGCCCGCTATAAAAGAAAAAAAACTATAACTCACAGAAGAGTAGCTGTTCTGTTGCTAAGAAAAGTAAGGTTAAATTAGGTTGGTACATCAACTCAAAGCAACTTGAGTCTCATATGCAGTACCATACAAAGCACATATACTTCTCTCTCTGACACAGAGCCATGAATAACACTATTTTTGTGGTCAGAATTAATATACCCCTTGGTTTAGAACAAGTGCAGGAGAAACCTACTGTCCTGTACATTTACTTCGAGCCCTATATAAATCTACATCTTTGAATTATTGTTTGTCTTCTGCAGCAAGGCCACAACAAATCTATACATTGCTGGTAAAGCTGGTTACAAAATGTAACTCTTTTCTCCCCTTGCAACTTCAACTGCAGGAAGCAATTGTTGTAGGTTCTTTTGGAGAAAATAAATGCAACAGTTGCATTCTGCCCCTTCAGTATGGCTGGTAAGCCATACAGTTGAGACCAAAATTTTACATACACCTAGGTTAAAGATATTTAACCTAAGTTTTTCATAACTCATTTCACACATTTCATGTTACTTTAAAGAGGTTGTTTTAAAACAATTGATTAGAGGCAGATTTATGTCAGCTTTAGTTCACCATGTCAGAATTCTAGTAGGTCAAAAATGTAGCCTCAGAAAAAAATGTGGAACTCCACAAGCAATTTCCAAGCAACTGAAGCTACCACAAGCAACTGTACAAACAATTGTATGCAAATATAAAAAATCTTGGGAACACAAAGACACTCCATTGTTCAGAAAAGAGGGAAGATTAACTCCCAGTGATTAACAAACTTTGATCTGAAAGTTTCTGAAAAAAGGTGAGGCTTTTAAATCAAAGAACACCATCCCAACTGTGAAGCATGGGCGTGGCAGCATCATGTTGTATAGGGTGTTTTGCTGAAGAAGGGACTGGTGCATTTCAGAAATTATAAGGCACCATGAGGAAAGAGGATTATCTAGAAGCCAAACCTCAAGACATCAGGCAGAAAGTTACAATTTGGTTGCATCTAGGACTTTCAGTAGGTAAATAATCCTAAGCATATCTCCAAAGTTGTGACAAAATGGCTTAAAGACAACAAAATGAAAGTATTGGAGTGGCCATCACAAAGCCCTTAACTGAATCCCATAGAAAATGTATGGAATAAACTTAAAAAGCGTGTCTGAGCAAGGAGGTCCACAAACCTGACTGAGTTAGACCAGTTCCGTCAAGAGGAATGAACAGAAATTCTGGCAAAGTATTGGAAAAGCTTGCTTCACCCCAAGAGTTTGATTCAAGTACGGACAATTAAAAGTCAACGCCACCAAATACTAACAAAGTGTATGTAAAATTTGCCCCACTGAAAATCTGATATGATAAATAAAATTGATCTTTTAAGGAAATAAATTAGATACCCTAATTGATTTAACATGGGGAATGTATGGTAATATGAAGTGCATGCAGTTGTGAAAATTTGAATTTGAATGTCTTTAGGTTAGGTATATGTAAACTTTTGGCATCAACTGTAGATTAGCCCAATGGTTATGGTTTTGCAAATTGATTTGCAGTACTTTATCCTTCCAGCCCTGCTGTCCTTGTTTTTCGCCATCTTAATATCATCAGCTCCTGTCTGGATATTCGCTCATTGGAATGTTGTTTGTTCTTTCACTTGATGCAGCAGAGTGTTAATAGCAGGAAGAGCTTTGCAGACCCAATTCACTTCCAAATTTGCATGCACCCTTTGATTACACTTGTGTCCACGCCAAGTAGTCTTGGCGCTCCTCCTTAGGGTTAGGAATAGTTAGCACTAGTATGAATAATTTAACCAGTTATTTCTCCATCTGTTCTGCATTGTAGCCTTTAGGGCACAGGTCTTATGACGTGTACATTAAGTGAATAGGGCTTAACTCTAAGTGTGTAATTACTATAGAATACAAGCAATTACAGATGGATTACAGTAATGTATCTTAAGTAAATACACCTGTGCATCAACTTCAGTTTTGTCTCATAAGTGTATTTTGACAGTTGTAACAGTGCTTTTTCTCGCAGATGTAAGCGAGGGAGGGCAATTACATTTGTATGAACTGCTGGTTTTGATTCTTATTTCTGATTGTGATACTTTTGCATATTAACTGTCCATGTACTTTAAACTGTAACATTAAACAGAAGTGTATTTTCATAAGATTTACCACTATCCATCTGTATCTACCACTATCCATCTGTATCTACCGCTATCTATCCTCTATCATCTGTATCTACCACTATCCATCTGTAAAAGTGCACACATCCTCAGTTAATGCATTGTTTACACTATACACAGACACAGAGCAGCCATAACATTAAAACCATCTGCCTAATATTGTGTAGGTTCCCCTTGTGCCGCCAAAACAGCTTTGACCCATTGAGGCATGGACTCCACAAGACCTCTGAAGGTGTGCTGTGGTATCTGGCACTAAGACGTTAGTAGCAGATCCTTTAAATCCTGTAAGTTGTGAGGTGGGGCCTCCATGGATCGGACTTGTTTGTCTAGCACATCCCACAGATGCTTGATTGGATTGAGATCTGGGATTTTGGAGGCCAAGTTAACACTTTGAATACTTTGTTATGTTCCTCAAACCATTCCTTAACAGTTTTTTGTAGTGTGGCAGGGTACATTATCCTGCTGAAAGAGGCCACTTCCATTAGGGAATACCATTGCCAAGAAGGGGTGTACTTGGTCAGCGACAGTGTTTAGGTAGATGGCACGTATCAATTTAACATCCACATGAATGGCAAGACCCAAGCTTTCCCAGCAGAAAATTGCCCAGTGCATCACACTGCATCCACCGGCTTGCCTTCTTCTCATAGTGCATCTGGGTGCCATCACCTCCCCAGGTAAGTGATGTACACACACCTGGCCGTCCACATGATGTAAAGGAAAATACCACCTTCTTCTATTGCTCCATGGTCCAGTTCTGATGCTCAAGTGCCCATTGTAAGCACTTTCAGTGGTGGACAGGAGTCAGCATTCTGACTGTCTGCGGCTACGCAGCCCCATACACAGCAAGCTGTGGTGCACTGTGTGTTCTGACACCTTTCTATCATAGGCAGCTTTAACTTTTGCAGCAATTTGTGCCACACTAGCTCTTATGTGGGATTGGACCAGAGAGGCTAGCTTTCATTCCCCACATGCATTCCATGAGCCTTGGGATCCTTTGACTCTGTCACTGGTTCACCGGTTGTCCTTCCTTGGACCACCTTTGGTAGGTACTAACCACTGCATGCTGGGAACACCCCACAAGACCTGCCATTTTGGAGATGCTCTGACCCAGTCACAATTTGGCCCCTGTAAAACTCATTCAGATCCTTATGCTTGCCCTTTTTCCCTGTTTCCAACACGTCAACCTCGAGAACTGACTGTTCACTTGTTGTCTAATATGTCCCACCCTTTGACAGGTGCCATTGTAATGAGACAATCAATCATATTCACGTGATCTGTCAGTGGTTTTAATTTATGGCTGATCAGTGTATATAGTCTATGTATAACTACACAGGTATTATAGTAGGCACTTAATATAGTAGTACAAAAAAGTGAGGGAAAATATTTCTGAATTGCCATCTTTGGTTTTCATGCACCAGAGGTCCATGCACACATATTTGTTATATTATTGCAAACCTTACAATATTGTCAAGGTTGTGATATGAAAATGTAATATTAGCACATTCCTAAGGAACTCCAGATTTCATGTCAGTCTTAAGACTTGTGATTTATGTTTCCAAGATTGTGAGATCGCTGATCCCTCTTCTAGCAGGGTTATATAAGTGAAGTTATGAAGTCCTCAGTTGGGCACCCTCAGATGAACTCTGATTTACAGAATGTCCTGAACCACATTTTTTTTAACATGCATTGGAAGGAGCTGCTCTGGGATATCTAGTATTTTTTCTCATTTCACCTTAGCTTCTAAGGTGTGGGTGGACGATTAATGACATCACCTCAGTATTAGACCTCCCTTCTCTGCTTCAACCTCACTAAATCCCCTGCCTTTGTCCACTCAGAATCACATTTTCCTCAGATTTTATATTGGCCTCTCCACACTACTGATATGGTTTTCTGCCATTTCTTCCTATTAAACATTTTTGATAAAGTTCTCTTTGCCTAGTGTCTGATCTATGTTGGCAAAGTCCCTACTGCCTCTATGTACTTTAACTTAATTCCTCTCTCATTCTGAGGCATATTTACAATAGCCCATCCTGTCTTTTCACACAGCTTCTATTTGACTGGTTTTTATTTATTAATATTATTGTTTCATTTTCTATTGTGGCTTTTTTAGTCCTGTGATTGTCCCTGTACAAGGCTGCCAGAATGTCTTAACGGCAGTTTCACACTGATAAAGGCTCTGTTGTTTCAGGTACAAACATTTAACCATTTAATTTAACATTAGTTTTCAGTGCAAACTGAAGTGTAATTTATAATGTTACAATGAATGAATGCAGATAAAGTCACTCATCAAACAGTTTGTTTTCCAAGCTGCGTTCTGTGAAAGGGGCACTGAAGCACTCAGTCACAGACAAGCTTATTAAAGGATAGTGTTTACTCTGTGCATTGACGGTTTCTGTTCATTGTCTAAGCATCATAATCACTAAATCAGTTTACCGCTACCAGTCAATTTACAGTTACAGTTTCGTCACTAAGTCGCTGTAGAGTTACGCATGGATACTAACACAGGTTAGTTAGAGTGTTAGGGTTAAGGTTAGTCATTAAGTCAAATTAGAGTCATAATATTGCTACTAAGTCAGTTTACAAATATATCATTATTATTAGGTCACATTAGAGATACAGAATTGTCATTTAGTCACGTTGCAATTACATTGTCAATAAACCACTTTAGAGATACAGCATTGTCACTAACTTTACAGTTACAACACTGTTGATAAGTCACTTTAGAGTTACAGCATTGTCAAAAGGCCACATGAGTTACAGCATTGGCATTAACTGTAGAGTTACAACATTGTCACTAAGTTATGTTGCAGTTACAGCATTGTTAATAAGTCACTTTATGGTTACAACATTGTCACTAAGTCACTTTAGAGTTACAGTGACTTTAAAGTTATAGCATTCAATAAACCAATTTAGAGTTACAGTCTAAAGTGGTGTAACGTGTAGGTGATTAATGACAATGTCACTAAGTGCATTGTGACTAAGTCACAATGTGTAGAGAAGTGTAGAGTTCTAAGTGCAGTGTAGTGTAGTGAGTAAGTGTAGAGAAAGAGCATTGTCAGTAAGCCACCTGGGAGTTACAGCATTGTCATTAATCACTTTTATGATGCACTCTCGTCACTAAGTCAGTTAAAGTTACAACATTGCCAGTAAGCCGCTTTAGCGTTACACTATTGTGAATAATTCTCTTTAAAATTGCAGAATGGTCACTAAGTCACTTTGGAGCTACAGTATTTCCAATAAGTCATTACATTGCCACAGAGTCACTGCAGAGTGAAAGCATTGTCACTAAGTCAGTTTATAGATACATTTCCACTAAGTCACATTAGTTACACTATTGTCAGTAAGTCACTTTAGAGATACAGCATTGCCACAGAGTTACTTTACAGTTATAGCTACAGACAGTCGTTGTGTGGAATTGTAAGTGAATGAGTGGTTGGAATTATTGCTGGAAAACTTTCTCAATATCTTATGGTTTTTCTTAATATTTGTTTCTCTGTACCTCAGTAGATGCCTCTTGTGACACTAAATGGTTATATTAAGCTACCCTCTAATATAAACATGCTCACTGAGTTTTGGCTGGCTCTCGATTTATGTTGCTTTCACCATGTGTGGTCTCTCTCATTGAGAAATGGCCCTGTCTGCCCTCTCAACGCTAGCACAAATGTTTCTGTGTAGAATATCAGAAGGAAATACTTTCCAGTGTTTTACCTCCGGTTGCATTTACTCCTTGATTGCATAAAACCAGATTCCAGCAGCTAGGAATTACTTGCTTTATACAGTATAGTTCTAGCATTACTCTATATTATCCTTGGAGATCCAGCCCTTTTTCTGGTAGTGTTCTGAAAGAGAAAAACCTACATGCCTGATGATTCATCTGGACTCCCTTTGGACAGAAGGCTGGAAGGCTAGACAGTTCCCTTTGGACATTTTGTCCTGATGTATTTTATATACTAGCAGCTCGTTAATGATGTGCTTGCAGCAGAAACATGATCTTTTTAGAATGGATTGTGTGAAGGAGGAACAGAGAAATAAAAGAGGAAAAATGTGATAATTAAACTTCTTTCATGCCAGATCACAACTATGGGATACTGGAAGGAATCACACCTACAGATTCACGTGAGAGCTACAGTTTTGCTTCACAGCTGAGCTAGATGAAACCTCACCTGCTTCAGTATATGTTCTGCTATTTTACATCATGATTCGATCTTCACACATCCCCATCTACTGTATGAATTCACTAAGCAAACCAGGTACCCACATATCAAGAGAGGTATTCTGAACCAGCTATTCCTCTCAATACTTTTGTATTCACTCAGAGGTTAAACTGGTGAGAAGGCTCAAGGGAAAGCCTGCCTTTGGAGATCATTTGCCAAGACTGGTTATAGCTCCAGCACTATAATTTAATGAAAATGTAAATCAAAGCAAAGCATATGAGCATGATTATAATAATGATGATGTAATAGAGTTTTACTCTGCTTTCATTTCACAATAGCAAAATGTGTTCCTACGTTAAAGAAACTGTTAACTGCTGTGTATATATTAAATACACTTGATCATTAAAGTAAAACGTGCTCAAGTATCTTTGCCAGAAATAAATCAGAAGAAATGTTGATGCCAAAACTGACAAATATGTAATACTTAAAATGTAAGGTCTGTCCAGACAATTCTGGTTAGTAAAATAAAACCCTTTTTGTTTTGAAATTTGTTGAGAACTATATAATAGCACAAGCTATATTGTTCACACATTGTTGGCTCTCCCATCTCCTAAATCCCAATTTAACCCCTGAGCAGCAAATCTGATCCTGCATTTAAATGCTTTTAGAAGTGTGACGTCCACAGAGTTCCTCTGAAGTGAGAGCGGACTAAGCTCCCTCCCCATGTCCCAGCAGAGCGTCTTTATCAGCTCCCCCAGTGGGGCTTGGTCATACAGCATGCCACCCTCTGATTTAATTGTGCTTTCTGGATGACTGCCTTTTAACCTTCACCAGCTCACCACCTCAGCAATTCCCAGACCTGCTCTACACTCACACACTAAACAGTACGAGAGACAGATAGAGGAAGAAATGTGAGTAGATAAACGTGAAGAGCGACACACAGCAGCCAGAATAAGTGAGTAAAAAAAGAGTGAAAGCAGAGGTTTGACAGTGAAAAATATCACTATCGACACCTGTTTAAAAGAAATTGGGATTCTTGAGAAAGAAATTGATTGTCATTTAACAGAGGTAATCGCCTTGTCCTGCATGCTGTGGTATGCAAAGCAGTCACTCAGTGGAATTGATTCGATCTGTGAGTGATGGGTTTAGGAACGAGCAGTCCTCTGACTTCTGATTACAGGACTTTGTTGCTCTGGTGCTTGTCTTTGTCTGTTGTCCTGAAAGTGGAAATGTTTTCACATTCATCTTAGAATCACTGGAGAACAACACTGCTTCTTAGACACTGTACACCATTTATATTGCTGTGGGGCATCTAAAAAGGGACTTTGGGGGAAAAGGAAGGAGAGAGAGAGAGAGAGAGAAAAACAAACAAGGGAAGGAAGGGGCAAAAATTGAGGGGGGGGGGAGGAAGGAGCAAGCAAAATGTTATGTTTATCCATGGACTTTCTAACTTTATGTTAAAGGTGACATGTTCTACACATTCCTGCTGTTGCAGAAATGGTATAAGTTGACTAAAAACTAAAAATAAAAAGTTGATTAAAAACATCTGAACAAATTATATTTCGTATTTTGCATGAAAGGTTTATACCTCAGCTGTCTCTGAAAATGCTAGATTTCTCATTTCTTGTGTTTTGATACGTGAACTGATAGTACTACCAGACATGGCAACAGTCCTCCTTCCTTTTTGTATCTCCATTCTCCCATACCTCCCTCCTTTCTCCTTCTTCTCCTAAGTATACCAGGCCTGTTCAATCTGTATCCAGTGAAATCTTTCTGAAATCTTTCTTTATCCTAGCTAATCTGACGATTCTTTAAATGACACAAATAATCATCAAGAGTCTGAAGCCTTTGCCGAATCACCTTTGCCGAATTTCTAACAACTCGATGCCGTGACCTGGGTGGCACACTAACAATCATCTTGTGAGTTATGCCATTATTCATGAACCTACAGGAGAGTTAGCTGGGTTCCTTTCCTTGTAGGAAATGAAGAAAGAAAATGTACTGTTTCCTGCTGGCTTTACCCCAGGGTGCCTTTCTCCACAGTGCCCTATAGCTTTAATTGAGAGAAACCGAAGTGCAGGTTAAGGGGAGGCAGATATTGCTAAGCTCCTGGGGGACTGGCAAACACAGATTTAATTCTGAACTTGACTGAAAATAAATGTCTTCAAAGACAGAATAGCACAAGCACCATATAAGAGCTTTTACACCCAGCATATTTACTGAGTACTGGTTAGCTGGGTTTGTGACGGGGTTAAATAAAATGTGTTTTTGGTTATATAGGTTTTCTCGTATATTAGGAGAGTTTCACAATGCTTAACCTGAATTGGAACTGCCTTCACAGCTCCATTATCATGTTTATTAATTTACTACATGTCTACCAACTCACTTTGGCTTTAGTTTGTAGAAATATGTCAGTTCTACTAGCGAGTGAAACGGCTAATCATAACATGTTGCCACAGAGCCAATTACTGATGGAAATGCATAAGAAGCATGATAAAGGGGGCAATATGTTTTCTTTTTTTCCCCCTAGTAGTGGTGAACACTAGATCCAGATTACATTGGAGAATTTTTGTGTATTATGACAATACTACAGGGGTGAGATATTACAGTGAAATACACATGGTTTCTCTGAATAAAAATGTAAGGCCTGATTTGAATGTAATAATCTGGTTTCTACTGTCACTGTCTGGCCTTGATAGTTTATTTTATTAAACAGACTTTTTTTTTTCTTCTCTCTTATTAAAATGCAGTGGCAGCTTTAGAGTTGGTGGTTTATGATTACAATAATGCCTGCTTTTCTGTGTACATATTTCATTCATTGTTGTGGCAATAGCTAGATTTGTTGGGTTATTGTATTAAAATCCAGCCTGGCTCTCTCTTGACTCTTTCCTTTAATTACATTATCCTTTGCATAGAAAGGCTGGACTGGCATATTATTGTCTTAAATGGGAAGACATGCATTAATTTTGCATCCAATCATGGTAAAATAAGGGTGGGGAACTAACAGGAAGCTGGATTTCCTGGTAATGATGTATCTAATATAAAAAGAAGCAGATAATGGAAAGAAATGAAAGACAAAACCAAAAGACGTCATATGAAAGGCTTTTTAAAATGGCTAATATTTCCAATCCTCATCTCTATTGAATAAGGGTTGTTGATGGAAGCGCTTGTGCATTAAAGAGTTATATGCAGAGTTTACCCTCTTTGGCGCTTTCCTTTTTATGTTCATGTAAAGATATATCTTGAATTATTCATGGCACCTGATCCTACAACACTTTATTTTTTTAGTAAAGACAAAAGACAATAGCACTGTTATTTCTTGCATAACCTCAATAATCCATACACAACCAACTCTGTCCTCCTTTTCAGGTAAGAAACCCAGTGACCTAGTAAAAGAAAGAAAAGTTATTTTCCATTTTCACTTTTAGATCTAATGCATTCACACTCTGACCAGTAGGCCACTGTCCCTAGGAAAAAGGAACAAAAAAACAAACAAACAAAAAAAAACAGGGCATCTGTGTAGAGGCTGAATGAAAGACAACACTACCATTGTGGGTAGTGCATTTCCTTTCAGCATATTACCTTAGACCGTATCTGTCAACCCGGCTAAAATGTCAGTAAAGCTTCTCAAGAAACTCAAACCCTTAACGATCATTTGCTGTCAATCCATTTTCATTTCTGAAATACATGCCAGTTTGCATAGAATATTATGTGTTTAGTGATGTTGCTGACAGTGCTGCAGCAAGTTAATCCCTTTAGCCTCAGCCACAATCAGGAGTCTCGTGTCATTTAAGTGGCTTTAGTGGACCTTTTGGCAGGGTGGACAGGAGCTGCTGAATGCTGCTATATAATGGATCAATAATGAGGCATAATCATGGACAAAATATCCGTCACGTTCCAGTTACTCCTTGAGCATTGAGCACAGGTGATTCTGCATGCTAATCAGTCTTTGGGACATTATTGTGGACATGATTGGAACAGACAGGATGTTAGTGTGCAGGCCTCCGTTTTCAGCCATGCGTAGAGTAAACATTCATTAACATGTGTTATCATTGATCAGCAAGAGGTGGGGAGAAGCTCTGGGCATTACACAAACTACAGCTGTGCCTCTGTCAAAGATGTCATCCAACAGACTTGGCAGATCTGGAAAACTCCTGACAGACAACAAATGAGGCTTTTATTTTTAGTAAGATTCAGAATATTTTTTGCCTTACAGTTGTATATCACTTAGGCCTGTCACAAATGTTAATTTTTGGTTGTCTCTTCTGTTGATTTTTTAAGCCTAACTATAGGGGGCAAAGTAAATATATAAATTTTCATTCATGAGACAAAAAAGATATGATGATACAGCTATTTGTTTATGACAACAACCGTTCATTCCTGCGTGACTATAATCATCTCAAATAATTGCAATTGTGAGAGGCCTAAAGTCATGCTTTTGGGAAGTGGTAGGGACCCAGAGACCCTGGAGGAAAACACCACAGACATGGGGAGAACACGTGAACCTCCACACAGACAGTAACCAGAGCTCAGCAGGGCTACTCGCTGTGCCACCATGTCGCGCCACCTTTGTTTAAATGTTAATGAAATGCACCTTCATTGACTAATGACTATTCAGTCCACAACTAAAAATAAGTCCATGTAAATTAGCATAAATTACATTATTGTAATTACTAAATGTTGTTGACTTCCTGAACTCTGGTCTCTGGGTGTAAATATTGGAACTTGCTTGAAACTCAGTTTATTAAGGTGTTGTTCATTTTAATCACTGTGGGCTTAGATTTACTCAATGATTATAAGAAAATAAGTTCATGCAGATGCAGATTTATTATTTTTTAAAAACATCAATTAGTATTGATTAATTTGCTAATGTTACATATAGTGTATTAATGATGAGGTCCATGGTTTGTTCATATTAGCTAATGTGTTAAATAATGTCAGTAAAGTGAATCTTAATATAAAGCATGACAGAATGTCCAGAATATGAAAACCTTTTCACTGTATTAAAGAGAGAAGGAAATTTACCACATGTTCTTCTTTAGCACAAGCCTGAAGGTGCTTCCTGCCGAAGCTGATCAATGAGACAGTGTAGACATGTTAAGACCACCAAATGGGAGTCGGCTTACTCTGTTAATATTGATTTTCAGTGTTTCTGCCAGTGTCCTTCTCTGTACAGCTGTACTTTTACAAGCTCTGAACAGGACATTAGAAAAAGCTGCCATTTTAGCTGGACAGAAGTGTGCTGTAGGTGGCATATACAGAGAGCGTGTGAAAGTGGTTGGGTTGCATGTCATCTTTAGTGGGCGTGCAAGTGAAAGGGTGAGTGCTGGAGGGAGGGAGTGATGGCTGTAGTAGCTGCCAGACTGACTAATCAAGGCTGTCATGCGTGGCTGCTCACTGACCGTCATGTGGCAAGACCTGCATCTACTAAGGACTAAAGTGCATTATTGTAGACAAAAATCACTCGCTGCATCTGTTATATTTACACTTGATCAGAAGATTACAGGGACATTGCATCACAAGGAAGAACGAAGGACAGCGTTTTATCAAAACTAAAGAATTTAGTCAAAGAAAGAGCTCCTGTCGGTTTTAATTATATTTCCAAATGTGTCATAAACATTTTTGGCTCCTTACTAGTTAAAACCAACTTTATGCAGTAGAGAATGTCTATTATTATATAAAATCTGAACTATTAGACACTAAAGTACTCAGTTTTTCATTTTTCATTTTCAAAGGTGAAATATTTTATGCTGCTGAAAGCCATTTATTTACAGTATATCATATACCAACATACCATATTACACACAAATAAATATTAATAATTAATAATGAATGTACAAACAAGTCATTATGTTAAAGTTGATCTTTGATATCAGTCAACAAGTGACATTTTATACACAAGGCATGCAGAAGGAGCAGAGGGTATATGGCATAAGGCAGTGGTGGATTATCACCCCCTCAGATGTTACCGTATCTTTCCTGGAGTGTCAAGTTGCAGTGGAGAGACAGACACTATGACAGAATGGGACCAGAGACAAGGCCCTATGATCTAATGTCTGTTTTAATTGAGCTTGCATTGCAGCCAACGGCTGGGTGGGTCTTGCTGGAAAGGACTTTGATTGAGAAGCCGCAGTAATGGAACACCGAGTGAAGAATGAGAAGTTGTTCCTGCCATGCAGTCAACAGAATGTAATGCTAGTAATCAGAGCGAAATGGAAAACGGACTGCTATCAGACCCAAGTCTAACCCCAGAGAGAAGTCAGGGTTTGAGTGTCTGTCTCTCTCAGACACTTTGGCAGTGCATATGTGTTGCCTGTGCTTAAAGGAATACTCCAGCTTTTTTCATTCTAACTGCGATCTATTGCATCTGTAGCATATGACCAATTCCCACAGACAATAATATCAACACATTTCCCTACTGATAAAGAAACAGAACCCCCTTCACTTAAAATTGGCATAATGGAAATCTAAGGGCAGTTGTTGAACTCTATAAACATTTATTAAACAAAACATAAGGTAAGATAATCCTTAATTCGTCCCCCAATGGGGAAATTTGCATTGTTGCAACAGCAAAGGATAGGAGACACAATACTTATAATAGTAATTATATACAATCTGAGTATAAAAGTATAAAAATATAAAAGAGACACTTGATTGATTGAGTGATTGACTTCCGGAGAAGGAGAACACTGCACCACATACCAGTGACCATCCAGGGTGGATAGGTTCAAGTACCTAGGTGTCCACCTAAACAATAGACTGGGCTGGCTGGATAACACTGATGCTCTGTACAAGAAGGGCCAGAGTCGCCTCCACCTGCTGAAGAGACTAGGGTCCTTTGGAGTGTGCAGGACATTATTAAGGACATTTCACGATACTGTGGTGGCCTCCGCAATTCTCTACGCTGTAGTCTGCTGGGTGGGAGGCAGTTCAGAGCGGGACAGGAAGAGACTGAACAAGCTGGTTAGGAGAGCCAGCTCTGTCCGGGGCTGCCCACTGGACTCTGTGGAGGTGGTGGGTGAGAGGAGGATGTTAGCCAAGGTGACATCTATTATGAACAACACCTCTCACCCTCTGTATGGCTCTGTGGAGACCCTGTGTAGCTCTTTCAGCAGCAGACTGCTACACCCCCAGTGTAGGAAGGAGCACTACCGCAGGTCATTCATACCAGTGGCTGTCAGACTTTACAACACCGCATTACTGTGATGTTCAAATGTGCAATATTTTATACATTTTATATAATTTTATTTCTTTTATTATTCCTAAGGTGTATATATAGTTATAGTTTTAACTTTTCTTTCTTCCTTCCTTTTCTTTCTTCCTGCACTTTAACTGTCTGTGAGCTGCTGTGATAAGTGAATTTTCCCACTGTGGGATCAATAAAGGTTATCTTATCTTATCTTATCTTATCTTATCTTATCTTATCTTATCTTATCTTATCTTATCTTATCAAGAATGCACAAAAACAAAAGCATAGTTTCATGAATTCTTTAGTCAAAGGTGTTTACACATTAAGCTCTGATTAAATCTGTGTAAATTCTACGCATTTTACTGCCCTTGGATTGGTATTATAAGTCAGTTTATAGTTACAGAGTTTTTCATTCTTTTCTTAGCACAGGGAAATGTGTTGAAATTCTTGTGCATGGTAATCACACATGTACTAGAGACATGGTGGATAGAGATCAGGTTGATAAATTAGAGTATCTATTTAAAGATGAATATGATCATGCCAGTAAATGAGTAATATTATACATGTACTTTATGTGACATGTATTCCTTTTCTAAACGTAGGATGGTATTTGATTCCTTTCAGTCATTTTTAATTCGGGAAGTATATGCCAGTTTTGTGTTCGAGGAAATGTTTTGTTAAAAAGGCAATAGCAACAACACTGTGCATCATTTTGCTGTAGAAACACTATGACCATAGAGCTGCTGACATCCGTTGTTGTCCTCATTGCTGCTGTGAGCTTCAGGTGAGAGCATTTTTCACACAGCTTGCTAATGAGCACCCTGCATTTCATGGCCTCCAGTCTCAGCACTTCCGGTCAACAACATGCTGGGAGAGAATCTCGATCGCTGGGATAAACAGCCTTTTAATAACACTGCACTGCACTGGTCCTTATTTCACACAACGTGATTTACTGGCCAATCTGATTCCTGGCAGCCTGATGCTACTGAACATAATGCATTTTTGATGGACCGGATATCCTGCATCAGGTGGAATAATATTTTATTGATGCTTCAGTGCACAGCTATATCACTTTAGGTCCATGACGTGGCTGTAAAAGGTGTGAAAAGCTGCACTTTTAAATGGCAGTGGGGAGCGAAAAGAAATTTGATATGAAGGACAAGAAGCCAAAGGGGTCTCATTTGTAATGCTTGTAATATCAGTCTTACTCTGTAGCTGTAGGACTGAGATATACAGTATGATGTGCTGGGAGTTGCTATTTTTACAGTGATTTTGTATTTGCTGGTTGTGCTATGTTATATTTCATAACATTAAAATAGCATGTGGGTGTATGGGTGTGTGTAAATGTGTCTGTGTCTGAGGGCTGGGTTGGTGGGTGTCAATTAAATGTAGGAAATCAACAGCACCGCCACAGTTCTCAATGCTTAGATTGCTTTTCAGTGCCAGAAGCTTCTTAATTGTATAATTTTGTCAGTGAAGGAAAAGGCCATGTCTAATTTGGAGACTCTTTTCTTAGTTTTCTTTTCTTAGGCTGCTCTTTTGTGCGTTCCTGTGCAGTCGATACCATCACACAAACACACACACCCTACAATGTCACTACTTGCAGGACTCAATGTCTTGATTACCTTCCTTACGATTTGAGTCTTTGAAAGAGGAGCTTTCAGTGTTTTTGTAGGTTTGATATGGCCTGCTTGGGTGTGTAGATAGATACAAAGCTTACTGTCTTAAAAAGCACTTACACTGGAGACTCCTTCCGTAAATGCTAAATAGTCATGTCCTTATAGAAACCTTCACCATAAAGATTATATGTCTTTGTAAAATAATGTTTTTTTTTATTCATTTATTAGTAGTCTTGGATTATCTGGAGTGTCTGGCATACAAGTCCCTGTGAGAGGTGCAAATCTAAAAACAATAACATATTAGGAAAAAGTGTATTTATTTAAATTTAATTTGAATCACAGTCAGCACTACTGTTACAGCTGCTGTTATAGAAAATTAATCAAACTTTCTAACCAATCACATTTGAGAATTCAACAGTGCTGTGATATAAATAAATCTGTTTGCATACCTGTATTTCATACTGCTCAGTACACCATACTGTATTATGTAAACCGCATATAGTGAAATATTTATACTGTCCCTTCCTGTACCTTATTTTTAAAATATATATAGGTGAGTGAAAATTCCAGAGACTTGTAGAATCTAATCTAAGGCACACTAAAACTGTTCTGGAGATCTGTAGATAGAGTATATACTGTATATAGGGAGAGCGGCTTCCAAAGTCCTTTATGACTGTAACATCACTTGTAAAAATTCTAGCTGTAGTTATGTAGTAATGGTAGAAATCTATCAGAAATTATTTTTCTGCTATGCTTCTTGACTAGTAAATGCCAAATTTTGTCCAATCACTACAATTAATCCTAAACTTCAAAAGTGATTCTTGATGTTTGATAGTTATTATTAATATATTATGGTGGTGAGGTGCTGTAAAGGATTGTGTTCACTCAGCAGTAGAGTTGTGTACGTGCTGTACAGCTCTGTGTGCTGTAGTAATTTTCATTGCTGAGACAACCCTTCCCATGCAATGGCGAGGTATTAGACGTGAAATATACACAAACACCATGCTCTGGGCAGCAGAGCCACACTGCCAGTGTGAATGTACACACGTCGACATGACACCAAAGCTCGGCCTGCTCACAGCACATACACCACCACTTCAACTCTAACCCACTAGAAAAACCGTTAGCTATGTGATTATTAATGACTGGCCCATGATGAAGACTCTTTTTTATTTTAAATGTCATTTAAATATGGCTGGTTATTTATGGCTGTGCCTTTAGTAAGATGAACAGTAATTTCTCATTGCTAATGAAACTCTCTGCTTATCGATCGGTGGTTTAAATTGTACATTCAACCATTCCGCCCCAGTCTGTTCTCATCCGAAGGTTGTTTTCTGTCCTCTGGTGTGCTTGCATTTTTAAGATGAATTCACTCACAGCTGATGTTAAACTTCACAGAGCTGTAATATCTTTATGCCCCACATCTGCTGAGATAGAGATCACACCGCAGCCTGAAACCCCTCATCTGCTGTTTCTCTGTGGAGTGTGTGTTGCCTGAGAAGCTTCTCCAGCCTTGATCACTGCCAGAGCTGGAAGATTAGGAGCTTCATAGAGGATGTGTTTATTCAGGTTGGGGGGGATTTATCTGCTGAAATAAATAAATATATAAAGATCAATAAATATAAGTAGAAAGACAGATAGATAGATAGACAGACAGATAGACAGATACTAACAATGTCAAATGATCCCTAGTCCTGGTCACATGACCATCAGTCAAATACTTGTTCCTAATTATCCACACTCCCATAAATACCTGCCAAATGAACGAACCTCTAGAAGCACTGTGCATGTGACGATTTCAAGCTGCTTCGTTTTGTTCTTCATTTTGACCATTTCCACTTTATCATTATCCCATAAGTCTTGTCAAGTTGTGGCCATTTTCTGCTCGCCTGACCCTTAGCCTGTCTCTTGTTTTGAATATTGCCTAGCTCTTTTGTTTATATGCCTGAGTAGTTTTAATTAAAACGATAAACCTGCACCTACGTCTGTCTGCCTCGCATGACACAACAGAGATGCCTTCATCATCAAATTACACCAGTGTGAGCCAAAAAATAGTATATTGAACAATAGCAATGCAATGAGCCATACACTGCAACTGTGATATGCCTTGCAATATGTTCTTAACAAAAAAAAAGGTAATTTTGGTGGCCTTCACAGGTGGTACACCTATTTAAAATGGTGTCTTTGACATGGGAATGTAAACGTGCTGTACCTTTACAACTCATGTGGAACACAATGTGCTATAGATATAAAAGCTATCCCACAGTTTACTGCAATTTTTCTGAGTGCCAAACTCAACACTGGCTTGCATTTGGTAATTAATGTAATAATATCGTAACAAATGTATGAATTAATTTGATAAAAATGAATTCTTTTTAGATAAGGTTAATGTAATGATGTATTAAAACACCCAAAGAAAACGTATCTGAAACCTGCTAGATTGGTCAAAAGACACAAGAATTGTGGTTTGTTGGAGTGCTCCTTTCCATACTACAGGCTTCTGCAATATTAGTATGACAAAGGCCAGTGTTTTAATCGTGATTAACAGAGGATATATTATTCAGCCCTACTTAGCAACACAGGGAAGATTCCTCAAAAAAAATAAAATAAATAAAAATCCAAAAGATTTGAAATGCAGAAAGAGGAGCCAAAGCCTCATAACACAGTTCTTTGCAGACGATACACCTCAACAGTCTAGAAACCGATCTCCACTGCAGAGCCTATAGAGTATAGACATATCACCTCTTTCCAAGGTCTATCTAATTTGCAGCAACAAGACGTCTCATCAATGTGCAATGTATTCGGGAGATTTGCTTCAGAGTGCAATTCATAATTGCTACGCTAATATCTACCAAGGGCATTTCAGAATGCTGTTTAGTATGTATAATTCATCACACTGCTATAAGCTAGAAGACATGTTCATTCATTTAAATGATGCCCAAATGCCATGTCTGTGGAAGAGCCAGAGAACAAATGGATGCATCTTGTGAAGTTATGACACAGGAAGATTGTTTTTCTTCACTTTTTATGGTTTGAACAGAAGGAGGAAGGGAAACAGTAATGATACTCTGGTGACTTCATTTAATTCATAATGAACGAGCTCACACCAGACAGTTTTGGTCTTAACTAAACTTAGATCTGCTTAAAGTGTAATGGCAAATCTAGAGAAACTTTGTTTCCTTGGAAACTGGATAAAAGGATGAAATTTGCGATTCAGAACGAGAGAGAGAAAAAAAAAAGAAACAGACACTGTGAGGCAGCAGAGCCAGGATGCTGTACTGTCACACCACTTGTCTTCTCACTGAAGACCATTAGCTGATATTATATACAATTTACGCAACTAGATCTATTCCTAGTGTGATTGTGTGTGCATAAATCTGTGTATATGGTATATCTGACTGGCCTTCAGAGCACATGTAATATTGTGTCATTCATATGTCAAGCCATGGGGTATTGTTATAGCATTTAAAACTCTGCTCTTGAAAAGCGTGTCCTACTCCTTGTGAAATGTCAGTTGCATGAATTGTTAGCAGTATAAGTGACACTCTTTACAGAAATCCTACAACTGCAAGTGAAATCTGCTTGTTAGACAGTATCTCAGTATCCCATAAACTTTTATGACCAACTTTTAGTTGGTCAGCCTGGGCTGTCTACATGCTTGGTTGTAATGACTTTTTCCATATGTCTAGTGAGAGATTTTTGAAGGCTTTTAGCGAAATGACAGATTTCAGTATTTTCACTTAAATTTTTCCCTACACAGTTGCTATGCACCACAGTCCTGAATGTTCTATGACCATATTAACTGACAGCTGGTTGTGATATCTAAAATCTATCAGTAACTCGACAATGAACCTATTAGGGTTGAGCAATGTATCACAAGGTCCCACCGATGGCCTAATAAGAATGATGCAGGGCAATTGATTACGCACACTTAAAGCAATATAGGCAGCTACATTCCTGATTTCTAATTTTTAAGTCTGAAATGCTCTACTGGGTTCATTCCATGTTTTTCCGAATAGCAAACATGGTAAACAGAAACCCAAAAACCACTAAACCTATAGTTCCGTTGTCTCTATCTTTGTGTAATTTGTACTTTAATTAGACAATGTATGCTTAGTCTATTTATTTTTAGTCTGTCCTCGAAAGGCATTGTGGGGAAAAAAAGAACAATAGAGTAAATAGTGCACCTCGTTCAAGTTCATTACACCTGTGACTATATATCAAATACACCTTCTCATTGACTGCTGATGATGAGTTATGAATGTGTCAGTGTTTCACTCACATGTGAAATCACTTAACACAGCTGTCACTGATAGGATGTGTGAATCTGCAGTCTGGGCTAGAAAGAAATCAGGCCCACTGTGGCTTTTTCATACAATTCTGTGTATGTTTTATGACCACTGGTGGTGCTGTTGCACTTGGATTCACAACAGTCCAGAATAATATGCCTTAAGACATTTGTTAGCAGCAAATAACCTGATATGGATGCCAAAAATTGATGCCAAAACTTATATTGATGTCCTTTTTTTTCTTTGCTAGCCCATTAAACCATATTTGACTCCTTTAAAGCTACTTTACAGTTCCACAGACATTTTAACTATTAACTACATGTAAAACAATGCAATATGACAAAAACCAAACCAAAAAAAACAAAAACATTATGTTATAAGAGCAAGGAGTAGAAGTGTGGAGCCATCTATGGTTCCTTAGCATTCAGCAGCTAGGTTATGGGCTATTCAAGAATAATTTAAGAAATCTCATTTCAGAAGACATTCAGTCTCAGAAATAGACCTGTCAGTCAAATCTTTGTGCATAGCTTAGTATGTAATAAATCCTCTCTCTTTCTCTCTCTCTCTCTCTCTCTCTCTCTCTCTCTCTCTCTGCTTCTCTCTCTTCCCAGAAGTCTGTCTGTATTCATAGGAACCTCACTCAATATTTTGGCCCCCTGTGCCATGTATAGTGAACTGGAAGATAAACAGCATCATTGGCTTCTAGTGTCTTGCTGTCACTAGATGGGTAATAAGGACCAGAAAAGTCCAGTCATTCCTCTAATTGGTGTGGAGCATCTATGTCAACTTCTATAGCAGTACATCATAGCTGGTGCATTACTCTATAGACATATACTGCACATGCCCTAGACGAAGAAAGATTAATTTAGGTTGGTTTTTTTTTGTTGTTTTTTTTAGTTTAAGTGCTTTTGAAAAGGTACTTTGAGAACAAGTGCAAGAGTTATGCTTATTTATTATTTCTTAATTGTAACTGATTTCTTGCGAGCTTTTAGGGCTGTTTAAACATATAAATGATCTCCTCTGTATTTTTATAGATTGTACTATAGATCCTTACACAGGCTCTTCTAGTTTGTCTGGAGGGAGGGATACATTGCATACACAAGAGAGGGAGTCTCATAGTGTACTCTAAGACACCTCTCACATGTCTTACATCTATCTCAATTAAGAAAGCCACAGTGGCCTGTTGAAATATCAAAATGTGACATTTAAAATGATGAACAATCAAAAAAAAAAGTTTCTGTATAGCTACTATACTCTATGTCTAATAGACAAATGTGAGGCATATATTATATGATAGTATTATATGTGATTTACACTTCTAATTATATTCCTCCGACTGCAGATACTTCTCCGTAGTCCCAGACTAATGAAGAAAACAGCATAAACATATTCAGTTGTGTTCCTTCCCAGTATATCACAGCTAGATAGAGTTCAGGCTATTTTTAAGTAGTCAGTAAATCATGATATGTAGTGTTGAATTTAGATAACTATTAAGATGTTTGGAAAGAAAAACTCTCCAGTGTTTGCTGAGGCTTAGAGAAAAGTCTGTGGTTGTTGTTTTTGCGATGTCAGTCAAATGGCTTATTCCAGTAAAAGTATGCAGTTCTTGGCCACATTAAGTGATGAGAAGTAACAGGTTGAGCTAGAAATGTGGTCTGTGAGACTATGCTGACCCTGATAACGTATGCTATATAGTTAGCTAGTTAGTCATGGTGGAGCACTAGTTAACCAATGACTGTCAAGGATGTCAAATGGAAACTATCATTACAGTATACAGTATACTAACATACAGTATATATCACATATAATTAATAATGAAAATGATAATGAAAATATATAAAAAGCACTCACCTTTAACATGTGACCTTCAACAATTTTTCTCACCCTCTTGTCCTGAGAGTTACAGATTAATGTTTCAGTTTCTATGTATGAAGAGCAAAAAATTATGTGGTAGTGAAGTAAAGAAGACCAAGGGCTGAGTAAAAATAATAACCCAGCAATTGGTAATGCCGAATTGTCTAGCATTGGATAGAAAAATAATCTATTTTTAGTGTGAGTTATTGCAGCAGATACCAAAATGGAAATATTTTGCAAGGGAACTAATTTGAAATGTAGCTCAGATCCACAGGTAAACAGTAATATAGTCACTGTTACAGAGCAGCTTAATGAGTGGTTTATGCTTCATGATGCTTCAGCGACTTGAAATTATCTTTTAAAAGTCTAGAGTGTCCAGGGTTTTTCAGAACAGTGCTCTTAGCAAACAAGGAGTAATAGGTGTAATACAATTGAAATAAAATGGTGGCCTGCTTCAACATTTGCAATTACTCTAAGTGTCTTACAACTGGGACTGGATACAACTGAGCAGTTTAAGGATTTTAATCAAGGACCCATCGATGGCAGCTTGGAGGTGCTGGGATTTGATTTCACAACCTTCTAATCATAGCCCAAAGCCTGAACTAATGAGTAACCACTTCTGTTTGTCCATTTTGGAGCTCTCCAAAGAAGCAGGTTGTAAAAATGTCCTTCATGCTCGCATGTACTTCATCAGGTAGATGGCAATCATCTGATGAATGTGCCTCAAGGTGAGGATGCTGTAATTTTTACTGTGGCCTCATCCTAGAAGACCACAGATCTATGCTTAATAAAGAGAACATTCACCAGAAAGCACATTCTAGAAAAATAGTTGGCTTAATATGTTACCTGTCTACATGGTCGGTAGACTACTATGAGATTCAAGCTTTAAAATGGTTTGTCTCAATTAAATGACAAGGTACTTTAAAATTAGCTAAACTGGACAGGTTGGAGCTCTATACATCTTGGTACTTGCCCATCACTGAAGATATGGGTTGTCAGTTCAGAAAGTTTAGTTTTAGACAATGATTTCCATACTGCATCACTCTGCCTCTTCAAATTGTCTTTCAACCATCCAACCTTCTGGTGTGGTCAGAACCAACCATAAACCAGTTTTACCTTTTAGCTTAGTGTCTGAATCACTTCTTAGCAGAAATGACTATTCATTAATGAAGTGGGTCGCATCAGGGAAACAGCTAACCTGGTAACATCATGGGCACCAAAGCTGAGAAACTCATTCTCACAAAGGAAGATACCTTCTTGTTTGTACTGCCACATGTCACATACTGAAAGCCATACTGTACAGAGTCTATTCAAATATAGCACATTAGCAATTCCATCCCCAAACTCCCCAGCTTTATATCTGTAAATAAAGCACTTCTACTTGGTGACTTTTTCACCAGTCTTAGTTTAGACTGCTATCAGGCAGCAGATGGGTAAGACAATCCCTATCAACTTACTCATTTAGCTTGACTTGTTAGTACAGATCATGTGTTCACTGGAGGTCAACATGAAGGCTGTAACATATCACATATCATTGCTCTCATTTTGTTTTTCTTCACCTAACTCTATTCTTTATTAGCATGGTCTCACAATTCACAAGTTTGGCAGTCATACTGTTTCTTACTAAAACTCTTGCACCTGGATGGCAATTAAATTAAAGTGTGACGAGTGATTTTCCATGGTGCTGTTTCTCTTATGAGCTCATGGCCATATGTTGTATTCTATGCATTTGTGGTTTGAATGTAGAGAAATTTTGAACATTTTTTATTATTATATTTATTTGGCTGGATCTAAAGTTGTTTTCATACTTGCATTTTTTTCTGGATTGGGGCTGTTTGAGCCCCGAGTTTAGTGAAATTGGTGAAGTGTGAATGGGAGCAGTCCAGAGATCCAACCCCTTGTCCTCTTGAAAACAATGGTTTGGGGTTTGAAACCAAACTGCGGCACGGTCCACATCAGGTGTATTAGTTATCTGTGCTTGGGACCACATGCAGAGTAATGTGATTGGTTTAACTCATGGGTGTCCATTCTTATCCAGAAAGGGCCAGTATGGGTGCAGGTTTTCTTTCCAATCAAGCAGGAGCCACACCAGATTCCACCTGTTTAATTAGTTGAGCTTGGCGTTACTCACTGGGACACTGTAATTATCTCACCTTTGTTGTGTGAGCAATTGCAACATAACTAAAAAACTTATACACATTTTAACAATTATAATTATATGAATTTTTCTATGAGATGTGCTCCTAGTGTGCAGGTATTCCTGAATGATGACATGCCCTGCATCCAAAAAGCATTTTTCTTCGTCACTTGAGTGTTTGTACCACAGAAAAACAATGAGAAAACAGTGAACCGATTAACCTATTGCCTATCATTCTGCAAACCTGCATGCACAAAAGTGACATTGTAAATTCTCCAATTTACCTACGGTTCTGAAGGAATTCTTTAATGTGAACGCAAACGTGCGATTATGAGCCCTGCCCCCAAATGAGCCCAGAATCAGCCCTGAGTGGGGACTCGAGTATTTGGACCAAATGTGAAAATACCCTAACATGCTGACAAGCTGATGCCAGATGATTAAGCAGTTGACAGTGATACCGTTCTCTTTCTTTTTTTATCTAGAAAAGTTACATGATATGGCTTATGTGAATATAAAGCAGCTTTCAATCATGCTCTTTTGCTTTCTCGATTCAGGAAGTGTTAAACATGGATATACTGTATATGCTTGATAACTAAATAAGGGGAATCACAGCAGTCAAAAAGGTTTTTTTTTTTTTTTTTTTCAATAGAAGAGACAGCCATCTGCCTGCTGATTCACAGAGGTGTCTATTCAGACGGGACTAAAATTATCAGGCCACTGTAAGATAGGCAGGAACAGTAGGTTATTTGATCTGTAAACTTTAGGAGAGAAGGGACAAAAACACTAACATAGCCGATCCAGATGAAAATAAAATCACAGACAAGCACCTGGAAATATTGCAATTACCCATATAAATGTAAGAGAGTTTAATTAATGCTTAGTGTTTATTAGCTGTGTGGTATAAACTGACTCTCTGTCAGGGTTAATTAAGTACAGTTTTACTGTAGATATGTGTGGGAAATTGTCTGTCTAAAATTAGATTATCTGAGACACCCTCTATGAGGTCTCTTTATTTGAGATGTGATAACTGTGTGGAATGGTGTTCCTATAAAAGTGCTTAAAGGCAGTAGAGCTTGATTTATTGCAGACAAACCATATGTAAGTGTAAAAAAAGGTTACATATCTGATGCATTTGTATACATGACTGTATAGTTGGAAGAAAACCTTCAATCAAAACTGTCCTTTTAATATTTTTATTTAATATCTCTGGTGTGCCATGAAACCAAGTAAAAAAAATTTATTAAAACCACATGAATTTCTAGGCATAAATTAGACAGGACTAAATCAGTACATGTGAAGCAGACTATGAGCCATCTATCCATTTTCTGTACTGCTTATCCTAAACAGGGGACACCCTGGACAGGGTGCCAAACCATTGTAGGGCACAATCTCACTACAGACAATTTGGACATGATGATCAGCCTACAACACATGTATTTAGACTGGGGGAGGAAACAAGAGTACTTGACTGGCGCGCGCGCGCACACACACACACACACACACACACACACACACACACACACACACACACACACACACACCAGAGGTGGGCATCAAACCCCCAACCCTGGACATACAAGGCAAACATGCTAGCCACTAAGCCACTGTGCCCCTGCAGGCTATGATCCAAAACACTAATCAAGACAGACAGATAACAAAGGCATGGAATCATCACAGACACAATGTTGGAGCGAGGTGTTGCAAAGTAACACTGAGAATCCTGTTTATTCAAAGTAGCGTGGAGTAGTGTAATTACAAACAGGTGAGCTTCATTAGTAATCGCAGGAATAGTGTAGGAGGAGGTCATGTGTGTCACATTGTGCATTAGTTGTCAGTATTATGGAAAGGAAGTATCTCTTCATTCTGCAGTCTTAAACCTTCGACTACATCATTATGTGAGAAAAAATAATATCCAATGCCACATCATGAATCACCTCCCCTTCCCCCAGCTATTATCAAGCAAACTCCTCAGCTGCTTTCCTGTGAAACATGTCAAGCTACGGAAGAAAAACACAGTATGATTTATGTCTTATGTTGTGGCAAAATTACTTTAATAGGTCACTGAAAACTGGCAATAACAGATGGAGCTCTGCAAATTGTGCTACAAAGGAATGCTGTAGCTGAAGCAATTTTCCTTATTAAGACCCCCTGTTTCTTATTTTCAACTCATTTCATTCCATTTAAGAAGACAGATTGAGCTTGCTTCATTTGCATTTGTGTGCGTGTGTGTAAGTGTGCATGCGAGTGTGAACCTTTTGTCTTGGCAGCTGTTGAATTCTGCCACTTGTCTCAGCAGCATGTGTTTTAATAGCTGTTTCCCCACTGCTCTATATCCCACTCGCCCAGCCCAGCCCAGCCCAGCCCAACAGTGTCTACTGCATGTTCGTGGCACATTTGCATCTGTTTTTCAGTCTCTGGTTATATGCAAAGCACAAACAAGCCATGCACTTACGTTGTATCAAGCTAATCTGGAGGCTGTAAACAAAACACAGATCTCTGATGTGCTAGATAAGATTTTAATGACCAGACTTTACAACCAGCAGGCCTGTTCTTCACAAATTACATCTGACAGTTTTAACTGTCCCATGCAACACAGATAAATCAGACCTGCTATACACAGTTGAGAAGGATCTACTTTATACAAATCTTTAAGACAGTGTTTATAGTACAAATTGACATTTATAGTTCTAGGACCGGGGTATCTTGCTATTGCAGTCAAAACATCATTCAGCACTACAGTTTTCAGACCTGATTCCAGAGCTGTTGTTTTGGCTAAAGACCATTGAGCTTTCATCATGAGTTTGACAGAAACAGGCTTACAGACACAAGGCCAGGTAATTGGATAGAGTTATCTCCAGGCCAGGATGCAGGGCATTCACTTAGGAGGCAATGAGGAATCTGGATAAAGCATGCAAGCTGAAAATGTGCACTGCTCACTTCCTGCATTAAACTTGATAAAAGGAAGAAACAGAAGGAGAAAGCTTCATGAAGCATATTTTATCATACCAAAACATCTGTTGCAAATATTCAAACAAAACATGAGTCCAGCCAGATGGACTTAAAACATCAGAATATTCATTCTCCTCCCAGTGCAAAACAGCCCTAAAGATGTTTAGATTCCGTACCTATCAGAACATCTCTTATTTCCTGTCCAGTATGGAGTTTTTCTTTTCATGGCAGAGCACAAGAAAGACAAGCATATTCCGACCCATATGTAAACACAGCCGTCACACAGGAATGTGTGCGCGTGCGACAGTGCCTAATCATAATCTTAAATTACTGGACTCAGGAAGTAGTTCTCCTTCAGCTGGAGAGTTAGAAACATACTCAGAATCTCCCACATTATAGCACTCAGTGTAACACTGTTACACTGGATACACTGGTCTCAAACTGTTTCAAAATGTTTCCTTGTCATTCATTGGTACAAGGGTACTTGTTTTGTACCATTACCTAGGAAATTGCATGTGGTACACCTTTAATAATTTATTAGGGTAATGGTTCTTAAGGTCCAATTATTTTTAGAGGTTTCCAGGTAAAACATATGAACATAGTAAAGGTACAAACCATGTCCCCTTGATGGTACCATTTCAGTGAAGAAGAGAAGTACTTTTAAGTAATAAAGTACCATTATTTAGACTGCATTTGCTCCTTGATGGACATTCATTGTAAACAGACTGTACACAATTATTGTACAGCTGTAGGTTTTAGATATTACAACAAAGACAAGGTCACCTAGGCTTAAGTGCAATAACTGTTATTAACTATAAGAGATGTGTTTCATTAGATAGATTGCTGTGGTGGCTGTGGTGCTGTGATCATCTGTCCCACCTGCCCATTGGATTCAATCCCTCCCACAATGCTCCAGACCATCTCACAAGACCCTTCATCACTACTATCATCAAAGGCTCCATAACATCTGGTAATATACCAACTGCATTCAAGAGAGCAAGGGTTATTCCAATCCTGAAGGAACCCACTCTGGATCCCTCGGACATCAGCAACTACTGACCGGTATCACTTCTCTCATATCTTTCTAAAATCCTCAAACACATTGTCTACAATCAACTGTCTCTCTATCTCTCACAGAACAACCTCCAAGATCCTAACCAGTCTGGCTTCAAAGTGGCATATTCCACAGAGCCTGCCATTTTTGGATATTACTGAGATGCTACATGCTGCTGGTTCTGTCAAACTGTCAGTCCTCATCCTCCTCAACCTTTCAGCAGCATTTGACACAGTCAAATGCAAGACTCTCTTGTCCATCCTCATGAGTCTTGGAATTCATGGCACAGCATGGCAATGGTTTGCTTCCTACCTAGAAAGTCAGTCGTATCAGGTGACGTGGAGGGGCTCCACATCTGCTCCATGCAGACTCCCCACTGGTGTCCCACAAGGCTCAGTACTTGGTCCTCTTCTGTTCTCCGTCTATACTTGATCTCTTGGTGAGGTCATATCCTCACATGGGTTTTCATACCACTGCTATGTGGATGACTCTCAACTCATCCTCTCTTTACCTCCCTCAGACACTCATGTTTCTGCTCAGATCTGCCTGGCTGGCAGACATTTCATCATGGATGGCAGCTCATCAGCTGAAATTTAACCCCAGCAAAACTGAACTGCTGTTCATCGCAAGTGATTCATCCCCATGTCAGACAACTTGGAGAGTTGTCCAAGGAGATCTGGTGATCTCCCAGGACAATTTACTGATCTCACCTTCGGTCACTGCGCACAACCTTGGGGTAACCATGTACAATCAACTGTGCATTTCCTCTCACATCGCTAATCTGACAAGATTATCATGTCGATTTCTCCTTTACACCATCAGAAGGATCTGTCCATTTCTATCCACACAGGCCACTCAGATGCTTGTTCAGACCTTGCCATTTTAATATTGGACTACTGCAACTCGCTCCTGGCAGGTCTGCCTCTGAGCACCATTTGACCTCTGCAGCTAATCCAGAATGCATCTGCATGACTTGTTTTCAACCTTCCTAAGTTCTCCCACACCACCCCATTGCTACACTCCCTCCACTGGCTTCCTGTAGCTGCCCATATCAGATTTAAAAAACTGATGCTTGCCTACCACCACCCACTTACCGCAAAGCTCTTACCACACCCTGCACTGCACCACGCTCCCTCTGTTCCTCTAGCACTGCTCAACTGCTCTCTCAGGGTACAAGGAAGGCATGCATCAAGGCTCTTCTCTGTTCTGGCACCTAGGTGGTGGAATGAACTTCCCCTAGATGTCCAAACAGCTGAGTCAGTGGCAGTCTTCAAATGACATCTAAAGACCTAACTCTTCCAGATGTACTTAAATTAGCAATTTAATTAAAAATGTGTTGACTGTGTGCTTTTCTTAATATACTACTTTCTCGACAGAGTTTTCAACTGATGGTATTCTTAGTCCATGACCTAGTGAACAAATATCAGGATGTATTTATTGATAGAGACTTTTGTAAGTCACTAAGTGGATAAGGACATCTACCAAATGCCATAAATGTATATGTAAATGAAAAGGGAAATATTTTAAAATGAACTGAAAGTTCTGTTTATGTGAAATGACACATTGACACAAATGACACAATGACATACTCAGTGCCTCCCCTCAAACATCACTTATCCTAAAGGCTTTGTAATGAGCTTAGCTGACAAAGCCTGTCTGACCTTTCAGGTGCACCACACTACTCAAGTTGGTCTCAGATGTAATCTTACTGGTTGACATGTAATCAGTTAACAACAAGAACACCCAAGTCATGCCATAGGTGACACCATAGTCTCAAACCTGCAGGACTATTAATCAGCACAGAAGCCTTTATATTTCCGTTTTTGGCATGTGTCTAATAAAAAGAGAAATTTCTAGCAGGTTTATAAATACTCTACATTTAAAGATGCCTTAACTGACATTATCTAATGCATTATTTAACATGAACAAACCATGAACTTCGGCATTAATACGTTATAGGTAACAGTAACAAAGTTTCTAACACTTGTATTGATTTTTTATGAATAAAATAATGAAATAATGAATGAAATAAGACAAATAATCAACACTTGCACTGACCAATGTTCATACAATCAATGGCCAATATGAACATCACCTTAGTGAAAAAGCAGTTGTGGTAGTTAATTAGAAAAAATCAGAACACAGGCTGAAAAGCAAGTTTTAATATTTTCCACAGTCCAGTCAAGTTTGTAACATGCTGTTGTAGCATTTAATTTAATACTTTATGTAGACTAAATTAGTTAATTAATTATTACTTGTCATTTATGAATGATTATTTATTTGAACTAATGCATTAAATAATGTTAGTTAAGGGAACTTTAATATAAAGTGTTACTGGTTTATGTATGTTGGTGATCAACGTGAATGAGTGTCCACGTTAGTTAGGAGATAGACTCTTAGATAGATAGAATGCTCTAGTAAAGAAGGAGTCAGTATTTAGCTGTCCGGCCTTGCTGTCAATAAAATGTCCCCAATTAGTGCACTCCATTTGGAAATTTTAAAATAGGCTTAATGCAGTCTCTGTGCGCCCTTGATTAAAATGCACTCTCTTCATTCTGACAACAAGAGAGGGGAGAGAGAGAGAGAGAGAGGGAGGGGGAGAGAATAGTGCCGGCAAGTGTATTTTAAGTTCAACTGGAGAGAAAGAGTGAGGAATGAGTGAGAGCAAACTTGATTTCCAAGTGCACTCACATTTATACCTACTTTAAAACGAACATTTATAGTGTCAGCACTCTTCCAACTCCTACACTTCTCTCTCTATCTCTGCGTGTGTGTAAAGCATCCAAATTACAGACAATCAGTGTGGGTGCGAGTGGAAGGTCAGCACTGATTTGACCAGATTAGATTCTGAATGATGATAAATGAGAGTCCATTGAAACTGCCATCTGTACACAGCCACTGGGAGTTAACCAACATCACAGTAAGTGGTGCAGGTGACAGGTCTGTGTGTGCATGTGCATGTGTGTATATGTGTGTGTGTGTGTGTACACTGACTCTCTTCCTTTCTCCTTGTCTGTGGGCAGGTGGTAACTTCTCCCTACCACCCCACAGAACATTCCAGTCTACTCTTGTGAGGCAGACTTCTAGCTTTTCCTATTTTCCTATTGAGTTTGGTACTTCTTGTCACTAAATTTGCTTTCATAGTCAGAGGTGTGACTAACTACAGAAAGCCAGCCACATTTACTAATTTACATTTATGGCATTTGGCAGATAACCTTATCTAGAGTGACTTACAGGAGTGAAAAGACATAGTGGAAAGGGTTTATTTTTCTGCCGAAAACTGGGTAACCAGAAATGTGTAGATAGCAATTCAGATTACAACCTTCAATATTTTGATGTTTGCAGCCAGCATACAAAAAAAATCAGACACTCCATAATACAGTCTGATCTTCCACATTGCTTATACCTCCCACTGCAAAAACCACTCATTCTGTCTCAGCTGCATACTCTCAAACGCAAGTGCCTGGACCCCTGAGTTGCATAATAGTATAAGTCTTTGCCCTGTTGGGAGTTCCTGAGGTTGAATCCTATTGAAACCACAGCCATTCATGGCTGGGAGTCCAATAGTGTATGATCAGCTCTGTTCTCTGGATGGGAGGGAGGGCCATTCTCTCCTCTTTATTGTTTGCTGATGTATGCAGAATAGGGCAGTTAGTGCTCTCTTCCAAGCATGTTCAGCTGTGCTACTATATGACGTACGTCCCACCCCTTGTTGGTAATGACGTTAGTGACGTAAGTGTGTGACATTCTATCACATTCTTGCAGTGACACATGCACAGATGTGGGTGCACATTGCTCTGTTTATAATGATGAAATGGGCATGCACAGTAGCTGGAGCAACCCAAAAAACATGTTGTTTTTTTTCATGTTCCTGGAGCCAAAGACCTTGTTTTACTTTACTGCCATTTTTTGTCAGATTTATCAGTGATGTCAAATCCATATTTAAAACATCACATTGTTGATCAGTTTCTGCTATCTGGGTTTCTCACCATGCAAGTAGATATATAGATTCCGACTGAAAATAACTGCTTGGGAGCATCACCAAGACGGCCATAGAGTGGACTGACTTTACTAGGAGGGCTTTGGCTCTGGAACTATACTTTAATAGATAACCCCTAACGTGCAGTGAGTTGAGGCAGGACGTAAGTGCATAAGATCAGTGTGGTGTTTATTAGGAGCAATCCAATAATCATTGTCATTATTCCATATATAGGGTTAGAGAACAGGAGGTAATCCATGATCAATGCCAAAACACAAGCAAGAGTCAGAACTAGAATGAACATGACACAAGAAAACACAGCTCAGACCTTAATCTCTACAAATGTACCATAAGACTTTGCAATGAGACAAAGACACGGGAGGGGAAAAATAGACTAACTAATTACGGCTGAACTGAGAACAGGTGAGAACACTCAGAGAACACACCTATCACAAAACAGGGACAGTGACAAGACTCAAAACAAAACATCACCCCGATTTTCAGACACAATGACATGACATAACAAAACCACAAGACATAAACTCGAAAACCAAGACGTGAAAACAAAGCTTGTTGTGTTTCAAGCTGTGTTGCACAATGAGGGGAGAATTCGTGACATAACCTTAGACAGCTACATGCTAACTACACTAATATCCCCTGCCCCACTATGATTTCTCTCGTCCTATCAGTTTTCCCAGATTAAAGCAACTGTCTCAGTTGAGTCATTTCGCTCATGGCAGAAAAATCAGAAAAACAAAAAACAGATGATTTGATATAATTTTGCCAAAACTGACAAACAAATAACTGGACACCATATTGTAGTTAAAGGCAGAAGCTTGTTTTAATCACATTTCTATTATATTATTGTTGAGAACTCATCATAGTCACAATAGCATGAATTTAACAGTACTGTTCCCACATTGTTGGTTCCCCCACCTTCTAAATCCCATTTTAACCCCTGACTATGACTATGGTACATAAGCAGCAGTTTGAGAAGATACAGTGTTTCAGGTGTCTTAGAGTAAGTATGTATTAGGCTTTGCCTTCTTAAGTTTGTAGATGTTGTGCAAAGTGAGAACTAGCTAGTGGGTGGGACTTGGCAACAAGTCGGCAAAAGTGCTTCATCCTGTGGAGCTCTTGAGCAGTGTTATGGTCTGTACTGACATTGCACAGATCACAGGTTACAGCCAACGTTTGCTTGGGAGCAGGTTATATCTGTTTCTCTCTGAACTCAAATCTGTTGCAGAGGTGGTGCACAGTACTACTGTTCATTAGTGCCACTAGAAATTCGAATTAATTAGCAGTTATGTCATCTCTCAGTGTACAGTGCGCTAACAGAAAGGAAGTAAACAAAGGAAAGCCCAGTTGTGCCCTCTAGTGATGAATTACTGCTAGAGGGTTTGCTTGTGTCCTGTGGCAAATCTCTACATTTGTAAGCCTCCAGTATAAGAGGTGGTAGTTAGCTTTCTCTTTCTGTCATGATATATTACATAGTCTTTGTTTTTCTAGTTGATTTCCAGTGTGTTTAAACAACTGTAAAGTTTGTCGTAAATAGCCAAGACAAATATTTCTGTCCACAGACTACAAGTCTTCTTTTCTGGCCTACCATCTCTCCTGTTACAGCATAGCCATGTGCATCAAACATGTGCTGCTAGATTATCCATCATGGCTAGGGCACATTTTTATAGTCATGAGTAATCTTAGTCACCTTGAAAAATGTCAACGTGGCAGAAATATTATCCAAATATGTCAGATAGTCCATAACCGTGATAGAGAGGACATTAGTGTGATGTATGTTGGTAATAAAAGGTCTTGGTATGGTCTTCAGGATTTTTTGTTTTTACCACAACGTCATCAGAGTTTTTTTTTGAGAAAACGTGTCGGCATAAAATGGCACCTCTGATTTTTCTAAGGTAAACTCACTAGAAAAGGTAAAAGATTCTAGAGGAAAGTTTTATGTAGAACTTGCATAAGCATAAACTGTCTATAGGACCTAGGTTTATATGCCATATGCCATCTTTCTTGATATTTTTGTGGCAAAAGAGCAATTAATATAATATAAATATCATAAATATAGAATTATATGTAACAGAATATGCAACATATGATTTTATATAACGTTTTTCATCCACTAGCCACTATCCACATTCATCCACTAGATGGCAGCTTCGCACTTCATTGCACTTTACTTGGCTGCACTTGATTTATTCTGCCTATTGCTCAGCCTTGGCTTTTAGTTTTAAACTGCTTTATAAAGCCTTCCAAACTAAATCTTACTTTATTTTCTATAGTCACATGTGAAAGCCTTTAAGAACAACTTACAAAGCTGTAACTGGATAGGATACATAACCACATGTGGTTAGTGTGTTATTAAACACGTCACATGTCATATTTATTCTCCCTGGAAATGTCTGGATTTTCATGTACTGAAATTCCACATGAATTACCCTTTAATTAATTAAGCCAAGACCAAGGAGTCCTAGCTTATGATGGTGCCTGTGTGTGGCGATGTCTCAGGTGTGCTCCTACATGTTGTGTTTATGGTTTTATTGTCTGTGTCACTGTTTTGTGACATCTACATGGCCATTGTAGTGTGCTTATGTGTTCTGTCATGTACATTTCTTGGTGTTTTATTGGTTCTGTCTGTTGATGGCAGTCTTTTGTGTCTGTTATTTTATGGTATTTTTTCTTCTTTTAGATTTGATTTTATTATTTTATCGTGAAGCACTTTGTAACCTTCCACTTAGATGTAAATAAAGATTTACTTTCTTACTAATAGGAGCTGAGGGACAAACTTGTAGTTGTAGAGTCACAACTGTGCAATGACCTTAAACCTAAAAGGCCAGATGTGAATGATCATGGGCTTTGGTTTGTAGATAGTTAGATAGTTCTTGTTGAAATATTACAATCGAAACCATAAGGTGCTTGTATCTGTTTTTTGTTTTTTTTTAAATCCCACTCCCACCTGCACCTGAAGGAATTCTTATTAATTACATCCACTCCTACAATTCTGACCCGCTCCCACAATTCTGACTTGCTCCAACAATTCTGACCCGCTCCAACAATTTTGACTTGCTCCAACAATTCTGACCCGCTCCAACAATTCTGACTTGCTCCAACAATTCTGACCCGCTCCAACAATTCTGACTTGCTCCAACAATTCTGACCCGCTCCAACAATTCTGACCCGCTCCCACAATTCTGACTCGCTCCAACAATTCTAACCCGCCTCCACAATTCTGACTTGCTCCAACCATTCTGACCCGCTCCCACAATTCCGACTCGCTCCAACAATTCTGACCCGCTCCCACAATTCTGGCTAGGTCCCATAATTCTGACCCGCTCCCACAATTCTGACTTGCTCCGACCATTCTGACCCGCTCCCACAATTCTGACTCGCTCCAACCATTCTGACCTGCTCCCACAATTCTGACTTGCTCCAACCATTCTGACCCACTCCACAATTCTGACTCGCTCCAATAATTCTGACTCGCTCCAACAATTCTGACCTGCTTCCACAATTCTGACTTGTTCCCACAATTCTGACCCACTCCAACCATTCTGACTAGCTCCCATAATTCTTACCCGCTCCTACAATTCTATGTACTCACCATTTTGCACATCTGTTGAATTTATGTTTACAGAACTTTATTGTCTCTGGGAAGTGATAAAAAAGAACACCATTATGACAAGATTATTGTTTTTTTAAAAACCACACAAAGTTTTAAAAGTTGTAAAAGTCAGTTTAATATGCCAATAACACATCAACAGCTCCTTTTAAATGTGCTCATTTATTGGCATTTATCTTAAAGATAAATTCTGAATACATAAACAGACTGAACATATATCACCTACAAAACACAGGAACAGACTGCAAGTCATTACCATAAATAAATAAATAAATAAATACATTAAAGTGATTGCAAATTCACCCCATTACTCAGTAGCTAAGTTTATGGCCCTGTGTTTATTGCTCTATATTGCCCCCTAGTGGAATAACAGAGACAAGCTTTTTTTCATATCTTTCATTTTATTTTAAAGCACAGATTCTAAATTCATTTGATGAGCTGGATCAGAATCTTGATCAGACTGGTCCCGGCCTGTGGGCCGTATGTTCGGTACCCCTAAAGTAAGACTTTTATTACACTTTTACTGAACATTATTGGAAATGTTGAACTCAGTATTACAAGGTTCTATCTTGGTTGAGAAGGAATAGATAGAAGCTTATAAACTAAAGTCATGAAATGTGCTCTCTCTCTCTCTCTCTCTCTCTCTCTCTCTCACTCACTCTCTCTTTCTCTCTCTCTCTCTCTCTCTCTCTCTCTCTCTCTCTCTCTGTCTTTGTCCTACAAGATTCATATCTGACTACCTGCTCCTGCAACATTTCTTATTTGGGTCCTGTGGGATCCCAGTCCAGATGCATACCTCTACACCACACTCCTCTTTACATCCCAGGACAAATAAAATATTTTTAGTTCTATGTGCAAGCATTGTAGCAAATTCTTCCCTGTGTAAGGATTGGAGAAGGAAACCCCACTTTGGTCTGGTTTTACTGAGCAGTTTCTCTTTATCCTTGTTCTATAGCTCTTGGATGAAGCCAGCATCAATAACGTGAACTCTAACTTGGACCAGAACATTCAGATCCATGTTTACAACCTCACGAATCCACAGTCATCCCTACTAAGCTTTAATACAATGTTCCTAGGATTATTTGTCTCCCGCTATCCTATAGGTCAGTGCATCGTACTGTATATCATGTCAAGACAAATTAAAACTATAATGTGCATGTGACTTGTGGTATAAGCCTGTAATCCGCTTTGTTCATTTATATAAAGAAATGGCATAAAATATGTAGCAGGAATGCAGGAAGGAAATCCTATTACTCTAGCTTTCCCGCTTAAGTATTCGTGTTTGAATCCCAGTTCCATGTTTCATGGATAAAGCAGCTTTAGTAAGAGGTGGATTTTTCTTCATGAATGAAGCTCAGGGCTGGAGGATATTCAGAGCAGTGTTTATGAATTCACAAATCCATTGTCATTCCCAATAACATGGGATTTTTTTTGTTTTGTACTTCCCTGTATGTCAGTGCATCAACTTGGACAAATTGGTGCATTTTGTGCCTTTGTGATCCCAGATATTTGTTTTTATATATACCAATAAATTTGGCCGTGAAATGTAAATAATAGTAAAGGAAATTTAATCTCAAAAGCACAAGTTACAGATTTAGCCCTTAAAAAAGTCCAATAGGTGAAGTTACCCTTTTTTTTGTATATAAGTATAAAATCAGATGAAGTGTCTACAAATGAGATAATTCCTGGGTTTTATCATTTATTTGTCTAAGATTTTTTTGTGTATTTATTTGAAATGAATATATGAGATACAATTTGTCATAATCAAATATATAAGTATTAATTATAATACACATAATACACATTTGTAGACCCATACAACAAAGTGTTTCCCATTTAGAAAGAAACATTTGAACAGCCATTTTTCTGTGAGCGTAGGTTATTTTTTCAAGATTTCAATAGCGTTTACTCATATTGGGTGTAATGAATTTGTTGCTACCTCATAATACTACATAAATACTACATTTATTTCACATCAACGAAAAAAACGCTTTCGATTCAAATCTGTTTCTCATTCTCATATTTCTTCTTATTCTTACGGCCTCCACAATGATATGTATGTTGTTCATTTGGCCCTGGAACCTGCAAATACATCGATGGTCTTATATTTTCCAGGAACTGAGAATACAGGACTTATCCTGGATAAATCCATAATGAATTAAAGTCAAATCCCTCCTTCCACACACATTTTTAATCCCTTATTGTGCCTGCATATGTGTGTGTGTGTGTGTGCGCGGTATTCTACCAGGAAGATTATGAATGTTATCTTGACACAGGACAGTTTTTCAACAAAACGAATTTCGGTACATTATTAAGGTCTCTATTTTTATGTTAGCTTAATGGCGCTATTCTCAGTTGCAGTCATCAGGAGCTATTACACTTTCTCCCAGTACTCATACACCTGATTTATGTACGACTTGGTAATTACCTGCTTAAAATACGTTTTCTTGTTATCATATGAGAAAGCCATTTGAGCCATCATTCTGGTCACTAATGACCTGTTACCTCTCTTCATCTCTTTACCTCATCCATTTCTCTTAGGCATCCATCTCCCAAGTACAGCGCCGCATGCCAAGATTGTCAAAAAAAAAGAAAAATAATGATATTTGCTATTATTTAAATTAAAATAATATAATTGTATAACATATACAGTAGAATGTTATTAAAAAGAATAATATAATATAATAAAAAATAACCACTACAATTTTTATGATATATAATTAAACTTTTGTTATTAAAATCTGTTTTAGAGGCTCCATCTCTTTATTACTCCATGCCAGATTAGTCCAAAATGTATTACTGTAAATGTATTATTATTATTATTATTATTATTATTGTATGCCATCAGGGCACGCATTCAGTAATGTGTAGTTGACATGTATAATAACAGATGTGTAAACAGGTACTTTAGAGCCCCTTTCTCTAATTTGGAACACAATCTGTGACAAGCAAAATATCAAAACCTAACATATAACGTATACTTTATTTTTATTATTTTGTTAATGTCAAGTAACACCTTTGATCCTTCGATAGTTTTCCTATTATTGCAGTCTGCAGAATAATCTGTTAGATTATTTAAAATATCTAAAATATCATTACGTGAAACACTTATTAAGGGTTAGATCAAGGTTTTTTTTTCCTTCCAGTTTTTTGAGTATTCACCCCCTTGAACCTCATATTTCACATAAGTATTCACCCCCTTGAACTTCATTTTCATGTGTTAAAACCTGGAATTGAAATGGCCCTAATTTGGATTTTTACAATTTGATTTATATAATAAATCTAAGTGCAACAGGTTTTTATTTTTATTTATTTTATTTATTTATTTATTTATTTATTTTTGTGACACAAAGGCACTGTACAATAAAAGGAAATCTGTTTGCTTCAGTTATAACTCTTGGGGTTCTTCCATAGAGATAAACTGAAAAGTACCCAAAAGAGCTATACCCACAACTTACTGTCTTATTAATTGTGATCACATAATCAAATCATTTAAGCACTGACAATAATGTACAGCATTTTCCCTACATTTAACAATGGCTTTGTGACAGCTGTTTTCATTGACTCATCCGAGCTGTCAACAATTCAGTTACTTTTAAATTCATTATTCATTCACTAATGAATGACACTAATGAAGCTTGAAGAACTACTTTTCACAGTTCTTAACTTTCCATGCAGCCTGGTTTGTGCAGTGTTGTGTGAATTTGCAGTCATGAGACTGTATGGAGTTTTACAACGAGGAGGAGAGTGAAGGAGACTGTTTGGCAAAGAAAATCTTGAGAAATGCAGAAAACCAGTTTGATGAAATTCGTAGAAGCTTAAGTTTCAGACTGTAGCAGTGCAAAAAAAATATATATAGTTTAATAGTTTGTCCTTGTATTCCAACCATATACAGTACTGTGCAAAAGTCTTAGGCACATGCAAAGAAACGCTGTAGAGCAAAGATGCCTTCAAAAATAATGAAATTAAATGTT
>CM075003.1:6064149-6076925 GCA_037576675.1 Pangasius sanitwongsei | reverse complement strand
TTCTGGAGACTTTGACTGTCACACTCGCTTCTTATTTTTGCAGCAAAACCCAGCAGCCTTCATTATGTTTTTTTGTCCGAAAAATGGCCTCTTATGTAATATGCTGCTTTCTTTACTGACATACAAACATTTTTCCGTAACATAAACAAAGTTTTTGTACTGAATCAATAATGTAGAAGTCATAAAATAAAAATCTATAACAAAGTTTGCACTAAAAAATTCGGGTCGCTAAGACTTTTGCACAGTACTGTACATATAAGGTGCTTTTAGGAGATTGTGGTGTTATGTGGTATTAATTTTACTTGATATCCACTCACTTGTGTACCAGTTAAAGAGAGACAGTTTTTAATAGTAGCATTATCACTTGAATGCCTCTGTAAATGAGAGCTGTAGAGAATTATAGAGAGAAAATCAGTCACCTAGGATGTGATGAAATCGCTACGTTTCTTTGCCTCCTATACAAAAGGGAATCATACTTACCTGATTACATAACCATAAGCCAGTCTTAGTTATGGCTTGGATGATGTATGAAATGATGTTAATGCTCCTGGGATATGATGTAGAGGTTTGTACTGGGCATGGGACATCCATGGTACACACACACACACACACACACACCAGATGGTGTTAAGGGACCTGTAATCTGTGTGGCCTTTCCCCTGCTACTGTCACAGCTAGGATTATATAGTGGACCAATGTCTCTCTCTCTCTCTCTCTCTCTCTCTCTCTCTCTCAATTTTTGATGTTGATTATCATTCTGTCAGCCATTCATTCATTTTCATGTGGATGAAAAGGTTGCAGCAGCTCTGCTTTAAACATCGTGTTATTTTGCACTGTGTCACTTCAGGTTTGGATGATGTAGTAATCTTTAATACAAGGTAACGTACACTTCATATGCGAACTCATTGCTTTTACTATTGGATAAAATCAGCGATAAGGAATGAATAATATAGTGGGTATGTTTTTGTGTCTTGGTTTAGACCACGTTTTTGCCAATTTTGTAATCTTTTTACTGATGCTGTTTTTAATCGATTCTTGGTGTTATGCTTTTTTGGTGTGACACTATAGAAATAAACTCGTCCATAGTGATGAATGAGCTTGTTCATAGTTGAACAGAGCAGTAACGTGAATTCTATTAGAGTTAATTAAGCTGTGTACCACTCATTGATTCTCTTTCATTTTTACACACGTCCATTATAACTGAAACATTGAAACTGAGACAAGAACATGGACAGCAATCAGGTTTATCCATGCAGTTTAATGCTGGACTCTCAAATGTGGAATTGCCTTTTGAAAATTGAACAACTTAACATTGTAAAGACTGAAAGCAAAGGACTCACTTGTAATGTAGGTGTGTAAAGATTAGCTACTATAAGCTACAGGCTCATGAGTCTTGAGCTTTTCCTGTGCTTAGCTTTGTAACAAAACAAGTGGCTCAGTGACAGTTTTTGTTCTTTTTCACGGACATCAGCATATGGAATTGTTCTGAGTGATTATGGGTCTTTTTGTGCTGTTTTCGAAGAGAACTGCTTTTGAGCTTCTGTGTTTCATGAGAAAGGAGCATAAGGAGATAGGGAGAGAGAGTGAGAAAGAAAGTTCATGTTTCTAGTCTTAGTCACCCTGCTAAAAAAGTGTGTCTCTGGTTAATGCAGACTATTAACACAGCATTGATCATGATTTAGTGAAAGCATCTTGTGTTTCACTTATCAGACTTATGGCCATAAGCTATTTTAGCGAGCATTTAGACTAATGCTCACTTTAGCAGTGATGCAAATGAACACAGTGGTGATGCATATATTCCTGCCAGCACACGGGCCAATCCACAGGATTTCCCGACAGCGTTTATTGTTATGGTTTCTGAATTGTGCACAAGTTGAATATTTTAAGGACTGTGTGTACTTTTAGTAATTAATTTAAATCTCGAAGAATTGTAACAAGTGGTTTGTATCATTCTAGTTGCCTAGTAGCTACTCTGTATTTTGTGCCGTGAGAAACTAACTTCTAAAAATGCATATGCATCATATTAATGCGCTGAAACTTGCTTTTATGCCTCTTTAGTGAATTGTGACAGTGTCAGTTTTTAAAGCCAAAATATGGTTTGGTGGTCCTTAGTTTAATAAAGCTTTTGCTGGTTGTAATTTTTGGTTAGTGATGTAAACTTTGAAACAGGAATTTGTACATAATGAAATAATAATATCCTCCAAACTCTCTCTCTCTCTCTCTCTCTCTCTCAGGTGCGTGTTTTCTGTGCATGGTAGATGTGGTGCCGGTCAAAAACGAGGATGGTGTGGTGATCATGTTCATCCTAAACTTTGAAGTCATGACTGAAGACAAACTGCACAACCCCAACCAGGGGATGAACCATCGGCTGCCTCTCCCCTGGCGCTCTACAAGTATTCCCTTGCTCCTCTTCCATTAACAAACTTTAAGATTTTTTTCACTGGCATTGATCATGGTGACTTGAATAATAACATAACAATACAAAACCCAACTTCTTTTTCTTCTTCTTGCTGATCAACTTTCCTCTCTGTTTCAGATCGAGCGCGTCGTATCCGTCTGCATCTGCCTCTCCTGCAGTCACACTGTAACAGCAAGTCATGTCTGCATGAGGACCCTGAGGCAGGCCGTAGTACTGACATCTCTGCCCATGTCAGCTCTAGGCGTGGCAGCAGTCACGAGTCTCTGGCACTGGGCGAGCTCGTCTCACTGCCGGAGCATGAGCAGGTCCGCCCCTCTGCCACCACACCATCGGGCACGGCATCCTCCTCCCTGTGGCCTGAGGACAGACGCACCCTCCTGGGAAGTGAGTCCACACCGCCTGCTTCGGCCCCAACACAATCGTCCACATTGCCCCTAGGCCAGTCCTCGCCACAGGCACACAGGCTCAACCCAGACACCTCAGCCTCCAACTGCAGCCTGACACATAGCCGCTCGCGCGAGAGCTTCCACAGCATGCGCCGCGCATCCTCTGTAGATGACATAGAGGCCATGAAGCCTGAATGGGATCGCAGACACTCCATACGACCAGGGAGCAGCAGTACAGGTGAGCAAGCTGGAGCTCAGGCAGAGGGCTGCGACAAAATCAGATGCAGACTGGGATGAAAATGTTAAAGGAGCAGTTTGTTATTGTAGAGCCCACTGCTGCATGTGACGTAAGCTGTAATAATAATGCAATAAAGTAAGTTGCAATTACAGATACAGATAGTCTTATTGAGTTACGCCATTAATATAAATACTGCCCTGCTTGGTAATTCCCTGTGTTGTGCATAATAGTATCATGAATGGGTCAGAACCACAGTAGGTTCATAGTTTTGTTTTGGTCTTCTGAACCTTTCTAGCCAGTGCATGCTTTTTTTTTTTTTTTTTTTTTGACAGGTGCAGTGAACAACAAGTCCAACATGCTTAACTCTACCTCCGACTCAGACCTCATGCGCTACCGCACCATCAGTAAGATCCCCCAGATCACCCTCAACTTTGTGGACTTTAAACCCGACCCCCTTATTGCTCTCCCTCCCGGAGAAATGGACATCATTGCTCCCTGCAAGCTCATTGACCGCACACACAACGTCACAGAGAAGGTCACACAGGTGAGAGACATTTACTGCTTGGGCTCTGGCATTTGTTTGAGATACAGGTGTTCAGGACAAATTAGATTGTTTTGATGGTTTAAAGTGAAAGTTGAAAGGTGCCGATTTTTAGAGGTGACATTTAGTTTATGTCCGCTTCATAATCTGAGTTGACACCGTTTCAGAGACATTATGTACATGGAGGAAAACAGTGACATACTGACTATTGTCCGGCAACCTGTACTCAGTGTGATCATGTCCTTGTCATGTCTTGGCTGTATGTTTGGATCTTTTAGAAGGGAAAGTGTCCAGGACTCTGATGACAGAAAAAGATGTGCTAGTAGTGTTGAATCTAGAGCAGCAGGTGATCTTGTGTGGAGCAGATCATAAGTGAAAAAAATCATCTTCATTTGTTTGCATTAGAAAGGCATCCTTATTATTTTTTATTGCCAGTGGCATAATTGCGTAATCAGGCAGGTGCTGGTCCATTGATAAAATGCGATCATTATATCAAATTGAATTAAAACGAGTAATATAAACTGAAAGTTGAAGGATGGATAGATGAATGACATATAGATACTGTGCAAAAGTCTTAGACACCTTATTTTTTTATATACATTTTTATACTTGAGATTTGCTTTATGTTTTTTTTCATTACTGTGTTAGTAGAAAAAAAAGACTTAATTTTAGGTTTCCAAAAAAAACATTCATTTCAAAAAAAAAAAAAAAAAAACAAAGCAAAAAAAAAAAACAATTTCCACAGGTAACCTTGGTAATTGTTTTTTTTTTAACTTCACTTTATAGTTTTCGTTTTTATATGTAGAAATGTATCATTTTGAAGGTGTCTTTGCTTTACTGAAGTCCTTTAAAATTGAAATCAAAATTAAAATGATTACATTTAAGATTTAAAACCATTAAAATGCCAAAGGACCAGAAAAATGATAAGAAACATGAATAATTATAAATGTGCAAAGTGTGCAGAGTAGTGGGTGTGTTCATCAGGTGATATTATAAGACGCTTATTAGTAAGTCTAATTAATGAAAACAATAGTGCAATGCCATGGTACAAGTCTACCATGTGCTACTAGTGTCTAGTGCCCTGACAGACTATTACTGTAAGTCTTATTACTGTGGATAGGAATGATCTGACATGATGTTCCTTGTGTAATGCAAGTATCACTCTGTCACTGAAGGTACTTCTCTGCTTAGCCAAAGTAGCATATGGAGATGAAGAGTCTTTGTTCATTATACAGTCATAATAATAATAATAATAATAATAATAACAACAACAACAACTAGAACATACTGTAGATGCAAGTTATTATCCATTTTCACAAAACTACAGATTAACTTCTCTAATTTCCATTATAAATGATCATAAAGGTTGTGTTTCTCTGTTTCGCTGGTTTCTCTCTCTAGATGTAACTGGGTTAAGCTAATGCACCTCCGTGCCATGCGGCAGGCACACTCTTTCTGCACTGCTCTACAGAAATGAAAAGGGCGATTGATGGCTCTGGATGAAATGATGATAGATGGGGCTTCTGGGACTGTTCATTGTGTTATGAGACTCTTTAGGCTAATCGAGTTTGGAGGTAGAGCAGACGCGTGACAGACATGCTGTGCCACAGAAGAAGCGTGCCGTTGGCTCTTTGTGCATTGAGTTTCACTGTGGCAGTAAAACTCCATGTTTATGAACTGTGTTTATGATGGTACAGTACTAAATTGAGTATACTGCAGTATATTGTATGGGTGATAAAAGTATGGGTAATAGTTGCAGGTTTACAACTGAAATTTTTTACCCAGAATCCTTTAGAATCCTTGTGGAATGAGTTCAACAATGGGCTAGAGATATTTGTGTCATCTTGTTTCTTATTTGTCCATGACAGACAGTGTATTGGGTTGGTGAATTTTTCTCTGCAACATTCTGTGACCCCCCCCCCCCCCCCCCCAAAAAAAAAAAAATCCCTGAAAATATACACTCAAACCATACCCATTCTGACAGTTGATGTGAATATTTCCTGATGCTATTGACCTGTATCTGCATGATTTTATGCATTGCACCGCTTCCACATGATTGGCTGATTGGATAATTGCATGAATGAGCAGGTGTACTTGTTCCTAATAAAGAGGCCAGTGATTGTATTGTCCTACTTAGTTTTAATTGCAGTTTCTCTAAGCCAGGATCTGAGAAATAAAAGCTTTGCTCACTTTTTCGTAATATTATCAGACTATCAGACAAGCGCCGTTTTATGAACAGCCTGTGACGGATGATCCATATGGGTCTTGGCGTAGCATGTTAGATTGCGCTCTGATGTGTGGCATTGGTGTGTACTGTGAGTAATGACTGAACTGTATGATTTAGTACACATGACCACCTGCTAGACTGCGGGTACATATGATTGATCTCCACCATGTGCTTGTGGCATTTAATTAAGCCATCAACACTTGTAGGTGCTCCTCGCCTCTCACAGTGAGCTGTTGTCAAGGTTTTATGGGTGAAAGATCCTCTGTGTGCAAAGGAGCACAAAGTTACAAATAACCTTGTTCTTATTTTCCACAGCAGAATCAGATCAGGAAGAATTCACTAATGATTGCCACAGTGAGTGTTAGATATATTTGAGTATGTACTCTGCATGGTAGTTAGATTCCCTCTGTGTGTGTATGTGTGTGTGACTTTAAGCTTCCACTTTTCTGGTTGGACAGCTTGTCGCACCTCTCAGCTGTTTGACACGCACTGCACGGTGTGTTTCATTCAGGTGAAAGCAAGGCCACACCAACCCTGCAAATGTACCGCAACTGCAGTGTGAGATGTTTTGTGAACAGAACCAGGTTTATGAACTGAACTTGCGTGTGTGTGTCACAAAAAGTGCACATTGGGAATACAATATAAGAGACTGTATGTGTGTATGTATGCGCATGTGTGTCTGGAAATGTAGGCAGCTTTTTCTTTAGTGAATCATATATATACTATATATATATATATATATATATATATATACATACATATATGTATATATTATCAGAGACACACTCGCATACATTGACCAACATACACTTGAGCATAAAGACCTTTGCACGGCCTCTTTGCACGGCCTCTTTGTGATGCTATTGCTATACATTAGGAACTTTTCCCACATATGTTTCTTTCAATGATTTTGTCACACACTTAACTTGTTATCAGAGGCCTGTTATAACATGTGTGACCTATTGGTGGCAGTAGCAGGCATGACATTTACAGCACCACTGACTCCAAGCATTCAAACAGCCTATGATTTAAAGACACACAGACACCCAACCCCCCCCCCCCACACACACACACACACACACACACACACACACACACACACTCACACACAAAACCTTATCTCTGTGATTAGTTTAAAGAGAGATTTAGATTATATGAATTTTAAATTGTGTGTAGTGTTTATTTAGCTCTTATGTATGTAGTTTATTCATAATCCTGTATATTACTATAGAGAATTCCATATTGGTTCTCTACTAGAGATGCAGTTAAAATTCTGATTTAGTGTCAGTTCCCTGGTTTTATGCTTTTTAGTAGCTTAGAGATCATTAACAGATTAAAATCGGATCCACAAAATATTTTCTCAATGAAAAATAAATCCCCCAAGACCTTTTCAAAATTCACTAGAAAGTGTAACATCTAGCACTCATACCTCTTGTAGTTTTAACCTCAAAAATAAACATGTACAATAATAAGAATAAAGTTTTTTTTTTTATTAATTCCACGTATAGGTACTACTTTGAACAGTGAGGGTGAAAATAATAATAATAATAATAATAATAATAATAATAATCCATGTAGGTTATGATGTAGCGTGAACAGGTGTACAGGTGTTCCTAATAAAGTGGCCAGTGATTGTATTGTCCTACTTCGTTTTAATTGCAGTTTCTCAGAGCCAAGGTTCAGAAACATCACTGATCTGTGTGTGAAATGTGTGTATGATGGATTTGTGTCCTATCTAGGGTGCATACCCGGTGTTCCAGGGATTGGCTCTGGATCCTTTAGGCCCTGACCAGGTGAAAGTGTTTACTGTAAAGTGTCCATCATTTTTCAAAAGAAAATATTTTTATATTTTTTTCTGTTTAGTTCTGGGTTCTAGGGAATGTGTTACTCCAATTTGTCACTGTTGTGAATCTTAGAGCGTTAGAAGATTTCTGTGAAAATCAAAATGCGAACACTTCTTAATGTAAGAGTTATGACCTTGCATACCATGGAGATGTAAATCCACACCCTTTGATTATAGTTGTCGGAAACACTTGTAAGCAGATGTGAAGCAAACGTTTTCTTTATTCTGGCCAAATTACTTGATAAAGTCAGCTTCTTTCATGTTGTCTGTTTTAATATCACCATATCTCTATGTTGAGATACAAGTAATGTGCTGGTGGTAAGGAACAAATAAATAGTTTATGATGTAAATAATTGAAAATTTACATCACTGCTAATGTTTATTTTATCCAGTCATTAATTTTTAGACTCCCTCCATTTTCCAGAGATGACTCCATCAGTCCCATAAGCATGATGTATTAATGATAGCATGATGTATAAATGAGGAATACTGTTCTATATCTAATACACTTCTGTATCTAATGTGATTTGCCACCTATTTCCCTTCTCGGTGCTTCCACAAGCAGTACATCTTGTACAATTTGAAACAACTACAATCTTATTAAGAGTGATGCATTATGTTTTCATGTTCCTCTTAGTGCAGGTAATCAGCATCTGATACTCTGCTACGTCAAAATGCTGTCTGTGCCCAAGTCACGATCTCCGTTAGGAGCCGTATGTCGGTGCATTTACAAAGCTAACAACTAATTCAGAATCAGCTTAAGATGCTGCATCCTTGAGGTTTAGAGGCATCAGCAAAACATTAGTCTTTCCCTCATATCTGTTGACTGAGGGCCAAAATAAGCAAGCATGTGTCACTCTCAAGGTCGATTTACAAATTATTTTGTCATGCTAAATAATAAAAAAAAAAAAACTTTAATCCATAGTATAACCCGTAAACTCTTTGATTATCCATAGTATCCATAGGTCTTATTTAAAGAGACTTTACTGTCCTTGACCTGGTCAGTAGATACTTGCCTTTATTTTCCTACTCAGCATGTGGTGGCTATAGGTGTTTTGATTGATGTGGTCCAAAGTATTGGACAGCTGGCTGGAGTTTTGAGTGATTAGTGTTCTCAAACTTGCAGAGTTCAGCCTGCTCTAACGTCTTTCAAATGCAGACCCAGATAACAAGTTTCTGAAGGTTTTAGAGTGACTGGGCTAAAGCAGGAAAATAATAAACTTTATTCATTTGGCAGGTGCAAATTCGAAGCAGTTTCGAGTCCAGTCCAAGCCTATAATTTTATAAGTTTATGGATCTTTCTCAGGCATCCAACGTTGTTTCTCTGGCAGTTTAAACTCACAACCTTCCACAGCGAACTGATTGTTTTTGCCAAAACAAATGGGTAAAATTAATAAAGCTTTTCCCCCATTCTTATACACAATTTGCAGAAATATACACAAGTATTACCAAATTCTTGACACTGTCTTGACACTATACACAATACCTGCACTTAACCATGACACTATACCTGCAGAATCTAGACAGGCAGGGACAATTACTGAATTATGGCCCACAGCCCCCAAACACTGTCAGGTACAAATTTGTTACATGTGCCACATAATAAGTTTCTACTTACATATTTACAAGTTGCCATAAGTTGATATCATCGTCATCATTAAAGCAATTACTTGATCCCTTATTTGTTGCATCAGATTTTCACATAATCAGTTGTGTAAGTTAACACAAAAATGACCAAGCATTTCAAACCCATATTGAAGAACAGGTTGCACCCTGATTTATTGCTATAGCTATTTTTTTTTTCACATTGACTCAGTATAAGCCTATTTGTCACCTTAACATTAAAATTTGTTAAAATATGCTTTTAAATGCTCAATATTTAAAATTGGATATCATGGTTATGCGGAGGGTAGCATTGCCACCTCATAGCTCCAGCATTGATCCTGAACTCTGGTTATTGTCTGTGTGGAGTTTCTTGTGTTCTCCTTGTGTCCATGTGGTTTTCCTCTGGGTTCTCCGTTTTCTCTACCTCTCAAATATTCCAGTAGTTGGATTAGTGGCTCTAAATTGCCCCTAGGTATGAGTGAGTGTGTTATTGTGTGTGAATTTGCCTTGTGATGGACTGGCCTCACTCCCAGGGATATCAGGATAGGCTTTGGAGGCACCAAGAAACTGACCGGGATAAAGCAGATGCTGAAGATGAATGGATGGATGGATGAGTGAATGATGGAATATTAAAAAAAAAAAAACATTAAAAATAAAATATTATGCATATAAAGTTAAATAGTCTCTCTGCGTCTAATGTAGGAGTAGCCTATTTAAGATCCACAAAAATGTAGAATTGTCAACAAATATTTAAATTGACGTCATAAAAATGTGGCCTTTTTAGAGAATTAATAGCACTGGGCAGTACTTGATCTAAACATAACTGAACAAGAGTGAAGTTAATATAAAGCTTAGATTATATTAATGTACTAAGCATACCAGCACGTTCAAAACACCGGGCCATTAAAGAACAAAAAGCCAAAATGCTTTGTACCATTAAAAATAGGTCTATTAAATTTATGACAATGTCAGCTGTAATTTATTAAGCAATACAGTGGGCGCATAAGCCATTTAACTTGCTTTTACTCATGTCATGTTTTGCTCTTAGGGCTCAATGATTGGAGTGGACATAGGTCTATTAACTCCAGACTAAAACGTTAATGTTTCTAATAGATCATAAAAGTCAGTATAACCCAGGATATTAAGACCAGGAAGGTGGCTGGCTTGTATGCTTTCCTCAACTGTATGCAACACAAAATGTAACCTAACCAATGATTACCTCTACTGTGGTATCACTGATTCCAAGCCTATCTGAGTCAATATTTCAAAATAAAATAATTATAGTCATAATTAATTAATAAATAATAATGATTAAAAAAAAGTATTAAGTGTTCTAGATATCTTGTCAATATTATGTTTCTTAATCAAATGACAAGTGTCTAAATAAAGATATAGTGCTATGTTGTCACGTCAGCTCCACCTGTAAACACAACCTCCATTTCCCAGAATCCTCCACCAAATAATAACCTCCAAGGCTTATCACCTGATCTTTTTACCTTGCTTTCACTCCCCAGATTTCTAATCACAGACCTTTAGACAGCACAAACTTCAGTTCATAGCGAACTACTGGTCCTAGCTGATCACATTACCAAGGCTTTGCTGTTGAGTTCTGTTTTTGACCCTGCTTGTTTAGTTTATTGAGTTTTCCTTGCCTGTTCTGGCCTTTTTGTTGACCATTGCCTGTTTATGACTTCGACTCTGTCCGTGCCCTGTGGATTTGTCTGCTTTTCCATTTGCATCAGTAAACCTGCGCTTGTGTCCACACCCTTGTCCTTGTCTGACACATCATTGTTGTGGTTCTGGGCTTCCATGTACTGTAAATGTACAGTAAACCACTGAGAACATTCAGTGAAAGCAAAGAGGAAAAACACGATTTTGTCGATCTATCACATTTGATTTCCACAGTGCAGGGGAAAACAACCTTACACAGCAGATACAAGCTTGGCAAGTGTTTGCGCTCTCACAGCCCTCTTCTATCACCTGGAGAAAACCGACTCACTGATAATGGTTACAGTTTGCTCAAAAAAAGCTCAATCGAATTGAGAAGACAGTGTAACAAGATCATGTAGATTAGACAGTAGATAATAAAACACAGATACTGCACTATGAACACTTAGCAGGTGTAGCAAGAATTGCATGGCTTGAGCAACTTCTTGCTGACTAACTGCAGTACTAACTTTGGACTGGGACCTTCCATCCACAAAATCACCTGGTAGACAGACCAGATGCTTATACTGCCTTCAGGTCCTGTCTGAAATATCACAATTATGAGGTCACCAATATGAATGTGATGAACGTGTCTGCAGTAGTAATGATATAAGTGGAATATAAATGAATAAGCTTTGCACGTTAAAATAAATGTTGTGTCATTGACGACACGGAAAATAAATAAATAATTCCCCCAGTAAAATCACTGGAGCAAACACCAGGCAGTAATCACAACTCATAACACATATACATGAATTCCCAGGAGGACTTGAAGGCAGCATTACCCACAGGGAACTATGTGTAGTGTTTTGCAACATGTATTCTCATGCTATGCTTCAGATTTTCTTGACTATAATGCCGGTTGTAATCTGGCATAGAATGATATAAAAGTAGAAAAGGGCTGTGTTTGAATAAGCAAATTGTCAAAATGTGTGATTAAATTATTTCTGATTGGTTCTATTAATGGTAGTTTCCATGCATAAACAGAGTTCAAATAATTCAGTCAGTTGTATTTATTTAGAATTCGGGTGGAGTAGCATATTTTCATTTGTTTAAGTGTTGTTTAAGTGATGGTGTAGACTTTTAAGGTTTCAAATCAGAAAAAAATACAGCATTAGCCCTTATTGTCTGCTCTTAGAGAAAGTCTGTGCAGGCGGTAACACTATTTTAGTCCAAGGTGGCTTGAAAATACGACTGCAGTGGCATATTTCAAATGTCATACTCCATGCTGGTAAACACTGGTGCACCTGCACGAAAATCAACCCACAGGAATTTGGGGGTCTATCGACATGTAATGTGTGTGTTTTTTGTTATTTATCAGTGATTTGTTTGTGTTAATTTTCAGTTTGTGTGTATTAGATGTGCTATTGTGTGATGGTGAGTTCCTATGATTTTGTGATATTAGAGTATCATTTAGTTAACTGTGTTTAAGAAATTCTGATGTCTTTTATGTTTCCTGGTCGACTTTCTCTCCATTTCTTTTTTCCACTGTGGTTTTTTCACCCTATGTTCTGATCCTGTCGTGGCAAATACGTCCGTAAATCAGAATAAGAAAAATGAGTTACAAAGACAAGGGGTTCTGGATGCCAATAATCCATAGACTTTATTGAATCAGACAACAACAAAGTCGAGATGGTCTGCAGAGCATCTGATTTACATAATCGTGGCTCAAGCTTTTATACAATTCTAAAACAATGATCTCATAGGATGGAGTTTTCTCTTCTTTCTCTTATTCACACACCTGCCTCTCGCCCCAATTATTTCACTTTCCCCTTATCTCAGTTTTAACCATGGCGAGAGTTCAGTCAGT
>CM075003.1:6045568-6064049 GCA_037576675.1 Pangasius sanitwongsei | reverse complement strand
ACTGTTGCATAGATACTGATTGATATAATACTGATTAACAAATGATATTGATATAGATAACAGAAAATTCCTCCATAATCCATACTTGTACAAGGAAGCTTTTATTTCATACAGCTGATTGATGTTTGCCCCCTGCTGCTGGCAGCCATTTTATGTATGTGTGAATGTGTTCATGTCCTATGATTGTTGCATATTTGCATATTAGATTTGACATTCTCTCATAAAGTGTGTGTGAGTGTTCTGTGGGTGTGTATGCGGACAAGACGTTGGTGTAGTGTTATTGTCACTGATGTTCAAATTCACTGAAGAAACAAATGTAGAATAGACTGTGCATTAACATCAGTCTAGCTCACCTTTAGCCACTCCCCTCAAACAACATGCACACTCACACACACACACACACACACACATCCATGGCTGACCCATTTTGTCAGCCCTCATGTCATTAATCTCAGTGAGCTGGGTAAGGGGCTGGACTGGCTGCTTGCCCTTGTCCCTGGGCCCTAATTGAATCAGGCTCTGCTCGAAGCAGCACTGATCTGGAGTGCATCAGTCACACAAGCCTGGCTCTGCGGAGTGCCACCCACCTGTCCTAGAACTTCAAATTCTAGACCCTGTAGAATTTATGCTTTTTAATATCACTCTACAAGAGACAAGTTCTTTGCATTTCTTCAAAGAAGACCTCTGGGGCTGGTTGGAGCAGCAGATCCTAACTAAGGCAGTCTTAACTGCTAAATAGGTCATAGCCAAGACTTTGAGTTTGTAACATCAATCAAAGAATACACATCAGTGCAGCTAAGACTGGTCTAAGCTGTGTGTGTGTGTCCATGTGAAACAAATATTCAACAAGAATAGCAGCTAAGCATTCTGTGTTTCTAAGCAAAATTGTTTGTTACTACACACATACTTACACTACTAGCCCTTCTCTAGCTAATTTATGAAATAAACCCAAATAAAGAAAACAACTGACAAAGTAGATAATAACCTACATGAATATACATGAATATACATATTTGGAAGGACATCATAGAGTTTGAAAGATTGTTGAGCAAAGCAAGAGAGGATGTATCAGCTTGAAAAATGTCAAATCCACAGGAGTTCTTCCCGATAAGGTATCTGTTTTTCATGATGTCATTGTTGGTACATTTGTAGAGGACTGCTTTGATTCCCAATAAATCTTCCCTGTCTAAAGGACTACTCAATATTAAAATGACCAGAAGCACCACACTGATGAGCTAGATAATGTCAAGAGACAAGCAGTTAACTAAAATCTGACTCTAAGCCTGGTCTCGGCTAGGCATAAATTTTACACTTAGTCTGCAAAACTTTAAAACCAGTTGGTGCAATAGTCTTAAATTTACACTAGAAAATTACGACCGACTTAGTTTTACGACCAAACATGCTGTGAGCCCTGTTGGTGCAGTCAGCCACAAAATACGAGTTGGCCTCTTGACAATAGCACTTTATTTTAAACTTGGATAAGGAAGAATGATGATGGTGCTCCTAAGAAAACTTAATATACCAAAACTAGTATTAACTGGAAATAAAAAAAAAATTATACAATGTGTTTTGTTTTCTCTAGATGTGAAGCACAGGTAAAAATGTTTCATGCTCATTGGCTCTACGTAGGGCCACTTGTTTGTCTCTTACCGAATACGCTGTCACAAACTACAGTACAGGTACTTGTTTGTTCTCTGTGGACCTCAGAAGTACACCAGTGGTCTTCATAGCAAATGATACAGTAGAAGCCATGCCTGCTTATGGTTAAACTAATTGGCCAGAGAATTTTGACATCTACCTGTAATGATTTCAGTCACCAGCCAAGTAGGAGTATTATTCTGCTGACCAAACAGTCCTCAGGCAGGCTATTCTCCAGCCATCCGATCCATCATGGCAGAGAGTGGGGCGTGCGAGTCAGACAGGCTCATCTTATGAGGCAATGGAGTGAGCAGAGACACTGGGGTGCTCCATCACAGACCACAGCCGCCATCGTACTGCCACAAACAACACACTCAGGACCTGGTTTACATGTGTAAAAACATGATAATAACAGTGAAACACGTGCATGCTGATTTGCTCCCACGGCCTATGGAGGATCTCATTTTTCAAAATGAGCGAATGACACTTGTCTGCAATTTTTTTTTAGCAAAGTGTTAAAATACAAGGTGGCGTTTATGCAAATATACAGATGTGATGTGCAGCCTGAAAGCTACTTTGGCAATGATGGTTGCATGAGTAAATTAGTACTACCAAAGAGCAAGTATTATATTTATGGAAGCCCTCTTCCAGTTGAATACAAAATTAGATCTAAAATTGTACTCAAGATTATGCCTTGGCATGTCAAAATGATTAGAAAAATTATGATTTAATATTACCACTATAACACTGGATTCATATTAGATATTCACTGCACATTCACAGCTCCATTGTCAACAGCATTTATATAGCGCCTGTAAAAAGTTGTAATTTACACATCTCATAAACATAACAGTTTGTATTTTGCTTTCATGTTGTATTTTGTATTTTTCCCCTCCTTCTGCATGTAGCATAATTCACTAAATCTTTCTCTGTAAATTACCAGCGACACTATAGTATGGACAAAAGTCACTAATAGCTTACTGTATATAAGGAGTCAAAAAAGACTTAAAAAAGACGTTTAACTATTTCCTAAAGTTTACCACATAATTTATCATTTACTGACATTTTTTATTTCTCTCACACCCTATTTTATCCACTCTGCACATATTTAATCATTTATCTCTTTCTTGTTTTCCTTATTTCCACTTATATGATAATGAGAGGGCTGCGTCCAAACCTGTCCAGGCATTAATCGGTCCAGGATATTTGGGTCTGATATTGACAGTTAATGCAGATTAGAGAGATTGTGTCAGTGTTGACCATATTGCCTTTGTCCAGCAAGCTGCTGCTGTTTAAGTAGGGTTTTGACAGTACATAGATCACACTATGCTCTGATCAACGTCAGCATCATTTATTGACAGCTTCTCGAATATTTTCAGAAATGTGTACAAACCAATTCATAATGCCATGACATGATAAAAGTTTGCCTGCCTATGTTTGTAGCCATAAATGGGCAGGCTGGGAAATCATTTTCCTGAAATGTTTTAAAAATCGATACTGAAATTGCTCTGCCACAATAGTTCTGTGTTTCCTTGTGGGTTTTAGAGATGGAATCCTAAAATGTGGTTGTGTTTAAGCTTTCCTGTCTCACATACGTTTTGGGTTTAGGTTGTGGGATTAAATCACAGATTAATAATGCACTGTAAAACTTTATTTATGCAATTCCTTTTTTCTGCTCTATTCCATACAACTGCTTTTGTGTCACTACTTAATAATATTTTTAATAAAACATTCGACTTTATATAGATACAGAGCGATGTAGGCTCTGTCAGCAGTGCTGAAGCTATTCTTGTTCATATTTGGCTCAAGCTGCGCATATATTCAGGTCAAAAGCGCTTTAATGCAGTGCTTTATTAATTCTGCGGGATTACTAAGTAGCAATTAATAAGTGCTGCATAATAAATGTGCAATACTTCATGCACAGGCTTTAGTTTCTGTACTTACAGCATTCCATATGCCTGCTTTACCCGTTTTTGCGTGAACGTCTATGATGTAAAGCTTACTGCTAGTAATCCTTCGGGAATTAATAAAGCACTACATGTAAATACAGACATTGAGCTTGTTGATTTAGGCTTTTATTATTCCAATTATTACATATTATTATTTATTGACTGTGTCTGTGTTTATATTATTGATAGTGAAAAGCCTCTCAGTAATCTGACCACCCTAAAATACAGTTACCCGGCTGTAGTCTCAATGACACTTTTTGGCTTTAATGTGGAAGAACTTTTCCTAGACTGTAAGAGTCAGGAATTTCTTTTACACAGTGTTTAGTCTATGATGCAACAGGTAAATAAGACATGCCCCCTCATTATCATATAAGATGTTGATACCATATAAGGTTGCAGGAGTGACTAAAAAAATGCTAGAGTCAATTAAAATGAGAAGTTCAAAGCATTAATATTTGCGAAATATTTCAAATCCATATTGAATCTGATTGCATTTGTACAATAACAGTAAAGGTATTCATATACTTACATACCTTATTTTCAATTTATCCTATTGCACACACACAATTAGCACTTGTCATTTTGGATTTTGGTACAACAGTACCACAGTGTGTTAGTTTAAGAGGCACATATCCTTACACACACACACATTTTTTAACATCATTGGGATCGTGTGTCTCTGGAGAATCTGTGCATCAGTGTAGCGATGACACCATTTACTCAGACTGTCATCCTGAAGAGCTATCTATTAGCATAAATATCACCAAGAGACAACACTGAACCTACATCATAACACATCACATCCGCGCACTTGCAAACCTTTGCTGTAACATATTTTTCATTATTCCTTTGAGAAATATATTCATTGCAAATACTTTATGGAAATGTTGCCTTTCTGTTCTTTAAACACTTTATCAGAGATGTCACATTAGCAATGACCTGAGATGCTATCCACTAACACTTGAACAAAATGGAGAAGATAAAAGTAGAAGATAAACCTAATCCTGTCTTTCCATGTTTAATTAATGACAACGGCTCTCTGTTTTGTGAGCTCTACTTTGCCACAACCTGATTTCAAACTGTATTTAATCTGTACTGACCGACTTAATTATGGCTTTCGCTTAGTCACATCCGTTCCACATCATCTTTAGCTCATACTTTTTTCTTCATGCTGTGCTTTAATTAAAAGCAAGGATCTTATTTTGGGTGCCACAGCTCATCACTCCTTCGCTGTCAATAACTGTAATAAATGTAGTACCAACAATTATCAACTGCAGTGACATGACAAAATTAGGGATGGACAGATCTAGCTTTTTAAAAATTTCATTATGATATCAATATCAAAGCTCTGAGTACTGTTCAATATTTTTACACTAATGTGACATTGACATCCTTACAGCAGCCAAGCTTACTGTCTTCTAGCTTCTGTTCTCATGTTATGTGAAACATTAAAATCTGACTAAAATATATGTCAGATCCGATCCCATTTCTACTCATAGTATCAGTCCCGTATTGGCTCTGATACTGATACTTGTTGCATCCCTAGACATAACACCTTAATAACGGGTCACATTGCTGCCCCATAACTCCATGGTCCCAGTCCTGAGCTTGGGTGTCCTTGTGGGTTTCTTATGGATTCCCTGGTTCTCCCACCTCCTAAAAACTTCAGAGGGTGGATTGCCTGCTGAAACGTGCCCTTAAGCATGAATGTGTGTGAAATTGTGCGTGCATGGTGTCATGTGATACCAGGGTATATTCGTGGGTTGTATACCCAGGTTTTCCATGATAGCCATTGGATTCACCATGATCCTGACCAGGATAAAACAGTGACTGAAGATGTATGAATATAATGTTTTTTTCATGAGGATTTTATCTTACATTCTCTTAAGACAGTGTTTGACAGACATAGAGAACATGGTTGGATTGGACCTAATTAATCTTCAGCACAAAGACGGAACTAATGAAAATCTGTGCAAATTTTAGAGTAGTCTGTGCATCCTTGTTATCTGATCTAAGTAATATAACTCTCTGAGATTCAGCTCTAATTCCATATACTCAAACTTTGATCAGCTTGAAGTGAGCTGCTGCAGAAGCTTGCCATGGGAACCCCACAATGAACAAGGTGCCAGACACGCTTTCCCTGCTGTCCTATTTAGTGGCTTGTGGACCGTACCATCTGCCCATGTCACTGGTTGTGCAGAGAGAAAGAGGGAGTGGGAGGTCTCACTGTTTCTGCTCTATGGCCACTAGAGCCAACGCGAGCTTCACGGCTAGCCACGCACATGTCTTTCCTGATTTAGCAGGCCGTATGTTCTTAATGTCGGCCAAGCGATGAAAGACTAAGAGTGCTGAATCATGTCACACTAGCTGGGTATGCAGATTTACTGTGCTGGTACACATAGACATATACATATGCCTGACCATATGCTCAGTGTGGTGCTTTAGAAGTAAGACATAAATTCATCTTGTTATACTCAAGTAATATGCAACACACACACACACACACATCAGTGAAGAGCATGTATCCACAAACCAGGGGACAATATTACACTTTTACATGAGATTTCTGTGTGTATGTGTGTGTGTGTGCGTGAGAGAAAGAGACATTTTTACATAAGCAAATTGTGCGTTTTTTATATAAGCAAATTGTACATTTAATCACTGAAGGAAGCCTTAAACCACTTAAACCCTAAATGGTTAGCAGGTGACACAGCGCTGCAGTGGGTAGCACTGCTGCCTTATAGCTCCAGGGTCACTGGTTTGAGCCTCAGCTTGAGTTACTGTACATATAGAGGTTTTTGTTTTTTTTTCATGTTCTCCCCATATCCATGTGGGTTTCCTGCACATTCTCTAGTTTCTTCCCACATCCCAAAAATATACTGGTAGGTGTATTGGCTTTGCTAAATTCCCTCTAGATGTGAATGTGTGTGTGTGCTGCCTGATCCGTCCAGCAAAAAGCAGTTACTGAAGATGAATGAATGAATGAATGAATGGTTAGTCTCTTCCAAACATGTGTTATCTAATTTCAAAATCTAGTAGTTATCCATTGTTTTGAATCTTTAACATTGTAAAATGTTTTGTTGTTTTTTTTACAGATTTAAACATTTTTGCTCCCTTTCAGTGTTAATATATTTTTGTAGATATTATAGAAAAGTATCCTCAAACAAATTTTTAAAGGCTTATTTTAAATGCAACACTGCTGTTTTGCTGGCGGTTTGTGAAGAAACCTATCATGATACATATTAGTAGAAGGAAAAGCTTTTATTTGTCACATAATCATTATATTACAGCATTACATCACATTCATGTCTACATTCACATTCATTACAGCATTACATCACAATCATGTCTATATTCACATTCATTACAGCATTACATCACATTCAGGTCTACATTCACATTCATTACAGCATTACATCACATTCATGTCTACAGTCACATTCATTACAGCATTACATCACATTCATGTCTACATTCACATTCATTACAGCATTACATCACATTCAGGTCTACATTCACATTCATTACAGCAGTACATCACATTCATGTCCACATTCACATTCATTACAGCATTACATCACATTCAGGTCTACATTCACATTCATTACAGCATTACATCACATTCAGGTCTACATTCACATTCATTACAGCAGTACATCACATTCATGTCCACATTCACATTCATTACAGCATTACATCACATTCATGTCTAAATTCATATTCATTACAGCATTACATCACATTCATGTCCACATTCACATTCATTACAGCATTACATCACATTCATGTCTTCTCATATCCCAAATTGTTAGGAAGCTTAGGTCAGTCATGATACAGTATCCCTGAAGCAGATAGAGTTAAGGGCCTGGCTCAAGGGCCCAACAGTGGTAGCTTTAACCATTGGGCCTCCATTGCCCTATAATCAGTCATAATTGTGTCATATAACTTACCCCTATTCTCCATCTATTCTGCCGGTGATAGGTGGTGCCTGTTTTTGACTTTGCACATGTAGCACTGTAGGATCAAAGGGCCATTAATTTCCCTTTATGCACGGACAATGATAGAGTAATACATCATGCTCATGGGGCTAGTTTCTCAGACTGCCTGCGGCAACGTGTATTGGCGTTCCTATACCCAAGTCTACATCCAGGAATAGACCTGTCATGAAGCACTGGAAAAATAATTATATAAAAGATAGCTGATTCACTGTCCTCAATCTCTGTATAGAGCTAATCTAGTTTAAATGAAACACACAGCAATGATCCACAGAAACCACAGAGATCTCTGGGTTGCCCATGATATTGTACGAACACATTCGGTTGCTCATAAATGTAAAGATGAATCACAACCTGGGGGTATAAAAAGAGCTGCACTGACTGAGAGTGCAATAATGTGTATTTGGAACAGTCACTATATATACTGTTTCTCTCATGTATTTTATGGCATAGGCCAGTCAGTGGTTTTCCATCCAAACTATTCATTATTCCCACTGTCGTATTTTTCTGTCTGAAATCTTCCCTTTGATTTATTGTGGTATAAAGTTCACCCAGGTGTGTTTATTCTCAGGTGATTAATATTTGCCCATCCCTTTGGTGACTCCTCATCTAGCTGAGTGTTTAAATCACAGCCCTTGCCTCTTTATTAGCTGAGCTGATTTCTGTTAGCCACACAGTCCTGTGGAAAAACTGTGCATTATTTATGGGCTACTGCAGGGCTGGTGACAGCGAACCAATCTGGAGGGGAAAATGTTATTACTGACATCATGCTGAGGCTTTTGCTTGGATGGTCACTTGCATTGCTTTGCTCTCCTGCTAACTTCAATCCATGATGTCCAAATGGTTTGCCGAGGGGATTATATATATTATGCTATAAACGCTATTAAACTGCATTTGTTTAACTTGATTGCTGAAGTTGCATTATAAGTTTATCTAATAATCCATCTGTCTTTGTCTGTCCACTTTCCAATTTCTCACCCTGCAAGAGAAATCTCATCATTATTTTCCACCTGAGTACTGTGATTGCACCTAAACTGTAGGAGATGCACTCCCTGTGTTTGCATTAAACTGGTACTAATTATTTCTTGAAGTCCAACACCAACATCCTCTGTTGAGGATCTGTGTCAAAGGTGCTGTTTTGTGCTTCAATCACAAACTCTCCAGCAAGGTTTCAAGGAGACAGAGTTCTCCTCTATACTGGACTGGAAAAGGCAGTGCTTTGGTTTAAAAGAGCATTCACTTCAAACCGTTCAAGGCTCTCAGCATGAGGTCAGCGCTGCCTTTGTAACATATCATGAAAGGTTATTTACACCTACAGAGAGGTGCAATACAGTCCGGAGAGATTGGTTCACCGGAGCAGCACTCTGCCCTTGGAGAAAAAACATTTAGGCCAGGTTGCTGAAGATGAAACATATATACCAGTAGTGTCTTATAGTTTTATGTTTTGTGAAGGTATCATTAAGTGAAAGGAGGTATGCATTCTGCGCCTTGCATTTACAGTTCAAAATTTATGCTGGCAATGCATTGTCTCTTGATGATTGTTTAGTCCTGTCCTTACAGCATGTGGTTCTAAGCTAAAAGGACTAATTGGATTGTGTGATGAATGTGGAAGTGTTCATTAATTAAGGGCCTGTGTGAACTCTCATGTGATGCATCGTTGTGCTAACAGTGACTAGATTACCTCCACCATACACAGGATTCCTCCTCAGGGGTCTTGAATCACAATGGTGCGTCATTCCATGCTAGCTGTGATATGACCGATTGTTATGAGCTCCATCTCTGCAGGATTACTTCCCATAATGTTCTTGGCTTATCATACTAAACAAACAGCTACTTTACTGGGTGTCTTCAAGTCTGACTCACAACCAGGGTACTACATAGCTATTTCACAGATCATATCACTCTTAGGTGCACTGTCCATTTTTAATGCAGATAGTATGTTCACACTAAGAAATTCAAAAAGATGTAGTGTACAGTTACACTACATGAGCAGTGAGATGACCCACATTGTTTATGTCCAGAACCTGTAATGTGCCGTTGACGTACAATGACATTACTGTACATTAAGCAGAAGAGTTTCTCCTCTTTAGATCAGTTCACTGACCTCTCTGGCAGTTTGTCAGGAAGTGAGGATGGTTATGCCTCTGTAATCCTATCCTTCATGACGCTGAGGACATGGGAGCAATCTGTCTCCAAGGACTACCTATCAGGGCCCAAATTCTCAGCACCTTGTTCTGGCTCTGGGAAGCATGCACAATGAATGACAAAGCTGTCCTTTCTCTCACCTTGAGCCCCCGCAACATCACTAGTCTTTGGCTTGATGGCAGGCTGCCTGGTGTGCACGATTCACTCTTTGGCACCTCCATGACTGATTCGGGCAGTCAGAGTCAAACACTTATTGAGGCAGATAAGCTCCATGAGTGATGGGAAGTGATTTTCAGTGACGACAGCAAGACTGCACCACTTTCACATTTACTAAAAAGAGCCTATCCTGGTGTGATAGTTTTGCTTTCATCAGTGGCCCTTCACTCACTTAATGGGCTGTACAGAGGGGATCCGCAGCTGAAAGTTCATTCATTCATCTTCAGGAAGAGCTTGTCAGGATTGTGGTGGATCCGGAACCTATCTCAGGAATACTGGGCACAAAGCAGAAATACACCTTGGATGGGACTCCAGCCCATTTCAGGGCACTGCGCACATAGATATTTATACCTAGCTGCAATTTAGAGTAGCCAACCCCTCTACTGGCATGTTTTTTGGAGGGAATCCATACGGACAAAGGGAGAACATGCATAGAAACTCCACACAGACAGTAACCAGAGCTCATTTTCCATTGCATTGAAAAATCTTTTCTTAAGGAAAGCGGACAAAACAGTGCTCTGTGAAGTATGGATCTTTTTTACATCTCATATGCATTAATAATGAGTGCTAATGGGATGAATGCCACTGTATCTTGACTTTCACTTGAAGCATGCTCCATCTTTAAAAAAAGAAAGAAAGAAATATAACAAAACTGAAATAAGAATATCCATGAAACATGCCTCATGACTGTGTGTATGGGAGTAATCTTGTGAAGATGCATGGGCACAATCTTTGTTATTGTGAGAAGTTGGCACAGAGCTGCCTACCTCAGCACTCACGGCTGTAAGTGGGACAGCACACTGAGCGTCTGTGGGAAGTAGCAGAGCCATCCGTTATCTACACACAGCCCAGACAAAACGGAAGCAGCAGCTGCACAGTGTTGCACTCTAAAGTGCTGATTTGGTAGCAAACTCTCCAGGCTCATAGATGGAAAACAAATGTTTTATTTATGCCCAACCCAATGTGTTAAAATGCAGCTGCTCATAATGGAAGCTAGTACCCTATATGTTAATATGTATTAATTGTATACACTCACTGGCCACTTTAATAGGAATTCATGAAATTATCCAATCAGCCAATCAAGTGGCAGCAGTGCAATGCATAAAATCATGTAGATGCAGGTCAAGAGCTTTAGTTAATATTCACATCAAACATCAGAATAGGAAAAATGTGATCTCATTCACTTTGAATGTGGCATGGTTGTTGGTGCCAGACAGGCTGGTTTGAGTATTTCGGAAATCTTCTGGGATCAGTTTCTAGCATGCAAACAAAAAAATCAATCCCCCTTTACAACCATGGTGAGCAGAAAAGCGTCTCAGAACACACAACAGAAGACCACATCAGGTTCCACTCCTCTCAGCCCAGAACAGGAATCTGTGGCTACAGTTGGCACTCAGACTCACTGAAACTGGACCATTGAAGATTGGTGAAAGACCAGGCGATGTTTTTTCAATCTAAAACTGTCCAGTTTCCGGTCTTGACCAAGATTCCTGTTCTTGGCTGACAGAAGTAGAATCATATGTTGAATTCTTCTGTTGCAGCCCATCCTCTTCAGGGTTCAACATGTTATGTTTTCTGAGATGCAGGTGTACAGGTGTTCCTAATAAAGTGGATGGTGAGTGTATGTAATGAGCTCATACTGGTCATTAACCTAATATCACCTCAGTAATAAAACAGAAGCCAGTCCAAAGTCATTGGAAGATATCACTTTAATCTATAATAAAACCTGCTGTGAGGTGCTATAAAGGAAATTACATTTTTAAAGCTTTGATTAGATTCAGAAAGCAGAAATATGCATTGTACCCCAGAGCTAATGACCCTCGAGTTATTCTCAAGTCTAATAAAGAACCATCCAATGTCTTTACATCTTATTGAGACCGCTCTTATCTTGTTTATTAAACATATGAGTTACGATATTCACTTCATAGCAATATACATAATGTGTATAAAAGCAGCCACTGATGACTATTTAAAATGTATTGCACACCGATAGTGGAAATGAAAATTACTCTTATCTGCTGCACTAACAGGTGGGTTATGTGAGGTCACTTCTGCAATGTCTGCATGTAAGATGCAATTAACCCCTAAACCTGCTGATCTTTCCAAGAGACATGACCTTGTTTTATATATCATGAGTGTGTGTGTGTGTGTGTGTGTGTGTGTGTGTGTGTGTGTGTGTGTGTGTGTGCGTGTGCGTGTTAGCAGAAAATACTTCACATACACTTGGCAAATGCACTTTAGCATCACTAAAGAAATACCCTATAATAAATTTTAAAAAATCTTTCTACATATTAACTACTTTGTTGTTATTTAATTAATTAATCAATTAATTTCATTATATTCAACATTAATGTTATATAAAAATAAGAAAATGTATGTGCAGGAACTTCTTTTTGGAGATGCCCAAAATAAGCTGTCATAGGTGCCCCAAACTGGCATATTTTGTTTGGAAAGATTGCATTACTTTTTAGGCTTGTAAGCACACTGGGGCAGCATTTCTGTAGTGTTTCATAGGCAAGATTTACTATAGCATGTTACAATTCCCAGAACTTATGTCATTTAACATTTAGTTAAGTAACTACCAATAATCCAAATAAGCCAAAGTAAAACAAAACCCATAATGATCAACATCAGAAGTTGATCTGATGTTGATCTGATGGCAAAATTCCAGCAGGTTCCAGTATTTATATGTCGTGACCAAGTTTTAGTAAGTTATCAATATTTAGGAGCATTTATTTCTTAAACAAACATCAATTAATACATGTTAGTTTACTTTGCTGCATTACTCATGGCTTACTTATGTCCGTCCATTGGGCAAACAAGACAAGCAGGGCAAAATTAAACCAGACAAGAGTTGCACAGAAATAGTCACAAATGCTTGCAAAAGGCGTAAACTAAGAGAACGACATAAATACACTGAGATAATAGATAACTGAACACAACAAATATGTGTGCTCAATAATCAGCTGAGTGGGATTGATATAATGAATGGACTGGACTGGGATGTGGTGGCTCCTGGATCGGTGGTGGATTCTGATGTGGACGTGACAAGCTCATTGTTTGACGATGTTAACTAATGCAGTAAATTATGTTAGTTAAGGGATCCTTTATGTAACGCGTTACCCATTTTTAATGTTTAATTATGAAAATTGAATATGACAGCTCAGTGGCTGTTAGATCCAAAGGTGTAGTAGGATCTTTACAGGCTTCAGAAGAAAGCTTCTACAAATCAGAAATGCTCTTATGACTAAGTGCATATCCTTACAGTGCCAAATTGCTGTGACAAAACTTCTGTTTGTAGTTGAAATATGAACTACCAGTGCAAAAAAAAAAGTTACAGCGTGTGCAGAACTGATTCTTTGGCCTCAATGTAAAATGAAGTACTAGAAACTTGGCATTAAATAAGCATTTTTTGTTCTACACTTCTGAATTGGAGCCAAGAGAATAATGTGTAGAATATAGTGCAAGTCAGCATAGTCATGACAAGCATGTAAGCAACTGTATATCCTTTAGCTATTGAACTTGAAATATGGACATTGTGCTTGCCTCGAGTGCATCAATAAATTTCACAGTGTCGCACATTTTTCTACAATTTTCAGACTCACGCCAAAAGAATTAAATAATTATGATTGACACTTTCACCTTTTCATTGAAGGTCAGCTGCAAACACAGTGATTTTTGGAGGTTTTATATGCCATTAATAAAGACTGATGTCATCAAAACTGTCCACTCATCAACTTTTCTTCCTTTCCACTTTGAGCTGATTTGCAAAGAACCTGCAGAATTGCCTTTGTGAATGGCTTAATAGTCCGTAGGGAACAGTCCCAGGTCGTAGGTCAGATTTTAAACCAAAAGAATCCATAAAATCAATGAGATTCATGGAACGTTCTTCGGAAATATAATTGTCTCAGAAGACAGAATGAAATACTTACTTTGGCTGGGGGCCCAGAACTGCATTTCTATAACCAAGGAGATCTTTGATATACTCCAGACAATGACAGATTGGGCAGAAGGTGTTGTAATCCAATCATTTCCTATTTAGTTTGATGAAGTAGGTGGATTTGCTTAATCACCAGTCAGGATCATCTTGACCCAGGAATGATTTAGATTGCAAGCACGTCTACTTGCTTTCATTTTTAGCTGGGATTAATAGAAACCTGCCAATTTTCAAAAGTGTGTTTGATTAAAAGAGCAGCATGACTCATGCCATGGTTTTAATTCTCATCAGTAATGAATCTCTTCTGGAAAAGAATATTTAAGTGCACAAACTGTACAAAAGGTACAAAAGGTACAAATTGTATGCTGTCATAAGGATCTGCTGTCATCTCATCACACACTGTTCTTTTGAGAGAGGAATACTTGCTGTGCATCATATTCCTGCTGACAAATATATTTGCTCTTTTATGCATGTCTCTGTATAATCTAAGCAATTACTGAGCACAGCTTTTGTAGAAAGTGATATGAAATGCAACCATGTAGAATTATACCGCACACACACGCAACATTCAGTAAATATTCAGTCTGTTCTTGGAACAAATGGCTAAATATCTAATAAGCTTACTTTAAAAAAAAAAATGTTGTGCAAGAAACGATAATGACACAGACCAGCATGTAATCTAGCATAGCCATTTGGAAATTAAAATAAAAGATAATAATTTGCAAAACATTGTGGTTTCTTGTGTGTGTGTGTGTGTGTGAGTGTGTGTGTTTGTTTTAGTTGCACTAGTTTCACCATATTTTACTGTATAAGGCAAGACACAGAGAACTCTAATCATGTAACATACTTCTGAAACCATTTCTGCTATTTTCTAAGAAAATAATCTTACCGCACTTTGAACTAACTGGATTTTTTTTTTTTTTTTTTGCCTGTAAAATCAGTTATGTAAACATGAAGGTCATTAATTCCATGTAGTTAATATTAGATTAAACAGAATCAGTGCGTGTCTGCGTTTCTTTGATCTAATGGCATCAGGCAAACATAGCAGGATGTATCCTGCAGTTTTACAGAGACCACCCAGCTTTCTAATATCAACTCTGAATAATTTTAAATGTGTTAACCCAATTAATGACTCTGATACTAATTCCAAAAAGCAGTTCGATATGGTGTATGCATTCTAAATATTTAGCTTGGAAATCTAAGCAGAGATTGGGCATTTGTGGTGTAATGCACTTAATGTTCGCTAACTACATATTCATTATTACCTGCATGGAACGCCTTCTGTGTACGTGTGTAGAGTATTTGCACCATGAATAAATACCCAAAGTGCCAAATTTTGTCTTTAATTTGTGTTACTGTGTGTTGTAAAGCAGCTGCGGATGTTGGAAAGGTGCTATTGATTGATTAAATAAACAAATAAACAAATAAATAAATAGATAGATAAATAGTTAAATGTTTCTGGGTGTTTTTTTTTGTTTCAGCCAAACTGCATGCGGATTCCCACAGGAATCCATCCGCTTTGCGCTAATTAGCTTTTTAAATCTGCACCTTTCATCTTTAAGTTAATGAAGCACACACGCATCTCTGCAGCAACTACACAGAGTTCTGTAATCCCAGCTTCCATCACTGTAGTGATGAGGTCAGTGCAGATGTGTCCTCAGGCCTAGTCGATAGCCCTCGGACACAGCAGGAACCGCTGTGATTGATGAGCCAGACTCCCTAAATAGAAAGAGTAAATAAAGAGGAGTGATGCCCAGTCACGTTATGCTGAATTGATAAGAAGCACTGTAAATATATTATTCGCTAGCCAGTTAAGGTTGGAAATCGGTGACACTTTATTTCTGGAAGTAAGCAAAAGCAAGCAAGCGAACATGTTTATAGCAGTTAGCGCTAGTTATTTATTCTGCTTTCTTGTTTGCATTGTTGATCATCATCTCAGTTACTCCTCTTGCTCTAATTCTGCTCTTTAATGCTTTTTTCTCCCCCCAGTGTGCTCAATTTATGGCTCTGTGTTTAACAGGCCAAAGTTAAATTACAGCTTGTGATGAATTCGCCAAGGCTGATTGATTGGGGTTATGAAAGCCAGGCGGTGATTTTCAGCCAGTGACATGCCTCACCTCATCATTACAGTAATGAGGGTATTGACATGCAGTACAGAGCACTACTCCTTCTCACATATGCAGAAAGGATGTCTTTGTACATTTATACTGTTTATTTGTGTGTTATGCATGTATATGTTATATGTCACTGTGGATATTGATAGTACTCTAACTCATCAGTAATTGCTGCTGGGTCTGTGTGCTTGTGTGTGTGTGTGTGTGTGTGTGTGTGTGATTGTGTGTGTGTTATACTAAGTCTCTGGGAAACTTTCACATTACCAGTATTATAAAGAGTATTTGCCAACCATACACATTTTTCAAGGACACATCGTAGCATTTTAAAAAGTCCCGTCTGAACCGAAGGCGGGCTATAATTGCACACATTTGAGGCAACTATACTCCATCCTTTAACATTCAGCGGTGACGCTGAACCCCGCCAGGAATAATTGGTAGGGTCGAGTGTTCTATAGCCTTTCTTACACATAAGTACTGTTTGGTGTCTCAGGCACCCCAAAGGATCATTATCATTATCAGGATTGTGGTAGTGTGACAAAGCAACAGTGCTCAGATGAGTGCTCTATTTATCCTGTATGAATTATGGATACAGGGGACCGGCTTAGCTATTGTGCTTCCAGGTTGCATGTGTTCCCTGTGTTGCTTGAGAGGCAGCAGGCAGAACATGCACAATCTAAATCTAATTGCAGTAATTAAGCTTCAATCTGAGCAATATGTACGGTTCTTAATGACACTTTCAGAAAGCTCTTAAATTTCTGCTTGACATTGCAACGTTGCAATTGGCAGATTTTTGTTTACTTAAAATACCACTTTTACAATATTCAGCATAATGAAAGGAAGAGATTCCCACTTTACTAGTAATAAAACATGTATACAGCCACAATTTAAAGCTTTAAAATGCCATTCTCTGTCTGATTTTTTTTTTAAATCAGGGATTCAACGCTCTACAACAGGACCTTTTTCAAAATGTTTTTTCATCATCTTATTGTGGGGTAAATATCTGGTTATAAATCTAATAGGCAAAAATAGAGGCAATTCATGCGTGTAAATAAAATTTATCCAGCTAAGCTGGATTTTTCAGTGTTTTTGAGGGTAAAATGGTAATGTTCATTCCTTTTCTCTCAAACATTCTCACTGGTATTTCCCCTGTTCTATTTCCCCAGTTTACCACTATAAACAAACCCGACCAATCAAATTTGTATTTATCATATACTTATTTAGACTCATAGATTCTAGAGTTTGTTCAAGTACTGTGGACCAAGACTACTTACAGCTTTAAAAATAAGAATTTATACTGTATTTAATAGTTTAATAGTAAAAGAATGAATACTGTATTTAATAATTTAATATTTAATAGGCATATGCTATATTTTGCTTGATCATGTAATGAGAGTATACTTTTTTTTTCTTATCAGTGTTTGCTAGTAGAAAGAATGCTGTCTGGGTTATATACAAATTTGCTTCAAGCTTTCATCAGAATCTAAAAATCATTATCGTTTAGCATGTAATCAAACATCTTGCTTCTTATTTATGATGTTATTTACAAGCTACATGGTCTAGTGGATACATAGACCTTTGTGTTATCAGCATATAATGAAAACTGATATTCTTTTAAAAAAATAACTGTAACTAGTGGCTGTGTATGTAAGATAAAAGAGAACAGAATCTTGTTGAATGCCAGACCTTACTTCTCTATGCACGGACAATTAACTCTTAACAATTACAAATTAATAATGGGTAGTCACATGCATATGATTTGAACTGGGAGAGTGTCATTCCCTTGACCCCCACACACTTACTCTATTAAGTTAATCTATTTAGTAGGATATTGTGATCTATGGTGTACAAGCAAAGAGAGAGCTGGCTGGAGGACAGTAATATACCATTTACTACTTTAACCTGAACTGTCTCAGCAGTGACGAGGCATATTTACCTGATAGATTTTAGAGGTGTAATGCACTGACCCTATCTGTATCTGTATCAGTTTACTGCTCTGAGTGCTTGTATCTGTATCTGTATTTGAATGTAACGCTGAAGCGGGTGTGGCCTAAACTGGAAGGGTCTTTTTTTTTGTGCATGGGACCTTATTTTAAATGCTGCTCACATAGTATAATATAAATGATAAACTATAGCATCCCTGACCAGGCAGTTACTAAGGATGAATGAATGAATGAAAACTGTAAATGCATCATTTACATTCACATTAATGAATGTGGTCTCTCTTTGTCCTGCAAGCTTCATATCTGACCTCTTGTTCATGCCCGCAAGTTGACCACCTGCCTGCATGAAACTAAAAATTTCCTGCTCATGTGACTTTTTTGTTGAGTTCCGCAGGATTCCAGTCCCACATACCTCTAGTTTCAACCAGATGCTCTTACATACATACATAGAGTACTGTGCAAAAGTCAAAAGGCACATGCAAAGAAATGCTGTAGAGCAAAGATGCCTTCAAAAATAATGAAATTAAATGTTTCTACATTTTAAAAA
>CM075003.1:5957460-6045468 GCA_037576675.1 Pangasius sanitwongsei | reverse complement strand
ATCTAAAATGTTTTTGTACTGAATCAATAATGTAGAAGTCATAAAATAAAAATCTATAACAAAGTTTGTACTAAAAACAAATAGGGTGCCTAAGACTTTTGCACAGTACTGTACATACACTATTATGTACGTCACTAACTTTAAAAGTAATCTAACTTGCTTATGTAAATCGGTAAGTTAGCAAGTGGCGTGCTCAAGATAAATGGGATGTGTGTAGTTTGGTAAGAAGATGCATGTGATGCACACAGACAGAGAGATGGGTCGTATTTGCTTACTTCCTTGTTAATGGAGAGCAAGAGAGAATTAATCAAGTCCCACAGCTGGTGAAAGAGCAGGGACTTTGGGCCGGAGGGGTGGAGAGGGGGATCAGACAGCCAGTAGCAATTAGAGCTGATCAAGTGGAGAGCATCCTCTGAGGGGAGGGGAGCAGTGGAAGAGACAGCAGAGAAAGATGGTAGGAGAGAGGGAGGGAAAGAGCGGATTGGCAAAGGGAGGGAGGAAAGAATCAGTGTGAAGACCTGCTGGTAGACGGAAGCGAAGTGTCAGATGAGTTTAAAGCTCTCTGGTTGACTTTGACTCTGTTCTGAAGAGACTGACAGAGGGAAGAGTGTGAACAGTAGAGGGGAGGGCAGCAAAACTGAGAGTGTGGAGGCACCTCAGGGTTCTCACACAGTCAAGGAGGCAGAGAGGGGAAGCCGGCTCACCGTGGCTCTTACTGTAATAGCAACGGCATCAAGGGAAACACGGATACAATCCAGCTGCTAGGCTTCAAATTTGGCTCAGATCTCCAAAACGGGCCCAAGTTTGGTCACAGGTCAGAGGTGAAGAGGTCAGGCTCATTGGCGTGCTGGCTTGCGGGGGTGACGGGCGGGGACCGGGTGAACAGCGGGATGCCCGCTGTTCGGGTGGAAGTGATCAGATGATGAGCGAGATGTCGCTCAGTGGCCGAGACAGCATCGGCCAGGAGGGGGCGCAGAGCAGCAGGAATGGTCGTGTTAAAAGAGCAGTGCGCATATCCAGCATCGTTGCTCAGGAGGTGAGTGGAAGATTATTTAACCGATGCGCATGCATGTGCTGAAGTTCTCAATGAACGCGGTTGTGCTGATGTGATACAGCTAATTAGCCTTTGTAGACTTGATTCATATTTTCTAATGCAAAAGGGACTGATAACTTTATTTGAGAAGGGAAACTAATGCTTTTAGTTAGATACAACACTTACATTTTTATTATGCTATAGTTCTTCCTTCACATTATTGCTTCATATTATTGCCTGATTATTTCACTCAGGAGCATTTCTCAAACTGAGAAAGGTTCCTAGAGCAAAGTGCTCCAGGAAACAACAACTTGATTTTCCTTCTTTGGACAGTTTTCCCTTTGCTATTCCAGCAGCACAGCTCTAAAACACATTACTTGTCCATTTCCTTCAGTTCAATCGCATTACACTGTGTGATGGGCCTCAAAATTGTGAGCATTACTCACAACCTGCCCCTATCCAAAAATAGAGGCCTTAAGGGACAGCAGGACATAACTAGAAAGAGATATTGTTACAGCAGCCACTGGGTGTATCTTGTGTGTCAGTATTTGAAAGAGGGTATTTGAAAGTCATTCATAGATCGTTTCAGATTAAATTTATGAATTGTAATATATACTGGACTATCCTTTGCATATCTGTATTTGTGAATCCAGTCTTTGCCCGGTCGCACACAGTGTCACACTTATGATGTTTATGGATTCAATAGTGTTTGAGAAACTTGTTTTATATATAAATCTTGTTTTATAGTTTTTTTTGTATAGTGTTTCTTAGACACTCTTATTCTCACATGATGTCAAAATCTAATGCAAGTCATATCTGCATAAAGTCAAATTTTGTCTTTTTCTCAGACAAGAGTGGGTGCGCTGATGGAAAACCTCTGTGGATGTGTGTGTGTGTGTGTGTGTGTGTGGAACAGTGGCATCAGCAGTGACTGAATGGGACGCAGGGGTTTACTGAGGTTAGGGTTAGGGTACCTATAACATTAATTAGCCACATTAATAATTATGTCAATGCCTTACAATGAAAGTGATTCTTCTGTAATGTACAATAGGTGCTACTTTATTTGTTGCTCTGACATTTACTGGGCAATTAAGCAGTTTATTGATGCATAATGCATTTGATTTGTGCGCAGTCTAGCAAAGGTGACTTTAAGAAGAATAGATTACTCATGATAACTACCCTGAATGCACTGTCAGCAGTGTCATGTAGATACAGGCTCAGTTTAAAGAAACCTGTGATTTTCATCAGTGTAAAGAAGCTAACAGTGTCACTGGTGTTCATTTCTGGAGAATAGAATGCTGTTTGAATGTGAATCTGGTCATAAATTCAACTTTTGGGTGAATGACTGTGACTCTAATTGAGTAGCTGAGATTGTTAACTCTCTGATCTGTGTCATTCTGGATCACATTTATAATGGCATGGTTTTGTAATGTAGCACAAATTATTTTATGAAAATCACAGTGCAGCTTATATACAGCAATGGTGTGGATTTGTTCTCTTTGGTGGTGATTTATTTTCTATAACAGCAGCCCAGACAATAGTTCTGGCACAGAAAACCATGGGTTTTATTATTAAAGCGCTCATTCTGATATGTACTCTTTTCTATAGTAACAACTTCCACAGGGACTTGTATGGTGGATGCTCCACATGGACGGATTTTAAAATGTGTGTGTTTGTTGATATGGGGACGCTTTCTGTGAGGAGGGGTTCGTTTAGCATTTTAGGAAGGTGTCTCTAATGTCAGTGCTTTTCTAGTGTAGAGCTGTTCTTTTTTTCTTTTTTTTTTAACATGGGGATGTTTTCAGGATGGAGTGCTTTCCGGAGTTCCACAACATTAAATGTAACTATAAAAGTATGGTGTGATGTTCTTTAATAAATTAAAAATCGTTCGCTTTGGCAATTTGCTTTGGTGTAAGAGGAATAAAATACTTCTGGGCATGCTCTTATTGAATAATAATCAACTCCAGGTTGGTAACAGTAACATCTGCCTTGCACTGGACCTCAATACACCACCCTGTTGTTGATTATTTTTCGATAACAGCATGCCCTGTCTTGTTTTATTCTATACTTATAAAGCATTTTATTTGATTATCATTTTAATTACTTTTGATTTTAATTGGCAATTATCCAGGGTTTCTGACCGTCTTTTTAGGTAAGAGTTATAAAACAAATTTATTAGGTTGATTTGTTTTACTTTGCACAGCTGTGTATCTGCTGGATGACTGCATAAAGTTTAGTTTTGAATGGTTGCACTCTGCCTCAGTGTTTTGAAATGTTTGTCATTCTTGAAGTGACCTATTCAGCTACCTTATTGCATCTACATATCTGTATAATATCTCTCAGTGTCTCTCGCTCTTTTCGGACTCTCGTATTCGTGTACATTCAGTTCTTATTAAAAGCCCTCATCTGTTCTGGTAAGCAGTCAGCCACAGCTAAACAATGACCATAATGGGGAATATTCAGAGCCTGGGTGAATTATCATCTCTGACAAATTGCTTTTTTTATGGCCGCCCCTTTTTCCTTGAGGAAAAGTTATGTCGACAATTTCTAGCGAGGTGGTTGGTCTTGCTACACAAGTCACCGAGGGGAGAACAGAGAGAAGAAGACAGAGAGATAGAGAGTGTGTGTGAGAGAGCGATCGCAAAAGAGCAAGGAGCCGTCATCAATCATTTTTTATAAACACTGCCCTTATGCCCTTGAACACAGCAACCAGTGACCGTGGACAAATAAATCAAGACAGTGTCCCCTACTACAATTTAAATAGTGTCCCCTCCCACCACAGTAGCCTGCTCCTGCACCTCGTGGCCATGCTGCTGTTTGATAGAGTGGTCCATGCAGAGACCCTCTGTGACCCAGGACCATCCATTAAAGGGTGGGTGAGGCATTATCCTAGTGTTTCAGTCATATGATCATCATATTTGAGACAGAATATCTTGCTTTGCCGCACAATGCAAATGTGACTAGAGGTTAACAGAATGGCAGAAAACTTACCAATTATATGTCTTCCTGATATATGTATCGGTGATTTGTGTGACTTTTGCTAATGTTAGTAATACTTGCTGCTGAAATAGTTCCAGTCCACCAATTTGATTGGTCAAGCGGCGTTTCAAGAGTACCTATGCTTACTATAGCTGCAGTGGGACATTTCACTGTGTGTATCACTCTGTGTTCGCCTCGTAAAATTCCACTTCCTAGTCCAAAACGGTTACTACAGTAGAGTTAGGGATATCATCAGTGGACATGGCAAACTATACTTTTGACTTAAAATATGAAAGCTCTTCATATTTTCAGATTAATTTTACCAGAAGCACCTTTAACAGGAATGTACAAAGCAATGTAAGCTAGCTAGCCAGCTTGCCAACATGCTATAAAGTGAGTGGACCAATTTCCACAAGCGGAGCAAAAATAAACGTATTTATTGTCCAAAATGTCACTTTCTTGAGGTTAATTTCTTGTTTATAGATCTGTTGTGTAAAAGCAATATCACACTCGCAATTGTGTGGTTGTACTAGCTACAGCCAACTCCCTGCCTTGCTGATATTCAGTATAACTGCACTCTTACTCGTGCGATATTGCTTAATTATATGTAGTGAAGTGTATTAGGGCAGTCGATTATCAGTATAAATGAAAGTAAATCTTCAACACTTACATATTTATTATGCTATAGTTCTTCTTTCACATTGTTGCTTCATATTATTGCCTGATTATTTCACTCAGGAGCATTTCACCAACTGAGAAAGGTTACTAGAGAAAAGTGCTCCAGGAAACAACGACTTGATCTTCCTTCTTTCCAAATGAAAATAAATCTTCTTAATGAAGCGCAGACTCAATAACATTGATGCAGATCAGTCCTCAAAGTGTGACTGATGCAGATCAGGCCTCAAATGTGTGACGTCACATGAAACAGAAGGATAGATAGAACAGTGTTTCTCAGTGTGTCTGTCTACTGCGTCTGTACATATTGTTATATTTTTGGTACTATTATAGTAGGGCTGACGCACTCATAGATGTACAAATACACAAATAATATTTGTGTAATGCTCCTGACACTTGCACTAGATGATATTTTAATCCTCTCTCTCTCTTTCTTGCTTTTGGCTCTCCTTGAAGCTCTGCGTCTCACTTGGCACTTGTTTGCGCAATCTTTCTCTTTCATTGTAAATGGTCTCTCCTAATGGGCGAGAGGCTGATTAGTGTACTGCTATAACTGGAAAACCTAATGGAGGAGCTTTAAATTCATGGAAATGAAATAGAATGAAGTGACGGACTACTATTTAGGAATATTTACATCAGTTTCTTCAGGACAGCAGCAGTGTTAAATCGCAGTCAATCTTTAATCATGCTACATTTTTCACAGTAGCTAGATTTTTGTTCCGCATTGGTTTCTTCCAGGTATTTCACGTTATCCCAGGAAGGCTGTACGTGAGGCAGGAATACACCCTGAATGGGATGCCTACTGGCATGTTCTATAGAGGTGTGAGGAAACAGGAGAACCTGGAGAAATGTTTGTGTCATTACAGAAACTAGCATATTAAGTAAAAGACCACTTTTCAGAAAAAAATGAAATAGAGGCTATCTTGTATTATCTGCAGAAACAGATTCAAGTGAAACAGACAAAGTCTCCAGAAGAACTATAGCAGGATCTCCACGATGCTTGGAAAAGCTTACTATAAGCTTTACTTATAAAACTGCAGTATAAAACAGTGTAGCTAAGAGAATGATGCTGTTTTAAAGGCAACGTGTGGTTTAGTTATACTAAACTAAAACTAAAGGGTACTATAAGAGAGACAGAGTCATTAGTGTGTTGGAAAAGCAAATCATAAGAAATAGGGTTCTGTTGTTTTTTGAATAGAGTAAGGGAGGTGCAAAATATATATCAGATTGTGAGAATATCAGAATTCCTGTTTTCTTGGTTTGAAGTCTGGATGAAGCAGCTAAAGAGCAGAGGGGTGTGCGCCAGCGTGCTAGAAAGGTATATAGAGGCTACACTATGAAGTTGTATTTTATACCGTATTATATACTGGAAGTGAGCAGGGAGTAGTGTAGTATTTCTGGCTGATGTGTTCCACCCTCCAGACTTGTTTAGCCCTCATTATAATAGTCAAAACATGGATTCTCGGAGTGGGAAAGGGAGCAATAAAATCTGACACTCTTCATAAGATGAAATAAAATTATCTTAGCAGTGTTATTAATGTGAATAATGACAGTCAGGAAACTTATGTGAATCCAGGATTTCTAAACTAAATCATACTAGTCAGTGAGGAGGGATGCCTGTGGATGCAATCAGTATGGCCTTAGATTGTTTTATTGTTGAGCCTCGGGAAGTTCTGAGCCATCCAGGTTTTTAAATTAGTCAAGTGGAGCAACCTGTGTGTGTGATACTGATACTAATACTGATACTGATACTAACATATTGATTCTGATATGGATTTAATATAAATATGACTATTGACTGAATTCCATACTCAAATAGCAGATGTCCTCCCCTAATATTAGTTCCTCCATGACGACATCTGAATCTCAGTGAATAGCAGTGAAGCCACTTTTATTTGACTCCTTCAGATGAATCATTAGCAAAAGGTTTGAAAGGGGAGGAATCGTGACACATGTCTCACTGTATTTTCTCCGATTAATCATCCCCGAAAGTCCATGATGAATGATGTTCAGTGACTTTCAATCACTCATGCATTCACTTACTAAATTTGAAGTGTATTGTTCCACCCATTTAACTAAAATACTACATATACGTCTAAGAGAAGATTGGAAAATATTGAGAGATTGAAAGACCACTCTGTGTGTGTTTGACACAAGTGTGTATTGAGGTGGTTCTCAAGTGACTCACACGCATCAGCATGACATTGATCATCTGCCCTCTTCAGCAAACATTACACTGATGTACTTACTTCCTTCTTCCTACATATCCTATGACTTGTCTAAGCAAAAAAAGAAAACAGAATATTAAAGGAGCAGTTTGTAATTTTTTAAATCTGACTGCTGTGTGTGAGGAGAAAAAAAAACACTGACAAAGCTTTTTTTTCTTCCCCCCAATTGACCCAATATTAAAACTATGCATTCTCTGTGAGCTGGAAAAGGGATGGAGCTGAGCAGCTGTGCACCAGCAAGCAACAGGACAAAAATGTAAACAGAAGCCTTAAATGACAAAACTAGACCTGACAATATTGTCAGTCAGTGTTTCAGCGGTATCTTATATGATTAGGGTTCTAATAAGCATATAAACAAATTGCTTCTTTAAGAACATGATTTTTTTTTTTTGTTATACTACCATATCTTGGGTGTGTGTAGGAGTATGTACTCTCTCTCTCTCTCTCTCTCTCTATATATATATATATATATATATGTATATGTATATGTGTGTGTGTGTGCATATTTTGCATAATTTTTTTTATTGTTTAATATTTCAGGTACAGTAAGATGATAAGAACTTAATGAATTAGATAAAAGGAACAGAGACAAAGTTGCTTTAGCAGCACAAACTCTATGAGATGATCATAGTGTGGATGGTAATAGAGCCATCCGTGAGGTTCTCTGCCCCTGGGACACACAACTCTGATAGAATGCAATATACAAGACCTGTCTCAACAGCTGTGGAGATTGGGTTAGAGAAAAATAAATGTAGAGGCCATTATAGCATGGTTCCATATAATGTAAAAAATTGTAGTGTATTGCTCTGTGTGTTTTTTTTTTTTTTTTTTAGCTTTTTGTTTCTTTGCTAGCTGGCTCACCCAGAAGTGACATGTACAGTGTACGGTATGATGTATTTGCACAGCATATACTATTGTCTTGTGAATGAATATAATGAAATAGAAAAAGATGACAAATTAAAGGAAATCCGGTGGCATGGTTTGGGTCCACTTCTCTTAGAGTAAAGTGATGCTGCAAATCAATGCAAAGTGCTTCTGCCTCATCACCTTCATCATCCTATGATAAAAAATTTCTATCCAGGTGTTCATGCCATTACTACAGTGCCAGAGAGTTGTAGAATCTATAAAAAGGTGCATTGAAGCTGTTTTTGCAGCTTGTGGTGGACCAACTCCTTACTAATTTACTTTATGCTGTTTTATCCTTTATCTGTATTTGAAATATAACCATCAGGAGCCATGAGGAAAAGCAGGCTGTTTAGAAAGACAGACAGTATAACCCAGGCTGGCATATAGTTTCTGCACTGAACAGATTTCCCACAGTCCACTGCAAAACACCCTGCTATGAATAAATCCGGTTCAGCTTTAGCACAAAATTGATCATTTTGGTCTCCATTTCTCCTGCATGCTCCCCTGAGAAAAACAAGAGATATGGAGACCAAAATGATCAATTCTGTGCTAAACCTGAACCGGCTTTATTCATAGCAGGGTGTTCTGCAGGGCATTGTGGGACAGGATTTCTGTCTCATTTTGTATTGGCTGAGATAGGCAATACTGTGCCCTCAGGGGTGGCTCGTCCATATGGGCAGGTTGTGCAGAGCCCCTGCATATATATCAGCCATTCAACAAATGTTGATCTTTTTTTTACAACTCCATACATTTTAAATTCCACTGAAATACTAATTACCTCTTTTGAGTGACCAGTGAAAATGTTTGACAAATATAAGCCGATGTTCAGTGGATTTACTCGCCTTTCTAGATGTTGCACAATCGTGGGGCAGGGTGTTTACTGCCCCATATAGCTCCATGGAGTTTTCATTGCACGTAGTGGTCCAAAATGGAAACTACAACAAGTGCTAATAGAGGCCCACTGGAACAGGAATTATGCTGCCAAATGCTCGATCTATCACATTTTCAGTGGAGGAAGAGCAGCGGACAGGACAGTTAATGACAGGGTTGCCCAATTTTTACACCAAAGCTAGCTTAAAAACACTCAGTAGCCCCTGAGGTCTTGTATTGTAGCAAATAATCAGAATTAAATCAATAAATTTCAGGTAAAGTGTAAGTGCAGACAGTGATATACAAGCCCATTGTTATTTTAAGATATATTGCAAAGATTGTGGGAGAGAAAGGGAAAGGAAACTGTCCATACATCAGAAATGTGAAAAAGAAAATGTGTCCCCATTTCCAATGCCTGAATTTTTTGGGCTAGTTTTAGGCCTTTTGTGTATTTTTTGCAATGCAGTTGGGCTGGAAATTTGGCTGAATGTAAACATCTAAAACCACTCCAATCTAGCTGCCAGAATGTAAGCTGGATGACTGTATGTTGTCGACTCTCAACTGCCTATTACAGGGTTACCCAAACAATTCACTAGAAGTCAAGAGTGATAGCCTCATGGCTTCATTTTGTTTGAAGCTCTGTCATCATTAATGTCATCCTGCCTCACCAAAATCTATGGACATGAGCTATGCTGTGTGCTACTGAATACTATATGTTATGACAAATAACATATTAAATGCTAGTTTTACACTAGGAACACTCCTATAATTCCAAACAAACATGTTATTCTGACCAGTCACCAGTCTGTGAGTCTCACTTATGCTACCAACACTTCTTCCAAAATCTTTATCTCCCTTATCTCCCTTTAGAAGTCTTCCAAATATCTTGTTATGCTTCTTTACAGAACACTAATTATGAATATATAAATGTGCAAACTTTCACTGGCACCTGAGCTATAATTTCCGAAAATATTTTACAGTGTACAAATATACTGAAATAAAGCAAAGATACTTTCAAAAACAATTCAATTCAAGGTCTCTAAAATAAATTTTTAAAAAAAAAAAAAAACTCTAAAAAGGAGTAAATATTTAAATGTAAATTAAATCAGTGTACTGGAGAGCAGCCAAGTACGTCTACACAGCCAGTGTTCTTTATCCAGACATAGACGCAATCAAGTGCATAGCCTATTGCACAATTTCTTAGTGATTTCTTAATCCAAATATACTCTGCCTCCCCCTAGCCAACATTTGAAAGCATTGCAAAGGACATAGTATGATGATCTTCATACATCTTCATAATAAATATGATAATTGAATGTGTGGATGTTTAAAAATGTGGCACACATGCTTCAGCTTGGGAAGAGTGAAATGTAGGTTTTATTATTATTATTATTATTATTATTATTATTATAGTTATGCTGTATTTATATTTACACTTAACTGTACACTTACAGTTAGAAAATGATTTATAAGTCATCATGGACTTATGCTGACTTATACTTGCATGGGTGCTTTTTAAGCAAAGCTGTTTTAATTTGCTGCTGTTATATCTTTCATCTTTTTGTGCTTTTCTCTGCTTTCTCTTTTATTGATGGGAGCTTATTTCCTCCTGCATCCTATCTTCCTGCATGCTCTTCTGAGCAAAATAGGAGAAAATAAAACCAAGATGATCAATTCTGCACTTCAGTTTTGTAAGGCATTGTGAGAAATGAGAAACTACAGTATATGCCAGCCTGGGTCATATGTCTTTCTAAACAGCCCACTTTTTCTTGTCTATATGGCTTCTGATGGTTATATTTCAAATACAGTTGAGTGACGAATTAAAGGAAAGTAAGATTTTGGGCCACCACAAGCTGCACGAAAAGCAGCACTGATTGTATAAATCTCTGGAACTGTACTGGAGGGATGAACAACATTCTACCAAAAGATATTATCTCAGTTGGTCTTTTGAAGGTGGTAGAGAGAGCTGTCTAACACATCACTGCACCCATAGTCCCCATAGCTGTGAAGGCCATAGGATAGGATTTACATCATTTTTATCATTATTAAACCATTCAGTGAGCCCTCTTGCCCCTTGGATGGGGACACTGTCATCCCATCAGGACAGAAATATTTCATGATATGATAAAGGTGATGATTCAGAATGATTTAGTATTGATTGGCAGTGACACTCTCCTGTAAGGGTACAAGTGAACCCAGACCGTGCCAGCAAAATGCCCCTCACAGCATAACAGAAATTCAATTTTACGGTCTGACCCATGTACTTCCGTCAGAGCCCTCCAGTTCTCCATACACTATCTGCTATAGCCCAGAGGTCAATGTAGTCATTGCGACCAACTCAGAGAAGGGCTACATCCCATGGCTCAGTTTGTCACCCTGAGAGACAGCAATCGAATTGGCTTGCAAAGACCACTGATATCCATCTCATCCATCACAGTGACAAATCGCCATCAGAAGGGTGGCCTTATCCATCAGTGTGAGTCGTCCCCTTTGGTGATCAAGAGCCCAACAAGCTCTGACGGCTCTTTGCCATGAATCAGTGTGTTTGTGTCAGCTGCAGCCGGTTACAGTGATAGGGAGGACAGTGGTGCATCGTCTCATGCTGTGAGTCAGTGATCTGTCACTTCCTGTAATGGCTACAGTACCGGTGCAATGAAGATCAGAATGTCTGAGTAATCATGTTTCATTTCCCCAGTGGCATGATGTCTTTGCCTTCCAGCCACCACCTTGATCTGCAGTATTATTCCTTTATGAACTCAATATGGAGGGACTGTTGTTGGGGGAAGGAATAATTTGGCTAGAAACATTCATTGATTTTCAGTTTATCCTGGTAAGGGTTGCAGTAGATCAAATCTAGGGCTCAGTGGGTGCAATGCGAGAAAATTTATCCCGGATGGCACACCAGTCCATCGCAGGGAACCGTGCACACACATTCACACACTCATTCACAATTAACAATTTAGGAAACCCAGAGGTGATCCATGTGATAACAGAGAGAACATTAAAAACTCCACGCAGACAGCAATTTGGGCTCAGGATCGGGCCTAGAACCCTGCTTTTTAACAATAGACATTGTCACAAATCATCTTTACAAACTTCTGATGAAGATTTAGATCAAACAACGACAACTGCAAGGAAAAACATTAGGAAGAGACCTTAAGACGAACCAGACTCAAAAGCGAACCATACTGAGAAAAGTCAAACTGTACTAAATGTGTTGAAAGGCTACAGAGTGTTGTTGGTGGTGGAAGGGCAGGGTGTGATCATATTGTAAATAAGAGTCTCAGGATGAGCACAGAGGACAGTCTTTATAATTAAAGCATCAGTTCATATGAGGCACATGTCTATAGTATTCATGTAATATTATCTATTGAAGAGGGAAGGTGAGTCTCAACCATAAACTGCTTTTGTAAGTTTCCTCTTAGTGGCAGTGATGTTGATTATTCATAACAAGTTTGCTGTCTTCTTTAATTTTGCACTGGAGATACCAGGCTAATCTAGCTAATAAGGGCCTAGCTAACTCTTTTTAGGCAAAATAAACCACATCATCTTTTGATCAAAATCTTTTCTTGGGTAACAAACATCTGTTTTTGTGATATAACCTTACATTAGCCTTTTTATCACCAGTGCAAATCTAATGAATGTCTTAGCAGATTGATTTGATAAGGAGACAGTTATGTAAATAATTTCATATTTTCTTTTACTATACTACTCATTTTAATGATCGTGTTTGAGTTTTCTAACAAAGAAATGATGTGCATTGTTTGGAGATGTATTACAAATTAAGGACTGATCTACGGGATATAATGGTTTCTCCGGACTAATGAGTACTTTTGCTCAATGCGAGGGCTTCTGTCATGTGTAAATTTCAGTGAAGCACAGTAATCAAGTTTCATTTGATTCATTCTGACAACTCATTATTAAGCCTGTTTAAAAGGGAATCAATTTCAGTGAATCATAATGAATCATGGCATACTTTATTCTTTCAGAGTAATCATCAGTGAGAGGGTTTTTAAAGATGACTCTTTTTACACCCAGCAATCAGACCTATGCAGATTATAATATATTAATCATGTTTTTTGTGAAGTCTGGAAGGCTATAAAAAAGAATTAAAACACCTTAACTGGTCAGATGCATTGACTTTGTGTGTGAGTCTTCAAATTCATTACATACAAATGAGATATATATATATCATAAAACACATACCTAAAATGAATTTAAAAAATGTTTTGCTCTTTTGAAAAACTAGTGCATCAGCATCTAAGAGGATGTTCTTAAATATGGCATACAGCCATAGCTAGGTGAAGGGCAACTTTCAGAGAGGTGTCCAAGAGTCCATCTACAACACTGAATGGGTTACAGAGCTCACTGGCTGAAATAAGCTCTTTACAGATCCAGCCTCTGTAGGAGAGTGGCTAAATGGAAGCCACTTCTAAGAAAGGTTGACATAAAGGCATGCCTGGAGTTTGCTAGAAGGCATGTGACAAAATTTCTGAGAAAAAAAATAAAACTTGAGCCATGTGGTCTAAAAGCAAAGTGGTGTGTTTGGCACAGACCAAATATAGCCCAACACCTAGGTAACACCATTCCTACCATCAAGGATGTTGGTGGTAACATCATGCATGGGTTTGCTTCACAGCAGGTGGAAATCAAATTTCTTGGTGCCATCAAGCACAACATGGATAGAGCCAAATGCATGCAAATTGATAAACCTGTTCCAGTCAGCCAGAAATCTGTGTCAAGGGCGAAAATTTGTTCCAATAGGGCAGTGCACCAAAGCACATGGCAAAAACTACAAAGGAATGTTTTGAAAAAAGAAGATTTGTGTTTTGGAGTGACCAAGCCAATGCCCAGACTTAAATCCAATTGAAAATCTGTGGCCTGAAAATTGCTAATTCACTAGTGTTCTCCATCTAATTTGGGAGAAAATGCCAAAATCAAAATGTGCAAAGCTCATAAAGGCACATCCAAGACAACTCAAAACTTTAATGCACTAAGTATTGACTCGGGGCTGACCCGATTAAGCAGTGTTTAGATTTTTAATTTTTAAATAATTCTAGAGGACATCTAGAGGACATCTAAATAATTTATTTAATTTTAGTTCAGTAAAGAGTGACTTCAAAAGGAGTAGAAAAAAAACTCATTCTAATATACTTAAATTTGATGTTGCAACATAGCAAAAAAGAAAAAGAAATAATAGCTAGGGAGTAAATACTTTCTGGACATACTGTAAATAATAAGCCTGGAGTTTAAAGTGTTAAGCCAACAGGGCTATTTTATAAGTATGCATGCTAGTTTCTGGTTTCTGGACAGATAATGCTAACAAATATGTCATGCACGTGACACTCGAAAACTGGAAATTGAGTCTGTTTGTTCTAGTTCTACTTTCCAGGGTGTTATTTTGAGGTGTTGCTCTTTCTTCCAATTTTAGGCTTTTTAGAAATACTTGATTGAGGCCTTCGTTCACCCTTAGTGCAATGCAAGAGGCAAAGGCTTCATAATGTGATGGTCTGTGTGTGTGTGTGTGTGTGTGTGTGTGTTCACTAAACTCTAATAAGAGTCCAGGCCTTTATATTTTTAACCTGCAGGTGTCACTCTCTACAAACGTTCACTTCCTCAATGTAGGCCAACAAAAACCGAACCCAGTGAAAGGTAACTTGCACCTGCAAGCTGTTCTTGAGGCACACACTGTTCTACACGCACACACACACACACATACGCACACACTGTGCACAAACTCACACACTATTGATTAAATTAGAGCTATTTGTCAGACATGAGAGTTGAAGCACTCATTTGTGTTGCTTTTTTTAACAAGTACCCACTGTGTTCTGTATAAGGGTAATGAGCATTATCTAAGTGTGTGTGTGTGTGTGTGTGTGTGTGTTTATGTGAGAGAAAGTTAGAGATGAATTTGATCAGCATGCTGAGGGGAATGCCAACTCCATATGCTCATCCTATATCTCCTGTATATTTATAGCTTGGCTGACAATACTTTCAGTGTGTTGCCAGATGACTTTTTTTTCCCTGAACTGTGATATTTTTATCTGTGCATGCCTCAGGAATCTCTAGCTGTAATATGTGATATAAAAATACCCTTATTTAAACTGTTTCCTCTAGCATTTTATTCACATGCTTTTGCTTCATGCAGAATCACATTTTGCCAATTCCACTGTAACTCCCATCTTCACTGTTCTCCATCTTCAACTGGATAAAACAAACTGTTTTTGGAGGGTACAGTAAATGTCTGATCACAAGCATTATGCTTTTCCTGTTCATCAGATTTTACAGTGTTGTGCCATGTTTTATTAGTCTGTTCTGTTGTGTCATTTGGGGAGTTAAAAAAGCATTAACCTCCTAAAACAGATGGGGCAGTGTTTAGATGGTGATCTCCCAGGTGTTAGAACAAAAACATGGACTAATCAGAAATGTGCCAAATAAGATGATGTTCATGCCTCACTCTGTCTTTTCACACTTCTGATCATCAGCAACTCATTTTTATTTATGCCCTACAGCCCTATAAATAGACCAGAACATCAAGCATGTCTTTTCAAGGTCTAATGATTGCAGTTTGAGCCATTCATTGTCTTTACCACAGCCACAGATGACTTCACATACTTATCCTCCTTTATCTGCTGTTGTGGTTTTCCTCATTATATATTATTTATTCCATTATATTACATCATTGTAATTGTAAGGACTGGTAAATTGCAGTGGTGTAAGTTTGCGTCAGCCCACATCACACCACCACGTCATTGTCATTGATTATTTTCCTATTACAGCACACCCCAAAGTGTTTTATTCCTTACTTGGTAACCTCGTTGCACACCTTAATATAATTAAAGTGTATAATTACAGAGTTCAGTCATTAATAACAGTGCTCTGCACCTTAACTGTTGTGACATAAAATGTATGATGGACGCTCTGCAACAGACAAAAAAAAGGTGTAACTGTTGGTGAAGGGTTTTTTTTTTGTGAGAAGACATTTATTTAGCATTTCTCCAGTGTCAGCACTTTGTAAAAGTTAGAGGTAAAGCAGTAACTTTACATTTTCCAGCATGGGAAAAGTCTTCAGATGGAAGAATTGCTGTGGTATAAGAGGAATAAAACACTCTGTAGCATGCTGTTATTGGAAAATAATCAACTTCGAGGTGGTAACTGTAACTACTTCACGTCATGCCGCATCAAATCACCAACTGATTATTTCCTAATAATGTATGCCCCAGAGTGTTTTAGTCTTTACTTAGTAAACTGCAGTATGGAGAGACACTATGTGATAGTATTTGTCGCTTTAATTTATTTGTAGAACATTTTTATAATTATCTGCCTGTACATTACTACAAATGTGAGAATGCCTCTTGGTCTTATCCTATATCCTTTTGGACCATATATATATAGTCATTTTAGTTTGCTGGCACAGTGTGCAGTATGTTTGTGTGTGTCAGTATCTTTGTGTGAACAGGAATGAAAACAGTAGATAGTTCAGCCTTCATCTGCCGCAGTGCTCTCCTGTTCCTGCCTCACTCAGTGAGTTCAGAGGCCAAGCCTGCCCATTAATTAAAATTGAAGTATTAATTAAACATGGAGACTAGTACACTAATGGAGTCTGTCACAGTGTACCTAATTCTGTCACTGAAGCACTCTGGTACTGTCTCTATTGAGATTTTGCACTATTATTTTTTCCATCATGTCTCACCCATTTTCCATTTTCAATACAATATCTTTTGTAAACCTACATGGCAACTTATATCTGTTTATAAGAGTTTAGAAATCATAATTGATACACTATTTCTGCAGTGAAATAGAGTGAAAGTAATGAACCTGGTCAATATCATCTCTATATTGAGTCCTCATCTCTCCTCCTCACTATTTTCATCCTATTCATCAGTGTTTCTCTGTGAGACTAAACAACAGGGGCATAAATAATGCTGTGCTGTCTGGTGTGGCAGTGAGAAGTGCTGAGTTGTGTACCGCTCTGCAGTCGCTTGCCCTTGCCCCGGGCGTTTTGGGGCCTGTCGTCAGGTGGCATAATGACTGTACTGTTTAAAGCTTGACCTTTCCTGTTCAGAAATGTCTCTCAAATCCATGGACCTGGATTTTTGATGTCAGTAATTTTTTTAATGAGGTATTCTTCACTTATCCTGATTGAAATGTATATTTGATGCAAAATGCTATCAACTTATGTTCAAAATGACATTACAGCATATTGACTGTCATTTTATTTGTTATATCTTAAACATTCATAATACAGTGCTTGACACAAGAGCTTGGCAGTGCATCAAGATGTCTTTTCAAGAAAAAGGCTAGACATAGGTCCATAAGTATTTGGACAATGACACAATTTTCGTAATTCAGTACACCACCACAATGGATTTGAAGCAATCAAGATGTGATTGAAGTGTAGACTTTCAGCTTAACAAAAATATTGCCTATAACCATTTAGGAATTACAGACATTTTTTGCACAGTCCCTCCATTTTCAGAGGCTCAAAGGTAATAGGATAGACTAACATAATCATAAATATACTGATTATCTTTAATACTTGGATGCAAATCCTTTGCCGTCAACAACTGCCTGAACTCCCATGGAACTCATGGACATCACCAAAGGCTGAGTTTCCTCTCTTGAGATGCTTTGCCAGGTCTTTACTGTAGCCACCTTCAGTTGCTGCTTGTTTGTGGGTCTTTCTGCCTTCAGTTTTGTCTTCAGTAAGTGAAAGCATGCTCAATTGGATTGAGATCACTGGACATCTAAGAATATTTAATGTCTTTGCCTTTAGAAGTCCTTGGGTTGCTTTCGTCATATGTTTTAGGTCATTATCCATCTGTACCGTGAAGTGCCATCATATCAGTTTTGCAGCATTTGACTGTATCTGAGCAGAAAGTATAACTCTGTACACTTCAGAATTCATCCTGCTACTTCTATCAGCAGTCAGATCAATAAACACCAGTGACCCAGTTCCTCTGGCAGCCATACATGCCCATGCCATAACACTGCCTCCACCATGTTTGACACATGATGTAGTATGCTTTGGATGATGAGCCCTTCTTTTCCTTATCTATACTCTTCTCTTCCCATCATTCTGATACAAGTTAATCTTTTTTTAGAGGTTTTTAGCAAGTCTAATCTGGCCTTTCTGTTTTTGAATGTTACCAGTGGTTTGCATCTTGAGGTAAACTCTCTGTGTTTACATTCATGAACACGTCTCTTGATTGTAGACTATGACAGTGATATGCCTACCCCCTCAAGAGTGCTCTTGGCTAGATGTTCTGAAAGCGTTTTTCTTCACCAAGGAAAGAATTCTGTGATCATCCACTTTAGTTGTCTTCCAGGCCTTTTGGTGTTGCTGAGCTCACCAGTGCATTCCTTATTTTGAAGAATGAACCAAATTGTTGATTTGGCCACTCTGCTGTCTCTCTGATAGGTCTGTTTTGTTTTTTCAGCCTAATGATGGCATAAAGATGCATTAACACCTCTTTGGACCACATATTAAGCATTCCTATGAACAGCTGAATTAAAGCTGAAAGTTTATACTTCAATCACATCTTGATTGCTTCATTTCAAATCCATTGTGGTTTTGTACAGAGGCAAAATTACAAAAATTGTGTCACTGTTCAAATACTTAGAGACCTGACTGTATTAGCTAACTGATCATATGCATTTGTATGTCCTGTACTAACAAAAAGACAGACATTATTCTGAAACCATGTCTTAAATGTTAGGAAATGTTAGGAAATTAGGAAAATGTGCTGTTAGCTAGTGTAATATTTTAGCTAAGGTAATTGTAGAACACTGTGTGCGCATGTGTGTGTGTGCGTGTGTGTGTTGTGTGTGGACTCGGGACGAATTCTAGACATGAACTTAGGTCTGTTGGGAAAATGTTTACTTTTAGGCTATACTTTCTTGAAACTACTGAAACAGAAAACGTTATTAAACAGTTGAGCACATAGTAAATTAACATTTTCACTCTGGAACAAATTAGAGTGATTTTGTTCATTTTCATTTTCATTTCCTGTAACATTTCTAATCTCTGGTTACAAATATTAACAGTTCAAAACCTTTATTTTGAGAAAAGGGATAAAATTTGATGCCGAAGCAGTTTGATTATATCAGTGAAACTCATGTTTGCCAGTGCTTTCTGCTTGAGGAGCTAAATGCATATATATGAAAAAATCATTATTGTGTAATTATTTTAAAATGGTTCATTTGAGTCTGCTCAAAAAATCATGATCAAATAACTGCAGTTAGGCAATAATAATTGTGACAGGCATAACTAAAGTTACAAATGCCAGCCAGGTCACAGTAGGTGATTGATGGTTTAACATGACTGATCTGGGCAATGAGATGTTTGCTTGCTTATGCCCTATATCAATTTCTTTTAGGAATAATTCATGACTGTAATTTGGGAAAGCTGTTCAAAAGCTCCCACAGTGCAAACACTTCTGCCCTTTTACCCTTTCTACCTTACTGCATTATGTATGCTTGTCTGTTAAGCCCTGAACATTCCCGTATTTACAAAAGAGCAGACGTGCTGGTTGATCTAATGGTTAGCCTATTTCTATTTCTGTTCATGCGCAAATTGAATTTAAAATTCATACAGCGTTAATCTACATCATCTCTTCATATATAAGATCAAATATCTAAAATTAGCATGTGATTGTGAGTGCATGGATCCCCTGGCTAAGTATTAAAGCCCTTCTTTTTCCACTAGCATGACCACAGAAATCCCCCTCCACTTAAATTTAGTATCAGTAACAAGAGATCATAGTAAAGCATGCTTGACTCCTGAGCTGAACTGTGTGGAGCTTTAGAGAGGACCTGATGCTGATGCTAACCCCAGGGATGCTCATCTTTAGCTGCAGTTGTTAGCTTGGACTGTGGTGGATGTTGCTAGCTGCAAGTGATGTTATCAGTAACAGTCTAAACCAAGAATATGAACCTAAAGTTTTTGCATTTTTGAATTTGAAGCAGAAAAGAAATGCATACTCCTCTGTCCAACTGTGTTTTTAAAAATTCTGATTTTTTAATTTTTTTTTTATCAAGTCTTGTTATTAGTTTGCTAATGAGACCAGAGAAGATACATGAAATAAAAACCTAGGAAGGTCTTTGAAAACTCTTCTCTTTCTTGACAAACTGCCTTCAGGTAAATAATTCACATAAATGCATGTGATTAAATAACCTGAGGCTCTGCTACAGAAGCATGATATTTTACTTTTTATTAAATTTTGTAATTTTTTATTACAAACTGACAGGATGCAACTGATTCTGTTGAAAATTGTGCACTTAATCTGTAAAAGTGTATAATCTTAAAATTATTAAACTTTTTTAAAACATTTCCTTTTCAGTGTTCAATATTTTTTATAATTTAAATTTTGTTTTGAAAGATAAGCAATAAAATTATTTTCTAGACATTAAATAATGTTTAATCAAACAAATTGGTATAAAAAAGAACACGATTACTCTTTTGCTGAAAGTTTCTTTCTGTCTTGTCTTTTTTCTGTCATATCGCTGATCCCTTTACAAAACTGGAGTTGCTGAAATATGGCCTTTTTTTTTTTTTCATATGTTGATCAGCACTGCTACAGTATTTTTCCAGTGCTTGGTTTGGTCTGAAATATGTTGCTGGCTCCACATCTGGACCATGGACCACCAATTTACACCCCTGTCTTGACTTTCTTGCATAAAGGTGACAGCAGAGGAAGATCTCAGTGAGGCCATAAGTTTTCAGATATTCCAATATTTCTGAACATGCACAGAGTTATGGGTCAAGAAATTCAACATTACTGAAGATTTCTAGTGTTCTTCTTGTGGAAAACTCCTCAGTAGCTTCTAGAGAAGTATTGTTTTGTCACTGTGATTTGTCCTAAGATGTTTGTAGTTGCAGGTAGAACACACTGTGCTTTTTCTTTTTTTACCTTAGCACATTGAGCATTAAAGTCTTCCTGTGTAGTCTCCTGCAATCTCCCCCTCTCAGTTTCAGAGTTTAAATTTAGACAAGAGAGGTTATTCTCTCTCTCTCTCTTTCTCTGTCTTGCTCTTTCTTTCTCCCTCTCTCTCTTATTCAGTCTCTCTCTCTCTCTCTCTCTCTCTCTCTCTCTCTCTCTCTCTCTCTCTCTCTGGTAGCTAGGCAACCCAGTCCAGGCTATTGTGTAAGTGCTCCAGCAGGCTGTATCCCTCTTGTGTTCATGTCTGAAGAGAAGTCAGAATTCTATACAAGCTTCTGTAAGAACTGAAAAGATGAAGAAAATACAATACATTGGATTAAAAAAAAGTAATAAAATAATAAGATATTTTGATGATGCAAGCAGAACCTACAGACTGGGTGACTCACAAACAGTCATATTTAGCCTTCCAGACTTTGTTGTTCTGATGATTATAGCAGCATTAATGGATGAATAGATGACCTGTGGCAGTCTGGCAGTGAAGAGGCCCAACACTCTGGACACGTTCAGCTGAACAGGACATGTCAGCTACTATTGAGGGCAAGCAATGCCTCAGCTAGGTTAGGAAAGAGAGAGAGAGAGAGAGAAGAGAGCAGGTGGCTCCTCTTTACAGTTTCTCTGTAGGAAAGAGTAATTAAAGCTGCAATCATCTCTGAGGCTAGGAATTAATTGAAGAATTTGGAAAGCACATAAGCTGTACTGTAAGAAAGTGTGCCCGCTTTACTCACCTACTCCCTTGTTTTTCTATATTTAAAAGATATTTTGATTGATTTGCACATTAGCGTAGCAAAATAAGGCTGTGCCTAACATTAAACTCATTCATTTTCAGTAAACGCTTTATCCTGGGCAGGGTTGCAGAGGATTTGGAGGCTATCCCGGGAGCACTGGATGCAAAGAGGGAATAAGGGGTCCAACATGCACACACACACACACACACACACTCACATACTCATTCATACCTAGGGACGATTAGCATAGCCAATCCACCTACCGCCATCCACCAACCAGAGTACCCAGAGGAAACCCATAAGTACACGGGAAAACATGAAACTCATGAGCTGGATAAAAACAATCAGTACACCAACTAAGAACGAGTCAAATAAAATGGCACATACAGAGCACCCATACACACACTATCACATTCACATTTAAGAATTTGAACAAGTGCATATTTGTGTACGAAACTGCACTCAGACACATCTATATATTATTTCTGTCAGCAGCTTCTTTTAAGAAAATATTTTATTACAGAACCCAGGATATAAAGAAGCATTCAGAAAACATACAGTGTAATTGCATTGCAATTATTCATCCGATGGCATGCAGATAATGAGGCAGGCTGTGTTTGTTATTGTAAACATTGCAAAATCCATTAAGTTAACTGTCAAGTAAATATAAAATTAACTAGCACAGGAATGTGTCACAATGTGTATAAGTATACAAAGCATTAGGTGCATTCTCTTTCTCTGAAATAGCTGAAAAACTCTAAACAGGGCATCTGATGAAAACTGAGATATGTCATTTGTTTCTCCTAATCAAACTTCACGGAGAGTTTTGCTTTATTAACACTTTGTACATAGACTGTAAACTTGGCTGCAGTATACTGTATAAACTCTAATGTTAAATGAATGCTGATTTGTTTTTCAAGTCTATGAGTATTTCTGGAACAGTCTACCTTCAAAAAGACATTCAGCCATTGAGAGGCCAAAAGTTGAAGACCTGAATCTTTTGTACATCAACACGTGTTTATTCACTTATTTATTCATTTGTTCATAAAAGTACCTTGAATGTGTACCTTGAAGCTGTTCAGGGGTAGAATTCATTTTAAGCTTAAATGAGGACGATGATATGAAGCAAACTATCCATCCATGTCCATGCATCCTTGATGGTATGTGTCAGTCATTAATGTTCAAGCCGTGGTAGTTTGTAATTTTTTTTTAGCTCACAAATAGCTGACTTATTTATTATGGTATTTTTCTGTTTTTGGACGTGTTCAATTGGAATTTCGCCACTTTGCTGTGAAATTGCGATGACGGTGTCAGCAATGGGTTAGTGAAACCGAACTGAACTGACAAACTGCCTTCAGCCATTTGGGCAAGGGCTTCATGAAGGGAACACTAACCAATCGTGAGCACTGTGTGGGCACTGTGTGGGCACTGTGTGGGCAGTCGTGGCATAATGGTTAGAGAGTCAGACTTGTAACCCGAAGGTGAACCTGAAGGTTGTGGGTTCGAGTCTCAGGTCCGGCAGGGATTGTAGGTGGGGGGAGTGAATGACCAGCGCCCTCTTCCACCCTCAATACCACGACTGAGGTGAGACCCTTGAGCAAGGCACCGAACCCCCGACTGCTCCCCGGGCGCCGCAGGGAGCACTGCCCACTGCTCCGGGTTCACGGTGTGTGCGCGCACTTGGATGGGTTAAATGCAGAGCACAAATTCTGAGTATGGGTCACCATGCTTGGCCACAAGTCACTTCACTCACTCACTCACATGTATGAGGAAGAGAGTAGATAGTGCTTTAGTGATGCAATAGACGCAGCAGTTTGAAAAGATGCAGTTGGCTGGCTTCAGATGTCTTGGAAGAAGGCATAGGTCTCCGGGCCTACCTGATCCATCCTGAGGCCCTACTTCTGGTTGGAGTTTTCATCACTTGAGGGGAGAAACTTCCCTCAAGCTCGACACACACACAGAAACCACTCGCTGCTGCTGCTGCTGAGAATGGCCCCACACGGACAGCCTAAAGATACACTTAGAAATGAAGATGGCTTTGGACTGCAATTGCCACTAACAGTTTTGCATTCAATTCTCCATCGGTGAACAGAATAGACTTCATGTTAAAACTATCCGGTGTCACCCAGATGAGGATGGGTTCCCTTTTGAGTCTGGTTCCTCTCAAGGTTTCTTCCTCATGTTGTCTCAGGGAGTTTTTCCTTACCACTGTTGCCTCTGGCTTGCTCATTAGGGGTAAATTTAAAAATGTATGAATTTATAAATTTAAAATTTATATCTGGACTTTGTATATTTCTGTAAAGCTGCTTTGTGACAATGTCCTTGACAATGTCCTAGCACTATACAAATAAAATTGAATTGAATTGAAATGAAATGGAATTGTTAGCCTTCACCCTCCCCTGTTGGTATCTGTCATATGATAGGGGAGAGCAGGTGAACAAATTGGGGAGAAAATGGGAGGAAATATTTTTAAAACAAACAAATAAATAAATAAAATACCATTCTTCAAATAATGTTACAGATTTACCACTGACTGATGTTCAATAAATGTTAAATAAATGTCTTACAGGAAATGCCCCCTTATTAATGATTACATGTTTTTCTTTGTTAAATATCAACACAATTTTTAATCCATTTATTATTAGTCTTTCATTATGTGGAGCATCCACCAAACCAGTGCCTGTGAATTAGCTGTTACTCTGGAAACAATAACATATTAGAATGAGCACATTAATATAAATCTATGATTCGATTACAGCCGACACTACCTTCAGAGCTTATAATTAATTGAAACCTTCTGAGCAATTGAGATTAGAGAATTCTTCAGCCCTATGATAAAATACCTTTTAATGTTTTGTGCTGAATATGTGCAAAGCTTTGAAATGATTTGTTAGGTGTGATAGCATAATGTATGAACAGGGCAAGGTTAGCAAAGAGGCTATAACCAGTGGTGAAATTATTAGTTTGGAGAATAGTATGGAAGGGTAAACATACTGCAGCTGCCTGGGCTATATATACTGTATATGTACATATATGTACTAGTATGTTCTGCTGTATAAGGTTCTACACTGACCTTTACAGTGTGTGTATGTGCATGTGTGTGTTAGCTTTCTGGGTCTGATTCTGCCCACAGGCCCAGAGGGTTGACACAGTACCCTCTCTAAACCCCTCCATCGTCCCTACCATCACAAAAGGCACACACATACACACACACAGGCATGTCACAGAGATTTCTCACTGAACCAGAGAAACTTCCCTCAAGCTCGACACACACACAGACATCCCAAAGCATGCAACTATAGTTAAAATACACACAGCATGCTGTGAATTACAAGCCTGGAGTTAACATAGGACCTGGTTTTTATTAACCTATGTATTTAGTTTGTTTTTGACAGGATTTGCTTAGGATGTCCATGTTATCAGACACTGTGGCTAGGACATATTTAAAACCCGAGTCCAGATGTTACAATATTAGCATTAGTTAACACAAAAGGATGTAAAATTTTAAAAAAACGTAAGATGAACTCTGTCATTCTCCCAGACACAGCTAAAAAATAAAGAAGGGAAATTGAAAAAGTTGGCAAAAATCAAGATTTGTGGCTACTGTGATTTTACCAGTGACGCGTGTTTGTGACGCTGGCCCATGCTATTAATAGATAATTGATATTAACAGTTGTGTGTGTGTGTGTGTGTGTGCGCGCTGTGGCACCCTATACTCAGTGCACTGAATATGTGAAAAGCCACCAATCGATGCACAGACTGGAACACAGCCTGTGGAGACTAATTAGTGGACTGGGAATAAATGAAAAAAATGGGAAATTTTAATCTCTCTTTAACTTGTTTTTTTATGTATTTTCCCCACACATGCATACTGCCTCCCTCCTTTCCTCTTTGATTATTCTCAACGCAGCATGCCGCACTTGCAAGACTTTTTTTCAGTCTCAGCAATCACTTTGCAGAGCTTGCTCTCTCTTCTTCTCTCTTTCACTCTCTCCATGTCTCTCCATCTCTCTCTCTCTCTCTCTCTCTCTCTCTCTCTCTCTCTGGCTATAGCTGAAGCTCTTGTGAAGCCTCAACCCCCAACATCACTGTTTCACTAATGTGAAGAGGCTGTTCACATTCCTGTTGCTGTCCAGCCACTTGTCTGTACGTTGCTTCACATCCGCGTGCTCAGCGCAGCTTAGCTCTCCTCCTCTCAGCTCGTGTGAATTATTTATGTTCAGCATAGCGGAGAAAATCGTACAAAGAAACTCATTGAGAAAATCAAACAGATAAGCGGCAGCTGGAGCTCTGGAGCATCTGCCAGGAGAGAGACGAGCCTCTGAGCTTTACAAGCTCTCTCAACTGGAACAGATAAACATCCGCGTGTTGGAATAACAGTCCTCTGGAGCATTCACTCTCTCCAAGTCAGGAGAGAGTGCAAGTTTGAGAAGGGTAGACACCCAGGGTATGGGTTGATCCCCTTCTGAGGAGTCTGAGGGATGTGGCGGGCTTGGTCGGCTGTGGTGCTCGAGGTACCCCTTTGCCGAAGCACCTTGCTGGAGGTGTCGGTGGTGGTGCCGGCGAGTGCTGGAGAGCCGGAGAGCGGCGGTGGTGGCAGCCCGATGCGGTGCTGAGGATCATGGTCGTTTCTTTGGTGCTGAAGCTTCTGACCGAGCTGCTCCAGTGCTCTGCTCCCATGCCACTCTGCGAGCTTGGCACCACCAGCTGCCACTGCTGGGACCACAGCAATGGCCCGCAGCTGTCCTCCGAAGGGAGAGAGGTGTGTTTTCTGTGTCTGTGTGTGTGTGTGTGTGTGTTAGAGATGCTGTTATCTGAGTGTGTCTGCTTGTGGATATGCTTCAGATTTTGATTATTTAGAACCATGGCACTTTGATGACTGTGAGTAATTATGTCTTTTGATGATGAAGCTCTAAGAATATTCAAGAAAAAATAAAGAGGAATATTCATTAGATTTTTGCCTTTGTTAAGCCTGACCTGGGTAAAAATGCTTCCTGGCTGAAGTCTCTTAGTAAACCTTGTGCTATATTCTAGTGCTCTGCCGAGATCTTTGGCACTGCAACTTAATGTGGTTGCATGAATGTTTTACACACTCTAGAGATGAACTGCCCTTATTATATTTGTTAGGGCTTTGCAGTAGAGCTCCTGCTCTTTTGAAATATTTTCAGATTCTCCATCCACCCACTCTGCACATCCATACTCATACAGCGCTTTTCCACCGGACAGTGTGGTATGACACAGTATGATAGCAAATCTGTGATTACACATTTTGTTATTTTCATTGCCAAGTAGCCCGCACTCTAAGTAAGCATGCTAAATTTAGCTATATTTCTTGCCTGAAAAGTGACATTTGGGAAGAACTAGAAAGAGTGCAAAAAAGAATCATCTCACAGTTTGAAAGAAATTGTTTGGACTTCTCAAATTACATAGTATGGTACTCAGTAATATATCAAACTGTTGCTACAATTTGTCACTTCACAATGTTGCACATTATTTAGAATGATATTATGCAGTTTGGGATGTAGGCTAGCTACAGGAGCTGGAATAACTTTTCTACAGGACTGACAAGACAACCACTGTATATTCAGCATTCATCAAGTACATTCACCAAGATTGCAGATTACAAAGATGGATGGTCTAGCAGCTTGACCAGCTTGGCCTGTGTTTTGGCAGCTGGTCAGGATAAGCTGGACTTTTCAACAGGATGACTTGTATTTACTATTAACAGTAGTGTTGTGTGGGAAAATATACCATGACCTGACAACCTCCAACATCTCTTATTTCCATATGTACATTCCTTGGCCAAAAAAAAAAAGCCCAAAATGGCAAATAGTATGCTTTTAGTGGTCTTAAGAACAAATCATTGGTCAGAAAATTAGCAAGAATTAATGTAAAGTAAATGTCCTCATTTACTTTTGCTGCAGTGAACTGTTTGAGGAAAACCTAGAAACAGGGAAATTCATTTATATAGTCTTCTTGTATGCAAAGGTAAAATCATGATAATGATTAAAATGTAAAATTCAAACTAACACATGTCTGGGTGTACAAAATGTTCCAAAAATATCTTCTGTGATTTTTTTTTCTTAAAAGATTAGTCATTATTTGGTTATCTGCCACACCTGATGCAGCCCATCGAGAGCCACAAGGCTTAAACATTTAAAGAAATCAAAGAGAAAAGCTCTCCCATTCCTTTATCTATTTGTTTAATTCTTGCTAATTTCCTGAACAGTGATTTGTTGTCAAGACCATTAAAAGCTTAATATTTTGCCATTTTGGGCTTGGTCCATTTTTTTTGCCCATGAGTGTACATTCTTTGGAGGAAAAAAAAGAACCCCAAAACATTCTTTAGCTTGTCCATCTGAGAGAACATTATTGCTTAATCCTACAACAGAGGATCCTTAATCTGTAATCCTACAAAGGGTCCTAAGTAGAACCTTTTGAGTAAGTGTAGATCACATAATTATATAAAAAGCCCTTGAAAAACCATTTTTATGAGCATAGTATTAATCAAGTGTAAACAGACAGAGGTACTTGACCAGGGTCCAGATAGTTCTGGATTCAGATAAGTAACTGTACCATGCCTTACCACACTACCTGGTGCAAAAGCAAAAGTTTATAATAGTTCCAGGAGAGCACCACTACAGCCTACTGAAACTCAGAGAAAGAAAATCCTGGGCAGACATGACCTGAAGGATGAGGATAAATGAGATACAGAGAGACATCCTGACTGCCACCCTGATGCTGCCAAAAATAAATTCCACCAACTTTCTGTGATTGTACTAATTTTGCAGTCCATGGTGGTATGGCCATCGCAGCATGCAATGTTCCCTATGTCAATCCCAACCTCTCGAAAGGGCATGGCTGTCGCACACTCACTGAGACTGCTTGGCTTGTTATATGTGTAACCTTTACTGCTTAGAGCTAATCACGCGTTACATATTCATGAATGCTTTTATGCACACTCTGGCCACCTTAATAGGAACACCTGTACACCCGCATATTCTTGCAATTATCCAATCAGCCAATCATATAGCAGCAGCGCAATGCATAAAATCATGCAGATACAGGATAAGAGCTTCAGTTAAAGTTCACATCAAACCACAGAATGGGGAAAAAGATGTGATGTCAGTTACTTTGACCGTGTCATGGGTGTTGGTGCCAGATGGGCTGGTTTGAGTATTTCAGAAACTGCTGATCTTCTGGGATATTCATGCACAACAGTCTCTAAAGAGTGCGGAAGAAAAAAAAATAAAATAAAAAAAAATTTTGAGGAGAGAGGTCAAAGGAGAATAGCCAGACTGGATCGAGCTGACAGGAAGTCTACTCTAACTGTAACTAAACAAAATAACCACTCTTTAGTACTGTGGTGAGCAGAAAAGCATATCAGAATGCACACATCAAACCTTGAGGCAGATCAGCTACAACAGCAGAAGAAGAGTGAGAAGAGCGGTGAATTGAATTTACTTGATTTAAATGTGACACAATTTTGTCTTAAGTTGACTAATTTTTGGCAATGACTGTGTTGATGTGCATATATTTTGCACATTTTATTTAAGTAAATTCAATGTGTCATGTTTTTTTTTCAACATGACCATTCTTGGAACAAATGTAACTGAACTACAGCTTGTTTAACAGCAATGTCTTGCACCAAAGAAGAAATTCCAATCAGTAATTAAACTGCTGCACCACTATACCACACCACACTGAAAATGTCATTTACAAGTGGTTTGGAGAGGGGGGTCACAAAAAAGGGCAAATATTTGGCTCTCAGCCAGTATGCTTACTAGAGGTAGCGAGATCACAAGTCTCAAATAAGTATGTGGATTTTGATATTTTCTTGTAGACTAAATACACCAAAAGTTTGTGGACACCTGAACATCACAACTATTTGTGCTTGTTGAACATCCCATTCCAGGATTTAGTCCCCCCTTGGCTTTCAGCTAGACTTTGAAATGTGGCTATGGGGATTTTTCCATTCAGCCACAAGAGCGTTAGTGAGGTCAGGCACTGATCCCAGGCGAGGAGGCCTGGCCCATAGTCTGCGTTACAATTTATCCCAAAGGTGTTCAGTGGGGTTGAGGTCAGGGCTCTGTGCAGGCAGCTCAGGTTCTTCCACTCCAACCTTGGCAACCCATGTCTTCATGGACCTCACTTTGTGCACAGGGGCATTGTCATGCTGGAACATGTTTCGGCTCATCCCCTTAGTTCCAGTGAAGGGAAATTGTAATGCTACAGCATACAAAGAAATTCTAGACAATTGTGTGCTTCCAACTTTGTGGCAACAGCTTGGAGAAGAACCACATGTGTGTGTGATGGACAGGTGTGCACATACTTTTGTCTATATGCTGTAAGAGAAGAGCAGCAAAGAAGATGTCACCTGGGTTCTGTCTGTATTTTGTGTTTCAGCTGTGCTTGTCTCATTAATATGCATTCATCAGAGAATATATATCTTTTAATATGAAATAAAAATAAAATGTTTAGGTGGCTTTGAATAATTCTGTTCAACGATTTTTTTCTTTGCTGACCTTTGAATGTAGAGGAAAAACCCAAATTGATTTTATGTTTTGTTGAAAGTAGTTTTTTTGTATTAAATTGTAATGCCAGCTTCTCTCTTGAAATGACATTTAACATTTTCTCAGACTCTCATTGATGCTCTTTATACCTGGCAGTGATTGCCCTGAGAGGTCATTTCTTTGGCTGAGGATGACTTTAAATGTCATGTGAGGAACATATTGACTAAAATTAATGGTCGTCTGTTAAAGTGGGCATCAGCTAATGTTGACCTGATTGTGGCTTGGAGATTTCCACGTGGCTGGCCTCAGTAGAGAGGAATCCATGTGCTCCGAGGGCACGTGTTTTCAACAGACCACAGCCTCCTGCTGCAGAGGTTGCTCTCTCAGTCTCCACGAGAGTTGAGATTGCACACAAATGCATGCATACACATGCAAAGGCATAAGCATTGGTCTTAGTAGCAATTGTATGAACTTTCTCCCTGATCCATACACACAAATACCAATCTCTCTCAAGCTTCTTCAGACAGCTGTCCCATATGTATGGTAGCCTGGGAAAACATTACATGTGCAAAAGAAAAAATGCATTTAAAGATTCAAATCCAGTTTCCATTTTTTTATGCTACATAGCTACATTTTAAAGAATTATAAATGTACAATAGAAATGTTCTCACTGCTTCAGCATCATCCACACCAGCCTCTGTCTCATCACCTTATATGAAATCACTTGTTTCATATAAACATGAGCCTTATCATTAAGTCGTCACTTGAGTGATGATTGACAGTATCTTAATGATGGGGAAATGATCACAAATTTATTTAAGCTATTCTGTTTGGTTGGAAATTACTTGTCATCAAAGTCTTTATTATCATTAGGTCATTTAAACATTTTTGACTTTGTCCACTGTCATCTGTACAGAGTACATAAGTTTGCTTCTCTGTTTTGATGATGATGTGATGATCTGACAGCCGGTATCTGTCAACTGATTAGGCTCATGTCCGATCAAATCGCGAGAAGTGCTAGCAATGTTTCAGACATCTTTAGGCAGAGTGATTATTTTTACTGCTACGTTTGTTAAACTGGTTTCTTACCTGACATGATCTTCGCAGACAGACAGCCAAGGCAAGGCTATCAAGTGGCCTAAATAAAAACATTTTCACATCATTTTGGTGGAATATATTCATCTTTTCTTAAAATAGAGGTGTGAACATATATTATTGGTAGAAAAACTACATTTTGATCAAAACCTAATTTTTCATCCTTTCCAGGCGACCATAGTGACATACAGTAGTCTTTTTTTAGACATTTGATAGACCATATAATGGCAGATTTCTATGTTGTGGTACTCTGATGAAATCAGGCAAGCAGATGTATACAGTGAATTATGCGTCATCATGCCACACACTTTTTTCTACCAGTGTCATGCTACCGTGGCCAAGCAACTATTTTACACATTATTGAAATGCAGTTAAGCCACAAATTAAAGAAAAATATCAATAATGATGTCTGATCTCTTAAAAGAGAAAGAAAGCCTTTATTTGTCAAATATACATTACAGTAAATTGATTTGTTCCCCACATTTTTGGGGTCAGTCATGATATAGTGCACATGGAGCAGATAGGGTTATGGGCCTTGCCAAGGGACACAACATTGGCCGCTTGACAATGCTGGTGCTTGATCCCCCGACCTTCTGATCATTAACCCAATAGCAATAAGCACTGAGCCACCACTGAGTACACCAAAAGGTGCTTTGTTAACTGTATCCTTATATTTTTAGACAAGGAGTTGGCTTTATTCCTAGTTTCTCAGTTTACAGCCAACAACACTTCCTTTAAAAAAAAACTTTTTCGAGCTCAGTGAGTGTCACCCTGTAAACGAAAAAGCTTAGGATTTGTGCTGTACAGTACAATATATGGAGTGATGACTGTGCAAAGAACAAAGAGCATAAAAAAATGTGTTAAAACAGTAAAGTGGTCGCAGAGCAATCTCTATCTGTCACTGGTTGCTACAAAAGCACATAAAAAAAGAAGCAGTAATGGTGACATAAATGGATTTCATTTTGTGAAATTAAATTAAAGGCAGTTGCCCCTGCCATAATGGATAAGTGAAATCATTCACACATATGCAACATTACTGTCAAAGGGACAAATGGTGCTCTTTTTTTGATTAAGCCTCGCTTTCTGAAATCCTCCTTGAACATGGTCATAAAATATTGGAAAAATTCTTCCTGACAGATTTTGCTTGGAAGTTCATGCTTAGTGATTGGCTCTTGCTTTTTCCAGCATATCTTTAATGTTTGTCATGAAATCCTGATTCTTTGCAAGTTTGTGTTTTATTCAAAGTTTCAATCACTGTATGGAAATGCAGCTCCCAAAGGAGATCAGAAACATATGCAGAAAACTGTCTCTAAGGAGATAAAGTCCACCCCATTGAAAATGAATGAATGAATTCCTTAATATTTTTAACAGACTTGTCTCAGTAACTTTATTCACATTCTTGTTTAGGGTTTACTTGTGCCTGCTCTGTCATTTATATTTTCAATTGTCTCTGTGGCTTTGAGAGAGCAGATACTGTAGAGAGAGAGGGAGTTTCCGAAGCTACAACATTGATGGAAATGTAAGGAGAAGGCTGTAGTGGGGGAAAGCAGTAGAGATTGATGAAGGACTCCATAGCAAAAATATGCTCTTTTGTTTTGTTTTAATGAGAAACAGCGCAAAAGAGAAGCCCACTCAATGTCCTCATCAATAACAACAACAATAATAATAATAAAAATAATAATAATAATAATGTCATAGTGGTAGTAGTATCTATGTTTAACATGAACTACACTGTAGTAATGTATTGGCGCAGATGACTGCACTTGATGCTTGGGTAGCAATTTATTTGTGCCTGCATTGAGCATTTATAACACAATCATAGACATTGCATTCATTTTTCATAACTCTGTGCTGCAGGATTTGTGAAAAGGTTAGTTTAAAATTTGTGAGGTGCCCTTTGAGATTTTCTGTAGTATGACTTTGTACATGAACGAGATCATTATTTTTATGGGTAGATGGTGCAAAACTGTTTTAAGTATACATTTTACTTATTTAAGAAGCCGGTACGTCAGCCAAAAGGAACAGGTAATTGACAGTAACAACTTAAACAAGCTACCCATAATGATTATTGAGGAGTGATTATCTTATAATAAGCTTCTGTTCTCTCTTTTATGTAAAGACACATACATTTGACATATATGTGCAATGCTCCTGTGCCATCATTGTCATCAAAACAGAGAGGAGCACTTACTCTGTACAGGGGAGATTAGTCAACGTTGTAAAAAAAAAAAAAATGCAGGAATTACCGGAAAAAAGACACCAGTAATACCAAATTTAGTCAGCAGAACTGACTGGATTTTTCTCACCAATGTTAGCATGAGCTCACTTGAGTGAAAAGTTGACGATGAGACCGTGTTTAAATGCTGCGAATGACTTTTACCTCAGGTTATGAGACAGAGACTGATGTCAGGCATGCTGATAGTCAAAGTGATATCTCACTTCCCATTGTAGGTAACCTGACTTTAACTAAAACTTTCTTCTGGTTCTACGTCTGGTTGACATACATACACAAGAGAATAAAATTTGTTTTATTTATCTATTTTGGGGAGACAAAACAGAAAAAGGGAAAGTTTGTTGAATGTACTGATGACATTTTGACAACTGCTGTGTGAAAAGAATTTGATATTTTGAATATTGATTCAAGCCCTACGACTAAATTATTTATCATGGTATCAAAGCTAGAGCTACCAAAATAACCAGCTATCCAGACCTTGTATAATATGGACAGGTCCTAGGCTTCAGTCCCAGACATTGTTTACAGTAGAAATAGATGCCTCTGAAATTTTTATGCGTCCCATTACTGTGAAATGGATCTCTGGGGAAACTTTGGGTCTCTTGCACAATATGTACATCTGTGCACCCGGGGCCCATGAAATATTGAGTCTGTTGATGGTGGCTCTGTACCAGCATTGCTTTCAGTTTAAACAGCTGAATTAAATAGTTGCGGTCTGCACACTGGACAGATTATGTGCCTAGGATGGATTTTTCAATGATGCTTGAGACTGTAGAAAGCAAAGAACTCTAGAAAGGTGGTTGTTGTATTTTTGGCAAATAGTCCAATAGGTTTGGGGTGTTTTTTTTGTCTAGACAATTTAAAATTAAATTAATAGAAATAATACACAGTATATAAACATTACTTTCTTTAACATAATGCTTACGGTCCCCAAAGTAAAACTATGATATTATAGTATTTATCTACCAGCTGAATATTTCTGGAGAAAGCAAATAAACAGGTATATATTAAGATACCAAAAGAAATTTCTGAACCCATTTAAAAAGGCATAAATCAGTGTAAGTGCAAGCTATTAAACTCAATGGTGCACATTTTATTTGTGCTGTCAGGTGCCTACTCATACAGAGGAACCCATAATGGCTCTACTTATCATAGTAAAGCCCTCCCAGGGACAAAGCATTAACTTCACAAGCGCTTATTGTGCATATCTGTGTCTGAAATCAGGACATGTCTTATGCATTGGAGTCAGAGACAGGAGCTATTAATAAATCAAAAGAAACTTTTAAGGTATTCCTGAGCTAGCAAAGAGCATTCTTATTAAATTGCTCAAAGTGATTACATCATTATGCTATTTGAATACCTTTTAACTAGTTCCTTCTTTGAGGTAGAGCTCATCTTACTTTTTCTAAGAGTTATGGCTTGATGTAAGTCTCTGGAGGTTGTTTGTCGGTCATGTTCATAATTGTTTTTTTTTTTTCCAGTTTTCTGTAATTTTAGCATGCAGTGTGGCTCTGTGCCAAATCAATCAGAAAGTGTGAAAAGGAAATGGCCAAGGATGGAGAAAGTTAATCATCAGGTGGACTGAATATACTCTTTATAACGACATAAAGGGAGTTCCAGCTAAAAACAGGATTGTCCTGAAACTGTAGCTCAGTGTTAGAAACACTAGTTAGGCCCATTTTCCATATTTTAAACTGTAATTTGATTTGAACCCCCACAGTTATGAAAGCCTGCAGAATGCTAACCTTATCGAATACAGTAATAATTCAAAAGGAGAAGAGTCTGATTTATGAGAGATGATCATCAAAGCCTCCAGTACAAGCAGAGTCAAAGGCATTGTGTAAGAGACCTTGTGATTTTTACCCTCATTACTCTCAGTACTGTCAGTGCTTTTGGACAGAGAAAGTGTTTGTCATTACAAGCTGCTCTGCCATCAAACTCCGATAATGGAGGCTGTCACTCCCTGGGCACTGCCTATGTTTGATGTGCAGAATTTTTGGCATATCTAGAAATGGCTAGAAATAGCAGAAATCAAATCTATATTTCATGACTGCAGTCCCTCTCTCATAGTGTAAGACTGAAAGGCTTTTTTTTCTTTCAAATTGAAAAAAGATATAAAGCTTCAGACCTGGCCATTTAATCCATTATAGAGGAGGTTCTTTGAAGCTGACACCTTAGATGAGATCTAACATGACTTTGCAATGGCATATACTTCAGGATCTTTAAGTTTGAAGGTAATATCAAAGATGGAAGTTCACCACAGATTATGTAATTTTACATTATCATTTTAATGTAACTTTTAGGTTGTGGTTTTTTTTGGGCGGAATGATGGCCTAGAGTATCCCTGGTACGATCCTGAGCTTGGTTCTCCACATTTCCATGGGGTTCCTCTGGGTTTCACTTTTTTTCCACCACACAAAAACATGCCAGTAGGTGGACTGGCTATGCAAAATTGTCCCTAGGTATGAATGAGTGTGTGAATGTGTGTGTCCATGGTGCCCTGTGATGGACTGGTGTCCCATACAGGGTTTATTCCTGCTTCACACCCAGTTGCAAGAAACCCTGACCAGGATTGAGCAGAGACTGATGAATGAATGAATGAATGAATGAATGAGCATGTTGGGTGAATTATTATTTGCCAAATCAATAAAAGCACAGTTCTGAGTAATCCTAGCAATTTTGTTTTGACATTTTTGCAGTTCAGTGAGGAGCCCTTTTTTACATGAAGAGCTAAAAATAATCTGCTGCGTCCCTGAAGAAAAGGTTCACACAGGGGTATGGCTTTAACCCAGACACCCTGCTAGTCTGGGCCTCCGGGAAATGAGATGTAATGAACAGTGAGGGCTGACACAAGAGTGCTGGCTCTGGCACATGAAGAGAGGAGCAACATTAGGTCAGTGCTCTCATGTCTGGATCCGGAGAATAGTTTGTTAGATGGGCTAGCAAAGCCATCAAAGCCTTTAAAAGCTATTGTGCTCATGCTATCTGGATGGAAGTTAAGCCTTTTGGTCTTAAGATGTGATTTAAAAAAAAAAAAACCTCCTTTTTTAATCTGCTCTACATGGAATATTTAGAGAGGTATGGAAAACCTCCAGCTAAGGTCTATCACAAAAACAGCATGGGGTCTAAAATGTTATTAGCATTACTTGGGAATTTAGATTTTACAGGATTTAGTTGGGCTAATTTCAAAGAATGTTAATTCGACATTTATTAATATAAAAACCTTGTATCAAAAGAAATTCTTATCAATGCATCCAAAAGTAAGGCATTTTCACACATTTCACGCATGCATTGGAAGGTGGGCTACATTGCAGTGAAAGCCAGTGTGTGTTTGTGACGTGGCATTTAACACTGCAGCTGTGTTGAGAAAAGCGAGGAGTGAATGAGTCAGAGGGAATTTTAGTCCTGGGGTTAGCGCTCAGTTCCTCCCCTGCATCATGCTCCAGCAGGCCATTAGCTAAATGTGTCAGAGAGGCCATGATTTCACTGTTGCACTTGACCATGCTTGACCCCCAACACCTATTTGCTGGGTTTGCTTTCTAGGGAAAAATGGAATCAAATTCAAAAGTTGTTATAAAATTATATCATTTCATATCACTATTTTAGGGTTGGGTGATCCTAAAATACCTTTTAGTATTTTTCTGATAGTTTAATCAATACATCAGGGACCACTTTCAGACTAAAGGGTTTCTTGAGGGTTATTGGTACTTGCTTAATGGTACTTGTTTTCTATAGGTGGTTTACTAGAAGCCAAGAAAAATTGTGTTTAGAGTTGTAGATTTCTACATGGAACCTCAGAGAAACTAAAACTGTTTTTAAGAACTGTTTTTTCTTTTTTTTCTTTTTTTTTAACCTTTTTTCATACAGTTGTATGGTAATCATGATTTTCATAGTAAAATAACAAATAGTTCCAAACTAACATAACATAAATTGGCTTATCACAATAATACGTATGTAAATCTTTCAGCCGGTTATATTGTGTAAAACACTGTTAGTTAGTGTGAAATTATTACTGTAAAACACTGCCTATGACAATTAAAAGTGTACATGAAGCCATCAAGCTTCATATCAGACAAGTTGATCACTTCAGTATTATATAAATTAAAATAACACAATAAGGGCTCCCGAGCCCTTTACCAGAGATCTTGAGTTTGAATCCTGGTGCCCTCTGGGTGGGAGGGATGGCATACTGTCTCTCATCTGTCTATCATAGCAACACTAGTTAATTGTGGGTGCCTGTGAGCTCATGTATGCAGAAGATGGCAGATAATGCTTTCCTGTTACCCTATTCAGCTTTTGGCTTCATGTGTCTCAGAGGAAGCATGTGTTAGCCTTTACCCTTCCCGGTTGTTAGCTGTTGCATGATAGGGGACAGCTGGTGGGTGGATGGGAACAGGCCAAAACCAAATTAGGGAGAAATTTAAAAAAAAAAAATGAAAAAAAAAATAGGCTATGAGAGAGTGTGTGAGTATCACAGGTAAGGGTTTTCTTAGGTACAATGCAAAGGTTTTTATAAAAAGTGACAAAAATGCCATATGAAAAACTCCAGTGTTCCAGGCAATGTAATTTATTATTAATAATATTCGCAATGAACAATTCCTCCATGATGCAGTAGTCTGCATGTAGTCTGTTGACAGTATGCTTTGGTTTCTAAACAGTATATGGTCAGGGACAATGAATTACATCTAAAGGTTTTATTGGTTTAAAACCTAATTAATACACATTTCTCTTACTGTGATGCAGTCACAGGAGTGTATATTGAGGATTTTACGACCTGTGAATATTGAGGATTTTACGACCTGGAATGCAGCTCAGCCAATCAGATTTTATAACCAAAACTATTCATATTATTATTTTCTTTTTTCCACATATTACTGTTGGTAAAAATCAACTGTTTTATCATTACCCGATTTATAGCTATTAATCAGCACCCAGAGCTATGTACATATAAAATGTATTAGTACAGTTGCATTTTAACACCATAACACCATCAATGTTGTTTTAGAAACCATTTCTTTTTTGCATGTATGAAGAATTTAATTGCTGGGGTTTGCTTACTTTCATTTTGTTTGCCATTGAGACAGAATCCTCAGTTTGTTTGTCTAGTACATGATTAAATCAAGATTTAGTGTGCTATATACACACAGTATACACGCAGGCTGTATCTGGTTGCCGAGTGCTATATCGATCAACTCGGACATCAGGCATGATTGACAGCTAGGGTTCTACAGTGGTTCATGCACCATGAGGCTATATTTGCAGAAGACATTTTCTGTGTAGTTGAAACACCTTTTTATTATTTCAAGCCACATTCAGTCTTTGGAGTAAAAGTGCAGGCAGTGTGTTGCTCATGGCACCTGTTTGGCCTTTTCATGGGTAATCTAGCACCTGTCATCACAGCTGCTGTGTGGAAACACGGAAAAGTCAAAAGCTCTGGACTGGGGGACATTTCTGTCTCCATGAATCACATTTATATAAAGATTGTACTCAGGATTTTTTCTCTTATTTTTTCTCTTTTTTTTTTTTGCTCAGTGAGGGTTGCAAAATAACCATTTATAAAAACTGTGAGTCAGTATGAGTAAAACACCTGGTGACCTCTTGAAGAACTTGCACTTGTTTCATCTATCTCACTGCAAAACAGCAAAGATCACACCCTTTTATAAAGGAATTTTGTGCATCCACATATGTTTTAATAGATTTAATGGCCAGGTTAATGGATCTACCATCGGGAAGAGCTGATCTGACTTTATAGAAATCATAATGGTTTAATTCAGACATACTTAACAAGCATGTTGGTGGTAGGGATAGACATATCACACATAATTACAATTATAATGCCTTACTAGAAGAATGGTTGAATATTTAAAATGCCACTCACACTCCTTGAGCCTATTTGACACATACCCTTCAAAGCTCAACTCCTGAGACTGATGTGGCAAGAAGAATTTCAGTTTGTACAGGCATGGAGAAAAATTCTTTATCATTTTGCAGAATTATTCATTATTAATTAGAGTGACACTGGGCTAAAATATTGTATGGCGGCTAAAATATAGCAGTGAGGCAGATAGTGATGATATGCTGATGAGTGTGGTCCTATGCCTATATTTTCAGAAAACTGCATCCAGGAAATAAACAGCTTTCAGCTAATTCACAGGGAGCATGTCTCGATGACAAAGCATTCATAACACTCATAACCTGCCAGCAGTCACGCTCCTCTTCACCTCCTCACACTTTCCTGTAACTGTGCTAGGCTCTCAAATGTTGCTTATTACTAAATAATACTGTGAAATGACTAATTTACTATTCAACTTTTAACTCTCTCTTGAAAATTGAATGGATTAGGGATATAGATTTATCCCTAACTGGTGGAGTTGGTCTAGAAAACAGCTAGGGATATGTTCATGTTTTGATGTATATTACACTATTCTTAGATGTTTCTCATTTATTGCCATCTTTTCATTCATATAATCATAAAAGACTGTATTAGTCTTTTTTATTTTTTATTTTTTAATAATAATGTTACATTAAAGCAATATCGCACGAGTAAGTGTGTGGTTATACTGAATTTCGGCAATGCTATGATTCACAGCAGACACGAGGCTGTAGGTCGAGTGCCGTAGGTAATCATAGCTGTGTCAATATTCAGTATAACCACACGATTGTGAGTGCGGTATTGCTTTTATACAACAGTTCTATAAACAAGAAATGAATATAGAGTAAGTGACATTAAGAAAGCACTCTTGGGACGCTGTTCAACCAATCAAATTAGTGGACCGGAACTAACTGTTGTATAAGGTATTACATTTGACAGCAAAAATGCTGTCTGCATTTTAGGTCTGCATTTCCTATCCCTGATCTTTTTTTTTTTTCTTTCAGCCTTAAAGGCAAGTTCTAATATTTAACATTGGTGGCCTACTGCTTTTGGAAAACCCATGTCTCTGACATCTCTACTCAAGTAAAATCAGGCAACCTCAGAGGCATGAACTACACACAGTTGATTTGGATAATCTGAATGGGGAACCCAGAAGATCAACTTAAACATCTGCATTAACCCTCGTGTTGCCTTAGGGGTCAAAAATGACCCGCCACTATGTTTACCAGCTGAGAAAAAGAGTGGTGTCCACTGCTTAAATGCAGTCTTTCTGCACTGTGAAGAGGGAAAACCCAGATATTCACAAAGTTTCTGATGAACGACAGATTGTTTCTTCATGAAAAATAGATTTGGGGTTTAAAATTCAATGAAGCTGCTTTATTTTAAGGGGTTAGTGAAGCCGGTCATTTTTGACCCTTAGGACAAAGGGAGTAGACAGCACACTGACATACCCACTGTACATATTCAAATAATTTTGGACTTAATTCGGAGACTCTGAATACAGCCCATATTGAGTAGTGACGTTTATGTAAACATTTTTTGTTAAGGCCCCAAAGAAAACCAGCCTGCAGATGAAAAGGTTTTGCTAGTTGTGGTGAATGATGGGAGTAAGTGTTGAGAGAATGATGCTGTTGAGTGTTGGAAGGACGATTATCAAAAAGATGCAGCATATAGTATGAACACCTGTGGCGTTCCTTTGTCTGAAACTGCAAACAATGTCTATTTCAAAAATTGTCTTTTAAACAACTGTCTCAAAAATGTCTATACACAGTCAGGAATAAATGCCCTAAGTTAAATTTCTTAACAAGATTTATGTGCATGATTCAATTTTTCTTATGAGAGCATGCACATGAGCATATACTTGTTTTCCCCTAATTTTCTATTCATTTTGTGCTATTCTGCAGATTATTGTTTGGATCATGCAGTCCAGTTGGCATTAATGAATTAGAAAGGCTCTAAAGTCTCTTACAGTATATAGCTGTTTGTAGACAAATAAATGGCTTGTGCAGTGAAACATATCAGAGGGAAAAGGGACATTTTTCCGAAGCAGTACAAAGTTATGAGTCAGGAATTTTCGAAATAAAGGTTCTCAGGTTTTGCAGCCAAGGACCCCTTCAAGTGTAAAATAGGTTTTGTTGAATCACAAACCAAAATCATAATCATTAAGCAGGCATCACATCAAACATCAAAGTTGCCAAACACAGTGTAACATAGTAAAGACATGGGTGAGGCTAACAGGAAAATATAGCTAAGAACTTACAGAGACAACTCAAGAGAATGGCAAGACTTCGTTTTTAGCCATTGCATGACAATTTTATATATATATATATATATATATATATATAGCGATGAAACAGAAAGTAGATAGGAAACAGGAAATAAGGAGATGACTAGATTTCAGAAGATGGTGACCTCTGTTGGTGAGGAGGCGAATTGTTCTGGGCCGTGCGATCATACATTTATTTCATGAACATTATTTAAATATGTGCAATAATATTTTGTCTAATATGAATCGTAATATTTTTTCTTTTCACTGACAGAACACGTTAGGTCCAGCTTGTTATAGGCCAACTTGTTTTTGAGATTTGGATTAAACCCATGCAGTTCAACTGACCAGTCAAATGTGGTCAGAATCTGAATGTTGTCAAATTGAAGAGATTAAGAGATTCAAGCAGTTGATAGTGAGAATGCGAGAAGATCTCCATCTCATTATGTTTATTTTACTGTTTTCATTTAGTGTTATAACACAAAAACATGCTGTCTATGTGGCATAATCTCATTTAGCTATGTACACACTTGAGCAGTTTGAGGCAGTTTGGTTCCACAGGCAGCTGTTGTGTATAATTTTTTTATGAACACATTTTTCAAAATGCACACTATATACTCTAGTATTGTGTATGTGGTATGGATTTCAAAGACTAGTTAACTAGTAATACATTCACTAGTTATCACTGAAGGGAGCTGTTTACTAGTCAGGACTCCTTTTTAAATTACTGATTGGCTAGTAAAAATTAATAGATGTGCAATCCCTAGGATATGGTGGTATTGTGAGATTATCAAACAAATCTTTGAAAACTAGTTTCAAAGGCCATGAACAAAGTTCTTTTTAAATACTAATGTAAGTGGCTTTCCAAAACAATTACATTTACATCAATAATGATAATTTTTGCCTTAAAACCTTGCCAACTTGTCTTTCCACAGGTGCTGTCACTAGGCGCTGATGTCCTTCCCGAATACAAGCTCCAGGCGCCACGCATCCACAAGTGGACCGTGCTGCACTACAGCCCCTTCAAGGCTGTATGGGACTGGCTGATTCTGCTGCTGGTGATCTACACTGCCATCGTAACACCATACAGCGCTGCCTTCCTGCTTGGCTCGGAGAAGGAGAATGATACCTGCACATACTGCAAGCCGCTCAACAACGTGGACCTTGTTGTCGACATCATGTTCATCATCGACATCCTCATCAATTTCCGCACCACATATGTCAACGCCAACGACGAGGTGGTGAGCCACCCACTGCGCATCGCTGTGCACTACTTCAAAGGCTGGTTCCTCATTGACATGGTGGCCGCCATTCCCTTTGACTTGCTCATCTACGACAATGGCGAGGAAGTGAGTGCACCTTTAACTCCCAAACCGATCAGTGTTGCAGGCTTATGTTCCTCAATCTCATAACTGCATGTTTTTCAGTTTCATTATAATTACTAAATAATTATAAATAAATAGTTAGAGACAGAGTGGAAAATATTTGAGTAATTGTACTTTATAACTATACTTAAGTATTATTTGGGTGTTTTTGTACTTTACTCAAGTACTATTAAAATTGAATAGACCTTCAAAGTACTCATTACAACTCTCTTCTTCTCTCATCCAGGCAATGAGTGTATGCTATACATCAGTCAAAGGGGTTCAGTTTAGCATCCAGTCATTTCAGTTTAGCATCCAATTAAGCTCATCTGTGTAGAAAAAAGCTGTCAAGACTTGTGCCAATTTATCATTTTCACTGACCTTCTCATGCTACACAATGTAGATAGCGCTATCAGTGTGCTGAAAATACAGAATCCACCCAAATGCAGTGTTGAATTTGAAGATGAGAACCCCTGGCCCTAACTCAGTAAAATGTTTCAATATGCTGGAGTAAGCAAAGACTCATATAAAACTTTGCCTTCCTAGAAGGCATGAGCTCTGTCTAAGTGGAAATAGTGCATTGAGTTAAGTTTAGGTGATTTGCTTATATTAATTGCATTCGTTTAACTAAGTATCAAGGTTCAAGGTTCTTTATTTGTCACATACATTACATACATGTGATGTATTAATGTACTGAAATGTTCTTCCTTAGTGCCTCATGCCACAGTGCAACAGTGTTACATAATAAAACAGAATTTTTTGACTATATAACATGACTTTTTTTAATACTTAAGTACAAGTGAAAGTAATGGCTGGATATTTCCACTTTTGAGTGAGTAAGATTTTTTTACACATGTAACTGTACTTTCACTTAAGTCTAATTCCTCAGTACTTCGTCCGCCCCTAGTTACAGAATAATATGCTTTATGACAAATAACTGCAATAAATTTAAATAATAACCCAGGTTTAAGGGATTTCTATTATCCATAATTAGCTTTTGACATGCTTTTTTTCTGCTGTGTGCACTGGAGAGCTAAGTATACCAGAATGCATGGTTGCCGTGCTTACAGAATGCATAGCAAAAAGTCCAAAAAGATGATGATTAATAAACTCTAAAACTCCTAAGTGGTTCAGACTTACTTTCCTCACTCTTATAACTACAGAACCTTTCCTGTAGTTTCACTGTACTTACTGAATAATTCATAATAGTTACTATATAAAAGGAGTGTAACGTAATGCAGCTATCGGTATCTGCATGTGTATTTGGATTTAAACCTGAAGCAGTGTGGCCTAAAGCGCAAGGGTGTTTTTTTTTTCTTCTTTTCTTTACTTTCTTTCTGTTTTTCTGTCTCTTTTTTGTGTTGATTAAATATGACAGTGTGCCAGCACTGTCAGCATGGTCTGTGAATTCTGACAGTTCCTCAACCTCAGCTACATCAATCAAGTTCATAATTGGTTTCAACTAGAAATGTGTCCAGGACTTTTTTTTTTTTTTCCCTGCTCATGAGCCTCATATTTGAGTTTGTATTTTTATCTGTTTAGAGCCCATTATCTGTTCATTCTGAATAACATATTCATATTTGGTTACATACCTATTATATAATAATGTACTTTTAAGTTGAATAATTAAATGTTAAGCCAAGACTTTAAAAAGTGAAAGAGTGGATTAGACCATGGCTGATCACGGCACCATCAAGTTTTCTCCTTGTACGCTTTTCTTGTCTCTAATCTTGATGGATAAATCAACTAGATTGTTGTAAGGGAAAAATTTCGGCTTTTAACGCCAATGCTGCACATATTTGTGCCCTGAAGAAGAAAACTAGGCTACATGCCAAAAGTCTAATCTATTTGAGATTTATTTTTATTTTATTGGTATAATGACCTTTGTGATATTTGTAATCACTAGGAATGAACATAGCTCTGTGCCAACACGTAGAACTCTCAATGTTGTAGGCTTACATTTCTGAATATATCTGAATACTATATCACCCAGCACGCATCAGTCACAAAGGTCACTCTCAGTCTTTCTCTCTCTCTCTCTCTCTCTCTCTCTCTGTGTATGTGTGTGTGTGTCTCTCTCTCTCTCTATGTCTCTCTCTCTCTGTGTATGTGTGTGTGTGTGTGTGTCTCTCTCTCTCTCTCTCTCTCTCTCTCTCTCTCATTAAGTTCGTTTATTTCTCCTGGAAAACTTTAGCCTATAATTTATTTTCCATAACCTCATAAACATATTGAATGGTTCTAAACTTGTAATGTGTGGTGGCTGTAGGACACAAATGTATATACTCAGAATGTAATTTATTAGGGGCACTCTAACAATCAAACTCATAGTCCAGCATGGGAGGTTAATACACAGCCAGACAGGGTTAACTGAGGAAAAAGCATAATCACAATGCAAGAAAGCAGACAAAGTATATGGAAACAAGTACTAGGAAAACAAGGCTTGGGATAAGACTTTCTAACAATACATAGTACAATACACAGAGTTTAATACGTGTTTGAATCTGAAGGCGTTGATTAATTTTCTATAACAGCACTGCTCTGACAGTAGTTCTGGCTGTAACATAAATGATCAGTTTGTATTATTGCACTCATTCTAATGTAATCATTCCTATAGTAACAGCTGATTCACAGGGACTTGTATGTCAGATGCTCCACATAATGAACACTTTTAAAACACATGCTATTTAGCAAAGAAAACTATGATTGTTGATATGGTGAAGATTTCTGTTAGGACACAATTATGTAACATTTATGGACATTGTATCAGATGTCAGCACTTTCCAGCTTCTCGATAACATAAGGATAAAGCGACTGTTTATACTGTAGCTGATCTAATGTAAGTGACTGCAGGAACTAACTTGTCTCGTGGATGTTCCATAGCAAAAAAAAAAAATTAAAAAAAAAACAGCAGTTGAAAAGCATAATGAGCTGCTATGAAATAAATACAAATTGTAAGCATTTGCAATGCAGATACATGGTGCTTTGTTGCCATGGGAACCACAAATGAGAACTAGGGACAGCAAAATTGTACAAAACGTTGTACAATTGAGTTGATTACTATTTTCAGTTTGCTCTTTGCAGAGATTAACAATACCAAAAAGATTATGTAATTTGTAAGAATTGTACAGTATATACAGCCAGTGATGTTTTTTTGATAGTATTTATTCAGTTTCAGCTATTATGATCAAAAGTGACAACAAACCTACCTGATTTTCACTGTACTAATAACTGTGTATATTTAATTACAATTTATAGTAATGCATCTATTTGCAATTCTATTATGTAAGCTCCCTCGACAAAACTTAATTGCATCCTTCCATAGCAGCACCATATTGTACAATGTCAGTAGGTTGCATACATGCAGGAATGTAACTTGGCGTAAAAGTGTTGGTAGTCTCTGAGGTTACATTTTGTGCTTTATGTCCAAACAGAACAGAAATATTGACTATCTCACGCTCTAAAATGACAGCTGTGGCTTGCTCGACAAGCCTGATGGAACACTCGGCCACTTTGACTCGCCTGGAAAATCAATGGGGCTGAATCTCATAGAATTATTTGAAATGGAAGACCAGTTAGAGCAGAAGACCTAAAATTGACATAAACTATTAAAACCTTGGTGGTATCCTTACCTGACTGGATTGGCACTGTTATTAAGGCAACGGGAGGCATAACCATGTAACGGATGCAGCTTATAAACTAATCTAAACCATGATGACAATATAAACTTTTCAATGATAGCCAAAACAAACTTTTTCAGTGTCTGTTTTGTAGCAACTATGCCATTACTTCAGTCAAGTACCTGAATTAATTTCATATTTGTTTGAGTAGCATTTTAATTGTGCTGTTTTTCATCCTGACTTGAACATCTTTATTAAGTCTGAATCTCTTCCTCTTTCTTTGCCTTCAAGACAACCACTCTAATTGGTCTCCTAAAGACGGCACGGCTCTTGAGGCTCGTTCGAGTGGCCCGGAAGTTGGACCGCTACTCAGAATATGGTGCAGCTGTGCTCTTCCTACTCATGTGCACTTTTGCGCTCATCGCTCATTGGTTGGCCTGCATCTGGTACGCCATTGGAAGTGTAGAACGCAGCGGTGCCATTGGCTGGCTGCACACGCTAGGGGATCAGCTCGGGAAGCCCTACAATTACTCCGCTGTCAACTCAGGACCCAGCATTAAGGACAAATATGTGACTGCCCTTTATTTCACCTTCAGCAGCTTGACCAGTGTAGGATTCGGCAATGTTTCACCCAACACCAACTCAGAGAAGATCTTCTCCATCTGCGTCATGCTAATTGGATGTGAGTATCAGCAATATAAATTCATTCTGTCTGGGCAAAAATGTGGATATTTTATTCATAAATAAAAACTTTTCATGTCACATATGAATAAAATACAATAAAATTTGTTACTTTACATATCCCAGCTTGTTAGGAAGCTAAGGTTAGAGTGCAGGGTCAGCTCTTATATGGTGCCTCTGGATTAGAGAGGGTTGCTGCTCAAGGGTTCAACAGTGTCAGCTTGTTTGGTTCTTTGGCTTGAACTCTCATACATGTCTAACAAATATACTAACAACTTCTGTGAATAGATTATTTAAAAATTTAAAAATTTTAAACTATGCTTAAATAATTTATTTTTTTTTTTATATTAAAGGAGACATGTTTTAAAATATCTTTGGAGTGCATCACAATGGAAACACTTACACCATTGACATTTAGAGATTACTTCTTTTTTTTTTTTTTTTAGCTTGCATTGACTACTGTAGTGTCATTGGGAGAGCAATATTTTAATGTTTTTCCTAATACAGTATATGTTGTGATGTTTCCTGTGCCATAAGGACTTTTTCAGTGGTTTATAACACAGCATGTAATGTTTAAGAGCAAGGGTTCATGAAAAGCACTACATTGTCTTTATTAAGTTCATAATTAAAGGTGGTCACATTCTTGCATAATGCTTTAGGTCAGGTTAGATTTCTCGTGGTGTGGCATAAACTGGCACGTACTGCATTCTCACAATACTTTTGTATGAGCCTGAATGACTGTGATTATACAAGTGCTACATTCATATCCTCATTTTGGAACATCTCTCTCTATTCTAAACAACTAACCCCTTGAGGGATTATGTCATGTGAATTGTGTTTACATAGTTGTAGTGTATTGAAAGTAGGAAGAACAAAGTTTGAATAACCTGCCAGACAGTCTGGTAATTGAAATGGCATGATATGTCTATGTGCTATGCTTAATTATTCAAATATATCTTTCTAGCTCTCATGTATGCCAGTATCTTTGGGAATGTGTCAGCCATCATACAGCGTCTGTACTCAGGTACGGCACGCTACCACACTCAGATGCTTCGGGTCAGAGAGTTTATTCGCTTCCACCAAATCCCCAACCCACTCAGACAGAGACTGGAGGAATATTTCCAACACGCCTGGTCCTACACTAACGGAATTGACATGAATGCGGTGAGTCACACACACACAATCAAATATGTGCTATTAAGTGTTTGGTTTGGTGTGATAATCAGATAAATGCTTGATAATATTACTATAATTTGCTTTGTAGGTTAGGATGATGACTCAGTGTTTCGCTGCACCATATGAACTAATAACCTCACAATAAGTTTCCTCTCCACTTGCATTCTTTGTTTCAATTCATAATACTGTTTTGCGACATTTAATTTTTTCCATATCAAACATACAGTAAGCAAGATGGACCAGATTGGATCTGGGTGCTGTGATTCCCGTTCTTTCATTGTAATGGTTTTGCTATTTCCTTTTCCAATTTCAGTGGTTAAATAACAAGGCTTAAAAAAAAAAAAAAAAGGTAAAGCCAGAGTATATACTCCACTCCACTGCGTTGCATTCACTTATTATATTCTTCATTATGTTCTGGTGAACAGCTTTTTGTATTGGAAAGTGAACACTCTGATGAGCGGAATGGGTCTGAGTGAAATTGGGTCCTCTCCTCCACCCACCTCACTCAGTGTCTCATTACTAATAATGAGGAAATATGGCAAACTCTGATATTCCAGGAACAGAGAGACACTTCGTGATGAGGAAGAGGCTGATGAGATGGATGACATTAGACAGAAATAGCATGGTGTGACCGATTTTGACTGATCATCTGAGAATGGGTTATAGGTTGCAGAGGGAGTTGCTGAACTGTATCAGGCCACCAGCACTAAGGCTGTGTATGTGCATCTCAAGAGTGTTCAGACCTTATATTTAGCACTTTGTTGAAGCACCATTGGCAGTGATTACAGCCATAAGTCTTCTTGGGTGTGATGCTACAAGCTTAGCACACCTGAACATCCCTCTCTGCAATCTCTGTTTCTGTTTCTTTTCAGGTTTCAGAGATGTACAATCAGGTTCAAGTCCAGGCTTTAGCTGGGCCAGTTAAAGACATTCATAGATGTATCCTGAAGACACTTCTGTGTTGGTTTAATTGTGTGTTTGGGTCAGTGTTGTGTTGAAAGGTGAACCTTTGCCCCAGTTGGAGGTCCTGAGTGCTCTCGAGCAGTCCATGCTTTAGTTGGACCACTCAAAGACATTCATAGATTTGTCCTAAAGCCATTTCTGTGTTGTTTTAGTTCTGTGATTGGATCATTGTTCACTGTTGGAAGGTTAACCTTTGCCCCAATTGGATGTCCTGAGAGCTCTTAAATAGGATACCCTTTAAGCTGTAGCTGTACTTTGATCCATTCATCTTTCCCTCAATCCTGAAAAGACTCCCAATATGTCAATATATTACCTGCTGTTGAAAACTATCTCAGTGGTGCTGCCACTACCTTGCTCCACAATATTGAAGGAATTGGCGAGGTAACTGGTTTCCTCCGGATGTAACACTCGAACTGTTCAATGAGTTCAGTCTTAGTTTCATCAAACCAAGGTCTGAGAGTCCTCCAAGTGCGCTACCATGTGCCTTTTACAGATATGAGTCCTCTGTCTGGCCACTGTACTATAAAAGTGCTACAGAGATGGTTATCCTTCTGGCAGGTTCTCTCCACGAAGGACTTCTGGTGTTCTGTGACTTTCAGAGTGACTTTCTACCAATTTGTGCTCAATGTTACCAGAATTAGTTCTACATCTGAAAGAAAGAAAGAAAGAAAGCTACTGTGTTTATTGGGATCTTCAAAGCTGAGAAACCCTAACCTTTCATGGGTTTCCTCCAGGTTCTCAGGTTTCCTACTACTGTCCACCATATGCAGGTAGACAGATTGACTATGCTGAATTGCCCATGGATGTCTGTGTGTATGCATGGTGCCCTGCAACAGACTGGGTGAATTCTACCATCTTGTGCCCAGTGTTACCAGGGTTAGCTCCAGATCTACCATGACCCAGACAGGGATAAAGCAGTTACTGAAGATCAAGTATGATCAATGGAAAGAGAATGCATTTCATCTCAGTTTTGAGTGTCATAACAAGCTCCATCAATGGATTCAGACCCTATCACTTTTCCTTCATTTTTTTTAACCTTAAAACATCACATTTACAGTAACAATTGAAAATTTTAAGGTGTCTGTATAGTTTATGAATGCACTATATATTTAATGTATATACTAAATATGTTTTTATGCTAGTGTAAACTCTTCTGACTGTGGCCTCAACTTTGCATATAGTTCCTGATTTCTTAGTTATGGTGTTCAGTGTTTTCTATTACCCTAACAGTTTTGTGTTCATTTCAAGTCTCTTTCTCTTTCACACTTTTTCTGTCTACCACTCAAGGTACTGAAAGGCTTCCCTGAGTGTCTTCAGGCAGATATATGTCTGCACCTGAACCGTACTCTTCTGCAAAACTGTAAAGCTTTTAAGGGATCCACTAAAGGTTGCCTGAGAGCCCTGGCCATGAAATTCAAAACCACTCACGCCCCACCGGGTGACACGCTGGTCCATGCGGGTGATGTGCTCTCAGCCCTTTACTTTATTTCCAGAGGATCCATTGAAATACTACGTGGAGATGTGGTGGTGGCCATCTTAGGTACATACCAATATGGATTAAAATTTGGTTGAAAAACTCTTTTGTCTTCAGTAGTGATTTTATTCTTTTAGTACTTGGGTGGAGTGTAACAGTGTAAGTGCAGAGCAACATACTGTGGTATTTTGGGGTTATTAATTTATTTATTGTGTATGATTTTGAATAGTTTACTGCCATCTGCTGGACATAAAATGAAAGTACCTAATTTACCATGCCTTTACATCAGCTATAGCAGATTGGCAAAAAAAATTCAGCAACTTTGCACCTATCCATAAATATGTATCTATCCAACAACCAGATATTGCTATTATTTCTACAGAAAAGAATAAAAACATTCACTATACATCCACCTAACATTATATTCTTTATTTTCCACAGGAAAGAATGATATATTTGGTGAGCCCATCAACTTGTATGCTCGACCAGGCAAGTCCAACGCTGATGTCAGGGCTCTCACCTACTGTGACTTGCACAAGATCCACAGAGAGGATGTTCTGGAGGTTCTGGACATGTATCCAGAGTTCTCAGATCACTTCTGGAGCAACCTGGAAATCACCTTCAACCTGAGAGATGTAAGTCATTGCACCTCTCTCTCTCTCATGTTAATACATACACTATATGGCCAAAAGTATGTAGACACCTGATCATCACATCCATATGTGGTTCTTCCCCAAACAATTGCCACAAAGTTGGAAGCACACAACTGTAAAGGATGTCTTTGTATGTGTTATATTACACTTTCCCTTCACTGGAACAAAGGGGCCCAAACATGTAACAACATGACAATACTCACTAATGCTCTTATGACTCAATGGGCAAATCCCCACAGCACACATGGCTGTGATGGTCAGTTGTCCACAGACTTTTGGCTATAAAGTGTGCCTACATAATTACGCAACCCTTGTCTATAGATTACAACCATAAAAGCATGAGTGACATGTGAATGTAGAATGTGAGGAAGTTAGAAAAAGCAAATGCTCTTATCAATGGTATTCGTTTTATCTAGCGACTTTTGTCAGTATTTGTTGATTTTGCTAAAGTGTCACTATAATGACAAGAGCCTTATTACCACAGACCAACATGATTCCTGGGTCCCCAAGCAGCGAAGACTCAGACTGTACTGGCTTTAACAAACTCCGCAAAAGAAAGCTTTCCTTCAGACGGCGAACAGAAAACGGTACTGTTCAGTCATAGTGATCAATAAAAGAATGATGTAATGCATATTTGCCCACATTTTGATCTGTAACCTATTTTGCCTTGAAGTTTAAGACTGCTCAGTTTGTAAGCCATCAGTTTTTATCTAGTATTGTTTCTGTCTTTTGTCAGATGATGCAGATGCAGGAGAGATCAAGAAGAACCAGAAGCCAGTGCGACGTAACAGAAAACAGGCCAGGAGTAATCAGAATGAGGGACTAAAACCGGACTTCGAGGGGCCTCGGAGTTCAATCTCTTCCCATTCCAGTGGCGATGAAGGGGAGGATCTTGTTCATACCCGCTCCACTCTGCCAACAACATTACTGGAGCTCTCTCAAGCCCAAGGCACTTCTATAAACTTTAATGACAACCCTGAGGGGGAAGCAGATCCTAAAACAGGCGGCAACACCTGCAATGCTCTGTCAGGTAAGATCAAACCATGCCAGGAAACTGGGCAAAAAAATGAAACAAAACCAGTAACTATGGTTGTAAAATGTAGACTTTAAGCTGAATGTGTCTTTCCTACCAAGTCACATACTCCTTACTTTTCTTTAAATATATTCTATCATGAATTACAATAGAAAATGATCAGGAAAAAACATTATTAGGACGTTAGCAAAATCAACCCTACAGTGTTACAGATATAGAAGAAAAATAAACACATCTTCCCTACTGAGATTGCCTCTTCTGAGGGAGATAACAGCATTTCCTGTGCTGCACTCACTGTGATAGCCTCATCTGAGAGTTTGTCACGCACTTAGATAAGGATATTTTGGTAAGATAAAGCTGCATACATAAGTGTAGGTGTTTTCTGTCTTTTCAGTATTTTGTCTACAAGATTAAAATCTTTGCTTTTTTATTTTACTTAATTAATCTGTAATTGCTTCAATGTACAAACATTTAAGTACCCTACATAGAGTAAGATTTAAGTACAGTAACAAGAAATACATTCAGTCTATTTATACATGCCAGTGATAAAAATATTTTTTAAAAATTATTGCTTTTTATATTTGCTATTTATATTTTCCTAAAATTGACTTTATATCATTTTCACTCCCTTAGGTGCACTCTCAGGTGTGTCCAACATCTTTAGTTTCTGGGGTGAGAGTCGGGGCCGTCAGTATCAGGAGGTACCCCGCTGTAATCTCCCATCACCACCACCTCAGCACAACACCCCGTTACACAGCATCTCAAGACAGCAACGGAGCCAACTGGAGAACAGGCTGGACATGCTGCAGACACAACTCAACAGGTCAGAGGTGCAGAACTAACACTCCCTCTCCCCAACCCAGATACACATACACACACACACACCGGCTAATGCAAATGATAGTCAGGCAAAGAAACTCTAAACACACAAATGATAGAAGTGAAAAGAGGCACAGCTGAACTCTATTAGAGAAGAAACCTAAAGTCAATACCACAATAAGGACAGGCACAGGACCTTAAACAAAAACAAAAAACACACAATACTGTTGCCTTGGGAGTCAAGACGTGAAGCAGGATTGTGACAAGTGGTCTCGAATTAGCATAATATTCATTCATGCTAACTCCATAATTGTTCTATACTGCTCAATAGTTAGCAGTTTGTAGAATTTGTCCCAGAAATTACCTGCACGGTACCTCTTAATATCACAATACATGTACACAGTACATCTTAATATCACAGATCAAAATATGACTCACTTCTAACATTCTTAAATATCACATGGCATTAACCCAAAGCTAATGAAAAATGTACTATTTTTCAAGAGATGTCTCAGTGTAATTAAATGACACTATTCTTGGAAATGGCATCTAGAGTTGTTGAAAGTTGGTAATCAAATCAACAGAATAAGCACACTACAGAGAAAGATCCCAGTAATGTGTACTATGGAATGCTTGCATGAATACAATACATTGTGCCTGTTAAAAGATGCCATGAATTCAAATATTGCTCATGTTTTGGAGACAGTTGAGAGAATGATTTATTTCCTTACTAGGAGTGTAACGCAATGACTTTATCTGTATCTGTATCAGGTTTCAAATATCTCTATCTGCATTAAATCCAGAAATTGGCATGGCCTAATCCAGAAGGGTTTTCTTTAATATTTTTAATTAAATATGAACCTTACCACTATATTCCCCAATAAAATGGAAAAAAACCCAGCTATAGAAATAGCAGCACATTCATGGTGATCTTTCTTTCTTCCCACAAACTTCATATCTGACTGCTCACTCATGCTCACATGAAAGTAAAAAACCTCACATGACTTTTGTTGCATCCCGCTGAACATTTCTAGACAGTTTCTAAAAAGAAAACCATGCATAGTGTGCCTCCTTTTCTCCTATTCACAATCTGTATTTGTATCCATTTGGAACACATTACCTGTTCAATTCGAATAATGTATTCATATGCAGTTGCATGCCTTTTTGTGTTTGTATATATTTTCCAGGTTGGAGACCCGTATGTCCACAGACATCAGTGCAATCATGCAGTTGCTCCAGAGGCAGATGACAATGGTGCCTCCAGCCTACAGCACAGTGTCCTCACCTCCCCAGGCATCACTGTACCTCGGCTCAAGCCCGGGTCCTGAAGAGTCACTCATCCAGACTGTCACAACTATGGAGTCTGAGAGACTATCCTCACTTTCACAGGTACATATCTGCCCAGATACAAAAACTAAGATATAAAATAGTATATCATGCACGTCTACTCGTTGAGCAGGAATCTCACCCAAGCCATATTCTAGAAATTACAAATGTGCCTATTTTGAAAGAGAGATCATAGTCTTAATTACACACATTTAACCATAACACATGGTTTTTATGTTTACAGTACTGTGCTGTATTTGCACTATTATGTCCTGCATGGAACGTCCCCTACAATATCATAAAATCTTTAAAATAGTTTTGCATACTTTAAGGTGTAAGTGCTTGTCACTGGGGCTACTACACTCCAGGGTACATCTTTTGTACCTTTAGTTAAAGGAATATTTAAGTACAGAAACAGCATTTGAAGAACATAAATAGACATTAAGGACCACTGTTGTACCTTTGATTGTATATTTACAGTACATTGTTTCTACTGATGAACAAAAATGCTTCTGTACAGTATGTTTTTGTTATGTCATGGCCCTGAAGGCACGATATTTTGCACAATATATCTTCCCTACGGCACTGATTTGAATGCATTAGGCAGAACATCATTGCTGGGATTTTTGAAGACTGTGAATTTTTACTTGATACCCAAATAATATCTGGTCAGGAGTGGGCTTGTCGTGGTTCGTTTCCAATAATGGAGGATATAGAGAGGGTCTGACAAGTTGTGCATAGCAACAAATGGGCTACAGTCAGGAATTGTAAACCTACAATGTGCCCCTATATGGTAGGTTTTCATGATAAAATGGCCAATGAGTTTTGGTACAAAACCAGTGTAACAAAGTGGCCACTAGTTCTATATGAATGGGATGACAATAAATTCTGATAATAATAATAAATTATTAGGATCAGCTTTAAATTTCCAATTCCTGATTTGTGTTTGCTCTATCCAGATTCTGGACCCACAGGACTTTGAGGAATTTCCTGCCAAGTCGTGCGAGTCGCTCCACTTCGTGACAGAGCCATTACTTAGACCAGGCGCTGCCCCTCTGCAGGCTCTGTCCAGCCTGGACCACAACGCTGAGCCTCCAGACCCCAACACCCAGCGACGTTTCTCCCTCCAGGAACCACAAACACCTCTGGACTCACGGACACCGCAAAGACACAGCTCCGATCCCGGGAGCTAGGGAGGGAGGGAAAGAGGGAGGACGAGGAAACAATGAGTAAAGAGAGCAAACACATATGGGACAAGGCTCCTCATTTTCCTGCCTCTCTCACTACTTCTCAGTCATTCAATCTCTCTTTCTCTTCCTCACAAATCTCATGCGGCTGGAGGGGGGGGGTCTCTTTCCTTCATTCCTGTTTTTGCACAGTTAGGGGTGGGAATGGAGGGCTGAGATGAGACACATGCGTATGCTGGAGCTGGAAGAGGACTGTCACTGTCCAAATCTACAGGACTTAAAGAACATAATCTACCAAGTGCAACATGAGGATGGAGGCCCTTTTTAAAATCTGTGCCCTAATGTCCTCAAGACTGGTTGAAACTTTAGCAAGCTGACATTAAAATAAACATGAAGAGCAGTGCGGGTGTGGAAGGGTGTTGAACATTGTTCACCCTTTTTGGCTTTTGTTATAAAAGCAGAATCCACCCAAAGGAAGGCATCCATGTTCAAATTGTCCCTTTACTACTGTTATCCAGTATTGGATTAATATATATGAATAATAATGAAAATAATAACCTAAGTAGCCATCATGTCTTGCACTGAAATTTTGCAGAATCTTTATCTATATCATGTCCGCAGCGCTTCCAAAGTTAAAAAAACAAAAAAGGAAAAAAAATAGTAAAAGACTTCCTAAACTTTTTAGTGTTAGCTGGCCTAACAGAAACACCTTGGGTGATCTGTCTGTTCTGTCCTGTTGTTCTGCCTCTTTCTCCCTTCATGTCTGTAGTTAAAGGCATATTAGAAAGCGAGCACATACTGGATCTGCTGGTTTGCATTAAGGTGGAATTGGATGTGTCTAAAGCCATGTCATAACTGAACATATCAACTTTTTGTGCATCGCAGGTTATAGTGTGGCTTAATTGATAAAGTAAGCATAATACGTGTGTCTGTATTAAACCCTGCATGATGTCAGGTGATGTTCAAATGTTTGTCCAAGTTTGCATTGGTTAAAAGTTTCAACAAAATTAGGTTTTATACTTATATTTATTAGGGACGTCCTGGTTTATTAGCAATACTTAACCCTAGAACCTACAACCTCACATTAATATAATTCTCTTTTGGGATAAGACTGCAGAAAAAAAAAATTAGTTGCTTTACCCGAATATATGTATATGTGTGTATGTGTGTGAGATATGCAGTGAAGTTAATAATAATTAATTCAATTGCATACAGTACAGCAATTGACATGCACTGTATAACACATTAAATATAAGCTTAGCAGCTCCATCAAGATGAAGATTGCTGCATAAGATTCTTCAGGTAGCAGAACATTTTGCTCTGGGAACTATTGTGCTGCATGCTACTGGCAAGCATACATATATAGTAACATTATCTGACAAAAAAGGCACTATGGTGAGTGTGTTATTACTATTACAGTTTGAACTGTAAATTGGTTTTTATAGATACGAAATAATACCATCATTTTCCAAGAGATAATTTTATGACAAATGTTAAGAAATGGAGGCGAAATCAAAGTTGCTGATTGTCACCAACTATCTTCTACACCATTTTCTAATATCGTTAGGTTATTATAATTACATGGGATGACAAACGTGGAGAACATGTCAGCACACAGCTGTTAAAGGAGCCGTCAGCGATACAAGTGCAGCAAGACTGATTGGCTATAAACCCAATGGCTATAAACAGTTGAAAGTCATTAATCTTGTATTAGCATGAAATGTTTTTGAATACTGCTGCCAATGTATTTATCTAGAGTTAACCTCCACGTGATTAGAGCAACCACTCCAGTGCAACTGGATCTTCATGTTTCCGAATGCTGCACTTTAGAGAACAACCAAAGCATCAACTGCATTGGCACTGATTTTCCTCTCTAACAATGTGGCTTGACTGTGTGAGAATTTGTGTCAAATTCTGAATGTATTTTACAGGGATCGTGCTATTAGAAAAACTCACAAACTTCAGATAGCTTGCTCTCTTGGCAAGAAATGGTTTTCTAGCCCTCATCGGACTATTCTCCGGGTAACGCAAGCTCTTTAACGATGTTTAGATATACAGGCAACGCAGCATATACACCACTGGAACTCAATATTCAAAATTTATTCATAATGGGAAAACATTTATCACCATAATATCCATAACATAACTTTCATCTGTGTGTGGTACCATCTTGTGTTCTAGTGTAAGCTTGTGGCCTCCTCTATTATGTAACCACAATCCTTGTGTTTTGTTATTTGTTTAGTGTACTGCTGTGCACTTTACAGATCCCCCTACCTTGCAAGATGTAAATAATTAGAGATTTTTTTTTCACATATCTACTTCTCCAACAACTGTTAGGTATGTATATATTTTTTAGTCTTGGTTTTAATTTATTTTGGTAATGTATTTACACTGGATTGCTCTCTTTCTCCTTCTCATGTACTGTACATAGGAGAGTCTTGTAAAGGAATTGATTCTTGGCACTCATATAGCCGGCACTATGCAGAATCTGTCATTTCCTTGGCATGCTTTGAAATGCAGAAAAAAAAAAACTGTAGATGAAAATATATATATGTTTGATTTTTTTTAAAACATAAATAACTATGTTAATAATGTTAATATTAATAATAATAATTAAAATGAAAATGACGCTGATGGTGATTATATAATACGAGACAATTTACCTTTGTGCACATTTTATTTGCATGCTGCACTCAAAGGATAGAGGCGCAAAGGCAGCTGACTCACTGTTGAATTCTGAATGTGTAGACAGATGCACTGTACTTCCAGGTCACTTGCCAGAGTGATTTCATTTACTTCCAGCTCATGGAAGAATGGACATTGTGAAATTGAAAACTACTGTAACAATGTTAGTGGAGAGATTTTGACATTATAAATCACAGAATTACAGCCAGAGAATATTAGGGGGCATCCATATAGTCTCTTAGTCCATATCAGATCACTCCAGAAAGCTAAGCTACAGGTCCTGATTGTGTGAAGCATAAATGGTTGAATTTATAAAAAAAAATTTAACATATTTCTTTCAATAAACCAAACGAAATTCAAATGCCAGACTGTTTTTCTTACATTAAATATAAATAATAGTCATCTTCACTACTTCAGTACTTTTATTGAAATATTATAAAATGGTTCATGTATACGGTACTAATGAAATGCTGAGTTCAAGTGGTGTTGGAAATTCTCCTACATGGAAATAACACTTGAACACCTGAAGACCTCGTGTTTACAAGTGGACTATAAGCAGCAGCATTGCACTGAAGCTAGTCATAGCCGAGTCTCATCAAATGTTTCCCAATCAACTTTGCTACCTCAATCGGATTCAACTGCTGCAGAGGAAACTAAAATTAGCATCTCAGTCTCACCGCCATTTCCAACTGACCGAGAAGATCATATGCTCATGCTTATGCTACCGCTAATGCTGCACTTCGTCCCAGGCAGAGTTTGCAAGAGGACAGAGATGACTGGTAAGATAAAACAACAGATCCATTACTATGGAGAATTATTAAAGACAATACTTAAGGACAACATAAATTTTAAAAGATGGTTTGATTTTTTTCTCTATCAAAAGGGAATGAGTTTTATTTGACTTGTAAACTCTTTTAAACTAAGAAGCATGGTTTTGTTGGATTCTATGATTGGAAGTACACTGAGGATTTCATAGCATGAAAAGAGCCCCAACCATTTTTATTATATTATATGACAAAGCTTTGGAGTAAGAAAATGCAGTCAAGTTTTTTTTTACAGGCTTTTTAAAACAAAACTAGGCCTAAAAAGTATCAACTTGCTGTCATTGCTGGCAGTTGATTCTGAGCTTAAAGATCTGTCTTTTGACAGTTTAGGAGATGAGTTTGCAAGGAAAAAAGCAAGACCGAAGCCAGTTGTTTATGACAAGACTGCCTTCTCCATAACACTGAGGCTACTCAAAAACTCACAAGGAATGTGTAATGTGTGTGCTTTTCAAGGCTTTCAAATCAAGGCTTTAAGACCACCATAGTAAATTTAAAGGATAAGTGAATTCCCCTCAATTGTTCTAGACACAAAGGTGTCTAGGTGTCTTAAAAGGTAAGCAAGGGACCCTTATTCCATCACTCTCTAGGATCACAGACCCTTTTTCTAAACAATGCATCTCTCCAATTCACTCCAACCTTCTCTCCTATTCATCCAAATCCGTTCCCTCATTCATCCAACACCCTCCTCTATTCATCCTAATGCCCTCCTTGTATTCATCCCTATCCCCTTCTCTTACATTCCCTCAACCTAGTCCCCTCCACATTTACCCCAATCCACTCTCTCATTCATTGAACCCTTCCCCTATACATCCCATCCCCACCCTCATTTATCCTATCTCTCTTCATATTTCAATCCCTTATTTATCTCAGGTCTTCACTCATACTTCCTTTCCTCTTCAACCATCCCAATCTCTTCTTCAGTATTTCCTTTCCTCTGTTGCATCAGGTGTGTTCACCCGGGTAAGGGCACGGTCATCTCTACGACCCCTTTAGAAAAACTATTTTACATCAATTGTCCACACTCCATGTCCTCAACATCTCTTCATCAACCCCTTTAACTACAAACACCATTATCTCACAGAAATCTTTTTTCTTTAATCTAATTCACTGAAATTGATCAATCATTCCCATTACAGACAAGGACACCCCACATTTGGACCTGATGCTATTCCTTCATTAACACACATGTTTTGGCTTTCTATTGCAAAGCAGAAGCCACCTAGAACTCTAGCCCAAGTTCTCAGAATCTCTCTAATACCGTTCCCCAATTACTTTCCATTCCATTAAGTGACAAATGACAAAGTATGGCTAGTCATGTTTGTTTCTGACTAAGAGCATTAGGAGTAATAGGAATATTTTAAACATATAATAGGAACAATTTGTGCTCTCACAACATGGACTTCAAGTATAAATATGATACACAATGAATCTGACAGGAAAGCAAGCTGCAGAGTATAGCTTTAATTGGCTAGTAATTTTGAGATGCTCCAGCCAGTGCCTGTCATTGTGTATGCTGGTTAAATTAAACAACTGAATGTGAGCAGGACTTCCTTGCTCAATTAAATCACTTCTCATGGTTTCTAATTTGCATTAAAATAAGGTTTAATAAAATCTAACAGTAAAGACAGATACCATCATGCAGCTGTAGTTTAGGCCTCATTCAGAAATTGCAGGAAATAAACGCAGCTATAGTCAAATTAATAACGTGTAACAGAGAGACAATGGGGCAAATAGTCTAGTCTCTGAGGGAATGAATGTACTACAGACGAATATTTTTTGTTTAATCATTGTAACCTGAAAACACTGAATCTAAATCCAAGATTGGGGTTAGTGTATAGTAGATGTGGATTTCTGTAAAAGGTTTGGGCCGGGTTATGATTGGGCCGGTAATCACAGCCATGCTAATATTCGGTATAACCGCACGATTACGAATAAACATAAAATTAATATCAAGTAACTGGCATTTCAGACACAATATAAAAAAATTTGTTCATTTTTGCTAGGCAAAGAAAATAGATCCCCAAGAAGCCACACTCACTGATAGTATGTTGGCTAGCTGGCAATGCTTTTCACATTCCCGTTAAAGATGCATCTGGTGAAATTAGCTTCCCTTCTTCCTTTTCATCTTCATCTGATGAATTTTAGACAGAAGTTATATTCATGAAAATTGTATTGTTTGCCATGTCTGCTGCTGCTGCTGATGAGGCTAACTCTAGTGTAGTAACCATTTCAGTGGGACAGTTGCTAATTGAAATTTTAGATAGAACACAGATAAGCGGAGTGATACATACAGTGAAACGTCCCACTATGTGGCTATACTAAATATAAGCACACTTGGAACATCACTCGTCCAATCAAAATGGTGGACCAGAACTAACTGTTGTATAAATTTTGGTAGGTTTGGATGGTAGGACAGTATTCAGTACTTTGCCTTTTCTACAGATTTTTACATCATTTTAATTTAACTACAAAAATGTGTTTAAGGTTGCACTGAGGCAAGAAACTCACTGGGGGACCGCCATTTGATGATCCTGGGATTATACTAAGCATTAAATACTATTAGCATGGAGGCAGCAGGGACAACACTATAGCCACCAGATGGAGATATTCCATCACTATTGGAGAAAAACCAGAATACTTTCCTACATTATAGATTTTGCTCCAATACAATACATTTTAATTTCTGTTCCATCTGCTTTTGCCACACTTGATTTGATTTATTTTATGTCCAACTGAATGTTAATGAGTGAGATACATCATATACAGATACAGTGAGATACATACTTCATTTACATAAAGCAGCATGTGAATATTTATGTAACCTGCCACTGACACTTGCTAATCATAGCGTTACTTATTTCAGGATTCAAATATCTGATGATGTTATGGATCTTTAAAAAGGTCATTTCACACTCATTTCTATTTTTGGCAGAAATGAGGTTTCTCCACAGGGCTGTTGAGCTTACACTTCAGGAGAAGGTGAGATGTTCAGTGGTAGCTCACTGGTACAATATTGAACCAGTGAGCAGAAGGATGTGAGTTCAAATCTCAGCAGTGCCCCTGTTGGGTCCTTGTGGATGAACCTTAAACTTTATTATGCAGTACTGACCTCTTTAACAGCCCTTGCTTGGCATGGAACCTATATCTTCTATACTTATGTCCTCTACTGCACCTGTGCTCTATTTAGAAACCCTGTCTACTTATGTAAAAAATATAATAACATAAACCTCTTTGAGGAAACAATCAATTCAGACAATGTTTTGGGCTGAAACCTTACTGTGTCTCAGCCCAAATAGCTGCAATTTTGGAGCAGTGGTGACTGTCTCTGGCTTACTGATCAGACGGTCATGGGGTCAAGCCCTAGTACTGCCAAGCTGCTGCTGTTGGGCCCTTAAGCAAGGCCCTTAACCCTCTTTCCTCCAAGGGTATGTATCATGGCTGACCCCGTGCTCTGATCCTGGCTTCCTAACAAGCTCAGATATGAGAAGAAAGGAATTTCACTATACTGTGAGGTATGAGACAAATAAACTCTTTCTTTTTAAAAACCCTACATTCTCTCCTTCACTGACACATGGTTAATTCTCTGTATTGTATAACTTAGGTTTTAAGGCCTTTTAAGATTTAAACATTGGAAATACAACTGCATTCTTTCAACACCTGGCTCCCTTCCTCAAAATCATTTCTCAGTTATCATTTCTTTAGATATTTATAAATTTGTTGGTGTGTCAAACAATACATTCCTGAAGTTCCCAGATTGGCTTGATTTTTTTTTCCAAGACCATTTTTTTTTAAATGAATGGTTTAATTTCAGATCTTTATGAACAGATCCATTCTTTGCTATTAGCTCCTCTTATTATTGTCAAATCCTTTTGGGAAGCAGACCTGTGAGAGGAGATGCCAGAAGTACTCTAGGATGGTGTACATGAAAGGGTCCATACGGGGCGGAGCTAAGAGCTCGCCTGAGATTTCACTGACCACTCCAGTGGCCATCCAGAACTGGTCGTTGTTCAATTTGAATTTGGGGAAACAAGTGCTATTCAGTCATCACAAATTTTACATCAATGATCATGTAACTCCTTCACTAACTAGAAATCATCTCAGACTGCATTTAAACTTAATAATGTGGTATATCAGCACTATGTTATTTGTTTCCAGGTCAAGTGGATTAGAAATAGCCTATCTGTACCTGTGAGATATGATGTGGCAAGGCTGATAGAAACAATCACTATTCATCAGTGATGCAGAGTTTAATGGTGCCTTCAGAAAAGGTAAAGCAAACATGTGTAGCAAATCACTTGCACTCAATCACTTTAACATGCAGTATCATAGATAAGATAGATACATAGCTTATATGTAATTTATAAGCTCCTTATCAGTGCTTATGTAAGGCAAACTGAAACTTTCACTTTCATAAAGAATAAAAAGACAAAGTTGGTCCAAATGTACACTCCTGAGATCCAAATATATATAAAGCTGTATGCCTTGTGAATTTCCTCACTATTTCTGTTCAGTAATGCTGGCCTTCTGATTGAAAGGTCATGAGTTCAAATCCCAGCATTGCTAAGCTGCCACTACCGGGCCCTTCAGCAAGGCCCTTAACCCTCAACTGCTCAGGGGTACCAATGAGACAAATGTAAGTCGCTCTGGATAAGGGTGCCTACTAAAAACTGTAAATGTAGGAAAAGAGTAATAACTAATTGTCCTAAGAAGAAGATTTTACAAAGGCATATACACAAAGCATTTGTGACATTTTGTTTATCCTTGTGAGACAGTGGGGTGTAGTGCATGCAGTTTTTAAAGTCAGCTTATGTATATATATATGTATGTAAAAAAAACAAAAAAAAAAAACACAGGCTTATACTGAAATAAAGATGTGTTCCCTGTATTTCTGGACTCTGTGCAGGTGCAGTCTTTGTAGGCTCACTACCCATGTCTTTAAAATGCAAATTTTTAGTCCACACCTGGGCCCTGGGTAGTCAGTTCCTCTGTTCCCCTAGCTATGCAGTTTGGCATCATTCATATATTTAATGGCTTAAAATAAACAGCTATTGATTAAAATAATGTTGTAAAAAGTAAATACATTAAACTTGTAAAAATGAAATGCTGTGCCACAGGGACAAATCTCTCCTCACTGCAGGACATCTACCACAGGGGAGTCTGCAGATAGTGTAGCTGTGTCATCATCTCTCCTGCTCGCTCTTCACACTCATCACAGCCAGAACACATCCAGACTCACACACAAACAACACCCATTGTCTACGACTTCGCACTTCGGCTTTCTCTTATACACATTGACACACTGAATGTACACACTGAAGTGCTGCAGTGTGTATTTTACAGGATGTACCTGACTACAAGTTCACATCAACAGTTAATTTGTACATTGCCTTAAGTTGCAGAAAACCTCACCTCATGTGATAAAGATTACATTTACTGTATTTTTAGAGGCCTGTAGGTCACATGATATAGCTCTTGCATACTTCTTTATATCTCTGAAAATTAAATGGTCTGACCTTGGACTGAATTTGTCAGGACACCCAGTCCTGGGATGATTGGCAAAGTGCCCTGAAGGCTTTCCATTGTTAAACAGTACTCTCACTTCAGAATGGTGAATTTAAAATTGTTTGGAGATGGCCTTATAACCCTTCCCAGATTGATGAGCAGCAACAGTTGCTTCTTTGCGGTCATGGTTGATGGTCATTTCTTCTCAGCATGACGTAAACACACACCTAAATGCACCAGAACATCAGTCTGCCAAAGGTTCTGCTTTTATAGAGGTAGTCAAACTTCCTGATGATTAACTAATCTTGTGCATATCATTAGTAACACCCGACTGCTAACTACTCTCTTAATGATGGTGGAAGTTGGAAGGGTGTACTTGTTTTTTCCCACCTGGTTTCTGAATGTTTGGTTTACTTTTTGGGAAAAAAATGAACACATATTGAAATCTGTTGTGTTTTTTGTGCTGTCACATTATTTGTTTGTAGAAGTTGGTGAGGACCACACAGTTGTTATTTAGGCCCTGATAAATAAAAACATGGAATTGAAGGAGGGTGTACTTTCTTTTTCCTAACTGTATGTCTGAACAATAGCTGTTATATTTCCATATTGTTATCTTGTTCCAGTGTTGCACAGTATGTGATAGAATGTTACAACACTGTCCTTATTCTATTAGATATTATTTATGCTTTGTTTTCATTGCATAAGCCTAAGGGACTTTGTGTATATTTTAATCTGTTTCATGCAAATCAGATCCATGCAATTATTGCATTAAAAAAAAAACAAAACATGAACTGGCTAGAAAAGAAAGCAAAAAAAAAGGCAGTTTGCACGTAGTAGATACTTCAACGAGACTTCAGAGTAAGGCAATACTTTTTGCTTTGAATTGAGATAGGCTTTAGAGACTGTCAAAATCACCTCTTTTTGATTATGATTGGACGGTGAAGGTGTCAGTCAGAAATTCTTGAATGTGATTGGTTGACTGTGGTTGAGGGGCGGGACATGTTGGAGTTAGGGCAGGGAGAGAGCAGTGCTGCTGAGGCGGAGGGCGGATCATCGCGACGCTAGCGACACTACAGACGCCCGAGGAACTGTCAAAAGGAAAAAAAAAAAAATACAGTGTACAAAACGGTGAGTGTAAAACTAAATACACTGTGTCACTAATGACATTGGGTATTAAAAGCGTGCTTTAATGCTTTTCCTGCTGGTTTCGGGGTTGAAACTGTTTGTTTAAATGTGTTTTCTGTTGACTTTGGATGGGACGTGTGTGTAGCTACAGAACGCAGAAGCGCTGCAGCTAAAGCTAGCACACTTCTCAATGAGTGACACGGCCCACAAGATATGGCTGTCTGGCTGTGGAGTTATGCAAGCGGGCTTTGCCCTGCTGTGATTTTAGTGCCACGGTGATAATATCCTCCTGGATGATTTCACGCCTTCAGGTTATGTATTTTGTAGAGTAACAGCAGTGTCCGGCTGTGCTGTTTGAAGCTGCGCCCTGCAACAACGTGGATATTTTTCACGCATAAAAGTTTATTTAAAGTGAACGAGATTTGAATCATCGCGATAACAGAAACATGGCAGGCTGTGCTTGTTAAACTTCCCAAACACGACAACTCTCACTGGCATGTTAAAGGAGTGCCTGCTTGTTTCTGGACATGTGTTTCCAAAAGGCCCTGGTCTGTGGTTTAGCTTCACATTGCACATATTGCCAGCAGTCTTTCAAATCACAGATGTTAGCTCACCATGATTGGGTTACATCAGACCAGTCTGATTTCTGTCCAGCAGGATTACAGATCAGCCAGTCTCTAGCCTCTCAGTCTGCTTATATATGAGCATTAAGAGCCAAGTGAATGTTTGATCAAGTCATAGTTCAGATGAGGTTGTCCACTAATACTCTAATATTACAAAACAAAAAGTATGTACTTCATGATGAACTCGTATGAACTTGTTCGTTCATGAGGATTTTTTTTTTTTTTTTATAATTTCTGATTCGTGACTGTAATAACAAACAAGTAGGAACTGAAATCTGGTTGATTATGGTACAGCAAAATTGCCGCTTCAGCACAATTAGTACAAAACACACCTTCGGTTTCAGCACTCAGGACTAGAGCCAGCAATCCATGGCCTAAACTACAAGAAAAAGAAATTTCGGCATGAAAAGTGTGTAGAGTACATTCAGAGGAGTGCTGAGGAACAATCTTAAGCTTTTTTGTTTGTTTTTTTTGGTATATACTGTCCGTAATCTAATAAATCTAGTCATCTAATGACTTTTACTCATGTTGCCGAGAGTAAGGCAGGCTATTACTTAAGTAAATTTTCTCATGATACAGTAAATAAGTTTATGGTCTTGAGCAAAGGGGTTAAATGATTCTTGAAGCTTTTCATGTTTCACAGTATCACAGTGGAACATTTAAGGACTTTTCTGTCGTCTGATTGTAGTTTTTGGACTTCATTATTTGTTGCCGGACTGAAATTCATCTGTCTCTCCACCTGTCTGTCTACGTGATAAATAACTCCACTAACATAAAGGACAGATATGCCAGTAAATGCCTTGCGGGATAGCCAGTTAAATCAGTGATTTGAGGTTAATAAATAAGTGACTTGGGTCTGATCACTATTTGTACGTGTGGTTTTTGTCCTTCCAGCAGCTGACACACCAGTTTAATGACACTGGAAACTGATTAAACAGACCTGATTTGGCTTTTAAACAATATGCATCCAGTTTCTATGTTTGTATTTAACCCCAGCTTACATTGGTCTGATCTGAAACAGTGTAAAGCCTGGCACAGCAGCAGTGTTAAATGAAACCAGGTAATACACAGTAAACTATAGGCATAGCTTTGATTTTGGAACGAGCGTGGCTTTGCACAGTCACTGCAGGGTTTTTGGGCGTGTGTGTGTGTGTGTGTGTGGGTGGGTGGGTGGGTGTGGTTATATGGCTCAGACCTCTTACCTCATGCACTCCAGAAAAAGGGACTTTGCACAGAAAGGAAGAATTTCCTCTGAGTGAGAAATGTGCTCATAAAAGCGTGCCGGTGCAGTAATAATACACTGACTGTACATGCATGTATTGTTAATGCAGGAAACGCAGCACAGTACAAGAATAAGGAATGGGACACATATGTCAGTTGGGTAGTTTGGTTTGGTAGAAATGGCATTACCACCAAAACATCACATTATATTCTATATATTATAGCTTAATGCGTAAGGGTATAGGATGGCAATATGCGTCCATACTGAACATCAGTACATTACATTATACAAGGATCCTAATTATTGACTAATATTTTTTTGTTTTCTTTATATCTTATTATTGAGCAAGTTAATAGAACCAAACTATTTGGTTCTTCATGTTGAATATACAGAAATGTAATGTAAGTAACTTTAAAAAAGATTGATCTTTAGCAAACGACTAACATGAATAAAGACCGCTTCATTACTGATTATGAAAATAAACAGAGGTTTTGCATTTTTATAATTAATATTTTATATTTTTAATTGGCACCAACACCTCCACTCCACAGACTTGGAGGAAACAAAACACCTCCAACATTGCAACATTATTTATCCAAACCTGCTCCTTTTTTTTTTTTTTTTTGGTGTAATTGTGAAATATCAACAAGTGAGCCAAACACAACATAGTGGGCAGCTTCAATGCAGTGTATTTTTCTTATTTCTGAACGATATCTACATTTTTTATGATGATGTATATGTGAATATACAGTGTTTTTTTTGTGGATAAACAGCAGTATTTTCTAATAATTGAATAAACCTAGCTTTGAGTTAGGTTTATAACTTTTGGTTAGACTCCATCAAAGTAGGAGGTGCTGGATCAGGTCTGACTCCACCTCCTGGATTTTTGGTTCTGGAGCATGGAGCACTCGGTTTGCTTCTGAGCTCTGGTTTCTGTCTGTGTGGTGTTTTGCATGTTCTCCACTAGGGATGGGCGGTATAGACTTAACTATATCACGATATTTCGTGGTATTTTTTGCGTTAACAATATAAACGACGATATGAAAATAGTAACATTCAACAATATCTTTTTGGCTACATCGGCATACGGTCTTGAGAGCCGTCTAACATCTGATCTGATCACGGGATGACAAATTCTTATCATGGGGAGGAATTGTACTGGTAAATCATGGACGATACGATATGGCACAACCCTATTCTCCACCTCATGGGTTTCCTCTAGGTTCTCTGGTTTCCTCTGACCTTGCAGAAACAAGCCAGGAAGTGGTCTGGCTAAGCTCAATAGCCCCTGTGGATGTGTGAATTGCACGGTGCCCTGCAATAGATCGTCATCCCATCCAAGCAGTTACTGAAGATGAATGAGTGATTTTCTTTTAGAGCTGTGCAATAGTGCATAGACTTTTTATTGACCTGAAATGTCAGATGTGTTGCACAGCAGAGATGCAGAGTGCGCTTGTGTAGTCTGAGGGTCTGTACTGCTGACTCACTGTGAAGCCATGTCTCTCCTGAGCACCAGAACAGGCTAAATGTCCGTCGTTCCTGTCTGTCTGTCTGTCTGTCTGTCTGTCTGTTGGTTAGGATTGATTATCTGGAGCGCAGTTACACAGCTTCTGTTTTGGATCTGAAAACTGCGAACAGCTTATTCTGCTCAGGTAACTCTTTATTTTGAAAGCAGTATGTATTCAAATCTTTGCTGATTTGCACGTCATGAAGAGGCACAGTGTCTTGTGTCTACTGGGGTTGCAGTGTTACTGAAGCTGCTGTGTGACTCATCACATTGTGGCTGTATTGATTTTCCTCTGCACCCTTTATCTGTTCTTCTTATTACTGCAATTAAACCAGAAAAAATTCTATTACTGAATTGTTAGGCTGCTTTTTTTTTTTTAACCTTTGTGCACATTTTTGATGTTGTATAGTGATTTGAATTAGCTGAAGCAGTGTGTGCTAAACAGATGCATCAGTAGTGAAGAACATGTTGTAGTCTGAAATATCCTGATGCACATATTGTACATACAAAAAGAAAATGTCATAAACATAAAAAATGAGTCCGAATGCTCCTTATATGTAGGCAGACCTAGATCAGCACATCAGTAGAATACTTTTGAAACACAATAGGAGAAAGTATATAGAAGATAGAAGAAAGGCCTTTGTTTACCAGATTAAAAAGGAAATCATTTTTTAAATGTAAATGTATAGAGGAAAAAGAGGACAAAAACAAATTTCAGTTGCAAACCACCGCTGCAAGGCAGCGTCTCGTTTAAATTAGCAGAATCCTCCCAAGCTGCTTGAAATTTCTCCTTGAAGGCCTGAACTTTCTCCAAAAATACACCCTGTGGTTGAGCTTCGGCATCCAAGAGGGGGCCTTCTCACCAGCCAGGCACCAGGACAAGGTCAATCCACAAATGTCTGAGCGTAGCCCTGTAGCTTGCTCAGCTAACTACTAAGTCTATGGCTATGCAAAGCTTAAGTAATGTAAATTTTAGCAATATTATTTTTTTTTAATTCTGCCACAAGCTGTTGCCTGAAGAAGTGTGATGATGCTGATAACATAGGCAGCCTGTTTGCCAGCAAAATCTGTCTACTTAGTGAGATGGAAGTCATCATTATCTGACAGAAGGCAAAGTGGGCGTGGCAAGAGAGAATTGAAGTTGAACTCAAAGCGAGAGAGCTTTGAGCATTAGTTAAACTAGCATTAGTTGTGGCAGCTACTGCTCAGTACCGGTCCACTAGCGTTGTGAGTGAGAGCTCAGAAGAGCGCACCAAGGTCGGCCACAGTAGCCAGGCTCCCACGTGCGGTCATCCAAATACTTTATCGATTGAATGAGCAAAGTCTGTGAACGTGGGACTTTTTTAAAAATGATCGATTGAAACATAATGAGCTCCACGGCGGTGCCTGAGGTGTCATTTTTAGTGAAGATAGAGCTCCACAGTTGGCTGAAATGGTTCTCCCACATCCTCTTTCTCAAGCACCATAGATACGACTAAAAGCTACTGAGGAGCTCTTTTTAACGGTTTCAGAAATGCAGGCGAGTCCCATTTTGGTAATGGTGACAGGCTGTCCAGGAAAGAATGTGATCATGTGATCAGTGTGCCTTATCTGTCTTTTAACTTTATGGAAATATGAAGTGATTTGGCAAATACTACTGAGAGTGAGGACTGGTGGCAATTTTTGACCATGTTTTGTTTCTACATATTTGTTCTTTCTTGTGGCTCCTGAACTAGGCGTTGAGACTCGTGGGGGCTGCTATGGGCTTAAAGTAGTGGCTGGTGTTTTCCTCATTCTATTTTGCTTTGAGCAATTAAGAGTAAAATTGCTTTTTAGGCTCATTCTGACACTAGTGGAAATGCATGTATTTTATACCTAATTTTAGTGAGAAGACATCCGATTTGTGCTCATATAGTCCGTTTTGTGAAACCATGGCAATTGGCAGTACACTAAAGATAGGAACGCCTATTAGCAAGCAGGGTAGAGCGATTTGAGTGACGTGAGGTGAAAAATTGCTGCCAGTCTGAACACAGGGTAAAGGCCACTCGTGAGGTCTGTCCAGTCTCAGCAGAGAGGGTAGGGGAAAGGGGAAGGCTTTTCTGATGCGGTTGCACTGAAAACTACAAACCAAGGAAAACTGACTGAATGAACATCAAAGATTTCTGTCGGGTTTTCTTTTTTCATTTCTAGTCATAAGAATCATGTTGATTGATGTCTTGAATGTACTGAAAAGTCAGGGGTTCAACCAATTATTCTGCATCCTCTGGAAGATGGCAAACAGCTGTTTGTTATCCGCGCTGCCTTTTTTGATAAAAGTTATCGTGATGCACTGTAGACAGCCAGGATATAACAAGAGGAAAAGATTACAGACAGACTACAGAGGGACAGACTACAGACAGAAAACTAAAAATCGCTGCTGCTTTCCACTGCTTTTGAAATTTACATACGTAGACCATCCTATACGTACTGTATATAACGCATATAATACTTTTATCCAAATTTAGCCAAAGACTATTTTGTTAAGACCACAAGCGCGATATGCTACATTAGAGACATCATGGCTACACAATTCGTTACCCCCTGGGGAGGGTGAAGGCTAACACATGGTTCCACTGAGACACGTGAAACCAGCTGACTGCATCTTTTTTCGAACTGCTGCTCATGGAGTGTCGCAGGGCAGTGGAAAACACTCGGACTAAAGCGCTATCTGCCCTCTTCCGCATACATGAGCTCACACACGCACACAATTGGCTAGTGTTGCTGTGATTGACAGGGGAGAGAAAGTATGCCATCCCTCCCGCCCAGAATGCATGGCCAGATTTGCCCTCTTGGCTCCCGGCCATGGATGGCTGTGGCATCGTCGGAATTCGTAACTCTTCATACTTTTGAGATGAATTACATTAGCTACCACTTTTTAGCCAGGTTTATTAAATTTGTGGGTAACCAAAACATTGGATTAGGCAAGTCTACTGGAGCGTTTACTTGTCCTGTGAGCTATCTGATCAATGTATTATTCGTCAGCAACCACGTAGACATAGTACATACAGTACAGAATGAGCCTTCAGACACTTTTACATTGTAGTATTTAGTGCATTTGACACAAACCCTCATTTATCCCCCCCCCAATGCTCATCTCTGCTCTAGACTGTAATCACCTGTGTGAGGTGGTTTCTGTCCACTTCCAAACAGTGACCTTTAATTTCACTGAAAACTACATTTAACCCATGACTTAGCCCAACTCCAGGAAGTGGACCAAAAATGTGAAGCATGACACATGCAAAATGAGCACTAGAGGAAAGCTGTAGAAGTATTCTACATAGCTAGGCCAAAGAACACAAAAAACTATACTGTTCAAAAAATCCTGATGATTTAAAAAAGATTTAATCATCTAATTAAATATTTTACTGCTAATATATTATTTAGGACCAGTGCTTCCATTTTTCATCTCTAATGAAGTGAGTAAAACTCTGAGCCTAATCATCAAATATATTTTTTTCTCCACTGGTCTAGCTAAAATTTGTGCGGTGAGAAACAGTATCAAACCAAATTTAAGGGAAAAAAAAAAAAATATATATATATATATATCTCACTTTCACTCCGGCTGGGACTAGCCAAACCTTGGTGAGAAAGCAGAGTGACATGTTTCACTTTGATATGTGGAATTGATGGCTGTGGGAACAGTCGATCATGTCATTCTTTGCGCGTTCCAGGGCGATGTGTTAAGCCGTATGCCGCAACAATGGAGCACAGTTTACCCTGCTGGCAGTCAAACAGCGTGCAATCTTTATCTCCGTGAACGCTAACAAAATGCTCCGTGCGCCAGTGAGGAATGTGTGCGTTTGTTGAGTTGGGGTGTTCATGTTTGTGCAATGCATTCGGAGGTTCTTTGCATGCAAGGTACTACGCATGCACGCTTGTGTCCGTTCCTGCAATTCAAATTTTTTAAACTTTCCCTTTTTTTTTTTTTCCCCCCATCCACACCCTGCAAATACCAGACAGACCTGTTACACAAGCAGGAGTGACACCTGTGTAGTCGATGCTATCTAAAACTTCCTTTTTTTTTTTAAAACCTAACCTTGAAAATTTTAAGACCAGAATTAAAAAAAACAAAAAACAAAAAAAAACTCTCAGATAAAATGTTGTGAGAGAGTGAGGAGGAGGAATTTTTATGAGTGGATGCATACGCTTCAGTGCTGAGAGACTAAACCTCTACAGGCTCAGCCTAATGAGCAGCAGCAAGGCCTCAATTACTTTGAAATGTGCTTCTTATACTGTGAGCTGTGCACACGTGCATGTACGTGAAGTGGCAATGTCCTGTGTCCTGGCAAGTCAGCCTACAGCCTCAGTCTGCAATGGATGTAAGAATTAATTATTCTTATGTTAAGAACTCATTAACATAAGCATTTGGTGAAAAGGTATTCAATAAAGAGTGGGTGCTGTTCTCACTCTTTTTATTCTGCAGTGGACGCTGGCACACACAAATGCACGTGATGACTCCGTGGTAATAACCTGTCGTAGTCAGGATGCGTCCGTCACTTCACAGCCTTTGGATCCATACTGACGACACATCTGTGGCAGCATGAAGTGCAGAAAAATCTGTTGGATAGAGAGGAGAGGGCGGTAAACCAGTCTCTTAGGCCTCTTATGCTTTCCTCCAAACAGACTGATGAGATGGACCATGACGGGAAATGTGTGAACCCACCCACCTCTGCAGTGATTGGCCAGTAAAGACATGCGAATGAATGTCTGTGGAATGGAGAGAGGAAACTGGCAAGCAGCTGATATGCATCTGGATGATTGAAAGGGACGTGCATTAGATGGCATGTCCGAGCCAAAACATCCTTGTCCATCTGATTTTCAAGTCAAACTGTAATGTTTAGTGATTTTATGCACAGCGACATTAAAAACACTGAAGTTTTCTCTTGAAAACGTTCTGCTGTCAGTGTTATCGCCATGATCTGCATCTCAAATCAAAAGCCCTCACTGTACAGTAAAAAAATATTTACTAATCTAGAAAAGCCGGAAGGCTGGACTCAAACTTTCGGCAGGGTTTACAGGCTACTTGAGAGGTTTGTAAAATTCAGACACTAACTGGAGTAGGAAAACCGGTTGGTGTCAGTACTCAATAATGGTCTACGATAGTACGCAAGTATGTGATTTGAGACACGCTAGTTCGTTTATTCAGTAGCAGACACAGAATCACATGGTGCTATGCTGCCCCCACTATGTACGTTGGTATTGCACTGTGCGGAGGAGTCACATTCATTTCTGAGGACGTGCACAAGCTACATGGCGGCCCTCTTGCGTACGCATAGTTAAAAATAAGTGTGAATCAACCTTGACTGCGCAGTTTTCCGTTAAATCACGATTCCCAGCCCTGGTCCTGGAGACCCCCCCCCCGGTCCTGCAAATGTTAGTGTTTTTCCTGCCCCAATACACCTTCACCATGTTTTACCATGCCTTGTGTTTACTACCCGCGCTCATGTTTGATGGACAGCTGTGATCTTCGAACAGTTCATCACATACTTCTTGGAAGCAAGAAGCATTTCTGAGGAAGCATTACTCAGGCTGTACAGCTTGCACACTCCACAACAGAACAGTAGGTAGGAATCCTATTATATTGGATTTGTTTGTGAGCAGCATTATTATTTTCACTGACATTTGATCTGCGTTCCCTGTGGGGAAGAACGACACCTCTATGAAAACTGCAGTTTTGTCTGAGTTTTACAAGAGTGTTCGAGTGTTGAACAGCTCAGCAGCTCTGGTCTGTGTCTTCAGGGCTGTGAAAATACATGAAGAAAGCTCATAATGAAACTTAAGATCGTTTGTTCTGTTTTCCCAGTGAAGCTTTGCAGTATTTTTAGCATTTGGATATTTTTGGTAAAACACCCCCCTCAATGATTCTTCCTGATTTTCAGCATCTTAGATGATGTGATGTGTTTGGACTGGTCAGGGAGTCATTAATTCGAAGCTAGGTTATTGCATTTCTCTTGTTCACAACAGATTCATTTACTGATTGATTTACATGTTGGTGTCATTTATTACGTTATCGCCATATGTACCTCATCTGACATCTAATACCTTGGTGTAGAGTTTCACCTCTGGTTGAACCACTCTCTTTGTTCCTCACCACACAAGACAACTTTCACGTGTAGTATAGTCAGCATTGTGCCGTGGCCTAAACCAGCCTTTCTGCCTTGGATAAAAGAGGCATTGAGTTGACTTGATTTACATAATTCCTGCTTCCATATTACGGGTGTAACTATATGCTCCGGTCATGATTTGATTCGATTTGCGATACTGGCTTCACGATTTTGATTCGATTCTCAGAATATTTTGGACAAAATTTGAATGAAGAAAAATGATGACTCCTTTTTTATTTTTGAATCATAAACAGTGCAAAACAATGTGCATTTTTGTCTGTAAAACTAAATAAATCAAAAATTGCAACAAACAGAGGTTTAATATTGTAAACAAAATGCACTACAGCTTCACCGTACCTTATAAATAAATAAATAAATAAATGTATAAATTCTCCCCAATATTTTGATTGAATAAACAAAGTATCTGAATTAGGGACTTTAAATGATCGACTAAAACATAATAAGCTCTGTATCAGAAATAGAGCTCCAAAGTCGGCTAAAGTGCCTTATTTGCATTGGCCTTTGATGTTGTTCATAGCTATTGAAGAGATCTTTTTAACCATTGTAACACGGACGTATAGCCTTTATGACACACGCATGACAATGCATGTTATTCCTTGCAATCTGGGACTACTGGACTATCGGACTTCACAAGGAACTGCTGTTTCTAGATGTAGTCATATTTACCAGCACATGCATAGTGACATAACCAGGATGCTTGAGTCATGACGCTGACCTGCATCTGTGAGCGATCATAGACTAAATATTTTGTCACGTAGCCTCTTGTGTTAAAGAAATATGTTTTCCTGTGGTTGGACAAATTATAAATCCATCTGCTAGCCTGACATTAAAGTAAAAGCTCCTATATCCTACCCAGTCCCATGTAATGTTTGTCCGGAAATCCAACTAACTAGCCTATAAAGTGGCAGATCATTAAACTCAAAAGTATAATTAGCTAACTATGTGATTTACTAAGGAAAAAAAGGTCCTACTAGCACCCAGGCGCCATCCTTGGTTCATATATGTGGTGGGAAAGAGTAGTGCACAACCCAATGCACCAAGAAATATATGAACCATTTGGGGCATGTTACGCTTAAAAACAAACATATCAAATAAATGGGAAATAGAGGTATTGCTCTAAAATGTGTGATGGGTGACACACCTGACACATTCAGCATACAGTATCTAGCACTCTTAAACACTTCCTGATGTGTGGTGATGTAGAGGCAGAGGAGAGGCTTGTGTGGATGTGACATGAGTTTTTACAGAGGAACGAATGCAAGAGCGTGCGGATTTACTGTACACTCATTTCAGATTATGGTGTATTTAAACCTAACTGCATTCTCAGTCACCTTTCGGTGCTCCCAGCTAACGCCCGAGTGCCGTCTGAGAGTGCTCTTCATGTTAGAGTCAGCAAAAGTGTATGAGAGAACTGTCATAGCTGTGTTTCTATTTAAGCCTTTCATTAAAGTTATTCCTCACTGTTTGTGCCTTAGGATCCATTGATAAATCACTGAGGTATAATACAAGATTACAAAAGTAGCATGTGTCTGTGAGCAGTGCTGGCTGGTAATTGAGACTCTGAAGTATCTGCAGTGAGAGTAAAGAGTAATCCTGTGCAGCTCTTTGTGGTAGTGTGACGGTGAGTCATTTCTGAGTCATCACCCTAAACCTGGAACCCCACACAATCCCAGGCATCTCGGACACAGCCTCACATACACACACAGTTAATAATAAAAGCCCAAGCCCTTATTGAGTAAACGTGCACTGCTTGGTACAGAGTTACACAGCTCTGGAAAAAGCTATACAGTAATAAAGTATTTTACCAAATTAAAAATTCATCCTGTTTTCTCTGTTCTCATTTTGTAACAATCTTTCTGTTCTTGGCTGAGCATTAATGGAAAGCACCTGCCTGTAATTTTCATATACTGAGTCATGGATGAGCTGGGGTTTGAAGTCAGACCAGAGTGCGATGAAAAACAACTTGCTGGATGAGAATAAAGTCTGCGTGAGCAAATGCTTGTCAGCTATTTGGGCATATTAGCGCATGTGCAAACAGAAGTGAGAAAGAGAATAAGGAAGCAGAGAAAACTGGCCCAATTGTGTGTCTGGAGTTCAGTGTTTTAGTAGGGAACTGAGATGAGGAAGCTGTAAAGCGCATAATGGTATTGGGCCTCATTTATTAATCTTTCAGTAATGCTGATTTTCTTCATACACACATGAGTATTTTGATAAATGCCAATCATGTACATTACCAAGCATGTTCACAGAACTGCTGATTTGCATTTAATGATGGCCACAAAACTCCATAAAAGGTAAAGCTCACAGTGAGCTGAAAACAGCAACATGATGCCTGAACAGCTGAACACTACCTTGTATGCTAAATCTCCTGAAATGAGTTTCGCAAAATTTTTTATTGAATATGTGTGTGCAGTTTAAATAAATAAGCAACTTGACACTGTAATCCGTATATGCAGTTGCAGTATCGCAGGCCAGTTATAAGATATGAAAGCCTATAAATGGAGGTTCACGTTCGTGAGTCTCAAACTCACGAGCTCTCATAGGATACAGACGTATTTCAGATCTAACGGTATTTTCATTAATACCACATTTCTTGTGTAAATGCTCTTGTGAACGATTTACTAATTAATCAGCTTGTATCCTGGATTCAGGAGGCTTGACCCAGGACACCTCTTAGCATATTTATTTAACTACCAATCAGATGTAATTTGAGCAGCAGGAATGACCTCATACTGTTCTAGCACAAGGACTTCCAAAGGTGGAATTTTGTTGCCATAAAGCTGTCTTCACTTGCCATCCTCAACACAGATCCCGACACTAATGGTGTCTTTGGATACTATGGGGTGCTGTTGCTTGAAGTTGCCCACACTTAATTATAGGTTTCCTATGCTAAAATAAATGCTATTAAGATGGCCACCCTTGTGCAGATGACAGGGCAATTTTCTCCCAAGGACACCAGTGAAGCCATTATGAAAGAGTGAATGTGAGTGTTATAGAATATGAGCTAAAAGCAGGGTGTCATGCTGTCTGTCTACTGCTCAGTTAAATCATGGTCATTCACTATGTCAGCTTGTTTTGGAAGCTGGAGCCAGCATCAGCCTGTTGAATTATGGGAGAATGTACACTCTAAATTGCATTCTAGACATGTCATGGTTTATTATTACAGGCTATTTCACTGCATCATGGGGAAATGTTCCCAAGGAAAGTCAGGTTTGCTTTGCCTCACTTGGCCTCTTAAAGGCAAGAGTCTCTGCAAATCAATACACCGTTATTCTGACCGATCAGTTTGATTCTATGATGATGCATTTCTACCCTGAAGGGAGTGATCTCTTTCAGGATGTCTCCGCCCCCATCTACAGAGCACGACGGCTCAGTGAAGGGTTTCATGAGGATGAAAATAATGTAAAATATATGCTCTGGCCTTCACAGTCACCAGATCTCAACCCAACTGAACACTTACGATTTTAGAGTGATGCATTAGATGGCATTCTACACAACCATTATCAAAACACTGACTGAATATATTCTGGAAGAACGGTGTTCACCTTTTCAGTACAGATCCAGTAGAGACTTGTAGAATTGACGCCAAGGCACACTGAAGCTGTTCTGGCTGCCTGTTGTTGTTGTTATTGTTGTTGTTGTTGTTGTTTCTTTTCCATTAATTTGTCACCCTTCTGTATGTGGGCCTCGGAAACTATTCAGCTATGCAGAATTGTGTCTTCTTGCTCTGGGTGGATGAACTGATCTACAATCAGATCCTCCCCACCCAAATGTAGAAGGCACCATCACAGAAATCAAATAAGCTGTAGATTTATAGAATCACAAACACTATTTGTACATTAGTTCATTGACTTTTACTGACATCCGACCGCTTGCAGCATCTTTGAGGTTCTGTCACAGCTTTAGTACTAACGGCTATAATATACCTGACTTAACGTGTGTGTCGGATTGGCTTGCAGCGACGTCTTTCTGTTTACACACACTGGTGTACTGTTGTAATGTTGCAAACTGAAAAGGTTTTAACTCCATCAATGGACTTGTGACAGGCAAATAACACATACAATGACTAATGCCAACCACAACACTACTTCCTCCCAAGACGTCAGGACAAACCCTGCAGTGAAAAGCCATTGTTTCCTTCCTTTGCTGCAACGTAATATCTTTCTATATGCCAAACCAAGTTTTACTGATTACCTACATGTGCCCAAAAAAAAAACAAAAAAAAAAACAGGCTAAATCATGGCCTACAGTTAAATCCATGATGATGTGGGCCTAGCTGGAGATTTCGAAACTGACGAAACCGTGCAAAATTAAGTCAGGCGCAAAGCTGTCATATAACTCTCCTGCAAGCACAACATGCTGTCACCGTGTTGAAGGAAAATAAGCACACTAGCCAGGCGTGAGTAATATCATTTATGTGCAATATCATAGCAGAAACATTGGCCAAAGATGTGCTGACTTTATGTCGAGGGCACAAACATGAGGTCCTACACAAGAAACTTCACCTGTTATCATTTGAAGTGGTTAAGAATCAAATCATTGTTTGTTTTCCTTAGTCTGTATTAATGCACTTAACTAGCTAACTAGTTACATTACATTACTCTACATTAGCCACAGATTTTTGACCTAGCCAGTTTCTAGACAGGCAGTCAACATACTGGCAGCACATAGGACCTAGTGGGGTACCTAATAAATATATGATGCATGATATGATGTATTTAGAGGTGTGCTATGTATATACTACGTAGATCACTGTTTTTATTTTGAATTGTGAGCCATGCATACTCAACACTTGGAGCAATATTTATCCAGAACTTGTAACTCGAATGGGCTTTCTTTTATCTAACGTGCTCTGTGTACTGTTTATATTTGAAAATGCAAAGGTCCTTTGTGTAAAGTTTTTATTGGAGTTTTAAAACAGTAGGTCTAAATGTTGGTGAATTATTAACTTCAGAAGCAGTTATGTTCTGTGCTATGGCTATTCTATTGTTACCTGTCCATGTTTCACTTTCACCTAACGTGTATGTGGCAGATATGGCTTTTGCCATAACATACACCTGGTTATAAATGATTGAGTTTTAGAGGATCTAGTTTCGAGTTCCTGAGTCGAATACAGAGTGTTGAGTTATACAAGCTTAATTTTGAGATCTTGAGCAAAGGTTTTTGTAAATTAATTTTATTTCGGCAGAGCAGGAGTCTTCCAGAATAAATTCAGGGGTCATGAGTGAGTTACTGGGTGATTTGTTTAGCATGAAAATGATTTAAGCCATATTCAACTGCCCTCTTATTCACCAAAAACCCAACCAAAATCGTCACGAAGCTCGGCTGGGATAACACACACAGCCTGAAATATACCCGAAATACAGGTTAACGCAGTTAAACATTTAACCGAATTAAACTCCTCACCAAGTTGCTAAGGTCGGCTGTTTTGCAGTTGAGAAATTTACAACAGCTTTTGCATACCGGTTTTGTTGTTCCTGTTTTCCTGTCTTCATCAGCAAGAAAAAGAAATCTTACTTTGAGTCCATCTTTTCCACAAGTTCAGGACGTGAAACTTGTTTCCTTTTTCTGTGTATTTGTGCCTGAAGCTCTTGCCATCTCACCCATTTGAGTCAAATTAGCATGCACAATTAGATTTGCCTATAGGCAGAATACAATCTCCAATTAGTCTTCGCCTAATTTAGCATCAAAAGCATTGAACGTTGTAGAATCAAATAATTCGCCACACAATAGTGTTGAAATGTATCCAGTGTTTAATATCTTGTGTAACTCTATAGCAGATCTTCTTGTTATTCAGATATTATTTAGTGAACTTGCAGATGGGTGACACATTATAGGAAAAAACAACATAGTGTGTTAGTAAGGTGCTTTGCAAACACGAGCCACAAGAACAGTTTCAGTGCACATTGGCACAGATTCTACATGTCTCTGGAACTGTAATGCAAAAGGTTTTCCAAAAGTTATTCCTTCAGTTGGTGATGGAGAGCACTGTCTAACATGTCTGTCTAAATCTCCCATAGGTGTTCAGTGTGGTTGAGATCTGGGGTCTCATTTATCAAAGCGTGCGTAAAACAAGTACCAAATTTGTGTGCCACTCGTACGCACAAGAAAACTGCTATTTATCACGTGCATACGCACAGCTATATGTAATGGCCATTGATAAATCCCACACATTCTAAATGTATGTGCTGGTGCACGGCCACACTCATTTGCATAAAGAAACGCCCTCAAATTGCCATATATGGTAAACAACTTCCCTGTAAAAAGTGCAGCTGTCTGCTCGCAGTGCTGCTTGTTTCAGATGACATGGAGCATGCCAAAAGGTCTAAGAAGATGATCTTCACTGGCAGTCAAGTAAATATTCTGTTGCATGAGCAAATCAAAAATGTTTTTGTGGCACTTTTATGAGTAGTTTGTCTCATAAATAAAAAAAAAAAAATTATATTGAAAAAATATATATAATTTATGAGTACATGTATGCATTTTATTTCCCCAATTACATTTAGGAACTCTGCGATGGCATTTGTAGTATCTTTTCTGCTGCTGGTGTTTGGAAATGTAATCTTGAGAATGATATGATTTATTGTGAATGATAGGAATGAAGGTAAGGCATGTCATTATTCAACTCGTAGTTGAATAATGACACCAATGTCTCCAATTTCTCTTTGAAATGTACTCTACGTAAAAGCCCTACAATAGAGATCAACTAAAACCACACTGGGCAAACGAAATCGACCAGTGATCCACCCCTCACTCTCACCATAGAGTTTCCAGTGGCTCTAAAAACACATTCCCTCCGCAAAGCTGCATGAGCGAAATTTTCAAACGAGGCACAATCCCAGTCCATCTTTAAATACCCCTTTTATTGTTTTACTTTCCGTTCCATCTGTGTCGTCTCTCTGCATCTTGTGTGCACTGAAGTCAGTAGTTGCTCTCTCAGTTATGCTGATATAATAGACAATATGTGATCTAGAAGCTCTGCATAATCAGTTTACCTGCTAGTACACGTTTCTGCCACTTGTTCTTGTATACAGGAAGGTGTGGAAATATAGTGCATCCTCACTCGTAAGCAAAACCTGATGAATCCAATTCAGTGCATAAAAACGTGCATATGCACCGTCTACGCATAAAACTATGCATACACGCCGTTGATTAAATGAGGCTGCTGGTGTCTGTGAAGGCCATAACATACAGTTTACATCCCACCGTTCAGTGAGCCCTCGTGCACTGTGGATGTGGGTGAGGTCATCCTGGAAGAGACCGCCCTCATCAGGATCGAAGCGTGTCTTGATTTGCAGTGACTGTTCCCTCTGAGAGCACAAGTAGACTCAAAACATGAGTCATGAGTCGAAACACAGCCATAGTTTTTCCTCTCTTGACCATCTACACCTGACAGTTTTTTTGTTTCCATAACTTTAGCAATTGCTCGTAGATTTACTTAATACTTTGTGTTTTAGCTGTTGCATCACTCCAGAGTGTATTACTTGAGTGAATTACTGCCACGTTCTGGGGCAGACTGACTTGCTTAGGCGTGTAATAGTGGTTTCTCTAAGGGAAAAGCAGGTTTTCTGGCTGCTTAGCTTCATCTGTATTGATTGATTTAAACATGCTTTAGCCTTTCTTATAAGTGTTTGTTTACTGTGGTAATGGAGTTTGGGTTTAGATGTGGTGTGGTAATGGTGGGGCAAGGTTTAGACTCACTGTTTTGAGAAATAAGCCAATTATCATCTTATTTGCCTGCTGCCTTACAGAAAAGACTGTGCGAGTCTTTTAAGAGGACTTTCAGTTTCATGATTTGTAACTAGTCCTGGTTTTAATTCGTTTTAATGTTGGCTATATTTCTGATTTCTACTCAGGAGCACGAGAGAGAGAGAGAGAGAGAGAGAGAGAGATTCAGAGTTGGGTAGAATGTGTGAGATTAATAAAACTAGACTTCTGTGAGCCTGCATGGCGTCTCTTGTCATCCTTAATCCTCCCTCTGATGCTCCTCCACTGGTAGATGTTAGCCTAATTTTAGATTGAGGAATGCTGGAGAATGGATGGGGGGGGGGGAATAGAAGGAATAGTGATAGCTAAGAAAGAGTGAGTGCTTGTGAAAACATGATGATTTGATATTTTTTCTCTAGTTGTTCATATTCGTTTTCAGTTTTCCGTCCAGGTCAGCGTAACATGAAGGAATGCATGACGTTTAAGAAAATTATGCTTCTGGTTTTACCTGCCAATACTGCCCTCTAGTGGCTCCAACTTTGCGAAAAGGCCGTTTTTGTTTGTTTGAGCACTGGAACGATACACCAGATATCAAAGGCTGTAAATGTTGCTCCAAAGAGAGCATTGAGAATGTTGAATTAAGGAAGGAAAACCATGAGAGAGTTTATATGGCTTTCTTCTCTTTCATGAATGAATGGAGCAGAAAAATGTGGTGATGTCTGTATTTTGTCCCTATATCTAACACACACTGTGTTCTCCAGCAGAAGGATGGCAGACCTGACGCTGAGCGATGCTCTGACTGACAGCGTGGCCCCGCCTGTTGAGGAGAACATAGTGGAGAGGGACTTCATAGCCACGCTGGAGGCGGAGACCTTTGAGGACAAGGTCGGGGAGACAGTGGGCAAGACAGACTACATCCCACTACTAGATGACGATGAAAAGGGTGAGTTGCAGACACAACTAGGACTCAGGAAAATATTCAGTCAAAATATTCAAATATACATACCTTTTAAGGTGCTCACTGTTTGATCATAGTGATTTGATATAAGATTTACATATCTGGTTGAAACACCTAAATGTCCCTAAATGTGCTTTTTCGTATCTCACATCATTGTTGTCATTAGCAGATGCGTGTTAATAATGTTCTTAAGAACCTCAAGCTGGAATTCTTACTTAGCATTTGGATGTGAGTAGAGTTTATTGATCACCACGTTACCGTGTGACCCTTTGCCCTGTGGTTTGAGTTTATGTGCAGACTTGGCATGGATGCCCTTGACTCTTTGTGGACAGGACGTTTGAACGTGTTTGGGGAAACTCCCTCTTTTCACTGCGGATAAAGCCCAATTTTAGCTGGGTTAGTTATTACATCACTGTGCGGTGGTTCAGACAGACTTCTATCACTGAGGGAGTTACTCGTTTCTAATGGATTAAAATAATAAATTATAAATAATAGAATTTAAGATAACATGCCTAAAATAAAAAGGTTGTTTAAGTATTAATGAATAAAGACGTATCTACCTCTTTAGAGATGGTCCATTTTCAGCAGAAGAACATATAGCAGGTGATATTTGAGCCTTCGAACATGACCTCTTTCCAGAGAGCCACACATACCTATAATATTTGTGGGATTTTTTTTAAAAGTGGGATGAAATTAACCATTCAAAAGCCATAACAGACTCTCAATACAATGGAATGTCAAAAGCATCAAGATGCACATTTACAATGTTCTTAACAAAAAAAAAAAAAAAGTGCAAACTTTTTTTTTCCACAGATATCTTCATGGCCTTGTAACAGATTTGACGTCTAATCCCCATGATATCGCTTTCCATCTGAAAGCTGTGTGCATCCTGAGTGATGCTCCATGTGATGAAAATGTTCATGTGATTTTAGTGCAGAGTTTATTGATCCTCTGGCAGACTAACATTGAGAATATAAAGTGGACATCTTCCTCCTTTTCATAACGGCTGCAGTTACTGGGTTTTTTTTTTGTTTTTTTTTTTGTATGCCTTACATTTTTAAGCTTATTAGTGATTTTACTATATGGACAAAAGTTTGTGGAAATCTAAAAGGATTTTGTATTGACTCAATAATGTAGAAGTTTGTATTTAAAAAAAAAATAGGAAGCCTAAGACTTTTGAACAGTAATGCATATTTTTATATATATATATACATACTCATATTCATTTAGCTGAGTTAGTTCATATATATATATTTTTTTCTCTGATGCAAATTTCTTTGTAAAGTCTTCAGTAATGCTCAACATAACCCTTGTGGTACACTGTAGCATTTTTTTTTTTCTGCATATCATTCATTCTCTATGGAGACAAACGAAAATCAGAAAAAAAGCAGAAAAAAAGTTCATGACTCTTTGCAAATAAGAAGTGAGTATCACCAGGTCATGGCGAGTCAGATTAGCGTTATGAGTCACGGCCACCCACGCGGTCAAGCTGAGCTTTGAGATCAGTACAGTGCAAAATGGGAATGAAAAAACAAGGAAAGATACCCAAAAGCTTCATTTAGTAGTCTTTCATTTCATTAAGACACAGATCTAACCTACAATTTGCCATGCATTCCACTGTGGACAGCTAAACACGTTTTTAGCGGCACACCCACCTTTTTTTTTTCCTTCACATGATCGTATCCTCCCAAAACATTGCTGATGTCTGCTGGTGCTTTAAGCCGTGCACACTGTTATGCTCTGATACGTTTGTGTCGAGAAATGAGCTCTGTTTGCCTTATTAGGTTTCCTGTTAATAATAGTAATGAGCAGAGCAGTGATGCTTCATAACAGACATTTGTACATCTCTGTGAAATGGCCAAGTGGATGAGTCTCAGTTTCTGTACTGATCTAAGAGCTATATCTAGACACATGATTCTTTAGCTACGTCATTGTCCAGTCTGAAGTTGCAGTGGTTGAGCAGGGTGTGTGTCGGATGACTGGGATTGAGTAGTTTCATTTAGAGGCTTTTGAGGTCTCTGTGGTGTTGAGTCCTGTAGTGATGCACTCCTGTGTGTGTATGTGTGTGTAAGCAGAAACAGGTGCAGTGTTGGAGAATGGAGAACAGAATGCCCAAGGGGCACCCAAACCTGGTAAGAGGCATCCCATAATATCCCCTAATATCCCTGGATACACTTGCCATTTCTCTTTAGTTGTATTATTTCTTCACAGCATCACACCTTGTCCTTTGTGTCTTTTTATATTTTGCTGCAGTTAATATTGCTGTCTACAGTTTAACTGAAGGCAACATTAAATGGTGGCTGCATGCGTGCACAGTGCCATGTGGTTTATTTTGTCTTCCTGTCTTTGTATTTCTTGTAACGGTAGTGTCTGTCACAGTGGGTTCAGTGTCTTTCTGACTTGGTTTTTGTCTCAGCAGCAATGTGTAATCATTGCTCTTTATCAATTGAATGTTGTTATTAAATACAATTAGAAAAAAATGTGCTGGAGTTAAAAGAACTAAAATAGTAGTGGTGTAATAGTGTGCATATCTTTTACTGTACTGATCTATAGGGTTTGTATCAGTGCATTTTTATGACTGGTGCATACACCAAATACATCATTAGATTTACATAATAATTTTATAAAGCATCTACACCAATTAGCCATAACATTAAAACCACTTGCTCAATATTGTGTAGGTCCACCTTGTGCCACCAAAACAGCTCTGACCCATTGATGCATGGACTCAGCAAAACCTCTGAAGGTGTCCTGTGGTATCTGGCATCAAGACGTTGCCAGTAGATCCTTTAAGTCCTGTAAGCTATGAGTTGGGGCCTCCATGGATTGGACTTGTTTGTCCAGCACATCCCACAGATGCGTGATTAGATTGAGCTCTGGGGAATTTGGAGGCCAAGTCAACACCTTGAACTCTTTGTCATATTCCTCAAACCATTCCTGAACAATTTTATTATTATCCTGCTGAAGAAGGGGTGTACTTGGTCTGCAACAATGTTTAGGTAGGTGGTAAGTGTCAAAGTAACATCCACCTGAATGCCAGGACCCAAGGTTTCCCAGCAGAACATTGCCCAGAGCATCACACTGCCTCCGCTGGCTTGCCTTCTTCCCAAAGTGCATCCTGGTGCCATCTCTTCCCCAGGTATGCAGCGCACATGCACCTGGCCATCCACATGCCCATTGTAGGCACTTTCTGTGGTGGACAGGGTTCAGCATGGGCGCTAAGGCTAGCCCATCTGGTCCAAGCTACTGTAGCACAAATTGCTGAAAAAGTTAATACTGGCTATGATTGAAAGGTGTCAGAACACACAGTGCATCACAGCTTGCTATGTTTGGGGCTGCGTAGCCGCAGACCAGTCAGAGTGCCCATGATGACCACCGTCCACTGACAAAAGTGCCTACAATGTGCACATGAGCATCTGAACTGGACCATGGAGCAATGGAAGAAGGTGGTCTGGTCTGATGAATCACATTTTCTTTTGCATCATGTGGATGGCCAGGTGCATGTGCGCCGCTTACCTGGGGAAGCGCTGGGAAGAATGTTCTGCTGGGAAACCGTGGGTCCTGGCATTCATGCAGATGTTATTTTGACACGTACCACCTACCTAACATTGTTGCAGACCAAGTACACCCCTTCATGGCAACGATATTCCCTAAATGCAGTGGCTTCTTTCAGCAGGATAAGGCACCCTGCCACACTGCAGAAATTTTGCAGGAATGGTTTGAGGAACATGACAAAGAGTTGATGAACATGACAAGGCGTTCACTTGGCCTCCAAATTTCCCAGATCTCAGACCGACCGAGCGTCTGTGGGACGTGCTGGACAAACAAGTCCGATCCATGGAGGCCCCAGCTCGCAACTTACAGGGCTTAAAGGATCTGCTGCTAACATCCTGGTGCCAGATACCACAGCACACCTTCAGAGGTCTTGTGGAGTCCATGCCTCAATGGGTCAGAGCTGTTTTGATGGCACACATCTACACAATATTAGGCAGGTGGTTTTAAAGTTATATGTGTGTGTGTGTGTATATGTGTGTGTGTGTGTGTGTATATATATATATATATATATATATATACATACA
>CM075003.1:5906298-5957360 GCA_037576675.1 Pangasius sanitwongsei | reverse complement strand
CAGCTTGGCGGTGTTGGGGATCGAACTCATGACCTTCCGATCAGTAGCCCAACATCCTAACCACTGAGCTACCACTGTACATGAATATAATACAAAAATATAATAACAAATCACACAGTTCCTTCAAAGAAATGCAAAATATCAGCAGTAATAAATACAGAGACAGTCTCATAGTATAACCTTCTTTCTTATGTGAGACCTGATCGGCTCCTGTACATGTCAAATCAAGGCTGCTGTGGGTTGTTTTTTTTATTTTTATTTATTTATTTATTTATTTATTTATTTTGGGGGGAAATGTTCTCCCACTGGGGCTGCCCTCTTTCCTCTCTATTTCCTAGACTCCCTCTAATAGCGTCCATTACATCTTCATGATCAAGAAGACTTTGTCATCTTACTGAAATGTAATACAAATTTAGTTGTGTTTATATTGTTACAGGCTGTGTACACTACAGGCTAAAACTATGGAAGTAACAACTTTTTTTTTGTTTGTTTAAAAAATATTTAATCAATCGGTCAACTACTAATACAGCAATAGCATGATAGTTTTTGGTTGACTTTCTAGCCAAGGTTAAAAAAAAAAAATGCTACCGAAAATAATCCAGTTGTCCCCAGTTGTTCTCTACTTGTTGTCTTAACCACTTAGTCAAGCAAATGCCATGCTAGTAAGATACCTGCTTAAAGGTCTTGAAAGGAGGCTGGTTGTTTTTGAGTTGTTAAGGTTTGGAGCAAACTCATTCACTTCAAGTGGCAAGTCATATAGGCTTAACAATAAGGCTAATCATGAGCACAATAACTTTGATAATGGTGGATTGTGATTTCCACCACTGTAACAATTCAAGTTCAAGTGTCATTTTACAAGCTTAGGGTTGATTACAAACTTTTGGCCTGTAGTGTAACTGTTACTGACCGCAAGCTCCTGCACTTGCCCTGTCAAAACGTTTTTGCTGAACCAGGATTGGCATTTTTCGTAATCCAATGCAGCTACTGTATGTTCCACCTTGTGACACGTACAGGAATAACTCAGCTGCCCTCCAAACCCAAATCCAGCCTGGCACACAGGAGTGAAACCTTTTAGACAGGGTGAGTCAGAAGAGCAGCACTGCATGACGTGGCCCACTGTGCCAGCACAACTGCCCGTGCCACATTATGTTATTAGGATGAGGCCCCCACTTGTCTGCTCAGGTCCTGTCTGTATGCTGAGGTCAGTATTTAAATTAGGTAGCAACAAGAGCCTAGGCATCAGACTAGCTCCTAATTCTACATGTTCAGATGCCATCCTTTGCATCAGTCAGTTAAGAAAATGCGGTTAACAGAAATATTATGCTCCCTGTTTTAGATTAAGTCTCCTAGCGGTGGCACTGTTATGCCTTTACTTTTCAGTCTTTTTCAGACTTGCAGTATCTAGGACAGAGAATTTAGTGTGTCCTGTAAGCGGCTAATCTGTGATTGGTGCTTCTGAGCCTCTCTGCTGTGCTCTGCATGCTTTTGTTTGTTAGAGAGGAGATTCTGCATGGCTGTGCATGCTGCATGAGAAGATGCATGGGGAACTGAAGGGAAAGAAGATAGATTGGATTGATTGACACCTGATCCTGTTGTGATCAAGTACTAACCAGCACTTTTATTCTCTTCCCATTGCCTCTCTCACTGGACCCTTTTCATTAAACTCCCTCTGCCATTTTTGTCTTCATCAATTTACCAATTTCTTTTATCCTTTGTTCATCTCCACACCTGCCTTGGTTGCTCATTTATCACTGTCGTCTTTGGACTGCTTTCTGCTCCATTCTTGTCCCCAATGCCATTTCTCCGCCTTCCTCTACCCTTCATCATGTGCTCCAGAGGATTAGCTTTGCTGCTGCCGCTGCTGCTGCTGTCAATGGCTTAGATCTGCCTCTGCCTCCACCTTCCAGCCCAGCGCCTCCTTTCCTGTCTTCACCACACACAGCCACCTCACCATGTGACTACGCAGCAAGTGCATCAGAGAGACGACTTTTAGGAAACCTGTGGGATTACCACTACTACTCCCCTCTTACTAGACTCCCACGATGGACTTGTTCGCTGCAGGAAGAACCGAGTAATAAGACATTACCATAAGAAGATGAGACATCAAACTAAACACACACACACACACACACACACACCCCACATGCCACACACACAATGGGCCTCATATATCAAGCTGAATGAATGTAACAAGTAATGTGGTATTAATAAAAAGCCAAGCCAAAAGTTAGTTCAGGATAAAAGTTTGTATCCTACAAAATTTATGTATAAGGAGACTCATGAAGGTGAGCCTTGATTGATTGGATTCAAATCTTGTATCTGGCCTGAGTTAGTGCAGTTTTATTGCAGATTATGGATTACACTGTCAAGTTTAAATCACTTATTTATTTCAGTTGCACACACACGTTTAGTGTAAAAAAAGTTTTTTTCATATTAATGACTTGAAAGAAAGCAATGCAAATCAAATCCATAACTTAAGACATGTACGATTAGCTGTTAAATTAAGACAAAAGAAATGGCACCCTCAGAGTTGGTGTATGACTGTGGTAGCTGGTGCCTTACAATGGATGAGCTGCATTACTGGAAGATTTAGTGAACAGCGCATTTAGGAGGCACTCTTTTCTCTGTTTAGTCATCATTTTGTCATTTCAGTTCTCTGTGAGCTTGGTATTTTGTGGGGTTCGGTGGGGCCTAAGAAAATATTTACACACAACTGTACTAAAAGATAGTTAAATGAGGCCCATTGTGAGACAATCTTCAATACATCTCGACTTGCTTTGATTCTCCACTATATACCCTTCATAATACTCACCATAAATGAACAAATGAAAAGCTAACAAACTACTTTAAAAAAAATATAAAAAATACAAATGCAACTTTAGTCACCACAGGGGCTTTAAGTCCAACATGGCCTTTACTGTTGTGTGTCTTTAGGATAGACAAAATACTGGGCAAGTCATGTGGAATAGGATTTTTCTAGGGCATTGTAGCTGAGGGTAAAATCTGATATGTCTGGCAGTGACAGACTGCAGTCACACACACATACACACACAACTATGGTCGCACGTGTCCTCCTTTGCCCAGCCTGCAGGATCCTCGTCACCCACACTATTTATCAAAATGGTGGTGGTCGAGTGCAGTCTAGTACAGATTCTGTTTCCTTCCATTCAGCTATACATTGAAGACATTTGGGCTTGAGATCAAAAGATGAATATGAGATGATAGATAACAATTTCAGCTTTCATTTCCTGATATGTACATCTAGATGTGATAAACAACTTAGAACATGGCACCTTTTGTTTGAACCCACCCATTTGTTCAAGTGATCAAAAATATGGGAACATGTGACTGACAGGTGTTTCTTGTTGCCCAAGTGTGCCTTGTTAGATTGATTAATTGTTTAAACAATTAATAACACGGAATAACTGCTCTTGGGTTGAGCCCTGTGAAGACTGCATTCGATGTTAAAAAGGATAAACCAACATGAAGTCCAGAGAACTGTCTTCGGGAGAAAATCAAGCCATTTTGAAGCCGAGAAAAGAGAGAAAATCTGTCAGAGCCATTTCACAAGCAATGTGCATAGCCAATACAACAATTTGGAATGTTCTGTAAAAGAAAGACACCACTGGTATACCAACAACCAAGGCCAAGGAAAACAGCAGCAGTTGATGAGAGTAACATTGTGAGAGCTGTAAAGAAAAACCCCAAAACAACAGTCAGTGACATCACCAACAACCTCCACAGGGCAGAGATGAAAATATCACAAATATCCACTGTTGGAAGAAGACTTCAGGGGCAGAAATGTAGAGGCCATACCACAAGATGCAAACCACTCATCAGCAGTAAGAATCAGAAGGTCTGATATGAAGAACTACAGAAAAGTTCTGGAACCAAGATTAACTTCTACCAAAGGAAAGGCCAACGTGTGGAGAAAGAAAGGATATTCTCATGATCCAAAACATACAAGCTCATCAGTCAAGCACAGTGGAGGTAGTGTCATGGTTTGGGTATGGTTGGGGATGATGTAACTCATGATGCATCCAGAAATACATCCAGTCTAATTGGGAGGAATTTCATCATGCAGTAAGACAATGACCCAAAACACACTGCCAACACAAAAAAAGACTTCATCATTGGGAAAAAGTGGAAGGTTTTAGACTGGCCAAGTTAATCACCAGACCTTAACCCAATTAAGCATGCATTTCACTTCCTGAAGAGGAGACTGAAGGGAGACCCCCCAAAAAACAAACAACAACTGAAAGAAGTGGTACAAGCCTGGAAAAGCATCACAAAAGAAGAATACAACAGTTTGGTGATGTTCATGGGTCGCCGGCTTGATGCACTCACTGCAAGCCAGGGATATGCAAGCAAATATTAAGTGTTATTTACTTTAAGACTATCTGTTCCAATACATTTGACCATCTAAAAATTAGGTGGTCTGGCACAAAAGGTGCCATGTTCTAAGTTGTTTATCACATCTAGATGTCAATATCAGGAAGTGAAAGCTGAAATTCTGATCTATCACCTCATATTCATCTTTTGATCTCAAACCCACATGTCTTTAGTGTATAGCAAAAACAATAGAATTTGCCTTGCCGTTCCAATACTTTTGAAGGGGACTGTAGTTGTCCCACAAGCATATTTCTACACTTTTTTTAATACTTTCATACAGTATACTGCAAATATGTAGCACAATATCGAGACATCCTTTTCTTTTGCCTCACATGCCTTTGTCATTCATTACTTACAATGCAAAGTGTAAATCAACGTGATGATATAAATCAATAAAATCAGTACAAATGAGTGTATAATTATATTAAAACACCCTTCTGTATCCCTACCTGGCTTTGCCCTCATCTTTCTAATCTCCGTATAAAGCTGTAAGTTCCTTATTGAAACACACGAACGTGACTGTAACATTGTTATCCATGTCTCGGTCAGCTGCCTGTCTCTGCAGCGTTTACATAAACAGCTGCTTGTCTAACACTGCAGTCTGATGCCTTTAGGTTTAATATGCTCTTTTCTATTTCTGTGTAACACAGTTCCCTGACTCTTCTGCTGTTGCTGAGGTTTTTAGAGGCTTGATTCCCGATTGCTTTTCCCTCATATGCATTTTGCACCATGATGCCTCTCTTGTGCTTTTTTACAGCAACCAGCTTGCCAATTAACACTGTGTTTGTAATTTTGGTCACAATTTACATTTTTAAAATAGCTTTATTTTAGATATGGTATCCATCTGATACCTCGTACTCTTACTCATATAAAAAAATGCTCTGATAGCAACATCACATCACCCATACCGTATGATACTATGTGACAGGAAGCCTGGTGAATGAAGACAATGAAACGCACTTTACTTACAGCTGTACAGAAGTGTTTGTCTGATTAAAACTTTCCCATTCTCTATTGCAACCCTATTCGAACCAAGGTAACTAATTTAGCTATTCACTTTAGAACTGGCCACTGTGTAAACTGGGGAAACATAAACAGAGCTAAATGAAATGTTCCATGACACCCCTGAGTGCTTAATAGTAAAAGGGTCACTCAGTATCATTATTGGTATCAACAAGTACCAAAAAACGTGTAATAAATGGTATCCAAGTCATGTTTTTCCTGCGTTAAAAACACCTGATTGAGCTCATGAAGGTCTTGAGAGCTAAACAGCTGTGTTAGAGTGGGGAAAACACAAAATTGTTCAGTACAGAAACATCTCCGAGCTGGAAATATCCGTTCAACTGATAATGCTTCTTGACAGAAAATGCTTTGAATAATATGTCAGACTTTGCTTCTTAAAATGGTGTACATTATTAGTTCATTATTTAATTCAGGTATTTATTTGATTTTTATTTTATCATTCTGACCAATAATCATTCTGACTAATCATTCTGACTAATCATTCTGACCAGTCTTGCTATGTTTAAAACTTGCTGTTCAATTCTTCAATACCCTCTATTCTGTTGGAAGATCAGGATTAAATATATAGATGTTGCACTCATACTCTGTTCTGTGCTGTCTCTTTGAAAGCATAAACTCTTTATTAACACATTGCAAAACTATCGTTTGAAACGACTGCACTTTCATCTCTTTTTCTGAAGGTACCTTCTCGGATATCTCCGTTGCAGGTTGTGCTGAATTTGGAAACGGCTCCAGGATTAACACAGTCAACGTTCTTTTGATTCTCTTTCATACACATTTCAGATTTTCTGCAGGCTCACCAGTGTTGGTGTTACAGCGTAAGCCTCAGTAAGCTTTTCTTCCTGCTGCTATTCAGCATCTTTTACAAATCCTCTAAGACTGACTACAGTTAGTTCCTAAAACTGGCTGTTTTCTTTAGATTTTGAATACGCAATTAGGAACATTTACATCTTTTGACCCCTTGCTATGGCAGTAAAAGAGACGCTACTTTTTTTTCTGCTTTTTCAGCTAAAAGCAGCCGTTAGACCAAACAAATAAAACTCGCCAGCAGAAAAGTCTATATACCGAAGGGGAAAAGACACAGGGATGTGAATACTGCTTATTTGCTTTGGGTAGCAATTACTTTTACTTTGCACGAACTTTATCTAGGTGAACTTTGACCTGTAAATTCATAAACCTTGGGCTTGAGCCAATATGATATAAACCAAGTGGCAGGTACTGTGATCTCTTTGGTCTGTAAAAAATTGAGGAGCTGCTTAACTAGTAGTCACACTGGACTTCTGCTTTGATTTATTTATTTATTTTTTAAACTGTTGCTTGCCGCACATCTGAAAAAGAAATTGCTGTTTCGTCCACGCTAGATATTTTGTGATAAAATTCCTCGTATTCTCCCTGCCTGTAAGGATTTTCTTGTTGCAGGGTTTGCACCTCTGCCTGTGTGTTCCTGTTGTGACAGTTGTGACAGTTAGCACAGCTAGCAATTTCTAGCATGATCGCCTGTGTTTGGCTGCTCATAATCCGCCGTACGTGGTATCTGTGAGAAATCATTCTCATTTCACTCAATCATTCTAATAAACCAGCTGCGCGTCTTAAATAATCATTAGAGACATTTTCATTCTTGACGCTGCTCCCCGTGACATTTGCGCACTGTTCCACTTGTGAGTGTTCTCATTTTGATTCATTTTCATTCTGATTCATGACCTACCCTACGTTTTCCTCCTCCTCATGCTGATGGCGTGAATATGGCTGCTCCAGTAAGGAAGCAGGCAGCAAAGTGAGGTGATGCAGATCTGTCTCATGAGGGAGCTGCAAGTGGGTCAGCCTCTCCTACTTTTATTCTACTTTAAGCACATGCTGGACAGTCCTACGGCAGATGTTCTTCGTCTGCAGCCTCTGTGTCTCTTCCTGTATAGGGGAAAGTGGCAGCAGTGCAGTGCATTAAATCATGCAGATAAATGTCAAGGTCTTCAGTTAATTTTCACATCAAGCATGAGGAAAAATGTGATCTCGGTGACTTTGTGACGTGGTGGCTGTTAGCTGAGATGGGCTGGCTTGAGTATTTCAGAAACTAGTGGTCTCCTGAGATTTTCACTCACAACAGTCTCCAGTTTACCCTGAATGGTGCGAAAAACGAAACATCCCTATGAGTGGCAGTTCTGCGGGCAGAAATGCCTTGCTGTTGAGAGAGGTCAGAGGACAATGGCCAGACTGATTCCAGCAGACGTAAAGGCTACGGAAAATCAAATAACCACTCTCGACGGCCATGGTGAGCAGAAAAGCACCTCAGAATGCGCAACACGATGAACCTTAAGGCGGACGGGCTACAACAGCAGAAGACCACATCGGGTTACACTCCTGTCAGCCGAAAAACAGGAGTCTGAGGCTACAGTGGGTACAGGCTCACCCAAACTCGACCCGGTAACATTGTTCCAGTGACGGTGAAAGGTCATGGTCAAAGTTACTGAGATCACAGTTTTCCTGATGTTTGATGTGAACATTACCTGAAGCTCTTGACCTGTATCTGCATGATTTTATGCATTGCGCTGCTGCCACATGATTGACTGATTTGATAATGGCATGAATGTGCAGGTGTACAGGTGTTTCTAATAAAGTGGCTGCTGAGTGTATATGCACCATGAGCTTTTTTCTGCATCATCATTAGCATGTCAGTTTGCTTTGAGGTGAGCAGTTATCCATTACTTAGTGCACATCTATAGCACAACTATTAATTATCCTGATAATCCAGTTTTAACTGCCTATACAAATCGGCAGAAAATGAGCATACACTTTCTAACTTCCTTAGGGAACCGACATTTTCTAAGAACTTTTGTTTCTTACAGTGTTTTTAGTGATTGAGCAAAAGAAGTGATAGTGATACCAATAGTTTATAGATCATCTAAATAAAAATATTAAAAGATCAGTAAATAAAAATGTTAAAGTTTTACAAACATGACAAAAAAAACCCCACAAACATGAACCTGGGCAAAAGGATGCAACATGCTGTGCAGTAACAGTGATGTAACTGTTAACATAAAGTATGTGCATGTTAAGAGCAAAACTAAGAATCTTTCTTTTATGATATTTGAAAAATAAAAAAGGAGTCAAAAATTTTAACCAGATAAACCAGTAACTGTTAAGTTAATATAACAATTGTGTTTTCCTCTGCACTGAGCATGATAAGCAGCCAGCTTCCATGAGCCTACACTCGACTCGGCTCGATACGCAGCGTCCTCTACAACAGGGCGTGCATAAATTAGAAATCAGTCTTTATGCCACAAAGATTACATTTTCCTACGAATGCAGCTTTGCTCACTGTCAGCCCTCAGTCACGCAGGAGATTTTTTAACCTCAGGCTTTTTTTGGCAAATAAAACATAAAAATGCAAATGGTTTTAAAAAAGGTAACATTTTGGGTGACATTTTCATTTGTTTTTTGAAAGAATAAAAGTAAACGTATATCAGGAATTCTAAGGGATTTTGTTATAACATACAGTTGCTAGTTGAGGATTTTTAACAGTATTAATCATGCAGCTGAGGGTTTATTTTTTTTATTTTTTTTTTTATTTTTTTTTTATTTTTTGGTGTGATGATAAGGACAAATAGTCATTGAATGAGCAAGAGGCAGATTTTGAACTCCTACTGGGATTATCTTGTGTGTGTGTGTGTGTGTGTGTGTGTGTGTGTATGTGTGTGTGTGTGTGTGTGGTCACAATATGCAAAGCACACATTTCCATTCAGTTGCAAACAAAAAAAGATTTGTTCTGAGAGTGCAAGCAGCTGCCGAGAGAAAGAGTGAAACAGAACAATAAATCTGTTTTCCAGAAAGTGTCGATTTAGTAATATGTTTACGGTTTGCTGCGAAAGAAGCATTCTGTTATTGTAGTAATAACTTGGGATAGAATAGAATATAATCCACATTTTGTAGACTTATTTAAAATTAGAAAAACTGCAAAGTTTTGTCTACAGTACAAATATTGTGTTGCATTACATCGTCAGAGTTGCCTGTTCTGTTCTGTATTCACAAGTCAACTTCATTGTCACAATACAATTTTCTTTTCAGTTAGAGAGTTTAGAGAGTTGTATTATAATAGTCTTATAAAACATATTCTTAAAAACATAATGACATGTACCTTTTTTGACATAGCAAATATGCAGCAGCTTTTAAAAGCAATGCATTATGGGTTCTGTCTTTCAGAGTCAAACTGAATTGACACACCGGTGATGTTTATCCTGTAGTGCGTTTAAAATCTCAGTGAAGCTGGCTAGGTCGAGAGTCGAGTCGAGCGTGTGATACGAGTGGCCTAGTTTGAAGTTGGTTTGCCTGAGAGTATCAGCTGGAGAATGAATGGACGCGGGTCAGACAGAGGACATATCCTCTTCCTTTCCTCTCCTCTCCCCCTCTCCTTTCAGCCGTGATTTATTCAGCCTCCATCATGTTCGCGTTCAGAGTTTATCGCATAACTGGCTGTTTCCTTGAAGCGGTGCCTCTGTGTGTAAGCGGTGTAATGCAGTGATTTGTGCATTGTCTAGTTCCGGCATAGTTGTGAAAGTGTTAATTATATAATAAAGCAGTGAAAATGCAGAGATTGAAGGTCAGACCGATTGTCTGTGCCCTGGTTGCTCACCACCCAAATATATCAGTTTGGCAGGACAGCTTTGCAGAGTGCTGCGTGTCCTCAACCACTGAGTGTCAATGGTAAAAATAGTGCGAGTCTGAGTCCCAGGTGGGTTTGAGAGAATAACCGTTGACAAAAAGTACAACAGCAGCAGCAATAAACTGGGTCAGGCAAAACCGAACACTGAAGTGCAAGATGGAGAGGGAAAGAGACTGTGGAAGAAAAGCCCATTGCTCAAACTCTAGACAACAGCATCATAATGTTCAGTCATCTCACTCTGCCAAACTCTAGTGCCCTCTTGTCTCTCACTCTTGCCAAGAGGCCTTCCCTCCCTTTTTTTTTTTTTTTTTTTTTTTTTTTTTGGAGAGCCCCCAACAAATAAGAATGCACTCGGTTGGAAATATTAGCTTATTTGACATGAATTTGTTGGTTCAATGAACTCCAGGCGGGCACAGAGGCTCTCTGGGTAAAGTTCATTCAGGGATTACCACATGCTTTTTATTCTTTTTATAAAGCTGCAAAAAATAGCCTCATACATCCTCCATCCGTTGCTCAGTCTTGATTTTAGCTCTGTGCTCTGCAAATATCTTTATATAAAAGAAGCTAGGAGTGTTTCATATCTCTTCTTGACCTTGGGTCCTGCCGTTCAACATCATCATTCACTTCCAGCGTGTTTGCTACTCATTCACATGTCTAGCATTTCCACATCTCATTCACAAAACCTGACCAGTGCTTGCATTTATATGTCTTTTATATGACACAGAGATAAACTGAAATCGTAAGAGCATTTCAAGCAGGTAGTCAGTACTGGTGAAATGATGAGAAGAAATCCCCACAGCCACACTCCAAAATCTAGTGGAACGCCTTCCCGGGAAAGTGGAGCTGCTTATAACAGCAAAGGATGGACTAAATCTGGAATGGAATATTCAAGAAGCACATACGGGTGTGATGGTCGGGTGTCCACAAACATTTGGCCATATAGTGCATGTTGTAACAGCTATAAACAGTTATCTCCTCTGTCTTAGAGTCTCCCATGTGTGGAAAACTTAGTGACAGTTAAAAAAAAAAAAAAATCTTCTTCCATAAATGTTAAATCTCCTTACAGAAAACGTCACCATATGGATAATTGTATATTTTCTATGTTAAATAACAATAGTCTGTTAATTATTAGTTTTTAAGGATATGGCACATCTACAGTATGTCTATAGAAATGATAACATATGATTATCATTATTGTTAATATTTATATAAACTACAGTCAGTGCAGCTGTTATAGAAAATGAATCAACACCAGTCGGCATCCTTGTTTATTTATTTTTTTTTGCCACTATAGGTTTTTAGTTAGAAATGCTAGTTTGTCCCTGTCTCTGACATTGCACAATATGCTGCTTTGCATGACATCAGCTTTAAGAAAACCGAATCGTTTTTACACTGCAGAGGTTGTTTTTCACTGCATTGTCCTCTTGTCCTGAAGCAATTTTTTTTTTTTTTTACACTGTGGAGCCAAACTTGTTGGCTAACCCAGTAAACGCATATCTGAACCCTCATCTGCTTACTCTGTTCTTACAGTGCCCAGCTAGATTTCTTCTCCTCCTCTATCTGTGTAAATAAAATGTTTTTTTTTTACTGCCACTAGAGTACAGGACGGCATAATTGTTCTCAAAAATGCCTAATATGGAAATAATCCTTATTGAAAAACAAAACCAAACGTGGCTGCCTGAATCTAATTGAACACTAAGAGGCTGCTTTTCCTGTTATGACACTCCATCCACCCAGCAGGCATCAGACATGTGGGTTGGAGTGTTGTCGCCTTTAGACTGGTGGTCATGTCTTCATGTGCCTTGTAGACTTGAATACATTTGGAGCTAATGGATCGCCATAATTCATGAACTCCTCGGATCAAAAGCAGGTTGTCAAATGTACAGTTGAGATGAGCAGGCTTTCAGATCCTGGTAGTAAGCAGGTCTTTTACATGGATTAAACTGCCTTCTCACAGCTGAATGCACTTTTTCAGTGCTGTCTATCAGTCATCCTCTGAAGGATGACTTATACTGTTGCATCTACCAGATTGCTGGTAAACATACTGGCTTAGTCACTACTCCCTAGAATTTTTTTGAAGCAAAGCTCAGCATGACTTCAGGCATTAGAACGCAGGTAGGGTTGCCTCTTCACAGCTCCAGAGCTCAGGATCCGGTGCTCGGATTAATGTTTGTGTGGTGTTTTGCATGTTTTGTGTCCCATAACCCATTGGTGTGGGTTTCCTCCAAGTTCTCCAGTTTTCTCCCACCTCCCAAAAGGTAGGTGGATTGGCTACAATAAATTGCTCCTAGGTGTGACCCGGATTTGTCTCTTGTTTCCAGGATAGGCTCAGATACACAGCGATGCTGACAGGGATAAAGCACTTACTGAAAATGAATGAATGAAATAATGACCAAGAAATAAAGATGTGATGAACAAACAAAACCTCTTGCTAATGGCAGTAATGTTTCAGAGGACTTCCAAATATCAGGAGAGCATTCTCTTTAGGGAAATCTAAGAATGATTTTAGCATACTGTGTTTGTGGCTCACTCAGCTGTGAGAGCAGACAGAGCTGGAAGGGTAGAACAGAGGAGGTCAAGTCAGCAAAACTCAAAGTGACAAGGGGATGTGGGCTTTTCGGAGAGCATGCAGCATGGGAGCTGATTTACAGCAATGCTGTTGTACTTCTGTTTTTTTTTTTTTTTTTTTTTTTTTAAAAACTTGAATTTCAACCAAATTAGTTGTTCTGCACCACATCAACAGCCATAAGAGATTTCTTTACTTGTTACCGCTTCCAATTTCCCTGACACAGCACCAGACAGGCTATCTAATGAATTTGAATAAACAGCAGGAGGTCTAAGCGAAAGCACCAAGAGCTCTGTTTGGGTTTTTCAGAAACTGTGGTGTTCTAGTCACTGTGGATGTTGTTCTGTCAAGTCTTCTCACTGTCACCCTTGAAAAGCCACCAGGCCGCCATGGGAGAGAGCAGTGAGGGGGCGAGGGAGGGAGGGAGGGGGCGAGGGAGGGTGCTTTACTCCTGCTGTGGTCAGAACAAGCACTTCAGATCAGGGGCAGGCCTGCAAAGAGTCAGGAGGTTCCCGGTCGAGACGGGACCGCAGGCTCACACTGTGCCAGTCACTCTCTCACACACACACACACACACACACACACACACACACAGATGCCTCTCAGGCCTGCTCCACTGCACACACTCTGAACAAGCTCTATAGCTAACATCATCCCACAAGGGATTAGACTGTGGTTGGGATGAAGGTAAGTTTGTGAAATGGTTCCTGTAATGTTGAGAGATTAGGCGTGTATGAAAAGTTGTTCATGTATGTTATTTTCGGGTGTCTGACAAAAGGTGGGACCTGGTTTTTCATTTTTGTTGCAGGCACTGTAGGTTTATCAGGGACACCAGGGGAACAGATTTCAATGTCGCACCAGGAGCTGCAGAAGGAAGTGCAGCCACATCTAATCGATCAGCAGGCCTTGGTGTCGGACTTATTGCCAGGTGAGAACTGATGTTGGATGTGCTAAGTAATAAAGCCAGCTGATAGCAGGCTACATGTGATGTAGTAAATGAATCTATGATGTTGCAGTGATATGTATTTTAAACACTAATTTAGTTGAGTAAAATTTATCAGAATATTTAAAATAGCCTCAGTCTGCCAAAAAGCATGTCATGGCCTCAGAAACAATATTAAGAATAATTGCACATTTTATAGTATCAGAGTCTTGACTGAAATGTGTTCTAATTAACAGCAGTTTTCGTAAATGTTTTTGAAATAATTCACTAGTAATGTTTGGGTCATTCCCCCCCCCAAAAAAAAAACACCCAACCCCTGCATCTTTTTTTTTTTTTTTCCTTATTGTCAAACCTTCATCTTTGTACTGAAGCACAAACACAATCTTAGCAGCTCTTTATTGGGTTTACTTCCTTTCTCCGCCTTTCTTTCTCGTAGGCTCTATGGCTGGTTTTCCTGATCACTGGGGTGCTCAGTCTCACCCCTCCCAGATGGTGGATACTGGCTTCATGGGAACTTTCTCAGGTTAATGTCTATACGCCACTGATGCCACTTTCTTACCAATATCTTTCTACTGTTACCAAAGTTTTAGTTACGTAGTTACACTATTGTCCCGGCTATGATAAATATTCCAATCCAGGTTCTAAACCTTTCAGACAAGAACAAGAATCTGAGACTATCATGGGCACAGGCTCACCCAAACTGGACAGTTGAAGATTAAAAAAGTCATCAACTGTCCAGTTTCGGTGACACCATTCTGTGTAAGCTGTGGAGACTGTTGTGTGTGATTCACAGGAGATCAGCAGTCACCAGCATCACCAACCATGCCATGGCTAAAGTCAGAGATCGCATTTTGTGAACATTAACTGAAGCTCTTGATCTGTATCTGCATGAATTTTTTTTCGCATTGTGCTGCTGCAACATCATTGGCGAAATGCATGAATGTGCAGGTGTACAAGTGTTCCTAATAAAGTGGATAGTTAGTGTATATTGTAGTGAAAATGATGGTATAAATATATTACCAATTACAGCATTGCAAGGAATCTTGATATGTACCCAAGAGTATAGCGTGTGCAATATGAGGTGGTGCAGTAGGCAAGGGATTTTGTTGTAAACTTGCTTTTTGGTAGAGTGGCAGCTGTTTTCTATTCTGACAGACGTCAGTGTGCTTGGACAGAGACAGCTTGTTGCCTTTGCGTTCCCCTTTCTGTGATGACATTTAGAAACGTACACGTTCCCCTCAAATTAATGATGATACTGTTTCTTTTAGAACACTAACAGCCTCTTTTAATGGATGTATTTTAATTAAACAAATCAACTGGCACCATATCTCCACATGTTGCCCTTTCAAGTGCCTATTAGCAGATCTCGGGAAAATGTGCCTCCTGCGACACAGCGGAGAGAAAAAATTGAAAATTTCTCACTTTGCCGAGGTGATGAGTCATCCCTAGCTCAACATTCACGTCAGGTGTAATGGCTCAGCCATTCCATCTGTTGTTGCTTTATCTGACTGTCAGTACTTGGCCTTGCAGAATATCTCTTATGTGCTTTCTCATTTCATTTATTTTATTATTGTTATTATTATTATTGCTGTTGTTTCTGTTGCTGTTAATAATAATAATTCTTTTATTTATTGAAATAACCTTTTTTTGTACCGGAGTTGTAAGAAATCATGTCCATAGAAATATTTATGTGTATGTAGGCAGAATGCAGAAATTGAAATCCTAACTGTTAGATTACTAGATGTCCATGTAGTGTGACTTGGACTTAATTTTAAAAAAGAATAATCCATGTCAGGTGGCAAATTGTTTGTTAAAATAGCTCAACTCAAAAGTAGCTGTGCAGTAAACTACAGCTGCACTAATACATATATACAGCATGCAAATGTTAGAACTGTCAGTGAACATTTTGTGTTCCACAGGTTTCTCTCAGCCAATGGGATTGGGAACAAACATGGATGGTGGAGTTGCATCACTCCAATCAGAAAAACCTTCAAGCATTGCAGACACCGAGCAACCGCCACTGTTGGCTACAGAGGCACCTATAACACCTAAGAACACTTTCGACTTGTCTGCAGGTAGAGGGAAAAGACACACAAATACGCAGATATGCACAGCTTAGCACACAGTACCCAGCAACACTGACTTTAAGTTAGCCTAAAATCACTTTACACATCTCTTTATTTAGTGATGGGGAAAGTTTAAACACAATGTCCTGCTAATTCAGCCTAATGTAACATTTTAACATTATGTGTGTGTCATGAGTCAATACTATGACCCTTCCGTCTACCAAATAATACTTGGCAGATGTATTTAAGTACTAATCTTATTGTAGCTCAAAACTCATCAGCCTTACTGATGAAGTTTGGGTTCTATAGAGGATTATGAGATTACAGCTGGAGTTCTCCTATGAGGTTTATCCTCCCAACAAACCCAAATCCATCAGAAGACACTTTCAGTAACCTGGTTTGGCCACTGTGAGGCAGTACAGCCAGATTCAGAGAGCCACACAGTTAGGCTTCTTACATACACTCTCCATCCAATTTCATAGGAACACCTATACACCTGCTCATTTATACTATCATTTGCACTACAATATACACTCACTATTCACTTCATTAGGGACACCTGTAGACCTGCACATTCATGCAGTTATCCAATCATTCAATCAAGTGACAGCAGCACAATGCACAAAATGCAAGATACAGGTCAAGAGCTTCACTTGATGTTCGCATCAAAGAACAGAATAGGGGAAAAATGTGATCTCAGTGTTTGTTCGTACCAGGTGGGCTGGTTTGAGTATTTCAGAAACTGCTGATCCTGGGATGTTCAAACACAACAGTCTCTAGAGTTTATACAGAATGGTGCTAAAAACAAAAAACACTGAGTGAGCGATAGTTCCGTGGGTGGAAACGCCTTGTTGATACGAGAGGTCAGAGGAATTATGTCACAATTTATGCATCCACAAATAGGAAACGCAATTGCAAATACAATTTGCAGTTGCTTTTGGAATTTGTCCGGAAAGTATTTCCATACTTCCATACAACTGTGGTGAGCAGAAAATCATCTCAACATGCACAAAACATCTAACCTCCAGGTGGATGGGCTACAACAGCAGAAGACGGACAGTTGAAGATTAGGGGGAAAGAAAAAATCACCTGGTCTTCAACTAGTTTCAGCGAGTCTGTGTCCGTGATAGGTTCAGATCCTTGTTCTTGGCTGACAGGAGTGGAACCTGATGTGGTCTTCTGCTGTTGTAGCTCATACACCTTAAGGTCTGATGTGTTGTCTGTTCTGAGATGCTTTTCTGCTCAGCATGGTTGTAAAGATTGCTTATTTGAGTTACTATAGACTTCGTGTCAGCTCAGACTAGCTTGGTCATTCTCTTCTGATCTCTCAAATCAACAAGCTCAAGTTTCAGCCTGCAGACTCTCAGTTCACAGCATGTTCTTTTTTTTTTTTTTCTTTTTTTTTTTTGCACCATTCTGTGTAAACTCTATAGACAGGTGTGTGTGAAAATTCCAGGATATCAGCAGTTCCTGAAATACTCAGACCAGCCCTTCTGGTACCAACAGCCATGCTGAAATCCACGATGAAAGTCACAGAGATCACACATTTCCCCATTCTGATGTTTGATCTGAACATTAACTGAAGCTCTTGACCTGTATCTGCATAAATTTTTGTGTTGCACTGCTACCACATGATTGGCTGATTAGATAACTGCATGAATGTGCAGTGTACAGGTGTTCCTAATGAAGTGGAAGGTTAGTGTACATTTTATATATATAAGTCAGCACCCTTAGCAGAAGCTATTCTAATATGCCATCCATCTTGAACTCTCAGGGACTTTAATGGTAACTGTGAAGAATGGTACGGTACCAATGAGACAGTGTGTTGTATTATAGTAGGTGGTGTGAGTCACACAAAAGCACAGCTTGCATGGCAGTCAGGGTGTGCTGATTAAAATTTAAAAAAAAAAAAAAAAAAAAACAGAACTGATTACAGATTTGAGCACCATGATACTTGTGACTTATACAGATTTTATAAAAGCAAAGATTTATAGACATTTCATGAATGCGTATAAACACTACAAGTAATGAAAACTGTGAGACAGACTACGCATGGACTCAAATGGACACAGATTCACTCTCTTCATGGTGTGATAAAGATATAATCTCATGCTTAGGTAGAGAGGTACAGATGTATTGCACAAAAGGAGTGTGATTGTAATTGTAACGAGTGCCATGTTGGCTAATTACTACTACCTTTGTAATAGTGAATGTAGTGAAGTTTTGCTAAAGTTTTTGAAATTGTGCTACTTCAATCTCGGGTTCACACTGCAGGTATTATGGGTATACAGGTATGTAGGTATACAGTAGGCACCATAGGCTATGTGTGTGTTAAATTAAATTGAGCCTGTGTATTTGAGAGGGACAGCAAAAAGCAGAGTGTTTCCTGATCATTTTTATTCCCTCTTTGCATATGAGGTGTCTTTGGTGACCGCTGGCCAGATGATGCTGGCATTCCCTCTGACCTGCCCTTCACTCCCAGTGTTTCTACTGTGATCAGTCGCCATGCAGGCCATCTAACAGAGAGCCATCAAGGTGCCCCTGACCACCAGTGGTCCCTTAGAGATAGTCGTCTGGGGGACAGAGATGAAAGAGAAAATGAGGGTACTGATCACAAAAAAGAGAAGAAGAAGAAGAAAAGAAAGCCCAAGGATGAAGTCTTTGACCAAACAGAAAGTAAGAGTAAGCAAGAAATGCAGAGTGAGAACATCGATCTGCTTGAGGGATCCCATCAGATGTCGACACGCAAGGAACGTGATCGAGATGAAGCCTGGCAGCATCAGGATATCAGTCGGGCTGGTGGAAGGATCAAGAAAGGCAAAAGCCGTAAGAAGATTCCAGAAGAGTGGGCAATTCATGCAGAGCCCTTTGTCCCTACTTCACCCCTAATGTCTCATGATTTTGGAACCGAGTTAATAAGTTGTCCAGTACCTGGAGACATTCAAGCCTGTGGACAAAGCCTGATCTCTCTCACTGAGGATTACCCTGATGAGGGCCTCATGCCATCATCACTTGCCAGTGATCTGCTTTCACTTACAGCTAGTTCTCCACCAGCACCAGAGGAAGCCAGCCTTGCAGCTCACTCAGCAACATCCCACTGTGAGGGACCAGGCTTTTCAACCACAAGCCATTTGTCTGTGTCATCTGGTTTCCATGATATGCTTATGGAAACGGATAGTGGTGACATGGGTAGTACCAAAGATGCCTTTCCCCTTCCTGTAGCAATGAGTAAAGCTGATCCTCATGTGTCTGTGGTGAATCCCCAGTGCTTTGTGCCTAGTGAGGGAGTTTTTGAAGAGGCCATGTTTGAACAAGAGCCATCCTTCGTTGACCCAACAATGGAGACCCATGTTTTGGAGGATGCCCCTGTGGTTGATCCCTTGATGTCCACTCCTGGTAAAGCTGGTTTTGGATCATCTATGGAAGCTTTGATCTCAGCTCCTCCATTCTCGCCATCTCAAACTGCTTGGTCCCTTAATGGCTCGAACCTAAACAACCAGAGCGAGGTCTTTGACATCTCAGGCATGGAGGGTACTACCTGTGACACACCTCTGCAAGTACCTTTACCTTCACCAAAAAGCAAAACTCCAAAAGAGGCCAAGCCAAAACAAAACAGGAAGACCCGCTCATCCTCATCAAAGAGTCCCACATCAGAAGCAAAACTGCCCTCTCCGCAAAATTCTGGTTTGAACCCTGCTGCTCCGCCATTCTTCCCTAGCTTTGCTGAACCCCGAGAACATGTGACAGACCTGCCTGCCATGCTGCAAGGTTTGTTTTTTGAATGATAGAATTTGGATCCACTCATTGCATGACTTGGTGGATCCCAAGCCTTGCCTTGGCTACACTGGGTTTGGGTTACTAGGCTCTTTACCTCAGCCACTAACACATCTGTCCCCCTACTGGAGGTCCCACTATCCAGATTCACTCAGAGTTGGCTGGCTTGGTTTGGCTTATGTGTTTGAAGGGTGCCTCGCTACAAAGAAAAGCACTGTGTGTATGTGTGGGGCAAAACTGTCCCCATTAACAACGGGTGATCCAGGGTGTATTATACTAACCAAATGCCAGTTGGTTTGCAGTGTTACAGGAACACATTCTTGTTCATTCGCCATACACCAATCACTGTGCCACTGTCTTTTCTCACTACCAGGCTGCACTGGATCTACTTAACAAAATAGTCCTTTCTGAACTTTGTCTTAATACTGTGTGCATTTCTTTCCGTGTACCTGTTGAATGTGTAGTAAGATTACTGACTGAACAATTATCACAAGGCTAACATGATACCTGTTAAGGTTAATTTCTGGACAAGTAAAACTAATTCTTTTCTTTTTTTTCCCCCTCTCCTCATGTAATGATGACATCCTTCCATTGACTGGCATCTGTAGCTGCAGGTAAGCCAGTTATTATTTGTAGATGTTTGTTTGTATGATGTTTTACTGTTATATTTTACATTGTGTTGTGCCTTAAACAGGCCTCAGAATATTAAAGTGAAAAAGTTGGTTGCTCTTGATGATCAGCCAATTCCTTGTTGGCAACAAGGAAATCTGACGCAAGGAACTTATAGCTGTACAGAAACACTGTTCCAAAGTGAAACAAAACCCACTTTGTCCACTGCAACCCTACTTTTTAAACAGAAGTAAATAAAATGTTTAGTTCTTAATACCACAGTATATGATAGAATCCCAGTTACTTTCGAAGCGTAAATGGTACAAATGGACTACATCCTTGGTGGGCGAGAAAGTTTTCTATGTAGATATTTGTGTGTGTGTGTGTGTGTGCATATTATATATAATTTTTTTTTGGTATGCTCTACTTCAAGCTGTTGACTGCAAAGAATAATATATTTATACTTAGATTTGGGCTATATTGGGTTAGAAAGTGGCTCCTATAAATAGCTTAGCGAAACACAGCCCCAGTAGGCGCAGATCTATGATTAATGAACAGAGAGGATGAAGATATGGTCTACTTTCACTGTGCTTATCTATCTTCATTTCCTTTTACACTCTGTAACCCCACAGGCATGTGGGCCATTGTTTCTTTCTTTGTTCATCCTACTCAGTTATCAAAAGCAGATTCTCAAACAGGAAACAAGAGCTTGTTTGTTTATCAGGATTTATTCATTTAAATTGTTTATAATGATATGATGTATGTTTTAGACTGCTTTCTTCAAACTGATTATATTATGAATAGGGATGGATACATCAATATAGATACTATTATCTGGTATCACTTGTGCCCAAAAAATTGCACAGATACCATTGTCTGATCCCAGGTTATACTATGATTATTTTGCTGACATAAGCCTACTATATGGCATAAAATGACAGCAATCTGGACATATTTCGCAATTGATGATGGCAAGCAAAGCAGATTGCAAACCTTGCTCAGCGAAAATATTAACATTAAGCAAACGTGATCTAGCTGAGGAAAAAATGTCTACAGACATCACAAGGTGAATGAAATTTATACCTCTTACCTAGTATGTTGTTCTTGTTGAACAGCCACTATTAGTCATGGACATTGAGGGATTCTGACATAATAAAACAAAAAAATTTCTTTACAGCTGTACAGAAACGCTTTTCAGTAGAGAGCTAAAAGGTCCTGGGTAACTAATGTAGCTAGCTCATGCACTTCATTTAAAATCAACTAGCTAACATTATAAAGAATGGGCTTCGTAGACTAAGTGCATGGACGCGTGTTCACTTTTTATGGCCACTAAACAAAACTAAATAAAATGTTCCATGACATCCTTGACCGATTAATACTATGTAGGTTACTTATTTCAGTATTGGTTTTGACAAGTACTAAAAACATGTACTCATCCCTGTATTCGGTTTAAAATATTGGTGTCCATGCATCCCTAACTGACTATGTAGATACTAGAAGGCTTGTATGTTAATTTTTTTTTTAATCTTAAAATATACCATCAGTTAAATTGCTACATCAGTAGAAAAGGTGCTACATTGATTTTGTCTATTCATTTATTTGTGAAGTTTGTTCTTTGTCTGCTGTTTATTAATTGCAGAAACAAAAGAAAGGTTGTTTTATTCCTTCTTTCAGTGTAGCTGTTTCTAAGGTATTGAACAGTGTTGCAGTGTTGATTGCAAAAGCTGCCTATGGATGTTTGGATAAATTGCAAAAAAGTGCTTTGATTGAGGTTTATATTTTGAGATATTGAGATGTGAATGAGGTATGTTTCTGTGTGTGCGTGCGTGTGCGTGCGTGTGCGCGTGTGTGCGCGTGTGTGTGTGTGTGTGGGTGAGTGAGGGGGTGTGGCAGTGTGACACAGCTGTCTCTGCTGCCTGTGTAATTTTCAGCTCTTTCTTTCCTGGGGAGGATCCGTGTCACTTGGGGTGCTATTTATCTGCAGGAGGAAGGAGGATACCAGGATTCGTTGTCAGCCTTCCAACATTCAAATAAATATGCTATGGGATTTAAGATTAGGATTTAGGTTATAAGTCAAGCATAGATTTCATGTGGTGTGTGTGTGTCCCCATGTGTGTAAGTGTGTGTGCACATGCATGTCTGTGTGTGAGTGTTTGTACATATGTGTGCATTTCATTCATATGATTGTCATATGAATGAGATTTATTTATTTTATTCCTAGTTATTATTACAATGATGTGAGCTGATCCTGGACCACTATGAAAATAATATTCATTGGAAGAATTTTTAAAAACCGTGACAGGTATAGCCCAGCATTTGTTTTTGTTGCTTATGCACATTTTGTGCATTTTTATTATTATCTTTTTTGATGATAAAAAGATGATGATAAAAAATAAAAAAAGAATTTCTTGTCAATGTTGTTCAGCTTTATTTTAACATTCAAATTCCCAAATTAATCATAGCATTAGTCTATATCCAAAAAAGGTCATGTGGAAAATTTTACACCAAAGTTCTTAGGACTAAGACAAGGTTGTTAAGAGCTTTATGTCAGAAGATGTGGTTAAAATTGTACTTGTAAATGGAGCCTTTAATGGTCTATTTCCAATCTCCTGTATCAACTCTTCTCCAGTACCAAGAAGGGCTGCCAGAATGGCAGAATTGTTACTTTGATACTAATACCAACTGGGCTCCGGGGTAAGTTGCTGTCGTCCAAGTTTAAATGACAAAACTTTCCATAAAGGCATGCACAAAAAATTACAGCAGTATCTTGGTTGCCCTTGTACTGTATGACCCCAAACTGCACCATTATAGCCTCTGCTGAGTTAAAAGTCCGTAACTGGCTATTATAACTTTAAAAGATTAAACTAGGATACGTGAATTCTGTTTTGCTAAGTAGTCTAGATAATTAGATAGCTAAAATAAATAATAATGAGTATGTATTTAAAATTCACACTTCTGTTATTAAAAGGTTAGTTTGCAAGTCTCATAGACAGGCATCCCCATACCAGGAAGGGAAGTGCATGCTGTGCAGGTCAGGTTTTAGTAAAAGTGCAGGGAGTGAAGCAAGATATTCATTCCTTGTACATTTAGCATGTACTTTTAAACAGAATGATTTTATCATTTGAGGTTAAATTATTCTCCCTGTTCAATTCCGATATACAGGTCTGTGATTTGAGATCACTAACTCGTATTATGGACACCTGGGTTCTTAAATCTGTTTCAGCGTCCTGGTATATAGAGCTAATTTACATGTCATAACAGGAGATGAAGAAAATGGAAGAGAAAATAAAATAAAATAATTTTCCATGTTTGTTTATCTATTACTTCCTTTCACTTTCACAGACCTCACTGAAGTAAAACTATGTATTATGCTTTTACTTGAATGGGTGTGTTTTTATTATTATTATTATTATTATTATTATTTACTTGGTATAACTCCAGCAAATACAGTGAAGGACAGTTATTATCTTAAAGCATCTCTTTATTATTGGCTGGGGGAAGCTATGCTACTGGCACCCCTACAGTGATGACTCTCAGGTGTGGATATGTCCAGTAGAACTATTTTTAACATCAGAACAAATCGCGGTGTGCTTGCACCCTCCTCAGCATTTTAGTCATCACTCAGGCATCTGTGTCAATTTTTGACGCAAACAGAATGCTTCAGTATAAACAGAGATCAGTCTGTGTGTTTATATTACTGTGAATGAATTGGACTATGGGGATATTTGTGAATGTAAGCTACTTAACTGACTTGTGATTAATTTAACCATTGTGCATCAGTGGATTGATTGAACTTCTGAAGAAGATTATTTAAATGAGAAAGGTTGAGTTCACAAAAAATAGCTGAGAAGGTCAGCTCCTTGTGTTGCTCATCGGCAGGCAGACGGCCTTGGATAAGAGGTGTGGCTTAGCTAGTTGCTATGGTAACTGAGGAACAGCTGATGTTTCCTTGGTAATGGGGACAGATGCTGAAGAACTAGGCTCGGGGTAAGCTAAGCTCCAGTTTGCCCTTGTGAAGTTAATACATGCATGGGTGCAGACTATTTAGTAATAATACGTTAAAACACATCAATTCAAAAGAAATTATATAGTCTATTATAGCACTGTAGATTTACAGTCTACACGTAATGGTGTCATGTTAATCATACTAATTAACTGTCCAGCCCTACTTGCATTCTGTACAGCCGGCTTTGCAATTTAACGTCATGGTATCTGGTTGATGGTGGGGGTTCCAGTCACTTGCCTCTTTTTAGAAAACAAATACAAAGAACCCAAAAAAGACTAATTAAAGAAATGTATAGCTGTATTGAGAAGGAGTATCAGTGTGTTAATTATGCAGATATGCAAATCAACCAGCCTTGGGCTTGTTTCTATAATAGGCACTAGGACTTGATGGCTCCAAAACCGTGGGTGGTATAAGGAGAAAGGAAGAACAGTCTGTACTACTAGAAGGATCTTACTCTACTTATTGATGCAGTAATAAGAAAAATATTAATTATAAACATCCACTCACTATACTAATGCTTGAGAGGCAATTCAGCGTGGCCAGCCTGCTTAACAGCATGTTTTTGGGCACTGGGAGTGCTGAGAATTGAACCCCAGTCTTTAGTGCTGTGCAGATCCAGCACAACCTGCTGCATCACCAGTGACATGGTCTAATTTTTTTTAGCTTTTATTTTCTTACGTCACAGGGCCTGTGATGAGAGGGCCAAGTCAGTACGGTCATCTGGAGAATGACTTTAGATGTCAATGATGGATTGAATGCCACTCAGTAGGAGAAGGGTTATGTCTGACGACAAGAAGTAGGAAAACAACAGGAGGCATTTGTTTGCAACATAGCCAACAAAATCTGTACAGCCACATATATTTATTTTCACTGTCTGCTGCCTCCTGTTGTTGTCAGCATTAAGAGTGTCCTTACTCATTTTCTGTGTTCCTGAGATCAATATGTCTGAGCACAAGATCAGCCCTCCGCACACTCACTCCCTTACTAGCAGCCACCACCATGACAAGACTCATGTTGTCATGGCAACAGGAGGCAGTTGCTTTGGAGACTTGATGAAACAGGGCGACCAAGGAAATAATGGCAACTCACTGGAGAGTTTATGGTGGGTGGGTTATGGAGCTAAACATAGAACCTTAGCAGCCAGTACAAGTCCTTTAGTCTCTTGTTGTGGCTTCTTTCTCACTCTCACTTTTTTTCTGTGACCACCTGCATTCCTACATTCACTATGACTAATACCATTGGCTGTACTAATGACTACCCACAACTCTGAGGATTAGGAACTGATATTTATCAATTAAAGTAAACATTTGTTTTTGTGAACCCTCTCAAATATGCTCAACTTTAAGCAAATAGTCACTGTCCAAGTCCAAGTGCCTTCTGCATGTTGTAGTCACAGGAAAACTGACAACAGACACAAGCAAGTTAAGGCAACCTCTTAACTGGAAGTTTTGACTTCTCTGAAATACAACTGCACAGTCCACTCTTAAACAGGCTTAGCTCTTATAGTATCTTAGCATGTGATATAGGACTTTGTGTTCCTGTGTACTGTTCCTTGCTGGTGAAATGGGCAGCCTGTTACTAAAGATGAAAAGATCTGCTTGAAGAATAACAGTTTAAGAATAGGCTAAAATAGATTTCAGTTTTAGAACACTGTATCTCCTGAGTGTATTTGTCTTTTTTTGCTGTTGTTTTTATTGGTTCACTGTTGTCATTTGTCTTGTGCTGGGTATGAATTTTATGGCTGGTAGGGATTTTGCATCTGTCTGACTCATCTTCCCCAGGGAGTCTAGCAGCAGCCTCCATACGTGACAAGATCGGATACAACAGACTTCAAATTGCCCTTTTCATGGTCACTGTTTTTCACTTCATTTGGCATACCTCCATCTTTGTTCATCCCTCTCCCCACACCTCTCCTTCTTTTTCTGACTGCATTGTGCTGTACTCCTAAGTAACTGTTTCACAATCAGAGCACACTAAAATACCACTGATGTAATTGGCATCAAGTTAGGATTCTGACCCTGACAGCAGTGACTTTCGAGGGCTGATATGCAAAGCCCCCTGCTGGTAGCCTGAAAATGTGCAGGTGCAGTGAAAACACTATGAGATGGAGGGTTTGTGGACAGTGGATGTGTGAAGTATCAGATTATTAATCTGGAGGAGTGAAATAGAGACAGATAGTGTGTATTGATCAGTGCTATGACTAGTCGCATTTGTAGACTGCAACTGGTAAAGATGATTTTCAGACTGTGAATGGTCGAGTCACGGATGCAGCTGGCTCTTCTGAATAATCTCACACATACTTCCTTTGGGGGAAAGGTAAGAGTTTTGATAAGGTTGATAAGCAAAGGTTATATTATAAGCTAGACCTTTTGCAGAATTCAGAAGAGGAAGTAGAACAGGAGGGGACGGATTGGAATAAAGCCGCCAGCGTGGAGAAAATGAGTGAGGCAAAAAGGATGGGCTATCCAGAAGAGGAGGGAGCTTATTTTTTCAAGCAACGAATAAGCTGCTACACAAAGAATCATGTGACATGAGCCAGGGAAATGGCCATCAGTTGGGGAGGGTGGATGGGTGTCTGAGAGAGGGAGAGAGAGCACTGCTTCATTCTCACAGATTCTTGGTGAATTGTGGATCGTAGATACAGAGAAAGAGAGAGAGGTAACGGTGCACACTCTCATCCGTTGACAACTAGACCAAAGCCAGAAGGGATAAATCTCAACTATTATATTGTAACACAGAAGAAAAAGAAGGAAATTTGAAAAGAAGACAAAGACATTACATATATATTTAAGGACTAGACAGCAATAGCTAGAGGAGGAAAGCATGTCCTCTCTCTCCAACCAACAGCCAGCATCTCCATTCTCGGAGTACAGTGAGCTATGCAAAGGTTCTTCGATGTCCACACCCCCTGCCACGCAGGGATGGGATTGGCAGCATGGTGACATTGGGTCTCCAAGGAACTTTGCTGGTACCACACAAGCCCTGGGGCTGACTGATGAAGATAAGCTGTGTTTCTTTGACCCTCCAGCAGCGATGGGCAAGGAGACAGAACTGCAGGTGCCTGGAAGAAGTGCAATTCCTGGAAGCATGTCACTAAGCAGTGTAGGGGAGAGTCTAGAGAGCCCTCTGTCATCATCTCCCTCACCTGCATCCCCTGGGAAATTCACAGCATCTTTAGAATCTGCAGGTAACAGTGGGATGATGCCCCTTTCACAACTTTCAGGATCATCTTCACAGAACACTGACATCCCTTCCCCCTTTGAATCTGTGAAACCAGCCAGTGTAGCAGAATGGAATCCATCACCTCATGGCCTCAGTACAGAGATGAGCCCCAAGATGGGCTCTCCCCAAGCACCCCCAAACTACTGTGTCATAGGAGTTGTTAACGATAAATACCTTGAGGCTGGAAATGAAGGTGTTGGTGGAAGACCGGCGGCTGAGGGATCATCAAATGAGAGTGAGGAGGAGGGCGAGGTTCTTGAGCCTTGTTTCATGGGTCGAGCTGAGCAGCAGAGGAAGGCTATGAGGAGAGCCATGTCTGAGTGTTCCCATTTGTCTGTGCCAGCCAGCATTCAGCTACCAGACAAGTACCCTGGTGGAGGAATGCTAGATGAGCTGACCTCGCCAGGAGGAGGACCCCGTCGGCCTCACACCGGGGGCATGAAACGCTCACTCACCGTGGCAGACAATCAGCCCCCAACACCTCCACCAACCCTCTATGCTACTGGAGCTCGTAACGACTTGAGTCATGGAACTGGGACACATCTAACCCCATTTCCACCACTCAAGAGTAATGGAAGCTTTCCGCTATCACCCATGGAGTATGTTCCAGAGGGTTCAATTGTAGACAAGGACCAGGGTGTACTGTTGCCAGTGCCTATCACAAGCCGAGCTCTCAATGGCAGCACTATTGGTACTGAAGGCAGCGTCAGTCTGTTCCCTGTACTCGAGGGTAGGTGATGCAAGGCTGTAAGAAACCTGTAATTAACACATATTTATTGCAACAGTATTAGTAAAAAGAAAAGATCATGTTCCTTTTTTGCCAAGTCAGCCTCACAGTAGGCAGGGCAAGTGTTGGTCAAAAGTAAATTTAAGGTAAACATGGTCATGTGTATAACAGTGGGAAACTGATAGATCGATAGACAGGTGGTTATAAGAATAACATACTTTTTGTATGTTTTATTCTGATTGCTGTGTGTGTGGGTTTGTGTGTGTTTTTATAATAAAATTTTCTTTTCACTTTGAAACTATTAAGACAAAAGGTTTCTGGAGCACCAAAAGTGCAGGGCATTAAACGGCTAGACTAGGATAGTAGGTCACTCTGACAGCAGTCTCAGCCTCAGACACTCAGCCTACAAAGTAACATTGACTATTTTAATTATGCTGTATGCTAATAGAACTGCTGTTGTAATTACACTCATCCATGTATATGCACTTCTATTTTTAGTGCAACATAATGCAGACATTTGTGGTTCTTGACCATGTTGTTTGGAAAAAATAGACAATTTCAATTCTGGCTTACAAGACTAATTTGGAGGAGTAGTTTTACAGTCTGGAGCTTAGACCCAGGCTGTGTGGTTGATGATTCCCTGTGTATTTTTCATTGGTTCTCAGTGATATGACATCACTGCCAATCACATCTTTGTTAGAGGGAGAGAGAGAGAGAGAGAGACTCTTTTAAGTTCATATTTTAGATGTACTTCCTTAAAATGCACACTCTGTTTCTTAACCTTGTAAATATTGCCTCAAAAAGCAGAAAATGTGATAATTTACTGTCATGTTCATGGACCACTGAAACACACTGTACCATAGTATAGACGAAATGTTCTGAAGAGGTTCTTTGTGATCTTGTCTTGTTTTATTCCATTCCGTTAGTGAGGATTGAAGTGTTTAACTGCACAGTGTACATTATTGCATTCTTAATTTTAGCCTCTTTTTACTATTCTCACTATGGCTTATTATAGTAAGGGGATTTTCTTTGACCTGACTCAGTTTGCCTTTATTAATACCAGTAGTGATGGCTGTTGAGACAAATTTTGCTAAACTGTTAGATATTTAAAGGTCAAAAGTTTAACAATGATTTCTTTGCAGCTATTTAATTACCAAAACATATGCATTCTTTAGACCATCATTCAATGTCTGTCTCATTATGAAGCATAGAATATGGCTTGTATATTTTTTCTAACCTGTTTGGGTCACAGCACCATAAGTAAATGTAATTTTCTTCTCATTTTAGATGGTAATCAAATGACTCAGGACTGATTCAGTCCAAGCAGTCTTAATATAATAATTTTGAAAGATTACTTTATGCTAAAGATTTTCACTGAGTAGAAATACAGTCTGTACAGTTTCAGTGGTTGACCACAAGCCATGCATTTAAAAATGTCAGATTCAGTTACAGAATATGGAATTGATATGGCCCTGCTTGCTGCTAAGCAAATCTTAGTATCTGTCTCTCTCTCTCTTTTTCCCTCTCTCTCTTTGTGTGCATACACTAGTTACATTATTAGATTTATGTAATAATTTTATAAAGCATATACACTGATCAGCCATACCATTAAAACCACCTGCCTAATGTTGTGTAGTTCCCCACCAATACAGCTCTGACCTGTCGTGGCATGGATGCCACAGGATCTCTGAAGGTGTGCTGTGGTATCTGGCACCAAGACTTTAGCAGTAGATCCTTTAAGTCCTGTAAGTTGCGCTGCGGTGCCTTCATGGATCGGACTTGGTTTCTCCATGGTTTGTCCAGCACAACCCACAGATGCTCGATCAGATTGAGATCTGGGGTTTTGGAGGCCAAGTCAACACCTTAATCTCTTTGTCATGTTCCTCAATCCATTCCTGAACAATTTTTGCTGTGTGGCAGGGCGCATTATCCTGCTGAAAGAGGCCACTGCCATTGGGGAATGCCATTGACGTGAAGGGGTGTGTTTGGTCTGCAGCAATGTTTAGGTAGGTGGTACATTTCAAAGTAACATCCACAGGAATGCCAGGACCCAAGGTTTCCCAGCAGAACACTGCCCAGAGCATCCCACTAGCTCCTTCTTCTCTGCTTGCCTTCTTCCCATAGTGACTCATGGTGATATCTCTTCACCAGGTAAGCAATGCACATACACCCAGTCGTCCACATGATGTAAAAGAAAACATGATTCATCAGACCAGGCCACTGTCTTCCATTGCTCCATGGTCCAGTTCCGATGTCCACGTGCCCATTGTAGGCGCTTGCATGGGCACTCTGACTGGTCTGTGGCTATGCAGCCCCACACGCAGCAAGCTGCGATGCACTGTGTGTTCTGACAGCTTTCTATCCTAGCCAGCATTAACTTTTTCAGCAATTTGTGCTACAGTAGCTATTCTGTGTGATCGGGCTAGCCTTGGGCGCCCATGACCCTGTTGCTGGTTCACCGGTTGTCTTTTCTTGGACCACTTTTGGTAGGTACTAACCACTGCATACAGGCAACACCCTACAAGACCTGCCATATGGAGATGCTCTGACCCAGTCGTTTAGCTATTACATTTTGGCCCTTGTCATAGTCGCTCAGATCCTTATGCTTGCCCTGCTTCCAACACATCAACTTCGAGAACTGACTGTTCACCTGCTGCCTAATATATCCCACCCCTTGACAGGATGCTATTGTAACGAGTTAATCGATGTTATTTACTTCACCTTTCAGTGGTTTTAATGTTATGGCTGATTGTGTATATACTGATTGGCGTATATACCGTTCTGTGTGTGTGTGTATGAGGTATATAACCTCAATGTTTCAAGCTGTGAATTGACTTTTATCTACAAACAAATGAAATTTTGCAAACAAAAAACAGACCTTATTGTGTTTTTTTTTTTCAGTCTCTGCATTTTGTTTTTTTAGATTTACTATCTGATTTCAGGTGAATGATTTTGTTTCCACATTGAATCAGACACTCATTTGGAAAATGCAGAGTCATTGTTTACACTGAAGACCTGAACAGCTGAACAGCAACAGGGCTTGGGAATTGTACCTCAGATCATCTTTTGTTATACAGCTTTCATCAGTCCTTGTGTGTATTCAAGTACTCTGCTATCTTTTTAAACGCTTGCTTCTCCAATGCTTAGGTAGTCTGTCTTGACTTTGTCTTTATTCATTACTATGAAGAACCAAACATTGCATACACATCACTGAGGGCAACAAAGCACTTTTTCTTTTTTTTTTTTTTTTTTTAAACCAGTTCTTCCTGCATATTAAAGTGTCTGAAGTGTCTCAAACAAAAATAGAGAACACATTATGCAAGTAGTAATTTTCATAATAAATTATTAATTAATTAATATGGAGACTACAGTAAGTGGAGCACCATTCTACAAGTCTGAACCTCATGATTATGCTGATGTACAATATGGTATTTGTCAGAATGGAAAAGGTTCTAAGCTCAGTAGTTCTTATTTTCCTTTGTTTTGTTAGTTGAGTTAAAGAGGCTGTCCAAAACTACAGCTATAAAAACTGATTTTTTTTTAAAACTTATATCTTAAAGATATATGTTTAAACAAAGGAGTGCGTGCAATTGACAATTCTATAAAATACACATTCTTTGTATTATAGAAGTATTTTTTGTCAGTCTGCAAGTAAGATCAAGCTGTAAATATTATCTAGGATTCCTATTCTACACAGTATACAAGAATAACACATTCAGTTTGTTTAACTTTTTCTTTTTTACAGTCAGAACAGAGAAAATCCAGCCAGAGGTGGAAAAAATAGAGAGCCTGGAGAAGTCTGATGTGTTCAGCAAAGTGGACAAGATGGACAAGGTTGAGAAGACTGACAAGCCTGATGAGGTGTCCAAAGACAAAGAGACCGATATAAAAGACAAAAAGGAAAACAAGGATAGTAGTGAAAAGCAAGATGCTTCTAACAAAGTGGCCAGAGTCGAAGAGACAGATATAAAAGACAAAAACGAAAACAAGAATAGTAGTGACAAGCAAGATACTTTTAACAAGGTGGTCGAAGTCGAAGAGATGGATATAAAAGACAAAAAGGAAAACAAGGACAGTAGTGAAAAGCAACATACATTTGACAAGGTGGAAAAAGTCAAAGAGACAGATATAAAAGACAAAAAGGAAAACAAGGATAGTAGTGAGCAGGATACACTTACCAAGGTGGAAAAAGTTGAAGAGACTCCTGTAGCTGATGAGTCAGATAAACCAGACAAAACTGAGCTGCCTGACAAGACAGAAAAGATGCATATACCTGAAAAACCAGATACAAGTGAAAATGTAGAGCCAGTTGAGAAAATTCCTGATATAAAAGCTAGTGAAGATAAGATAGATTTGTCTCCAGACATGGACAAGGAGGTGAAAGTGGAAAAGGTGGAAAATGTAGAAAAGGTAGCGTTGAAAGCAGAAACTAGCAAAGTTGAAAAAGACAAAACAGAAGAGGGAAGTGAGAAAGAAAAGCATGATCAGAAGCTAGATGAGAAATTGGAGAAGGATAATGCTGATAAAGACAAGCTTGATCAGAAGTCTCATGAGAAAACAGAAAAGGACAAAGCTGAGAAAGACAAGCTTGATCAGAAGCAAGAAAAAGAGAAAGCTGAAAATGAAGTTGTTGAGTCATGCAACGATGTAGCCCAAAAAACGGATGCTGTGGAAGAGACAAAGCTGTCTGAGAAACTGAAAAAACCAGAGAAAACAGAAAAAGCTGGAACAGAGGTGAAAAAAGATCCATCTGCAAAAGTGGAGAAAGAAGACAAAACTGAAAAGGCCAAAAAAGCAGCACCTAAGCCTGTGGCAACTAATGGTGCAAGAACTGCACCAGGAAAAGACCTGCCTAGTCCAGAGAAGAAAACCAAGGTAAGTCGCATCCTTTTCCAGTCATCCCAGTTCTCCATTGGTCATGCTGCTGTTGCTGCTGCTGATGCTAATTTTTGTTTGCGTTATTTAACATGCACATGCACACACACAGGAATCAAATCAAGTGCTAAAGCACAATTAAGATCATTATATCTTGTTTGTTATTGCTTTCAGGGTTCCATGGTATGCTTTTTTGCCAAATAGCACTGGTGCTCCTCCTTTGAGGAAAACAGGAGCACAAAGAAAATTTGGAACATTTATTATTCATTTGGGCAGTTGGGCAATTTTTTTTTTTTTTGTTCTGACCAGCTAACAGCTGCTGAAAAAGAGCTGGTTAAACTGGTGGCTTTGCCAGCTGCTCTTTTTCTGCTTCCTTATTACTTGACTAAATTGAGCAAATGTTTAGTTATTTTCTTGGAACTACATGTCTACTGTGTTGCATTAGTAGTAGTTATAATTCCCATTTTTTTTCTGTCTAGAAGTTCTTATCAGATATGCCTGTCTTTCAGCAGCTGGTAGTTTGTCAAACCCAGCTGGATTTTTTTCAGCAAGAAAAGTATTAATCTGTTAATTAACAATAACAGAGTGCACTGTGCACTGAAAAAATGCCAGATTTTTGTCCAGCCAAAATCTTGCACAGCTTTATAAAGCCTGTTGTGTTTGTTACCTTGACAAAACCTAAAGCCTTGAGAAAGTCTTTGGCTGCATATAAATACAGTAACATGTCCAGGGCAGCAAACTGACTCAACCCCCATTGCAAGCATGCCAGAGTCAAGCACTCAAGCACTGCCTGCAACGCATCCCCTGCTCCCCCCCTCTCCCAAAAAAAATTTTTTTTTTAATTCCTAAGGACCAAATGTAAGCAAAAAACTTGCAAGGTGGAACCCTAGCTATTAAAAACAAAAAGATTCAGTATTATAACGTTACACTACAGGGAACATCAGGTGTCTTAACACTCCTCCGGCTGCTTGTGTCCTGCTGCTGTTATTTGTTTATTTTATGCTTTTGTTATTCCTTTGCATTCCATTTTTTGGGTTTGCTATCCATCCATGCAGCCTGCTACCACGACAACCAAACCGAGCATGGCCAAGCCCCGGCCAAGCACGGTGTCCAATGCTGCGACTGCTCCCAAGCGCCCAACCCCAGCCCCTACCTCCACAACCACCACCTCCGCTACCCTCAGCAAAAAAGCACCCGTGCCCAAGGCACCCACACCCACGGCTGGCACCAAGCGTCCTGCTTTGGCTGCCAGTCGTCTCTCCGCCACAACCACAGTGCCCAGTGAGGTCAAGTCTAAGGTATGTACCTAAGTTCTCTCTTGAAGAATTAGAAGATTGGCCTCTTTGAAGATTAAAAAGCACCTACTTCCAGAACTCATGTGCCATTTGCTTGCATGGTTGACCTGTTTGTGGTTGATTTGCAATGCCTTTATCAATGTTCATCCATTACAAATCTGCTGAAATTACTGTGCCATATTCTCTATACTTATAATACAATACATACATATAATAATATACAGTACCTGTAGTGTCCCCAAGTTTTTTGTTCCTTTTCCTTATCTGAGTACTCCTGAGAGTAATTATAAAACATTTTCTATATATGTAGGTTACATGAAGCTAGAAGTAAATATGTAATGGGGAGTTTGCTGCCATAGTTTTTAAGTAAAGTTTTAAGTAAGGACCATTATAAAGGGCATAGACATTTTGAAAATGGTGTGGTCATTCTCTTTTGAGCAAGGTTGAGCTACTTCTGATAAAGTCTTAAGAAATGCAGGGCCTGGATTCATATCTTTTGGTTTGCAGCTCCTAAATAACCCAATATTGTTCTTAATAAATGTCATACTCATACATCTTAGCTGCAGTGTTTTTACCTCTTGTTCAGATGGCCACAGAGTCGTCAGTGCCAAAGTCCCATGCTGCTCCATCCCGGTCCACGGCCCCCAAAAATGGTACATCTACCACAGCAGTGAGCAAAACCAGCACATCAAGTGCCACCACAGCACGGCGCTCTCTGGGTGAGTCTTTCTGTATAATTACTTACACTGCAAGTTTATCATGTGGCAGTTTTCTAACCGTAATGACACTGAGAATTTGTAAATTTTGAGTAGACAAGAAAGAAATTGACGCATGGCATGATGTTGTTTTATGCAGCTACAAAGACTGAGAACAAAACAGGGGAGGAGAAGAAACCAAGTACTTTGAAGACCACAGGTACAGCATCATGCGTCTCACATCATACATTTTAACTATGGCATTGCTACTCCAGCATCCAATTCTAGATTTGTAGAAAGGCAGAAGCAAACATGAAAGACAATAACTTTTAAATAAATAAAGGATTTTCTCTGATATGCAGTATTTGTCTCAGTGATTGTAACATTTAGCCTGCACTGACTTGCCAGTTTCGGGACACTTGTATAGCGTTATCTTGCAACTCTTTTAGCCTTCAGAACAGCTTGATATCATCTGGTCTGGATTGGTTGTGCAGGAATATAATATCTTGCAAAGTCGATTGCATTGCTCAGTTGCTGCAAACTAGAAAGCTACCTACAGCCCTTTTTACCTCATTCCAGAGATGCCTAATAGGGTTGAGTTCTGAGGACTATGTGGGTTTCTGAAGCATTGAAAAGTCTCAGTCATGTTCCTGGAAACTACACTTCCTGTGACACTACATGCATGGCTTGAACTTGCTCAGGAGCATGTTTTGATAGACTCTGCGATATAGATGTTTGTCACTTGGATCTTAACCTGTGCTAAAACAGAACATCTCCCACAAAATCAAACTGCCACCAATGGTCTGTACTGTGAACACCAAACAGGACGGCGCCGCAGACCAGTCTTGCTTGAACAAACATGAATTCATCCAACCGGGCAACTTTATTCCAGCTCAATTTTTGATGTTCCTGTGCCCACTGGAAATGAACTTTCATGTTCTATGCTGTCAACATCAGTACCAGACATGGTCTTTGGCTTTGTAGCCTATTCGGGAAACAGTCTGATAAACAGTGCTTTCCGAGGTGACATTCTATACACCAAAGTTGAACATCAGATGTGTTTTTCTTGCGCATTTCTTACCATTCTCCACTGACCCCACTGATTTACAAGATGGTATTACCCACAGGCTCACGGATCATTGTTAGTTTTTTTGCTTTTCTCATCCTTCTTAGCAAGGATGAGAACTGTTGCCACAAAGTTGGAAGCACAGAATTGTGTAGAATGTCTTTGTATACTGTAGCATTAAGATTTCCTTTCACTGTAACTTTTGGGACCAGACTTGTTCTATTATGTCAGTGCTCATGTGCACGAAGCATGATCCATTAAGACCAATTGTTTGAAAAGGCTGGAGTGGAAGAACTCAAGTGGCCTGCACAGTGCCCTGACCTCAACCCCACTGAACACTGAATTAGAACGCCGACTACCTTCCAGGCCTCCTTGCCCATCATCAATGCCTGACCTCACTAATGCTCTTGTGGCTGAATGGACAAATCTCCACAACCTCCTTTCAAAATCTAGTGAAAAGCTTTCCCAGATGAGTGGAGGCTGTTTTAGCTGTAAAGGGAGACTAAATCTGGAATAGGATGTTCAACAAGCACATATAGGTGTGATGGTCAGGTGTCAACAATATGGCCATATAGTGTATCTTGAATGTAGTCATTTATTTAGTATTACCTATTATAAGATTACAGTAAACCAAATATATGGTTATTAAACCTATTTTGACTAATTTAAAGCTTGAAATGGTCTTGTTCTACTGGCAGATAATTTTTCAAATTTTCTGACAATAGAATAAAAACATTTAAAGTCATCATCAAAAGGCATCACAAACAGGCTGAATATTATATTTGATTTATAATAATCTCATAATAAGAACTCTTAGATACACCGATCAGCCATAACATTAAAAGCACTAACAGGTGAACTGAATAGCATAGATTGTCTCATTACAGTCGCATCTGTCAAGGGGTGGGATATATTAGGCAGCAAGTGAACAGTCAGTTCTCAAAGTCGATGTGTTGGAAGCAGGAAAAATGGGCAATTGTAAGGATCTGAGCGACTTTGACAAGGGCCAAATTGTGATGGCTAGACAACTGGGTCAGAGCATCTCCAAAAGTGGTTAGTACCTACGAAAAGTGGTCCAAGGAAGGACAACCGCTGAACCGGTGACAGGGTCATGGGCGCCCAAGGCTCATAGATGCACGTGGGAGCAAAGGCTAGCCCATCTGGTCCAATTTCACAGAAGAGCTACTGAAAAAGTTAATGCTGGCTATGATAGAAAGGTGTCAGAACACACAGTGCGTTGCAGCTTGCTGCATATGGGCTCCATAGCTGCAGACCAGTCAGAGTGCCCATGCTGACCCTTGTCCATTACCAAAAGTGCCCACAAGTGGCACATGAGCATCAGAGCTGGACCATGGAACAATGGAAGAAAGTGGCCTGATCTGATGAATCACATTTTCTTTTATGCGCTATGGGAAGAAGGCAGGCCATTCATTCAATCATTGTTGCAGGCCAAGTACACCACTTCATGGCAACAGTATTCCCTAATTGCAGTGGCCACTTTCAGCAGGATAATGCGCCCTACTACACTACAAAAATTGTTCAGGAATGGTTTGAGGAACATGACATGAACAAAGAGATTAAGGTGTTGACTTGGCCTGCAAATTCCCCTGCTATCAATCAGACCGAGCATCTGCGGGATGTGCTGGACAAACAAGTCCGATCCATGGAGGCCCCACCCCGCAACTTACAGGACTTAAAGGATCTGCTGCTAACGTCTTGGTATCAGATACCACAGCACGCTTTCAGAGGTCTTGTAAAGTCCATACCTCGATAGGTCAGAGCTGTTTTGCCTGTACAAGGGGGACCTACATAATATTGGGCAGGTGGTTTTAATGTTATGACTGATCAGTGTACATTTACCCATATTCAAGATATTTGCACTTGCTAAGATATCATCTTTTTTGTTGCAATATAGCCTGTCTAGTGAGCTACACTATTTTTAGTTTTGCTTACATTTTTGACCTCTTGTCTGTTACTCCCCTTTTCCTAATATTTCCTGTCCTTTATTTGTTAACAACCATAGACTCCACCAAGCCCAAATCTACAACTGCCAGACCATCCACCGTTACCAGTAGTACCGCAACCCGCACCCGTACCACTAAACCTACCACGACCACTAACAACACGACCAGCACAGTGCCGGAAAGGAAGCCTCCTGTACCCCGTGCCCCTCGAGCCAGCTCCACTACCACAACAACTAGTAGCACCACCAGAACCAGTAGCCGCCCAGCAACAGCTCCAGCTCCTGATATTAAAAATGTCCGCTCCAAGATTGGCTCTACAGATAACATCAAACACCAGCCTGGAGGAGGCAAGGTGAGGGGATTCTACTGAAATGCACACCTTATTTTTATAACTGTGCCACACAGGGTTTGGCTTTGAGCCTGGTTCCTTGCAAATTGTAGCTCTCCCAGAAATCAATCAGGAACAATGCAGCAATCCATCTGGTAACGAAATACAAAGGATCAAGGCTGAGTAATAGGAATGCAAAGAGATATTTGTACTTCTATTTAATTTTGACCTTTATGATCAAATATTTTTCACATTTTACATATTTATTCATTTTTTTAAAAACAGATTTAGGCTTTTCTAGATCCATTCGCATTGTTCCACTTTTAATGGCATATTTGGATCTTTGCAAAAGAATTCCTGTGCTGCATGGCCTCACTGTCTTCACATTTATTCTGTACCTAGCATCTGTTTTGTTACAGTGTTAATTGTTCTTGTTTTCTCTTTTTCACCGCAAGCATGCTTACGACCTGAAAATAATTACAATTTAATTTATCCATTTTCTCCATCTGTAATACCATTTCGTTTTCTTATCTTTCACCCCATTAATACTTTTCCTGGCTGAGATTTCTCCTTGGACTTACTTGTCACCACTATCCTTTAATACTTGCCAAGCACGAAAATTCTGTCACTGGTAGTATCAATATAGTGCATGATTCATTATAATATCAGCACTGCTGTAAAATATACTATCATGTACTCTTACTTCACAGCATGTTGAGTAAAACAATAAGGCATGAGTTTTAAAACCCTGATGTACTGATTACATTTCCCTTTCTTGGTCTTCACATTATCTTCTGGTGTGGTTAAGGTTGTTTTTTTTTGCACTGATCTGTGATTAGTGTTTAAAAGATCAGAATCAGAGGGCTAATTTTTGTGGTGTGAGTGACTGACCTGTAGGGGATTTGGGGTTGTCTCCCCAGGTCACAGTTTCTCAAAGCAAGACGGACGCTCTGGCTCAGGGCTCCCTCGCCAAAGATACCAGCCAGGGCAAAGTGAGTTCACTCCATCTTCCATATTTCACATACCCCACTCTTCCCACCAGCCTGCTGCATTATCTTCCTGTTTAGCCTGTTTAATGTTTTTTCTGTTCTCTTTCTCCAGCATTCTTTTCTCTTTTATGGTGTCCACACTTTGTCTTATCTCCATATCCCATACTTATTCCATATACTTCTGTTTTCTGTTACCCATAAATAAAAATTGCTGCTTATTGCTGAGTTTGTAATTTAAAATACCCTTTGTTTTCATGAGAGACTTTTATATTTTAATATTATGCATTATTATTATGTACCTGGTAATAACAGATTTCCATAAAACGGTCTGCCGAATTAATGAAATATTAATTCTTATTGAAAAATGGGCCATATAACCAAGTCAGTATATGTGTGGTGGTCTGGAAAAACCCATTAGATATCACTATGGCCGAAGTCTGGTAAATAAAAAAATTGGATTATGGCCAAAATTGGAATTTTCTGCCTATAACATACCTTGACACCTCAACTTTAAGAAACTGTCCATATGTTTCACCGAAATGTTTTTATTTACTTTCCCACCTTGCCTAGGCTTTCTGCAGAAATCATATCCTGGTAAAAACAGTCAGTCTGCCTAAAAATGTCTAAACCTTTTTGGATAGTTACATGCCACAGTGAAAGTTGAAAGAGAAACATATTTCAGTTAAGTAGAAAATGTCAAGATTTTACCATCTGATGTTTTTTTCCAGGCTGCCACTGTAACATACGAGACGAATGTTACATGATTCTGCAAAACTTCTGAAATGAAGATGTTGGCTCTTGCTTGAGCATATACTAACTACAATTCTCACAATACTCGCTAGGTTTCCATTCTAAGTTGTTGCATGAAATTACCTAAACAAAGAGGGCCATTTGTATCCATACGTTAATCTCAAAAGAACTTTCTTTTAAACTACATGAGGTGCTGACCCAGGTTTTGGGTGTGTGTGTGTGTGTGTGTGTGTGTTTAAATGCTTGTTGAGTGGGCAATTGTTGCTACTGAAGCACTAAACAGTAACTCAATTTTGAAGAGCTTGAAGCTAAGCTAAGCAAATAATTGTAATTTTGCATACTGCCCAGAATCTTAGATGAGTGAATATACATAAAGTACGTCTACAAGACGTCTGGTAGCTTTTTTAAAATAGAGTTTTATGCATGGTGACAGGTTCTGCTGCTTATTGAGAACTGGTACTGAGCTATTAGTTGTGCCTGACAATATGAAAAGCACCCTTTCACACCTTTTTCATCAGCCTTAAAAGGTTTTATTGAAGTTTGTTAATATATTGTCTGCTTGATGGTTATGTGGAGACTGCAATGCCACCAGGTACACATTTTAGTTCATGCAGCCAATTTATTCCATGACTACAGAATTTTACAAATGATTCTTTAATGGTCTAATTGATTTTATTTTTGGCTCAAAGATGAACATATTCACTGATTGATCAAAGTAAGATTTAATTGTCCTTTAATTATTGTGTTTAGTTGTCATTAAAAATGTTCCTTGAAACAATAGGATCATTCTTCAGAATTCTAAACAGGGTTCATATGGTGACGAAAAATTGCATTTTACAAATCTGTAAAAGTGAGTTTTGGAAAAGTGTTTTGCATTATTCATTCAAGTCTTGCTAAGATACTAGTGCATTCCTTTCAGCTCTTTTCCCATATAGTCAGATTACAGCTAGATTTGCTTGTGGTGAGCGTAAATATGCTACTCTTTGTACATTTGGTATCAATCAACATCAATAGGCTAAGCAGGTTTCATTGATTTATGCTACACAAGATCGTTTCTGTGGTACATTTTAGTTCCTCAAAGAAAGATGTTGATAGTTTAAAGACCATGAAAAGGTGATGGAAAATCCTGTAAATGTATTCGTAAAACTTGGTGTAAAAAGTTGTGTATGAAACTGATAGGATGAAGCAGATATTTAGCTGGAATTAGAATACACTGAAGCATGCAATTCGAATCACTTAGGAAAACTTATTCACCATATGTCATTGGGACATCCATGGGATATAATTGGTAAATCTGCACTAAGAAGAAACTGTTTTCCTGAAGTTGTCTTTCTGCTCTGTTTAAATTAAATGTTGGCAAATTATATGTTGGGATGATAATTTTACATTTTGCTTCCTGTGTGTCACAACATAAATAGTCTAAACGCTTTGACTTATGTCCACTTTTAGGTGATTTGCATCACTATGCACTGTAATTTAAGTCATATGGACATTCTCAAGCATCTCTAGTGCCACAAACTTTATATACAGTACAAAATGGCAACCGTATGGGTGCCATCTTGTTCCTAACTGGTGGTGCTACTTTAAACATGGCATGGCATGTACACTCTAGTTAAATGTAGTTGCTAGTCTGATGAATATCTTCATCAACTTGTGTAGCACTTTGCAATGAATCCTTTTAAGCTTGTAGATGCTTCAGCTTTCCCTCTTTTCCTATCTTCCTCTTACCTGGTGACCCCTTATGTCCTTCTGCCCTGTGCCCGCCATGCTGTGTTGTAGGTTCAAATAGTCTCCAAAAAGGTGGACTACAGCCATGTTACATCTCGCTTGGGTTCCAAGGACAATATCAAGCATGTCCCTGGTGGTGGGAATGTAAGTACTGTCTCTGCATGTGGTGAAGCTGTATTCAACAAAACAGTGTTACTCTTCCAGTTAGAACATTGACATGAGGATGAATATGTAACCATATTTGTGATCCTATTTTTTTTTTTCTCATGCACATGCTAAAAGGCATTTTTGCTTAACTGCTACCGTTTAAGCCAGTTCTCAGTAACAGCAGAAGTTGAGTTGCATTTCCTGCCCATGGTTACTTCCTTTGTCTTAAATTGTTTTATTATTAATCATAGGACAAATGATTATTCCTGTTCTTTTATGCCTCTCTAAGATTTTTTTTTCTTCTATGTTCTCTGGCTGCAGCTTTCTCCTCCTTTAGCTCTTCGAGATTTACTGCCTCTAATAGTGACTGATGTTGACATTATCAGTGGACATAGAGATACAGGCACATTTTAAAATTTATTTAAGCTTAAATCAATTATTAATAATTATGATTACTTTTCATGTCTTATACATCTTTTGTACTTTATATTGAGTGGCATGCCAGCCTGTGTTGATTTAATTGCACTGCATGTGGATTTTGCACTTTGTAAACAAGGCAACAAAAGGCTGATGGTATCTTGTATCACTAGTACTGAACAGTAAACCCTGTGTATGCTGCTTTTATAGGACTTAGTTTGATGTGTTTACAGATCCAGATTCTCAGTAAGAAGGTTGATGTGAGTAAAGTGACTTCAAAGTGTGGTTCAAGGGTCAATATCAAGCACAAGCCAGGTAAGACCTTGGACCCGATTAAATGCTACTAAAAAGTTCTGAGTTGGAGCCAAACACTTGTTAATAGCAACTGTGAGTTATCATGGATATTAATGTTTCTCGTAGGAGGTGGAGATATAAAGATTGAGTCTCATAAAGTGAACTTCAAAGACAAAGCCCAGTCTAAGGTGGGTTCCTTGGACAACGTCAGCCATGCACCAGGAGGGGGGAATATTAAGGTAAGGTTGTGAACAAGAGAAATTAGTGTGATAGGGTGCTATTTTACTCATTCCCTTCTAGCATGATTATTTTTATTAGACTCTCCTTTGTAAACCTGTATGTTAATATTTTTCATCTGTGCTGCATGCAAATGAGTAGAGAGTTTAAAAAGTCTGCATGGGCTTGACTGGACAATATAATAGAAACACCACATGAAAGAACAGTTACACAGTGAGGCAAAACAGAGGTCAAATTAGTTCATTCTTTTATGTACATGATACTTTTTCTGATGGGAGTCACAATGGCAACAGGCTGAAAAGGTCAGCCCAGACTTCTCTATCCCCACATATTCTAGCTCATCCTGGGTGGTTCCCCAAATGTTCCCAAGCCAACTGTACAATATAATCTCTCCAGCAGGTCCTGTTTCTGCTGTGGGGTCTCCATCTAGTGGGATATGCCTGATCCAGCTCTAGCAGGAGCTGACCAGGGGGCATTCTTGTAAGATGCCCAGACCACTTCATTTGGCTCCTCTCAATTCAGAGGAGCAGTATCTCTACTCCAAACCTCTCCTGTATTGTCCAGCTCCTCACTTTAGGTGCCGAACAACTGGCCCGAGGATCTTTGGGGCCATCTGAAAAATGTCTTTTTCCATGACTTGTCCAAACTCCTCCCATGCCCAAGCTTTCACTTATGCAACTGCCTTTGCTGGAGTCTTTCTGACTTTTGTATATTTCAGTTAGGTTAAGAGAGCCCTCCATGAGCATTTTTTGGAAGGCTTCCTGCTTCAACTTCACTGCATTCTCTCACCACTGGTGTCCACCCGCACATGTTAGGATTAGCACCTTCTCCAAGAAGGCTGAATACTCTGAACTTCTATTTGGTGCATAAGCACAAACAACAGTCAGAGCTTTCCTTCCTGAGATTGGAAATCTCATAGATTCAGCCCTCTTGTCCACTGGGAGGAACTGTAACTGCGAGGCTCTCAGTCTGGTACTGGTGAGTATCCCCACACCCATCTGAGATCTCCTGTGGGAACTCTGGAGTAGGTGAGACCACCCATGATAAAGAAGCTTGGTACTGGAGCCCTAACTGTGTGTGGATGTAAGGCCAACTTGGTCTAGTCCATACCTTTCCATCTCACACATTAACTCAGTCTATTTCCCCATGTGAAATGCCTCGTTCCCAAAGCCAGTTTCTTTTTCTAGGGTCTGGTTTGTCTAAGGTTGTCCGTCATATGCCTACTGCCCAACAGGCATCGCACCTGATCCCAACCCCTGATTTTTCATGTGGTGTGTCCCCAAGATGGCTGCACATCACCATGCTGTGCTGAGCCCGACTGGGTTATATGTGAGTGGCCTGGTCACCAGATACTCATTTGCGGACACCACCTCCAGGCCTGGCTCCAGGAGCGGGTGCTGTTAACCCTGATCTGGACAGGACACACTTTTTTTGTCTTTTTTGTACCTTTCGTGGGAGCCATTAGTCTATGCTCTTTGTCTGACCTCTCCCCTCAGATTTGTTCATCAAATGTGGCTCTAGTCGGAGAATTATGCTCCCTGTGACATAGCCCTGAGGTTCTCCTAAGTACACAACCATTTCACCATGACAAGGCCTTGATCCACAAAGGGGGACTAAGAAGTTTGGTTGTGAATTATTTTTTTAATTATTATATCAGATATATAAGAGAAGCAGCTCTTTAACAATTAACGTGACAAGGTGGTTTGAGTATGAGAAAGGCGCTATTTAAATTAAACTGTTATTATTACTATTATTTGTCTCAGAAATGCAGTACTGTGCAAAAGTCTTAGACACCTTATTTTTTTAGTACAAACTTTGTTATAGATTTTTATTTTATGACTTCTACATTATTGATTCAGTACAAAAACATTTTAGATTTCCAAACATTAGTTTTCCAGCACAAAATTAAATGCTACGGAAAAATGTTTGTATGTCAGTAAAGAAAGCAGCATATTACGTAAGAGACCATTTTTCAGTCAAAAACATAATGAAGGCTGCTGGGTTTTGCTGCAAAAATAAGAAGCAAGTGTGACCGTCAAAGTCTCCAGAAGAACTGTGGCTGCTTCTGCAAGATGCTCAATAAAACATACAGCTAATTTCCTTCACAAATAAATGAGATAACTGCACAAATTGTACCTGAGACTACTTTTTTTTTTTTTTTTTACGCAAAGGGTCGTCACACCAGATATTGATTTTGTTTCATTTATTACAGTTTACTGCTATTTATAGTAATTTTAAGGTAGAAACATTGAATTTCATTAAATTTGAAGGCATCTTTGCTCTACAGCATTTCTTTGCATGTGCCCAAGACTTTTGCACAGTACTGTATGTGCCAAATGTAAGTGGTGTTATATTGTCTTACACTGTCTTTTAAGATTTTAATCATAGTGCATACCATTTTTTCTGTTTAACAATTTATAATGTAGTCACATTCATGATGTGTAAATTTTGATGTTTCATTGATTTCGTGTTTTGTTTTGTTTTTACATAATTTTGTTATGTTTTACTACCCCCATTACTCAGTACTCATTTTAAGTGCATTGTGGTGGGTTTGTCTGTTTAATGAAAAGTAAATTCACTTAATACATTCTCACTACCTTTAAAACCTGATGGGCCCCAAACATTGACATGGGCATCTTCCTAGAGTCTGGTCCAGAGGAGCTGAGAAACAAATTAAAAGTAATAAATGTGTTTTTTTGTTTGTAAAAGGTGAAGGAGGTACACTTCTTTTCAGATGCTTTCACTTAAGTTACGTTGATGTGGTCAGTTTTGTGCTTTGCTTGATTCAGCACACTTGACTCAACACACGGGCTGATGATAAAGGCCTTAATGAGTTGAATCAAGTGTGATGGGGCAGAGTAAACACTGAACTGTGCAAGACAACACCCTTATAGAACTGAATTTCTGTATCAAGGTTTTAAGTAACAAAGGTGGGTTTAAAAAAAAAAAAAAAAAAAAGCCTCCGACTGACAAGCTTATTTATTGGTCGTGATGTCACCTTACCCCTCAGCCTATGGTCACCCATCTCTGCATGAAAATCTCCATGGCTGTACTCATCATCTATACATCTTCATCCCCTCAAATTCATTTGCATAATGTACAGTACTTTTACTGGGACTTAATAAACAAAAAAATTACAGTTGTTTAAGACATTACAGCAGTTACAACTACTAGCATGGAAATTAGAAACGCTTACTAAAGTGCTTTCTTTTTTTTTTTTAGTACTTTATATATCTGTATAGTGTATATTGATAATATTGTTGGAAACTAAAAATGTGCATAAAGTTATAAGCATATTATCTCATAACATTAAATGCTACCCTACTGTAAACATTGTTGCACATTGTGGCACAAGACTTTTATTTCAGTTTATTTTCCAATATATAATACGTCATTAAAGTACCAGTGAAATCTTTTAGTGAATTTTAGCATTCCGCACAGTTATACAAATAAAGATCTGAGCATTTCATTTCCTTCAGAATTGGTTGGCTGCATGTGCATGGATCTTGTCTCTTTATTATTTTGTGATACAATGTAGCTTGTATTCATAGTATACATTTTAAGAGCTTGCAGTCTGTCATAAGTATGACTTTTGCTTTGTAAATATTTCATTTTTAATATTTAATATTTTGTTAATATTCTTTTTTTCCCTACAATACCTAGTTATGGGCAACCTTTTTTTGTTATAATCGCTTTGTAGTATGCTTCGAATCCATGCATCATCCCAAATACCAACACACACCTTTAGTCTTTCTCAGAAGGGATCACGAGTCCATATCCATACCATCTCCATCTGTCCTATTGACACGCTGCTGTATGTTTCTAGGCTGAGGGGCAACAGGAGACAGTTGAGGGCAGTGGGGCTACCTCTAGTGGCTCAGCCGGCCCAGCCCAGGAGAATGGGCTGAAGGAGGGCACTGCATGTGGGGGCGAGGCACTCCGGGACCCCCAGGGCCTGGATTCTCTCATCCCTGAAACAAGTAAGTTTGTGTGTCATCCTGCTCCAGTCACAAGGCCTGCTCCAGCCCGCTCCCTCGGAAGCAACCTGTCATACGTCAGGCTCAAATCCCATTATAAATTCCACTCAGGTGCATTTAGAAGCCTGACTCAAAGGTATTGCTCTGGTCTAAATCAGGATTTTAGAAATGAATTCACGGCTGACTTGCTTCTAGTGAAGACTAGTTTATTGCAGTGCTCATCGCTAATCATCACATATTAGGCTATAATACACAGTTATTTATAGTACCCAAAGGGCTCCCCCCTGCTCAGTCTTGTTCCAAGGGTTTTTTCTCCTTGTACATCCATTGGGAGTTTGCCTCTCTGTTACGCTTGGTTTGCTTGCTAGGGGTTAAAATTTATAATATTCATAGTTACCTCTATACTACAAAATTAACATTCCATTCTATTTTATACGTTTTTTTTTATTGTGGCTTTGCTGTTTATGTTCAAATGCCTGGTGTGCTACAGGTAATAAAAACTGGTAGCATTTCTTTTAATTTGCCCTTTGACCGTTGAACTTTTAAATAAGACGATCAAAGGAGCTTCTATCTAAAATTTTAATTATTTTGGACTAAATAACTGATTATTAGTACATATCTACCTATCTCCTACTGATTACATACAGTTTAGAATGGATGAGTATAGTATTCTAAGATAATTTATGTGGCGGTCTGTGGAAACCCTTTGGATATTGCTGTGGCTGAAAAAAAACAAAAAAACAAAAACAAATATATTTCACATTCTAGCCTAGTCTTGGCTGTCTGTCAGCAAAGATTATTGTTAAGGAGCCATTTTAACAAACACAGTGGTAAAAACAGTCAGTCTACCTAAAGAGTACCTAAAGACTAAAACTAGCTATAGTGATCCAACATTGAAGTTGTTGGATAGTTTCATGCTGTAGTGAAACAGACATAGGCTAGACTAGTCAATTAGATTGGTGATTACATACCGGCTGTCAAAATGTCTGTGCTCCTCCTGTGCCACATCAAAGGGGAATCTTTCCGTGTAGTTTTCTCCCTTTTCACTTTTGGGGGTAACCAGACTTTAAATATAACTATTTGTGGTTGAGATATGTGGAAAAAAGAAACATTTTAGTTCACGAAAGCTCTTAGTTTTCTTAGTACTATACAGTAGAAAATTTAAACATGTTAAAGAGTTTTCCTTTTATAACTATTTTATAAATTATTTGTATGAAGGAGTAAGAACACAATTGAGCACATGACAAATTCAGTTATTACATTTTTTTGTATTGTGGAGAAAACAGAAAAAGGTTTGACCTTTTAATACTAATTTCATAATTCACATTCATTTTCATTTTGTAAATATATTTTGTTATATTTCATGTGTTTGTGTTGATTGTTATTTTTTGGTTCTTCTGGAGGGAGGGAGGGAGGGAGGGAGGGAGGGAGGGAGGAGGATTGTCTCTCTATAATCTCTTTTCCCTGACCACAAAATCATCTTTTTATTTTTTTTATTTTTCAGGCATCTAATTCTGCTTTTTGCTATCACCTTATCATTTCATTTCCAAAACACCTCCTGTCCACCTCCTCTTCCTACTTTGCTCTCCTTTTATATCCAATTCTTTTCCTGTCTTTTCTGTTTTTCCTCCAACACCCCCTGCTGCAGATTGAATCTTTCAAGCTCAGCTTCCGCGAGAACGCCCGCTCTCGCACGGACCACGGCGCTGACATTATCACCTGGCCCGTCGTGGGTGACAGCCCTGCCCACCCCCATCCGCTCCGCAGCAGTGTCTCATTCAACGACTCATTGGTGACAGCCCGCTTGCCTCGCTCCTCCACCACCCCTGCCCTCCTCTCAGCCTCTCAAGAGCAAGAGGGTGATGCTGACTCACTCAACACACTCCGCACGTGACTTCCACCACTCATCTGTTATTTCTCATGACCTCAGCCCATGGGTACACTGTTTCTGTCTGAGTATTCAGTCTGGCGATTAGTAGGTGAAGATGAATTTGGCAGAATCTATTCACCGGCCCTTCCTTAGCTTCATAACGTATATTCATACTCAGTTTATTCAACATCTTCCCTAGTAGGCTCTCTCCTGATTTTACTCTGGAAAGTCTGGTCTTATTCAGTGCTACAGTCTTAGAGTTTATCTGATTTCCCATGATGTAGTTATCTGAATATACATGACCTGTATTCTTGTGTTTACACAACTCCCTTTAGAAGCGTTGGACCATAGTGTTGTGTTGCGCCTCTTTGTCAGCATGCGGGGCTGTCATGTGACATTAATAAGCATAGACTACCCTGCTTCAGTATCTTCAAGTCTCATAACTCAATCGCTCTCATCTTTCGCTGTCTTTTAAGCAAACTCACATTTAACATATGTAGTCAGTCTCAGCTGTAGGTTTCAATTAATCTGGTCTAAAATTGTGGTTTGTGCTGTTTTTGAGTGAATACTGTGGCTATGAGCTATACGTTTGTTTGATTTTTCATTTTCTGTATGCTCGGATGTTTGATTGTGTCATTTGTTTTCTTCTAGTAAAGCAATACAGCAGTCTTTGCCTATAGGACATTAACTCCGTCTTGAAACAAATACACAAACGGTACAGCTTAGAGTCTCAAACAAAGCTATATACATGTTTCAGAAAGAGTTTACGGTAAGCAGGTGATGAGGCCAGCAGAGTTCTTAGAACAATGAATGTGAGGAAGGACATGGGCATGCATTTAGTGGATGTTAAATGAAGCGTGAATAGTGCGGTTGAAGCGACGCTATTGATTATGTACCTCTGATTGACCTGGTGCCGTGTCTAAATGGAGGTTTGAGATGGAACGGTTAAAAAAAAAAAAAAGCAGTGTGTTTGTGCTGCTTATCCTAATTTTTCGGAGAGAGCCTGAATCAGTAAGTACTTTTGGGAAGATACAGAGGCACAGTACATCAGTCTGACACAAAGCATTTTGTTTGGCTAGATCAGTTATTGCTTTTAATGGAATTTAGTTGACCTGTAAATGTACTTCTACATAGTTCCACTGCCACTACAGTTGGTTTTGGCGTGCAAAAGCAAAGCTTGCCAGCATAACTTTTATTAAAGAGTCACTGAAGAATTATTTGACAGTCACATGTATGTTCCAAAAGCATGTTGGAGACAACAGTTATGTTATAGCTTATTTCTCTTGTAGCATTTAATCCTAGTCACCTCTGAGTAGCCTTTCTGATGTGGTCATAATCATGTGTCCCACTCAGAAAACCTTACATGTCACATAGTTCTTTGGTCCCTTACAGCTAAGAAAGGAAATTAATTCTGCAAATGCATTTTTTTTTTTTGCCTTATATTTCAGCAGTGAAGTGAGCTCAAAAACACTACAATTAAATAAATTCAGATATAAGTTAAATACCCTGTATTAGCACTGATCGCCTTCACAATCTTGAAGGTTTTTAAGCACTATTATTGAATCACAGCAAATCATTCAAATTCACAATATTATCTCAGTAATATTTGATAGATTAAAGTGCCACTGATGAGAAAATCATTTACTCACTATGAATTATGACCTGGGGGGTAGCAAAGAGTCTTTTGGTTCATGGGCAATAACTGTTATTATTTATGTAATAGTGATTTTGAAAAAGGAAAGGTTTGTAGATATTTGTATTTGAGCTATGATGTGCAGCTTTCAAATTTTCTGAGTGTGGTTCTCGTTGAGGTCTGATGTTATTTTGTAATCTTCAGCTAGGTAAATAAAATGTTGTGGTCATTTTAAACTCACTTCCCTGAATGCAGTCTTTTTTTTGTTGTTTTTTTTTGTTTTTTTGTTTTTTTTTGTTAAATGCAGTGTACTCTGCTTTTTTCATTTAACAGCTATTGTTTCTCATTAGTTACTAGCACACTGCTATATGTAAATATATATTTATACATTCAATATTTGCGTTGGAAGAAAAAGTTGGAAGTAAAAAAGAACATTAATCATGTTTTAAAAGGATGTCAAGTAAAGCTTTGGTATGTTGTTAAGAAGTGAGCTTGTCATTTATTATTATTATTATTATTATTATTATCATTATCATCATTATCAACATTGAAATTTAACTGCCTTTTTCTGAGAAAAGGGCTGACATGAAAGAATGTTTTGTTTTTGCGTTTCTCACTTCCTGCCATTGCTTTGGTATGCTGGTTGTGGCTGTGGATAGTGGGATACTCCTGCAAACAACAGACATCTACAAACTGTTATTATGGAGGCCGATCAGTTTCACATAGTACCTTTACCATCATCTTCTAGTCTTAAAACATGAAGAGCACACTGTCATATCTATATATATATATATATATATATATCTATATCTATA